>CM062809.1:444657636-445857636 GCA_031772625.1 Pinus tabuliformis | reverse complement strand
TAATAAAGATATAACATTTTGGTGCTATTTTGGTTCTTTATTTGCTATTGTACTGGTTTAATTTTAACTATTTTTAATAATAAATATGAGTTAAATATTACAAAAATGATACTATATTAGATTTAAACTTTTCACAAATGATATATTTAATTATTTCTTAATGAACAACTCAAAAAATATTATTTTTTCCACATACTTATCGCAAAATAGTCACTAAAATTCATGTTTTCACATTTCTCTTAGCTAATATTACATCATGTCGCAATGATAAATACATGTATACTTTAAATAATTTAGTTATAAATACATAAAAATAGATATTTTTTTACATAATCTAAATAGGAAACAAAAATGCATCACCAAGTCTATTTGAAGGTCAAACAAATGTTTCTTAATCACCATCACAAATGCAATGCACTTGATATGTTCCTCTCACACTAGTGTGATCATATTTACTAAACACACTACAAAAATAATATTTAAAAATATAGCTTTAGTTTGGTGCATTTGATAACATGAACATTCAGTACCGGTGCGAAAATGCTATATGTGCACACGAATACATAAGTGTGACTCACTGCTATGAAAATTTAAATTTGTGAATCAACATCGGTGTGTCATACATATGTGCGAATCGATTCCTGTGTGGTTGTGTTTTACAATATAGCGGAGCCAGTTCATAACTGTATTTTTGGCACACCGATGAATTTTTTTAATTTAAAGTTATGTATCGATATTACTAAATACGTTTTTCATTTAATATAAAAATTTGTATTTTATGTATGAGGTTGATGTATTTTATATATCAATCATTTAGTAGAGACATCAACAGAGCAAGAAACAACAAGAGCAGGAGAAAATGGTGGACCCATACAATATGGTCTGACCATGGGAGGCCAGAGAGAGGGAGAACACATAATTTTTTTCCTATAATACACATTCCAAGTGTATTACCTAGATCTAAAAGGTCCCTACTACAAACCGCCATGGTGCCATGGATTTCAAAAATGGAGCTATGAAAAGTTTATACTTTGTTAAATGTTTTCAGCTGAAATGGTAAAATAAGAGTGAAATTAGAATGTAGTGGTATAGAGAAAAGATATCAGATTAGGGTTTCATGGGTCTTATTAGTCACAAACCAAACACCATGAAAACTTATAGGCATGCCTCTCATGCCACTACTGTATTGTACAATTTATGTCCTCCAAACCAACAATGTGATGTATATGGCTTAGGCTTGTGATTTTCAATGACATGGTATATATGGCTTGTGTTGGTGACTTTCAATAACATGATGTATATGGCTTGGGATCATGACCTTCAATGATCATTCTGGGCATGATAGATTTTAATAACATATGACACAAAACACCTTATTATGTAGCCTTATCACTTATTACTACCGAGCTTATAAATACATGTCTACTTTAAAGAATTTACTTATAAATATGTAAAAATAGATATTTATTTTACAAAATCTAAATACAAAAGAAAAATGTATCACCAAGTCTATTTGAAAGTAAAAAAAAATTCTTCTTAATCACCGTCACATTATTTATCATTTAATTCTTAGCCATAAAATATTTATTAATGCAACTTTTATTTATAATTACCATTAAAAAGAAAATTCAAAATTATTCTATTATCGATGAAGAAAAAATTAGAACCTCTCATGCATCCATGTAAGCCCATTTGTTTCTTTTATGGTCCATAAAAAGATGTAATCAACATGTTGTACTTGCATAAGACCTCATATTAGTTTACATAATGTTGCAAGAAATATGATTTAACTATAGTAAACATGACTTTACCTCTCACGTCAAGAATTTAATCTTACATATCAATACACAATTTTTTCATCATTAAAGTCCTCATAGAGTTATCACTACATGATGAATTATATCGATTTTGAACTAAACCAGAAGAAAAAACATTTGACTAAACCAATAAGTATCTAAATCGAGACTAAATCTTCAAAGTATTTCTAAATTCACCATTTTGTTCTCATTTTCCTATTTGAGAAGGGTTTTGATCTTGAATCCTTATTATCATAGATAATGTACACAATTGAAAATACTTAGTTTTAAGTACTTTAAAATTGTTTCCACTACAAAAATACACATAAGAGTATTTGTGAATCTTTCCAATTATATTATAAAATGCCAACAAGACAAATAAAAATAAATGTAATTTGAGAAATAAAGAAAACAAAAACATACAACAATAGTATAAATGATTAAATAACAAAAGTACATATCACTCTCCATTGTCATCACCCTTATTATCTTCCTCGCTTGGCATGATGACACCATTTTTCTCAAAGATATGTTGTGATCTAGGGTTGTGTCCTCATACAAACCACCAATCCCTATCCAAAGCATCTATGTAAAAAAACAAATTGGTAGTAGTGTTTTGGGAAAACATAAGGCTCCCTAGCTTCATGCCACATATTTCTAGAGTTGATAGATATTAGCCCATTGTCATGATTTTCCTTTAAATTATTCCATAGTGGCTTCACTAAATGAACCACTATCATATCACGTGCATTCGTGGGATACTAAACAATATCCTTATTTTGACTACATATTGTAAAATACCTATACAAATCACATTATTTAACCCCCTACCAATACGAACCCAATGCACATTCCTAATTTAAAAAACCCCTACTTTCACTAGATATTGTAGGTATCAATTTTTTCATTAACATTTTTTATACCCCTTTATATATTTTCATTAACTTTGAGCTCGACTTTTGATACCTGCCAATATAAAAACCTTTTACCCACTATTATATCCTCAATATATTATGTCATTTTCCCCTCAATATATATCCCCCAATATGAGTGCACGTGGTATGGTATTTCTCCCATAGTGAAGCCCCCATGCATTATTCTGATCAAAGGTGTCCCACCACTTACACCTGAAAATAACACATTGGAATGAACAAAAGTCCACTTGAATGATCTCTTGTATCTTTCCAACATAAACTAATGTTCCCTACATTAGGTTTTGATCATGGTGGCTAGGACGACTAGATTGGTCGAACTCGAATTCCACTCCATAGTCTCGTGACACACATCCATCATCGAAATCATGCGTGAAAAAATGATGTCCATATGGCCACATATATGGGAACAGATGCACCTATAAAAAAGTGAAAAAATCTAGTGTCATGTGTCCAGTAACCCAAACATAATTAAATATATGTGTGTGTGTGTGTGTGTGTTACAATTTAAAGGTGTAGTATGGAGTTAAAAACATATAAAAAGAGATTATAATTAATGAGTTGTTGTACCTAATAGTGCATCCTCTTCAGCATGCGGGTAATGACTAGATGCACCATATTTTTCTTTGACATGATAAGCAACCCAACTGTTAGGGCATGTCATTGGCATATTCGATTTTAAATGATCAGCATAAGGCATGCTTCTACCATTCAACTGTTTGAATTATTTCCTGTCACTATCCCATTTCCTCCTCTTCTCTTTGTACAATGTGACCTACGATTGTGTCACTTCCATATTGTAAAGAATGAATTTTGTTGATGGATTCAATTTCTAAATTCCCTGATGAAATTGAACTAACATATATATATATATATATATATATATATATATATATATATATATATATATATATATATATATATATATATATATATATATATATATATAATAAGTATGAGATCAAAATATCAATTAATATGAAGTTTAGTGTGAATAGTTATTGTGTAGTAATTTGACAAATGATAAGCGTACACTTACTCTTTATTATGCATTTATTTCCATTCGTTTTGAGAATCTCCCCTGCTCTTTTGTATTCATCCCTTTCTTCTTCCAAAATATTTGCACCTGTTGTGTTGTTGATTTGTTTGATGTACTCACTGGCATAATAGAAAGACTCATATTATATCTACCACTTTCCCATAAACCCCTCTGTTGGCTTATTGGGGCTTGACCCAGGTTCAGAAGTGATTTAACCAAACAAATCTCGCACTACCATCCGTTTCAGCAACAGTCTGTGGAGTGCGGACTAAGGTCTCACCCGAGGTAGTATGGGAGGGTGTTGGAACCAAGTTTCTGCATCCTAGGGATGTCTTGATGAGGTCTGGAGGTTCACGAACCAATATTGCGTACTTTTACTGATCCGTGCAGCTGCCCGACCTTTGCATAGCTCTATACAGAGTGCGAAGGGCCGATATCTAGATCCTCTAACCTTACTGTGTTATTATTATAGATCTGACTTAATTTTGTGGGCCCAGTAATCTTTATTAATCATTCAACATTCATAACCAGTGCACGCAACTATAAACTATAAAGAGATGCATAAACATATAGCAGAAGCATAAACATACAGATCTCTAAATATAGGCACAATACTTTAGTATCAACTTATCTTTTTATTAAACTTTTGTTCTGTTACAACCTCAACTCCACCCTACGCACTTAGCTATAGGGGTCTGTGCACACAGTTGCAGACTCTATCAGGCCTCTGCGCACGTAGCTGCAGAGCCTACTCTTACTACTACCAACCACGACTCGGACTTACAGACACAAAGTTGTTTCATCATCAATAATATCATAAGACTTAAGACTGCCCTCTACCCTTAGAGCCTCACTCTATTTATACAATCCCATGGTCCGTGGACCATGGGTAGGTTGACACACTCTATATTACATTTACATTATTCTAGGGTTGTTACAGGGAAAAGTGTCTATACAGAACTGCTTATCCCACTAAGGTGTGGTAGCTACCTTAGAAACAAACAAAGTAAAGCTACTTTCGTTTTTCCTTTATGAAAGATAGATGAGAGAAGAATAGAGGAGACCAACCTCTGTCTTGCACTTGGCTCCTAGTTCGATTCCTCTCTCTTCTGATAGTCCTTTGCCACTTACTTCCTTGTGCACCTAGCTTGACAGAGTACTTGCAGACTCAAAGTAGCATAACACTATACAAGAACATGGATCTATTATCATAAACAATCTAGGATCAGATGTAAATTTACCATACAAATGCATAAAACATAAATGACACAAGAGTATGGAGGAAAACTTGAATAGATTTTATTGATAATCAAGAAAGAGCCAAGGGAGTTACAACCAGTTGTTCTGACCCAGCATCATCCTCTCAGCAGGTAAGCCCTTATTCACCTCATACAAAGCTTATATCACCCAACACTATGATGTTTCCTCAAGAAACCAACAGCAATTCCTTACAAGATGCAAAATTCTAGCCCCTGGATCTCTGGGATGATGGATCCATATATAGATATCTGTAAGGGAGATGAGTCAGCTTGTGATTTGATTATTGTCTTCCCTCTGATAGTTCTTGCTTCCACTTGGAGATTGATGATCTCTTACTCATCCTTGGTCGAATTCAGAGAGGCAAGTGTCACAGGAGAAGTTTCTGGAAGATTCCATGCCTCTCCACCTTGTGGAATGACACTTCCATTTGTCACTTCTCGCCCATCGCACCCCATAGAAGGGATTTTTGAAATGCAACGCACCCACAGAGTATACTTAGGTGAGATGCAACGCACTTTGCCTATGTAGCAGGTGAAATGATCCTGTTTTGACCAGTTCTGAATGTTTTTTCATGGAGAACTTCTGGGAGAAGCTGTAATCAGTTGACCTCGTTCCTTTAGGGGTTAGAACAACACTTTTAGGGACATAGGAGCCATTGGTTTATGGACATTTTATGCTTGGGGTTGCAGTGCCAAAAAATGTTTATAACAGTTGCCCCCTAAAGCATGAGGTCGGGTGAAATGCTTTATTATGAGGATCCGAAGTTCTTTCAAGCTGGGAGGAGACCTGTGATAAGATACAATACAATACATTATCTTCATAATTTTTTCATGATCTAGCTAAGGCAGGCATTCCCATGCTCAGCTTTATAAATTCATTCTCATGTACATAGGACAGACAATCGTCTGAGTGTAGACTGATGATTCTAGTAGAGCCATCACCCCTTTGATTGGATGATTATCTGTGCAGCAATGATGTACATTTGATGTCTTTATTCCCCTGAATATATATCGCAGCCCTGATGGATGAAACTAGATCCGGGGTCTTCAATCTCGTTCGATCTTCACTCGAAGTACAAGTGTATCCATGTGAGAGATGTTTTGGAGTCGAACATGGAAAGACATCGCCTGATTACCAGCCAATGATGTAAGCTGTTAACAGGCGCGAGAGGAATCATCGATAATGATAATGACCCTCAAGGTACTGCAGTACAATTCACGTGGTGTGAATAAAGGACTTGGCATCGAACACCACACAAAATCTTTCGGTCGAAGGCCATTGATGTAAACCTGTCGTCGGAAGTGAGAAACTTGCCATTGAGGCATGCAAGCTTCAAAGTACTGAACGAGGTGTTCCTAGATCGACTTCTTGGATAATGAGCTGATGTCGAAAAGAAGCGATCCGTCATAGGAGGGCCTTAATGAATCCCACATCAATGACACAGAACGGAGCAAATGATTTTAATGGAGGTGAAAATGATCTAGTGATATAAGGTTCAGGGTGGTGGTCATGAAAGAATGGAGCGTAAATGTATTGTAGCGGGTGAGACACAGGTGAATTCTCTGAATGACCTCTCTTGAACATATCGGCGACACTGACGTGATGGATTCGTAGCATTAACCCTGAGTGTGGATGGTGTGATGGGACCATGGTGATGTGACCGGTGAATGAAACAACCCAACCCGACTTGGATGCGGAGTGAAAGTGTCATGTTCAAGAGCGACTTGCTACCAACAAAGTTTCTTCAAGTTTTCTTCCCAATTTTTCCCCAGTCATTGCTGACCAGTACCTCTTTATTTTTGTCAAGCTTGAGGAGGATAACATATGCTTGTTCTATAATTTTCCCTTTGGGCAAACCCATCGCTATGTTTTAACGAGCCTAGTGATAGTGAAACTCGTTCTTGTCTGCTATGGACAAGTTTGTCGCTATTAGGTTTTAACGATTTTAACGACAAAGATAACTCAGTCCTTTTCAATTTTAGAGAGTCTGAAAAGGGACGTAAAGGAAACTCCAAAATTCGTTTTTCGTCATCTAATCCCTTAAGTCCGAAAAAGTATAAAACAATACAGAAGGGATGAATTTTCGATACTTTTAACGAGCCGGACGAAACAAGCGCTTGATCTTCTTGTGTAATAATCCCTCTGGTCCAAAAAGATTAAAATCTAAAGGAGGGATAACACTTCTGGTCCTTTTAACGAGCTGGAGAGGCCAATGGCTCGGCAATCTTTTCATATTTTACGAGTCAGTTGAAAAGAGCTTAAAGGAGACTCGTCTTTGAGGAACAAGTGATAAAATTGGGTAGCAGCTGATTCTAGGTAAGGCTTGGAATTTTCCAATCATGGCAGTGTTACAAGGATGGCTAATGGGATCACTCTTCGCAGTTGTTCCTCAAAAGGGGTAAACAATCAAATGGAGGTGAATGATCGGCCAATATAGAGTGGAGGTGATGATGAGGACATGACCAAGGCTTTATAGGCTGAAGTACTACATTCAAGATGGTTATTTATCAGGAAACAGTTCATTTTTTAATGAGCTTAAATGCGGGGAGAAACATTTGCTCATGACTTATGTTTATTTTTTAACGATCTTGAACTATGTGCTAAAACTGCTTGATTAATCCAGCCGTATAATAAGAATGTCTCATATATGAAAATGGAAATTTTTAGAGTTTTGCCCCACATCCTTTCTTTATGCAAGTTAGGAAATGACCAATCCTACGAGTTTAAAGGGTTAGAGGACCTACAAATTTAAAAAATAAATAGTTGCTCTTCGCCTGCACGCCAAAAGGTTTGCATGCCCCCAAGTATAAAATAAAGCTTCAAGGTCACCTTTCATTCTACTGACAAAACATTTGTTTTATCAGGAAAGGTCTACCTCTTTTAGGTTACCAAAGATTGTTATATTCACAACGCAAACAAAACACTTCTTCGGAGATGTCTACCGAAATAGACAAAGGCAAGTGGCGGAGACGACTCCACTCACATAACTTTGACGAGGAAATCTTGTTCCAGTCTAACCCCCTCTTCCAATCACGGACGGGAGTACAAACTAGTCATATATCTCTCGCGGAAACCTACCCTATACCCGAAGTTTTCCTGCCGAAGCAGACCAGGGTGCATGCCCCTTGGGTTTCAGTCATGTCCCCCAAATCACTCGCGCTCATCAGGTGGACGTACTAGGGATTGATGAGACATTCTTGTGTGAAAAGACCATTCAGGGATGGTATATGACTATTTGCTATGTGTGATCTGGGAAATGAAAGCTGGTCTACGAGCTTGACCACTCTTCCTTTGTGCGGAAAACACATTACTCTAAAGAGTGATGAGACAATTTCTCCCATGCAATAAATATAGTCTCTTCCAAGGAGTAGATTATAATCCAGGGGTCCTTGGACTACCATTACGTTCATTTGAACGGTTTTCCCTCTCAATGTTATGGACACATTGGGAAGGATCCCTGAAAGTTGACTGGTTCCTTTGTCAAAGCCTGTTATATTTCTCATCTCAGGCAAAAGCGATGGCGAACCAAGGACTTTCCAAGCAGTTGAGGAAAGGATACTCATAGAAGCCCCTTCATCTATGATGGTACCAGCCATAACCATTCTCTATATTTGAGCAATAATTCGGAATGGTTGTTATAGACATTTTTGGGCACTACAACCCCAAGCATGAAATGTCCATAAACCAAGGGCTCCTAAGTCCCTAAAAGTGTTGTTCTAACCCCTAAAGGAACAAGGTCAACTGATTACAGCTTCTCCCAGAAGTTCTCCATGAAAAATTGCTCAGAACTAGTCAAAACAGGATCATTTCAGCTGCTCCATAGGCAAAGTGTGTTGCATCTCACCTAAACACACTGTGTGGGTGCGTTGCATTTCAAAAAGCCCTTCTATGGGGTGCGATGGGTGAGAAGTGACAAATGGCAGTGTCATTCCGCGAGGTGGAGAGGCATGGAAACTTCCAGAAACTTCTCCTGTGACACTTTCCTCTCTGAATTTGACCAAGGATGAGTAGAGATCATAAATCTCCAAGTGGAAGTAAGAACTATCAGAGGGAAGACACTAATCAAATCACAAGCTGACTCATCTCCCTTACAGATATCTATATATGGATCCCTCATCCCAGAGATCCAGAGGCTGGAATTTTGCATATTGTAAGTAATTGTTGTTGGTTTCTTGAGACAACATCAGATTGTTGGGTGATCTAAGCTTTGTATGAGGTGAAGAGGGGCTTCCTTGCCGAGAGGATGATGCTGGGTCAGAACAACTAGTTATAACTCCCCTTCGCTCTTTCTTGTTTATCAATAAAAGCTATTCAAGTTTTCCTCCATACTCTTGTGTCATTTATGTTTACTGCATTTGTATGGTCAATTTACATATGATCCTAGATTGTTTATGATTGTAGATCCATGTTCTTGTATAGTGCTATGCTATTGTGATCTTACAGGTACTCTGTGAAGCTGGGCGTGCAAGGGAACAAGTAGTGAAAGACTATCAAGAGAGAGAGGAATCGAATCAGGAGATTAGCGCAAGACAAAGGTTGGTCTTCTTTGTTCTTCTCTCATCTATACTTCATAAAGAAAAAATGAAAGTAGCTTTGCTTTGTTTATTTCTAAGGTAGCTATCACACCTTAGTGGGTTAAGTAGTTCTGTAAAGACACTTTTCCCTGTAACAAAATGGTGACTCCGCTGGGGATGAATTAGTTTGTTTGTTTGTCTTCCTTGTTGTCTATTTTATAAACTTAGAGACAGAGCCTGAAGTCGAGTCAGGTAGCTTTCGAACTGCATTTGTTATGAAAATGAAAAGTAGATAAATGCCACTTCAGTCAATCTCCAGGATTTGTTTATAAATTAAACAACTGATTTACAAACTCTCTGATTGCCCTTTGTGATAGCTCTTAGATCCTCCTTAGATCTACCCCTGATTGTTGCATTACTGATTACCATTTTCTCGGCCAAAACCCATGAACTGAACTGCAAACTGTGACCCGAAACCCAAGCAAAGTCTCGTCTCTGGCCCAACGCAGGTACTTTTCTGTGAATCTGAAATTCAGCGCACTTCCCGAGTGTAGTAGGTGTGTTGCATTTCAAATTCCCTGTGTTACAGGTGCGCTGATCAGACTAGGCATTGTTCAGTTTTGGTTTCTGTGATTCATTCTTTCCAGTTCTATTCATGAATTTTGTTGCCTGTGATCAGTATATCTCTATTTGAAACCCCTTTTCTTTGTTGTTATTCCGCCTCCTTTGTACAAAAGAACTGTAAATGTTTTTGTGTGTTTGTTGGGTCATTTTCAGTTCTCCTTTGCAAAAGTAACGTAATCGTACTGTCGTCCTTTGATTTGAAAGCGTCGCAAGTGTCGTTTTCAGGCATAGGAAAGAGTTTAATTGCTGTAGATAGTCGATTATCCTGTTACTATTGTATTTGGTTTGAAGTTGTAATTTTTCTAGTGTCGAAAACAAGTATTCATTTCAAAATCGTAAGGTGTTGTGATTGTCTCCATTTTTTATTTCGAAAAGGAACTTGTTGATAACTGTCGCTTGAAAAGTAATTCAGATTTGTGCATCAACTTTCTTTTTACCATTTATATACTAAGAAAGTCGAAAACAAATACATGCATGTGCATTTGCATTTAGACTGTTTGATTGGTTTGATTTAGGAAAGTGCATTTAGAGTGTGCTCTTTGCTCTTTGTGAAAGAATACTATTTCTCTTTCCTTAGTAGCTAGGATTTTCATTGCACAAAGAAGATAAAAGACTGTTTATCATCTTAGATTGCATTTTAGGAATTACACATCTACATCTCGCGGTGAACCTGAAAGGAAAACTTCATAAACAAGATCAACTATAAAATAAATTCAATGAATCTAATAACACTTTGGAACCTAACGCACAACATTTAGAAGTCTAGGCTAGATATGTATTCCGACGTCGTAAAGCCTGGTAACTGGTGTTCTCACTGATGGTTGGGTGATTCCTCCACTTTGAGACGATAAGTGTCAGTATGGACTTGTGCTCCCACGTACCGTCGAGTATATTTTGGGAGACCACAATAGGCTTAATCCTTTATCCATAGGAAGCCGTGTCTGCTGCCCTATCGATCACAATGCACTGAACACAGCATTCAGGAAGATTGACTGCCGTACCGTAAAAAGTATTCTGCAGTTTTGCGATTGGTTTGGTAATCCCTCTACCTAGATTTCCAGAGCAGTCCCTTTCGTTCCTTTTCAGACTCCTTAACGGAAAAGGTCCATCTGAGCACTTGTCACCTCAGGCTCATTAAAAATCGAAGGCGACTAGAGTCATCTTTTGTTTTTTCTCGACTCTTAAAAATTGAAAAAACAAGTTGTGTCAAAGCATCTAAAATTTATTTTAAACGGAATAATCATCACCCTTTCCTACATTGATCTTAGGTTTAGAAAATGGAACCCACCAACCAAGGAATTCTCCTTGGAGGAAATCCTAGTCCCTTCTCCTCTTGGGGAGATGTTGGTGCACCCCATATGGCCACATTGTCGCTTCCAGGATTGACAATCGGTTTGCCCGTATGGCTCTTCTCAACCTCTGTCATTCAGAACACCGTAATTCCTGAACAATCGAGTCAGCAACTAGACGAGTCTAGAGTTACCCACCAACCTTCTACTTCCTCCAATTCTTCCTCTCCTCCTTCCTCTTCACTTGATGGGGCTTGTAAAGCCAAAAATCAAGTACCTGAGAAGAAGAAGGAAAAGAAGAAGAAAGAGAAGAAGAAGAAGGAGCCAAAAGCGAAAGGGGGCAACCAAGTGTCGTCTAGCGAAAATCCACACACTTCACCGACCAGGTCTAAATCGCCATGTGTTATTTGCAAAGGAGACCACTATCATAGAGATTGTCCTTGCATCCCTCGGATCTTAAGGGACTGGTCTCCTTGTTTGCACAATCCGATGTCGTCAACCTCTGATAATCATGTTGAAAACACACCGTCAACTAGTGAAAGTGAAGCCCCAGGAGAAAAAGGAAAATATAGATTTCCTTGTAAACTGTATGAAGGCGATCATGCCGTCCACCGTTGTCCCTTCTTAGATGAGGCTAAAAGAGTTTTGGACGATCGTCTGGTTTCACCGTTACGACTTCCTCCTGGATATAAAAAACTCTTGCCGAGTCCGTCATTAGTTGAGAATCTAGCAGACCCGCCCAGGTGGTCGGCCGAAGTTTCTATCTTCGAAGAAAAACCATCTGACTCCACACTAGATGAAAGTCAAAAGGTCGAGGCGGCAGTTCACCTGGTCTTGCCTTCAGAGGTTTTGTCTTCAGATGATACAATCACAGAAGAGAATAAGGATGACACCGTTCAAATTCTTTTCGTAAGCACAGACTCCGTTGAACATGGGGGCAATTTACTCATTCCTTTACCACAGGAGGGAAGTTCGTCAGAGTCGTACCCAGCCATCTATTCGGCCCCACCTCCAAGCAACCTAGTTGTCTCCTTCGACTGGAATCAACTAGGTAGACCCCGTTTACCGGCTAGTGTACCATTCCGAATTATTGCTCAAGTATATAGAATGGTTATGGCTAGTACCATCATAGATGAAGGGGCTTTTGTGAGTATCCTTTCCTCGACTACTTTGAAAGTGCCTGGTTCGCCATCGCTTTTGCCTGAGATGAGAAATCTAATAGGCTTTGAAAAAGGAACCAGTCAACCGTTAGGGATCCTTCCCAATGTGCCCATAACACTGAGAGGGAAAACCGTTCACATGAACGTAATGGTAGTTCAAGGACCCCTGGATTATAATATACTCCTTGGACGAGACTATATTTATTGCATGGGAGCCATTGTCTCATCACTCTTTAGAGATGTGTTTTCCGCACGAAGGAAGAGTGGTCAAGCTCGTAGACTAGCTTTCATTTCCTGGATCACACAGAGCAAATAGTCATATACCATCCCTGAATGGTCTTTTCACACAAGGAATGTCTCATCAATCTCTAGTCCGTCCACCTGATGAGCGCGAGTGATTTGGGAGACATGACTGAAACCCAAGGGGCATGCACCCTGGTCTGCTTCGGCAGGAAAACTTTGGGTATAGGGTAGGTTTCTGTGAAAGATATATGACTAGATTGTACTCCCGTCTGTGATTGGAAGAGTGGGTTAGACTGGAACAAGATTCTCTCGTCAAAGTTATGTGAGTGGATTGTCTCACCTTTGTCTATTTCGGTAGACATCACCGAAGAAATGTTTTGTTTGCGCTGTGAATAGAAAAATCTTTGGTAACTTGAAAGAGGATTACCTTTCCTGATAAAACAAATGTTTTGTCGGTAGAACAAAAGGTGGCCTTGAAACTTTATTTTATACCTGGGGGCATGCAAACCTTTTGGCATGCAAGCGAAGAGCAACTATTTATTTTTTTAAATTTGTAGGTCCTCTAACCCTTTAAACTCGTAGGATTGGTCATTTCCTAACTTGCATAAAGAAAGGATGTGGGGAAAAACTCTAAAAATTGTCGTTTTTAAATGGGACATTCTTATTATACGACTGGATTAATTGAGCAGTTTTAGCACATAGTTCAAGCTCGTTAAAAAATAAACATAAGCCATGAGCAAATGTTTCCCCCCGCGTTTAAGCTCACTAAAAAATGAACTATTTCCTGGTAAATAACCATCGTGAATGTAGTACTTCAGCCTTTAAAAGCCTTGGTCGTGTTCTCACCATCACCTCCACTGTTTATTGGCCGATCATTCACTTCCATTTGATTGTTTACCCCTTTTGAGGAACAGCTGTGAAGAGTGATCTCACTAGCCATCCTTGTAACACTGCCATGATTGGAACATTCCAAACCTTACCTGGAATCAGCTGCTACCCAATTTTATCACTCGTTCCTCAAAAGACGAGTCTCCTTTAAGCTCTTTTCAACTAACTCGTAAAATATGAAAAGATTGCTAAGCCATTGGCCTCTCCAGCTCGTTAAAGGGACCGGAAGTGTTATCCCTCCTCTAAATTTTAATCTTTTTTGACCTGAGGGATTATTATGCAAAAAGATCGAGCGCTTGTTTTGTTCGGCTCGTTAAAAGGATCGAAAATTCATCCCTTCTGTATTGTTTTATACTTTTTTGGACTTAAGGGATTAGATGACGAAAAAGGAATTTTGGAGTTTCCTTTATGTTCCTTTTTAGACTCTCTAAAATTGAAAAGGACCGAGTTATCTTTGTCGTTAAACTCGTTAAAACTTAATAGCGACAAACTTGTCTATAGACGAGAACGAGTTTCACTATCGCTAGGCTCGTTAAAACATAGCGATGGGTTTGCCCGAAGGGAAAATTATAGAACAAGCATATGTTATCCTCCTCAAGCTTGACAAAAATAAAGAGGTACTGGTCAGCAATGACTGGGGAAAATTGGGAAGAAAACTTGAAGAAACTTTGTTGGTAGCAAGTCGCTCTTGAACATGACACTTTCACTCCACATCCAAGTCGGGTTGGGTTGTTTCATTCACTGGTCACATCACCATGGTCCCATCACACCATCCACATTTGGGGTAATGCTACCAATCCATCATGTCAGTTTCACCGATATGTTCAAGAGAAGTCATTCAGAGAATTCACCTGTGCCTCACCCACTACAATACATTCATACTCCATTCTTTCATGACCGCCACCCTGAACCGTATGTCGTCAAATCGTTTTCACCTCCATTAAAATCATTTGCTCCGTTCCATGTCATTGATGTGGGATTCATTAAGGCCCTCCTGTGACGGATCGCTTCTTGTCGACATCAGCTCATTATCCAAGAAGGCAATCTAGGAACACCCCGTTTAGTACTTTGAAGCTCGCATGCCTCAATGGCAAGTTTCTCACTTCCGGTGACAGGTTTACATCAATGGCCTTCGACCGAAAGATTTTGCGTGGTGTTCGATGCCAAGTCCTTTATTCACACCACGTGAATTGTACTGCAGTACCTTGAGGGTCATTATCATTATCGGTGATTCCTCTCGTGCCTGTTAATAGCTTACATCATTGGCTGGTAATCAGGCGATGTCTTTCCATGTTCGACTCCAGAACATCTCTCACATGGATAGACTTGTGCTTCGAGTGAAGATCGAATGAGATTGAAGACCCCGGATCTAGCCTCATCCATCCGGGCTGGATATATATTCAGGGAAATAAAAACATCAGATGTACATCATTGCTACACAGATAATCATCCAATCAAAGGGATGATGGCTCTATCAGAATCATCAGTCTACACTCAGACGATTGTCTGTCCTGTGTACATGAAAATGAATTTATAAATCTGAGCATGGGAATGCCCGCCTCAGCTAGATCATGAAAATATTATGAAGATAATGTATTGTATTCTATCTTATTACAGGTCTCCTCCCAGCTTGAAAGAACTTCGGATCCTCATAATAAAGCATTTCACTCGACATCAAAAAGATTAACGACCTCATGCTTTAGGGGGCAACTGTTATAGACATTTTTGGGCACTACAACCCCAAGCATGAAATGTCCATAAACCAAGGGCTCCTAAGTCCCTAAAAGTGTTGTTCTAACCCCTAAAGGAACAAGGTCAACTGATTACAACTTCTCCCAGAAGTTCTCCATGAAAAATTGCTCAGAACTGGTCAAAACAGGATCATTTCAGCAGCTCCATAAGCAAAGTGCGTTGCATATCACCTAAACACACTGTGTGGGTGCGTTGCATTTCAAAAATCCCTTCTATGGGGTGCGATGGGCGATAAGTGACAAATGGCAATGTCATTCCACGAGGTGGAGAGGCATGGAAACTTCCAGAAACTTCTCCTGTGACACTTGCCTCTCTGAATTCGACCAAGGATGAGTAAGAGATCATCAATCTCCAAGTGGAAGCAAGAACTATCAGAGGGAAGACACTAATCAAATCACAAGCTGACTCATCTCCCTTACAGATGTCTATATATTGATCCCTCATCCCAGAGATCTAGAGGCTGGAATTTTGCATATTGTAAGGAATTGTTGTTGGTTTCTTAAGACAACATCAAATTGTAGGGTGATCTAAGCTTTGTATAAGGTGAAGAGGGGCTTCCTTGCCGAGAGGATGATGCTGGGTCAGAACAACTGGTTGTAACCCCCCTTGGCTCTTTCTTGTTTATCAATAAAAGCTATTCAAATTTTCCTCCATACTCTTGTGTCATTTATGTTTACTGCATTTGTATGGTCAATTTACATCTGATCCTAGATTGTTTATGATTATAGATCCATGTTCTTGTATAGTGCTATGCTACTGTGATCTTACAGGTACTCTATGAACCTGGGCGTGCAAGGGAACAAGTAGCGAAAGGTTATCAAGAGAGAGAGGAATCGAATCAGGAGATTAGTGCAAGACAAAGGTTGGTCTTCTTTGTTCTTCTGTCATCTATACTTCATAAAGGAAAAACGAAAGTAGCTTTTCTTTGTTTATTTCTAAGGTAGCTATCACACCTTAGTGGGATAAGTAGTTCTGTGTAGACACTTTTCCCTGTGACAATGGTACACTAGCCGGTAAGCGGGGTCTGCGTAGTTGATTACAGTCGAAGGAAACAATGAGGTTGCTTGGAGGTGGGACCGAATAGATGGCCGGGTATGACTCTGAGGAACTTCCTTCCTGCGGTAAAGGAATGGGTGAATTTCCCCCATTTTCATCGGAGTCTGTGCTTACGAAAAGAATTTGGATGGTGTCATCCTTATTCTCTTCTCTGACTATATCATCCGAAGATGGAACCTCTGAAGGCAAGACCGGGTCAACTGCCACCTCGACCTTTTGACTTTCGTCTGGTATGGGTTCAGATGGTTTGTCTTCAATGATAGATGCTTCGGCCGACCACCTGGGCGGGTCAGCCAGATTTTCAACTAGTGATGGACTCGAAAAGAGTTTTTTATATCCAGGAGGAAGTCGTAACGGTGAAACTAGAAGATCATCCAAAACTCTTTTAGCCTCGTATAAGAAGGGAAACTGGTGGACGGCATGATCGCCTTTGCACAGTTTACAAGGAAATCTCTATTTTCCTTTTTGTCCTAGGGCTTCACTTTCACTAGTCGACGGTGTGTTTTCAACATGATCATCAGAGGTTGACGACACCGGGTTGTGCAAATGAGGAGACCAGTCCCTTAGGATCCGAGGGATGTAGGGACAATCTCTATGCTAGTGGTCTCCTTTGCAAATGACACATGGTGATTTAGGCCTGGTTGGTGTAGTGTGTGGATTTTCACTAGATGATACTTGGTTGCCCCCTTTCGCTTTCAGCTCCTTCTTCTTTTCCTTCTTCTTCTGAGGTACTTGATTTTTGGCTTTACCAGCCCCATCAAGCGAAGAGGAAGGAGGAGAGGAAGAATTGGAGGAAGTAGAAGGTTGGTGGGTAACTCTGGAATCGTCTAGTTACTGACTCGATTGTTCAGGAATTGCGGTGTTCTGAATGACAAAGGTTGAGAAGAGCCATATGGGCAAGCCGATTGTCAGTCCTGGAAGCGAAAATGTGGCCATATGGGGTGCACCAACCTCTCCCCAAGAGGAGAAGGGACTAGGATTTCCTCAAAGGGGAATTCCTTGGTTGGTGGATTCCATTTTCTCAACCTAAGATCAACATAGGAAAGGGTGATGATTATTCCGTTTAAAATAAATTTTAGACGCTTTGACACAACTTGTTTTTTCAATTTTAAAGAGTCGAGAAAAAACAAAAGATGACTCTAGTCGCCTTCGATTTTTAATGAGCCTGAAGTGACAAGTGCTTAGATGGACCTTTTCCGTTAAGGAGTCTGAAAAGGAACGAAAGGGACTTTTCTGGAAATCTAGGTAGAGGGATTACCAAACCAATCGCAAAACAGCAAAATACTTTCTACGGTATGACAGTCAATCTTCCCGAATGCTGTGTTCAGTGCATTGCGATCGATAGGGCAGCAGACACGGCTTCCTATGGATAAAGGATTAAGCCTATTGTGGTCTCCCAAAATATACTCGATGGTACATGGGAGCACGAGTCCATACTGGCACTTATCGTCTCAAAGTGGAGGAATCACCCAACCAACAGTGAGAACAACAGTTGCCAGGCTTTACGACGCCAGAATACATCTCTAGCCTAGAATTCTAGATGTTGTGCGTTAGGTTCCAAAGCGTTGTTAGATTCATTAAATTTATTTTTATAGTTGATCTTGCTTAAGAAATTTTCCTTTAAGGTTCACCGCGTGATGTAGATGTACAATTCCTAAAATGCAATCTAAGATGATAAACAATATTTTATCTTCTTTGTGCAATGAAAATCCTAGCTACTAAGGAAAGAGAGACAGTATTCTTTTAAAAAGAGCATAGAGCACACACTATATGCACTGTCCTAAATCAAACCAATCAAACAGTCTAAATGCAAATGCACATGCATGTATTTGTTTTCGGATTTCTTAATATGTGAATGATAAAAAGGAAACTAATGCGCAAATCTGAATTACTTTTCAAGTGACAATTACTAACAAGTTTCTTTTCAAAATAAAAAATGAAGATAATGACAAAACTTTGCGATTTGGAAATGAATACTTGCTTTTGACACTAGAAAAACTACAAATCCTTATCAAATACAACAGTAACAAGGTAATCGACTATCAAGAGTAATCAGACTCTCTTCTATGACTGAAAACGACACTTGCGACACTTTCAAATCGAGAAACGACAGTACAACTACGTTACTTTTTTGCAAAGGAGAACTGAAAATGACTCAACAAATACACAAAAACATTTACAGTTCTTTGCACAATAGAGGTGGAATAACAGCAAGGAAAGGGGTTTCAAACAGATGTATACTGATTACAGGCAGCAAAACTCATGAATAGAACTGAAAAGAATGAATCACAGAAACCAAAACTGAGGAACAATGCCTAGTCTGATCAGCGTACCTGTAACACAGTGAACTTGAAATGTAGCGCACCTACTACACTCGGGAAGTGTGCTGAATTTCAGATTCACATAACAGAGACTGTTCTGGGCCAGAGACGAGACTTTGCTTGGGTTCTGGGTCACAGTTTGCAGTTCATTTCAGGGGTTTTGGCCGAGAAAATGGTAATCAGTAAATCAAGAATCAGCGGTAGATCTAAGGAGGTTACTAGAGCCACCACAAGGGCAATTAGAGAGTTTGTAATCAGTTGTTTAATTCATAAACAAAACCCAGAGATTAACTGAAGCGACATTTATCTAGTTTGCATTTGCTATGCAAATGCAGTTTGAAAGCTACCTGGCTTGACTTCAGGCTCCGTCTATAAGTTTATAAAATAAACAACAAGGAAGATAAACAAACAACCTAGTCGCTCCCCAGCGGAGTCGCCATTTTGTTATAGGGAAAATTGTCTATACAGAACTGCTTATCCCACTAAGTTGTGGTAGCTACCTTAGAAACAAACAATGTAAAGCTACTTTCATTTTTCCTTTATGAATGATAGATGAGAGAAGAATAGAGGAGACCAACCTATGTCTTGCGCTTGGCTCCTAGTTCGATTCCTCTCTCTTCTAATAGTCATTTGCCACTTGCTTCCTTGTGCACCCAGCTTCACAGAGTACCTGCAGACTCAAAGTAGCATAGCACTATACAAGAACATGGATCTATTATCATAAAAAATCTAGGATCAGATGTAAATTGACCATACAAATGCATAAAACATAAATGACACAAGAGTATGGAGGAAAACTTGAATAGCTTTTATTGATAATCAAGAAAGAGCCAAGGGAGTTACAACGAGTTGTTCTAACCTAGCATCATTCTCTCAGCAAGTAAGCCCTTCTTCACCTCATAAAAAGCTTAGATCACCCAACACTATGATGTCGCCTCAAGAAACCAACAACAATTCCTTACAAGATGCAAAATTCCAGCCCCTGGATCTCTGGGATGAGGGATCCATATATAGATATCTATAAGGGAGATGAGTCAGCTTGTGATTTGATTATTGTCTTCCCTCTGATAGTTCTTGCTTCCACTTGGAGATTGATGATCTCTTACTCATCCTTGGTCGAATTTAGAGAGGCAAGTGTCACAGGAGAAGTTTCTGGAAGATTCCATGCCTCTCCACCTCTCGGAATGACACTGCCATTTGTTACTTCTCGCCCATCGCACCCCATAGAAGGGCTTTTTGAAATGAAACGCACCCACAGAGTGTACTTAGGTGAGATGCAACACACTTTCCCTATGGAGCAGGTGAAATGATCCTGTTTTGACCATTTCTGAGTGGTTTTTCATGGAGAACTTCTGGGAGAAGCTGTAATCAGTTGACCTCGTTCCTTTAGGGGTTAGAACAACACTTTTAAGGAATTAGGAGCCCTTGGTTTATGGACATTTTATGTTTGGGGTTGCAGTGCCCAAAAATGTCTATAACAAGGGTGGACTACCCTAGACTCTTCTGCTTCGCGCCTGCATTTTGCAGGATCTTTACATTACATGGACCAAAACTCGGGCTTTAAGCCCCAAAACTCACTATGGGGGCTCCGCTGCCCAACAGCCCCCCAACATAATCAACGTGACTCATCCTGAGCCACTCGGCTTGTGTGTTGATCTTTGTTCAGGGTCCATCCGATAACTTCTGCACTTTGCTGACATCTGCAACACATGCCTCCGTTGTCCGCTGTATCAATTGCGCATGAATTTCTGATGCATTGTTGTCAGAGGCACCTTCTTGCCTTAGCGCATATGTATCCTGCATCTAGGCTAGCTTCCCTTCGATCGTGGTGGTGACTATGAACACCTCCTCAAGGCAAGGCTGGATGCATGCTTTGAGCCCTACTTCTTTCTGGTGGGCGACATCCACCCATTCCTTCAAAGCATGGGCCTCCCTCATCTTGGCCAATTGCTGGGTAAGGGCAACTGTCTGCACGGTCCCTTGGAAATTATCATAGGCCTGCTAGAGCTCCCACACTTTTGTCTCTCACTGATTCAGCGTTGGGTCTTCCTATAGTGATGTGAGTGTGAAGAGGGATTGATCCAACAATCCCATGCAGTCCTGTACAACGCGCTCTATCATTTCCAACCCTGATTGAATGGCGCAATGGTGCTCATCTCTAACTTTCAGGGGTGTGGAGGGTTGTGCCTTCAGTTATAGCTTTGTCATCTGTAAGTTCAGCTCCAACTGAACCTTCGCGGCCTCCTCCTAGGTCTTGCAGACTCCAGATGCTAAGTGGTGAATCTTTTCTGCGGTGGGGAGTGCTTCCGACATGACCAACTTCGGTATGCTGTTACAGGCCTCCTCCACGGCCTATTATAATCCCTAGTTTTGTGCAACCCATTTGTCGCCCTGTTAGCTGAGCTGTTCTAAATTTGACTTCTGCTCGCCAAAGACTTGGAGGGTGTAGCCCTCCCTAACACGAAGCTCAGCAATTACCCCATCCTGTAGCTAGTATAGAGTGTCTCTAGGAAGGGGAGCCAAATTCAACCCCCAGCCCTTTACGTTACCTTTAGCTTCTGCTAAGACGACACCTTCAGGTAGTACCAAAGTGTGCATTGCGTAGGCGTGCAACATCTGCTCAGCCTCGGATGCACCTTCTGCAAGGTGCAGTGTCATCATTCTTGGAGGTTGCACCTGTAACGCCTGCAACTGCGCTCTCAGTGCCCCCAAAACAGTTGTTTTCTCCATCATTAGTGCTTCAAGAGCATCCTTAGTGCCATCGTGAATTGGTTCATCCCTGTCAATAAGAGTTCCCTCAGATGTCTTTGTTGCCTTTGGCTTTTTCTGTGTGGTTGACTTCTCCTGGTTGATCCAGGTGGATATTGGTGGCCACCTGCCAAGTCCACCTAGACCCCCACCATTGTCCCTCTTGACATTTTCAGTTTCCTTAATTATAGCACAATTTACTATTTTTAGCAGTTTTCGGGTCCTAAACTTCCGGAGCCGTTTTGAGGCCCTAAACGATGTTTTTTGGGAAATCCCGCTCCCTGCAATTTTTTAGATAAAAAATCGTTGTTTGCGTTATAGTCCTCAGAAAGATCTTTTCAACGGGCTATCATGCGCGTAAAACGGAGATCGTATGCCAAAGTTACGACCCCGGGAAGTTGATGTACCAATTTACCCAAACGGGGCCCATAGTTTGGCGTTTTCATCTTCTAGGGTTAGGTTTTGGAATGTGAAGGGTTTTCCATTGTTTCTCAATAATAAATAGGCCTTCGAGCCTCATTGTAAAGACAGTTCGGAACAGTTCAGAGGCATGTAGCCGACACATCTCTTCTCAGAGATAAGCTACCATCGCCCTAGCTGGGTCATTTCTATTTGTAAGCATATTTCAGTATTCTCCATTAGTGAAATGAAGTATTATTTCCGCTGCATCTCTGTTTTTATGGTTATCGCATCTCTGTATTTATGGTTATCTCTGTAATCTATTGCGTTCCTGCTTAAATCCGGATCAGTGGTATCAGAGCGGTCTGCTTTTTCTCTGTTTTTCTTTGCATGTCCCCGACGAGGTCGGGATATAAGGAGTTAGGGCTTGAGCTGGTCGAACCCTTGCAAGACCAGCCTCGCAAATCTCGACGGCCTCCCATGGCGGATAATAAGAAAGACGAGGGAGCAGGAGATCCCATCAAAATCTTGCTCGAAGAAGCCCTCGAGCGACAACGGAACGCGATGATGGACAACTTTGCCCAAATCCTTCAGCGGCTACCCAAAGGTGACGCATCAGCTTCCAGCAGCTACTCTGGAAACGCCACACCGTTTAAGGTACAAGTTAATTTTGACATCCCCATCTTCGAGGGTCAAATAGACGCAGATGCCGTAGATAAATGGTTAAATCTGCTAGATGGGTATTTTTCTGTTCATGAATTTTCAAGTCGGGAAAAGATTGTTTTCGCTCTTCTCAAAGCAGCCCCCCACGTCAAGGACTGGTGGGAGACCTACTGCGAGCAGAAGGATGAAACTACAGGCTCGCTATTCTCAGCCGCACCCACCTGGAATTCATTCCGAGATGCCATCAAGGAGCAATACTACCCTGTTGGAAGCTATGAGGATGAATACATAAAGTGGACCACGCTGCGGCAGGGAAGGGATCAAGATGTGCCAGAGTTCACCAATCTTTTCCATACCCTTCGCACGAAGTTGGGTATCAAGGATTCGGAGCAGCATTTGATACTCAAATACCGCGGCTGCCTGCACAAGTACATCCCGGAAGAAATGGAATTCCTGAACATCTCATCGCTCGGCATAGCATACCGATATGCCGTCAAGATCGAGCAGAAGTTTAAACAAAAGAAGCGAGACTTTGGATCTACAAATCCAAAGCAAGGGAAAGGTGCTCCTAAACCACAGAACAAGGGACAAAGCCAAGGCGGGGCAGCCCAAGACAACCCGCAAAAGCTACAAGCAAAGAACAGTGCCGCAAAGCCGAAAAAGGACACGGGAAAATGGTGTGAGTTCCATAAGAGCTCCACTCACAACACCAGTGAGTGTCGGGCCAAGCAGTCACTGATGGCTGAACTAAAGGTTTCAGAATCAGATGCATGTTCCGACTCTGAGTCAGAAACCGACAAGGGGAATGACAAAGGGAAGCAGATCATTGATGCGGATCCCAACGCCACTGTTGCTACTGCCAAGATCCAGAAAAATGAACCCGAAGATCCAGAGGAGGAGGAGCGTCTCTTCCACTCCCAGATGTGGGTAAGGGGCTCCCCACTACAGTTCATTGTCGATAGCGGGAGCCAAAAGAACCTCATTTCGGCAGAGGTCGTGAAGCGGTTGGGCTTACCGACCACAGCACATCCACAACCGTACACTATCGGGTGGCTGCACCAAGGACGGGATCTTCGCGTGAGCCAACAGTGTCGCCTTCCATACAACATCAAGCCCTTCACAGATGAGGTATTGTGTGACATTTCTCCACTTGAAGTTTGTGATGTATTATTAGGACAACCATACTTGTGGAAGCGACATGCTGTGTATGAATCAAGGCCCCGTGCTGTTATTATTACTTTGGGAAATCAGTTGTACAGGATACCAGAGGTAGCACCGCCTACTGCCATCTCTTTGATTACTGCAAAACAGTGCAGTAAGCTCATTTCCAAAACTGGAAAATTTGTTTTCCTGATGATACGCCCTTAAGGAAAGAAGAAGACGGTGGCCACAACCTCCAGACAGGGCCCCTCTGCACGACAACTACAGATGGACAAGGTCGTGGAGGAGTACGAGGACATCTTCACCTCCCCCGTAGGGGTTCCTCTGCACTGTCAGGTCAAGCACTCCATCCATCTGACCCCAGGTGCACCCTTACCCAATGGACCAATTTATCGGCGCTCCGTTCTGGAGAACGATGAAATCAAGAGGCAGATTCAGGAGCTTCTGCAAAAAGGCCACATCCGTCCGAGTTCATCGCCTTGCGGGAGCCCAATTGTGTTGGTACAGAAGAAGGATGGGACTTGGAGACTCTGTATTGACTATCGAGCGCTGAACAAGATCACTGTCCGTAATAGGTACCCGATCCCGCGGATTGATGACCTCCTAGACCAACTAAAGGGGGAAAAATATTTCAGCAAGATTGATCTGAAGTCAGGATATCACCAGGTACCAATCGAACCCTCTGATGTGTGGAAGACTGCCTTCAAAGCCAAAGAGGGCCTTTTCGAATGGTTGGTTATGCCTTTCGGGTTGACAAATGCTCCTGCAACCTTCATGAGGCTAATGGATGACATCTTGCGGCCATACACCAACTCATTTGTAGTGGTATACTTGGATGACATTCTGATCTTCAGCCAGAGTTGGGAAGAGCACCTCCACCACATCCGACAGGTTCTCCAAACACTGCGGCAACACAAGCTATGTGCCAATTTGGAGAAATGCACTTTTGGCATGACCCAGGTTCAGTATCTGGGATACATTATTGATGAACAGGGGGTGCATGTGGATCCAGCCAAGATCAAAGTCATTCGGGATTGGCCACCTCCGACCACTTTGACAGAGCTCCGCAGCTTTCTAGGTCTTGCCAACTTCTACCGCAGGTTCGTGTTGGGTTTTTCTCATATCACTTGGCCTTTGAGTCAAGTCACCAAGGGCGGGGCGAAGGCAAAATTCTTTTGGTCTGAATCTCAACAGAAGGCATTCATAGAGTTGAAAGATCGCCTCTGCACAGCACCAGTGCTCGCTTTACCAGATTTACAACAACCATTTGAGGTCGAGACAGATGCCTCTGACTATGCTATTGGGGCAGTCCTTACTCAACACGGGCATCCTGTGGCATATCACAGTGAAACACTTTCAGACACGGTCCGGAAGTATCCCACTTATGATAAAGAGATGTATTCCATTGTACAGGCTTGTCGGCAATGGAAGCACTACATTTTGGGGAAGGAAACAGTCATCCACACAGACCACCGACCCCTACAGTTCATACAGACCCAAGGGAAATTGCAGAATGATCGCCATCAGAAGTGGTCCACATACCTGCAACAGTTCCATTTGAATATCAAGTATGAGAAGGGAAGCACTAATAATGTTGCAGATTGCCTCAGTCGACCACCAATCATGGCGTTAACCACCGTCCTCAACTCTTGTGGGCACGAGACTTCTGATTGGCCACTGCTCTACAAAAGCGACCCGGAATTCGGCCACACATACCAGAACCTCTTGGAGGGTCAGCATGTTCCAGATTTTCACCTCCAGGACGACCTGTTATGCCACTTGGGTCACCTTTGTGTTCCTTCAAGCGAGCGTGCCAAGATGATTTGGGAAGCACACTATAGTCGAGTTGCTGGTCATTTCGGGGTCGAGAAAACAGTGGCAGTGCTGCAAAAGTATTTCTATTGGCCGAATCTTCGACAGGATGTTGGGAAGTACATCAGATCATGTACTGCCTGTGCCATTGCCAAACCGACCATCAAGAAGCAAGGCCTCTATACCCCACTGCCTACCCCTAGCCAACCTTGGGAATCCATCTCCATGGATTACATGTCTGGCCTTCCTTCCACTAAGCATGGAAATGACTGTGTTTTTGTAGTCGTCGACAGGTTCTCAAAGATGGCCATCATGGCGGCCTGCAAGAAGAACATCACAGCAGAAGCCACTGCTAAACTCTTCTTTGAACGAGTTTGGGTGCACTTTGGGATTCCACAGTCTATCATCTCAGATCGGGACAGTCGGTTCCTCAGTACATTTTGGTCCAGTCTCTGGTCAATGCTGGACACCAAACTCACTAAGTCCACCGCCTTCCATCCTCAAACTGATGGCCAGACAGAGGTTGTCAATAGGATGATTGTACACATTCTGCGCATGTACAACTCAAAGCATCCACGCACATGGGACGAGAGCCTCCCCTATGTTCAACACAGCTACAACCGAGTTCTTCACAGCTCCACTGGCCATAGCCCTTTTCAGGTGGGCTTGGGATTCTAGCCATTATGCCCCATTGATGTGGCCATGCCATTTGCAGCTACTCACGCAGATTCTGCTCATGTCCAGTCTGAAACAAACAAGGCGACCAGCTTCATTGAGCACATCCAACATATTCGCCAGCAGGTCCATGACATTCTGGAGAAATCAAATGCCAAGTTCAAGCAGCGACATGATCAACATCGAGTGCCACACAAGTTCCAGGTGGGTGACAAAGTCTGGTTGCATTTACAAAAGGAACGCCTTACTGGAGCCTATCGGAAACTGAGACCACTCCGATATGGTCCCTACACCATTACTAAGGCTGTGGGAAACAATGCATTTGAACTCAGCATTCCCCCATTCCTTGGCCTGCACCCAGTGTTCAATGTGGACCGCCTTCGGCCATACTTTCCACCATTGCTAGATACATCCGACATTGCAGAACAGCTCACCCCCACAGAATTAAATCCAGATTGCATGGAACAAGCTGCAACTGATCGAATCATGGACACACAGATCAAGAATACTCGCCAACAGAATATTCAACTGTATCGAGTTGTCAAAGCAGGCCAACTCCTTCACAATGGCAAGTGGCTCACCAGGGACCAAGTTCAGCAAAAGTTTCCCCACCTCATGGAGGAACTCAACGCAATGGGGACCATTGCTTCCTAAGGGGGGAGGAATGATCCAGGTGGATATTGGTGGCCACCTGCCAAGTCCACCTAGACCCCCACCATTGTCCCTCTTGACATTTTCAGTTTCCTTAATTATAGCACAATTTACTATTTTTAGCAGTTTTCGGGTCCTAAACTTCCGGAGCCGTTTTGAGGCCCTAAACGATGTTTTTTGGGAAATCCCGCTCTGCGATTTTTTTGGTAAAAAATCGTTGTTTGCGTTATAGTCCTCAGAAAGATCTTTTCAACGGGCTATCATGCGCGTAAAACGGAGATCGTATGCCAAAGTTACGACCCCGGGAAGTTGATGTACCAATTTACCCAAACGGGGCCCATAGTTTGGCGTTTTCATCTTCTAGGGTTAGGTTTTGGAATGTGAAGGGTTTTCCATTGTTTCTCAATAATAAATAGGCCTTCGAGCCTCATTGTAAAGACAGTTCAGAACAGTTCAGAGGCATGTAGCCGACACATCTCTTCTCAGAGATAAGCTACCATCGCCCTAGCTGGGTCATTTCTATTTGTAAGCATATTTCAGTATTCTCCATTAGTGAAATGAAGTATTATTTCTGCTGCATCTCTGTTTTTATGGTTATCGCATCTCTGTATTTATGGTTATCTCTGTAATCTATTGCGTTCCTGCTTAAATCCGGATCACTGGTCAAGCGACCTTTTGAGTTGGGTTGATTTTGGTGTAGGGTCTGTGTGTTCCTCTATCTCAACCTCCCCCTGTGTGTCCCACTCTATGGACACTTCCCTAACTTCCTCAGTCTCTACGATGGTCACAATTGTGGTTTGAGTCATCTGTGCCATCGTTGTTGCCTCATTTGCCTTCTGCTGCGTGGCCGCTTCCTGTTCCTGGCGCTTCTTCTTCGACAGCTTGTGTTCCTTCTTCTATTGCTGTGCTGTGATCCTATCTAATTCTGCCAAGTCCGGAGCACACCAATCCAAAGACCATGCCACCATTACATCAAAAATTGCATCATCTATTGCAATAAATGGAAGCTTCACCCACGTTCGGTCTAGATCCTTTCGTGCCCGCATATACAGATTATGCATACATGTCATGAATTTTACCGTGCTTTGTAGACTGTTGTACACTTTCGGGCACAAGCGTGGCCTCCAGTTGATCCATGTGCGAATGCTCACCTCCATGAACACCCAAAATACCTTGATGTCACAAACCCTTGTCGCATCTTTCGTCACCTAGAGCGAGGTGTACCTTGTGTCTTCGAGTAGGTTTCTTTCAATGGTGGAAAACTGGCTATCCGCCGGAAGCTCCCCTGCAACCAACAGGATAGATAAGAGAAACCATGTGTACTGGAAGGTCTTACCCTATTCCTAGGCCTCCCTACAATTTGTCAAACATTCATCGCAGAGAAACTGTGTCCAGTTGAACTAGACCCCCTCTTCACACTGCTCTGCCAACGCAATTATAGATGCAAGCACCTCGTCTGCGTGGGATTTCCGCATGACCTTGCTAGCCAGAAGCTGGGTGGCTATGCACACCCCTTGGTCCTTGATGCTCATTATTACATATCCTTTCTTCCTCTTTTCTAGGTTATATTTCGCCTTCATAGCTTCTGTGAGGGCCGAGTCGCTGCTCTTTCTTGTCATGGATGCAGGATTGTTTCCTTTTATGGGCAGCCAAGAAATCTGGTGAATTAAATCGGAAGTGATGGGAATCAGCTCCTCCAGCTAGAGGTACCCATCGTGTACTAGACATAGCAGCTGCCGGATAACAAAAATTGTGATGGGTGCACGGTGGTAGTGGGGTATCCACCGTAGATGGAGTAACCCAACCTTCTCCATGTCGCGTAACCATTTATGCTGCAGTAATTTCTTTGTGGCCAATTGTGGGAACTTTTCGTTGTCTGTGAGTCCCAGTCTTCGAACTTCTTATTAGGTATCCGTCCCAGCGGCGGTCCTTCAAACCTTATCTCATCTGAATGAAGTGGGGTTTGGAGCGCACTCTTTGTGGCCTCCAAATCCTTAGGTATCTTGGCTTTCCTCTTCTATGGGGGGATGTAGGGGGGTAATGTTACTGCCAATGATACTTGGGAAACATTCTCTGTCTCATCATCCTGTGCTTCAATTTGGTTGATCAAGGCCTGCAAATCCTCCTCCTTCTCCTCTGTTTCAAGAGTGACGACTTTACCTTTCTCTGCCATTGATAATTTACTAACTCGTGGGTTCTGTGGTGATACCCAGACCGGCCCCATTGTGTGCTTGTCTTTCTGTGGTCACGGCGTGTGTGGAATTTTAGAATCTATAGTGCAGCTGCCACCTCTCCAGGGTCCTCCTGGGTCACACGACGCTCTGGGGTAATTTCCATGAATCGAACTCAGGTTCTTGCAGCCGTCATTGTTTTGATACTGGAACCATTCGGTTGCGTACTCATAGGTGGCAAGGTAGCTTGGTACTCAATTCTCTGTACTAGCTCAATTCTGAAACAACCAAGTGTTGGCCCGAGTCTACCCCAAGGGATTTTATAGTAACATTTGAATTTTAATTCAACCATTCCCCCCACTTCTAAGTCATTAATAACTCCTTGGCAGTAGATCGTCCCGAATCTATCTCTTAACTTCTGTCTTAATGGCTCATTGCTCACTCCTCTATGCCTTAAATTGGACCTCTTGTCATGAACAGTGACATCAATGGTCACCTCCTAGCCTACTTGCACAACAGCGCTGCTCCTTACACGCTTCCGTGACCCTTGTGACAAACTGACATTGTGTGGAACCTCCTTCCTGCACAGTTCATTTGCAGACTCGTTTCTAGTCCCGTGCCCTCTTTCAACTGCTTGGAGCACTAAGACTATGCTTCCTACTAATAGTTAGGTGGTTGCACCCCTGGTGTGAGGCTTCAAATTGTTTGCTAGCCTGTGCCACGGGTACCCTTTAAATACCCTTGCATCTGTTAGTGCATCGCATTCTCCTTTGTCTAGGACACTCCCCTATCTAGTAAGGTGTGGTCGTAGCCATGGTAGCAAGGTCGCAACTCCTTCTAATGTAGTAGTACAGCTAGCTAGACTGGGTCCCATCATGCTTAGTTTCTTGCGGTCTGCTTGCACGACTTTGGTTTCTAGTTCATTGATTTCTTCATCTAATGTCATGCTTTTCTTCCTCAGCCATGTCCCATCTTCGTCATGTTTGCGAAGTTTTGCAGTCCCTTACTAAATGGCTTCCTGTAACTACCTACTTTCTTTACCCAGGTCCTTATGAGTCGTTCCAATTGTGTGAGGTTGCCTTCTTTGCATAGCCCTCGATGCCCATCGAACAGCTGGTACGCGCCCGTCCCAAGTAGTCTGGCTCGCCTGGTGAACCTTATTCAGGATCCCGCATACCTTTTTGAATGCTTTTATGCAACATTTTTGTGGTGCGTGTTGATGTTTCTACTACTGCGATTGGATCCCAGTGTCGGTCCTTAGTCTGATTGTAGACAACACAGTCCACGTTTTCCAATACAGGGGAATGCACAACCTTCTCTGTCCTGGCCACCTGACTTTCAGTTCGTGCTGGGAGCTTCTCACCCGTAACTCCGTCCACCTTTTATCCTCGTGCCAACTTATCCCAATCTTTGGATGTGTACTCCTTTCATGAACATGTGTCATGCACCGCCTCTGTTGTTGTTTCGGTACTACACTTTCGATTTTGTCCGTAAATTCCTCTACCACTATTACATCCTCATGTGTTGGTCGTTCCCCTGCTTCTATTATCACATGGAGAAGTGATCTAATCATCAGGTTGCAATTTAGCATTGCCGCCTTGTGTAATCGATTATGCCAGCATTCTACTTCTTCGTCTGAATCCGAAGTGTAGGAGTTGTCCCGCTCCCACGAGATTCTTCCATCCGTGGGTAGATTCACCCGATCCTGATTTTGCGCAGTCATCTGGTAAATACAATCTTCATCATCGCGCACTGGTTCAGTATAGCGCGCCCCTTCGGATGGGTCCAAATAGGACTAGCACATGTAGTGACTTTTTCTCGAATATTATCTTCCTCTTCTTTAGATCGATGACTCCATTCATATCTGTCACCCAGTTGATTCCTAACAACGCAGGATAGGGATTACTGTGATCAACAACTTCTATCACTTCAAAGTCTGTCTGTGTACTTGCACCTTCAATATCAACTATTACTCCCTACAATCTTCCCATGGGTATGATATTTTGTTGGTTCGCCATTTGTAATTGAATAGGGGACCACTGCAATGTGGGCCTACCCATGTGTTCCCAGGTTTGTTTAGGTAACACATTCACGTCTGATCCCAGGTCTAGAATAACTTGATCCATTTTGTATTCACCAATCTATGCTGTCAATCTCATCTCTCTCCCCGTGTGCAATGTATGATTTCCCAACTTCTGGACTACGCGCGGTTCTCCCGACCCCGCACACCTGGTGATCAATTCTTGTAGTCCTTTAACCACCTTATTATCTCACAACAGCTTCATGTAGGTCTCCAGAAAGGTAGTAAGCATGGAAGGATCCATCCCCGACTCTGGTTGGTCCTTACTACCTGAAGTGGAGGCTTCCATGAAGCTCTTCTTAGCTTCCATAAATGTCTCCTTTGCATTCCAAGTCAAACTCAGGTTCCTTTGCAAGAGCCTTGCAAACCCATGTATCTTCCTCAGGCTATTTTCCCTTATCTTCCCCTGTGGTCATACCACTTCTGAGCATCATGTTCACGTTGGGATCTTCATCGTGGGGTTTAGATTTCATCATTTGGATGTTCTGAGTCGGAGGAGGCTGGAGTACTCCCTTTTCACGCATCTGTGTGATTAACGTAGGACAATCCACTGGTTCATGATCAAACTGAGCATAGTACGAACAAGATATCCTCGTTGGATTGGTGCAATCACGGGCGTAGTGCCCTGGTCCTCCGCAATTGTAACAAATCAACTGTCTGTGGCCCCTTCCTAGTCCCATTCCTCCTCGTCCTCAACCTCGGCCCTAAAATCCAGCGCGCGCCATCCCTGCAGCTGGATCGAGGCCTCACATTTTTGTTTGCATCCTATATGCTAGGGTCCGATCCATCATTAGCTCGTAGCTATGACAAGTGTGCTTGTCGTGTCCCATTGAATTTCAGAACTTACAAAACCATTGTTGTGGGGCCTGTGTATACTTCTGCAACAGATGACAATTGTCCGTCGTGTGTTTCCCTCCTATTTGACAGAACGTGCACCATAATGCTAGTGTCGCACTTGGCCCTGCCTGGGTTTCTGGTCTTAATGGCATTGGTCCCCCTCTTGCCAACTAATTCATGAATACGGGATATTGATCCTTTTCGTGACCATGACCTTTCCATTTTATACACCACACTTCTTCGCGTGCCTCTGGTCGCAGTGCCCTATCTTGCTTCAAACTCCACATCTCGAAACATAGATTTTGTAGTTGCGCATGGATTTTTTGAACTCCCAACCAAGTATCTTGTATTGGAGTCTCATGCAACCTCATCATCATCTCCAATGCTTCTGCCTGGGTTAAAAGCTTCTATTGTGACAGCGTCGTCCTGAGGTGCAGTTTCAGAGATGCCACAAACCATGTGCGGTGCTGCGCATTTGAGAGCATCATATCAGCCTCTTGGATCATACTCTTCAGTCATTGATCCAGATCCCAGGGGGTCTCGCCCAGGAACATCATGATTTCTTTGAACCCAATGATCAATTGCATCTCGAATTTCAGCTTGCTAAATTCTCTATTCAACGCATTCTAGATCTCAGCTATCCTTGCGTTCGGGTGATCGCTGGAGTGCTTGATATACCATGTCAACGCATGATCCTGTAGCACGCTCACCAAGGTAGCCTTCTTGATGTTATGATCCATAACCCCTTGTGATTCCCATACTACTCTTACCATGAACCAGAACTGATATGGGTCCTCATTTCCTACTCCTCTGAATATGGGTAACTTGATCGCACTCGCCATGCTAAACTTTGGGGTCAGTGGAGGTGGAGTAGGTGAAGATGGAGGTGAGGGAGGTGATGCAGGTGGTGGTGTGGATGGGGGTGGTAATTATTAAATGTGTTTCTTTATCAACCGGACTGCACTCCTCAGGGATAATCAAGCGATCTCCTCCTCGCTTTCTCGCAAAGGTGAAATTAGGGGATTGTTCTCTAATCCCTCGCTAACTTTGTAGATTTTTCCACTCCACATTGTCCCAATCATCAATGTATTCACATAACCCTATTTTCACATAACAACATCTTAATCCAGGTATTCAAGGATTTAATGTAGTTAACTCACAGTCCTTTGAGAAACCATCGCTCTGCTTCGTTGTAGCTCACGGTTGTGTCTACCGAAAACTCAGTGATGAATCCACCTATTATCCGGTCGACCAGTGGTCCACAGCTCTCACGATCTTGTCCTCTGATGCCTATAACTTATGCACCAACTCTGGATTCTACACTCTCGGTTGGTCGAGCTTATATCTTCCCTAGCTATCAGCTAATCTCGTGATCCAATCGTACAGTTCTGTTGGAAAGGATGTAAAGAAAATCTCATGGGTTTCCGTATATACGTAGCGATCCAGCCACCTCTTCTCAGAAAGCTACAGAGTTTGGTTTTCGTGTGTCATGAACTTGTGACTCTTTTGATCTAACCACTCTTCAATTTCCTTCTTCATTGGGTTCCAGTGTTCTGACATTAGACATCCCTTAGGAAAATCCCGGTCCCAGCAATGAACCATTTGTTGGATTATTGGGGCCTGACCCATGTTCAGAAGTGATTTAGCCAAACAAATCCCGCACTACCAGCCCTTTCGTCCACGGTCCACGGAGTGCAGACTGAGGTCTCACCCAAGGTAGTATAGGAGGGTGCTGGAACCAGGTTTTTGCATGCTAGGGATGTCATGATGAGGTCTAGGAGGTTCGCAAACCAGTCTTGCGTACTTGTACTGATCCGTGCAGCTACCCAACCTTCGTGTAGCTTTGTACAGAGCACGAAGGGCCACTATCTAGATCCTCTAACCTTACTATGATATTATTATAGATCTGACTTAATTTTATGGGCCCAGTAATCTTTATTAATCATTCAACATTCATAAAGTCTAGTGCGCGCAACTATAAACTATAAAGAGATGCATAAACATATAACAGAAGCATAAACATACAGATCTCTAAACAGAGGCACAATACTTCAGGATCAACTTATCTTTTTATTAAACTTATGTTCTGTTACAACCTCAACTCCACCCTGCGCACTCAACTACAGGGGTCCGCGCACACATCTGCAGACTCGATCAGGCCTTTGCGCACACATCTGCAGAGCCTACTCTTACTACTACCAACCACGACTCGAACTTACAGACTTAGAGTTGTTTCATCATCAAGAATATCATAAGACTTAAGACTGCCCTCTACCCTTAGAGCCTCACTCTATTTATACAATCCCATGGTTCGCGGACCATGGGTAGGCCGACACACTCTATATTACATTTACATTATTTTAGGGTGGACTACCCTAGACTCTTCTGCTCCGCGCCCGCATTTTGCAGGATCTTTACATTACATGGACCAAAACTCGGGCTTTAAGCCCCAAAACTCACTATGGGGGCTCCGCTGCCCAACAACCTCAGGTTTTTCCCTTTGTCGAACAAAACCTTTCAATTTCTTGTTGTACCTCTCTAAGAGGAACATCCAACAGCATGAAACAACCCCAACTAATTCAAACTCATCTACTAGGTGAATTCCTACAATTCCACGAAATGTGTCGGCAGTTCCTTCTCAAACATACAAACAATCTCAACTATCTCTTGATGCCACCCTAGAATTCTAGCGATATGAATCTCTTTTGATGTGATCCAACATACAAATGCAAATACTTTAGATATGCAACATCGTAGTTCTTGGGGGAAGTCATGGTTCACACACCCATGCACAAGCAGAGGATAATGAAATTGCACAGTAAATATTGCATTATACAAAAATTAATTATAAAATATCCCATTACATAAAAATAATTAAATAATAAAATCATGTTTCTGACATACATACTCTTAGAAGGTTCAAATGGTCATGCAATTTTAAACCCAAAAAATGGTCTTCCAAAGTGAAACAACGTCATAGTGAAGAACCATATAAATAAGGCACCCTCACACTCATTATAACTTCCTTTTCCAAATAAATATCATATTTCTTTAAAATCCATGGGACATCACCTTCTTCGAAAGACCAAGAGGGACCAACCTCTCCTCTAGTTTCTTGACCTGGCCAATGTTTATTTTTAGTTTTTGAAGGAATAATATCTCTCCTAACAACCAATGTGTCACTTTATTTTGAAGATATGTGACTCCATAAAGAAAATGAAACATTTTTAAATATATGCATGGGATCTAATAAGTCGGAAATCTTAAGATGACCCCAATATGGGAGCTCCTAAAAGATAGATTTTCTTTTCATCCCAATGAGAAATTTCTCAACATACGTGTCAAGGAATTCTAGATCATTGAACATAGGCTCCCCATTTGAATTGAAAATTTATGTAAACTCCTTCTCCTTCTCTCCCTCATATGCTCTAAGCCATTCACCTGGTATCATTATTGCAGGCATTTGCGTTCTCTCTAGTTTACCATTGAAAGTAGATGTTTCTCTTTTGTAAGGGTTTTCTTCTAGGAGGAATACCTTGGAGCATTCATACACTAGCTTTCATAGGTGGTCAGACCACCTATCCTTCAGAGAAGGTCCACAACATTTACATCCATGATACCCTTTTGTTTTTTTTTTCTCTAGAGAAAAAATCGAACTTTCTATTAAAGCAATAAAAAGTTACAAAATATATGCACTTAAGCATTCTGTAGAGTGTATGTTTTTCATCTAAACATAGAGTATTAAGTTGAGCTAGTAAGCAGTAAAAATGCTTTGTCATCCCAATGTATGCAAAAATAAGCATTGATTTGAATTCTCGAGCCTCCTCATATGAGGAAAACAACCTAAACAGGAAGAGCAATCAACAACCATTCTATTATAATGTTTCCACTATTTCAAAAACCAAGTAATAAAAATAAGCACACGAATGATTGTTTATCCATGTTAACATTTTTTGAGTAAACTCAAGAAACTGTGGTCTAAAAGAAACAAAAAAAACAAAATCCCGAAAGTAGGGGCTAAAACTAATATGTACTTCAAGGCACAAAAGGAGGATGATTTGACACACGGATCACGTCATGTTTTATTTATCTTATGCACCAACTATCCATAACCTGTTGTAAACCTTCCTTAGATAGGAGGTCTACAACCATGTTCTGTTCCCTGTAAACATGGCACACAGTAATAGAATTAAAATGTTTTTTAAGATTTAAGGCTTCTTCTAACAGAGTTAACATATAGTTTTGACATCTGTACTCTACATTAAACCATTTGATGACATTTTGAGAGTCATCAAAAATATGAACCGATCTTAGTCCTAGGTGTATAAGCCAACAAAGAAGTAGTTTTAAGGTTTTTCTTCCATCATAATTGTTTGTTCCTACTCCTAGACGCACCGAGGCTTTTAAGAATCTATGATAATTTAAGTGGATTACAATTCCGGCTCCACAGATATTCCTCCAATCAGAGGCCCTATCAAAGAAATCCCAAGGGATATTTCCACTAATTTTTTCCTCCATATTCCTGCTCACATTTGATTTAGGGATTGATACTAGTATGCTTTCATAGATAGTTGCACATTCAATCGCAATGTGTTCATGAGATGGGATCTGATCCTTGGAAATTCTCCTGTTTCGGGTCAACAATGTGCCCCACGCTATTATTAGAGGTAAATTTCACATGTTTTCCTCTGGGGTGTCCATCCACAAGTTTTTGCACACCTCCCTAATTATTTCTCCATCCCGTATCTGGGTTTTCTTTGTTAACCTCAAAGTCTTGAGCCTACGCCTCTATTGAAAGAACACTTTAGGAATACATGTTGAATTGATTCTTCTTCTTTCCTACACAAAGAACACTAGCCCGGTCCCATCTTGGATCTCTTCTAGAGATTGTCCAATGTTGGAACCTTGTATCCTAGTATACACCAGAAAAATATTCTTCCTTTGGCTGGACATTTTAGTTTCCAGATAGGTTTTTCCCACCACTCGAGATTTGCCCATCCCTTCTTGGACATAAGATAGTTATAACCATATTTTTGGGAGTAACTACCTATGGGAGCCTGAACCCATCACAGGGTGTATGGTCTATTTCTGAGGCATACATTCGACCTCTGAAATTCCATAGTAAAATTTTGTCATTCCTCCTCCCATTAGGGTCCAAGGTTTAACTCCTCTCCAAATAACTAAGCTTGATGCCAGATTGTTGACTGTCCAACCTTCTCTATCTGACTCAAATTATATACCCCTCTTGCTTTCAAGTGGTCAATGATTCCTGGAGAGAGGGAAAAACACTTGTTACAACCTACCCATGGGTCCTACCCCACCCTTACTTGCTCTCTGTTACCCACCTACCAGGATAGTCCTTGTTCAATTATCTTGATTCTGTCCAGAGTTCCTTTCCACACCACAGACGCTTGCGAGTTTTTCTTGTCTGACTTCCTGATCCATTCATCCATTAGATTTGGATCAATGTATTTTCTTTTAACCACCAATGTACATAGATTTTCCTTTGTTAATAGCCTCCATCCCAATTTTGCTGCTAGAGATGGGCCAAAAGCTGTGAGGTCTTTGATACCCCATCCTCCCCATTCCTTCGGTCTTGCCACTTTCTCCCATGCCACCCATGGGAGAACAAAGTCCTCTTTTGAGCCAGCCCACAAGAATTTACTATAGGATTTCCTTACTCTTGCAAGAATTGCTTTGGGCACCAATGTTAGTGTCGATCAATAGGCAGGGATTGCCATGAGGATGGACTTGATCAAAACTAGCCTTCCTACACTCGATAACAATTTGTAACTCCAGTGTTTAATCTTGTTCGCGATTTTCATCACCAGCCAGAACTGATCCTGATTTTTATATGAGTCAGGCTTTAAATGGAACCCCAGGTATTTGAAACTATTTGACATCTTCTTTTCCTCAAAAGGAAGATCCTCTGCTATCCTTCTAGTCTCTGCCCTTGAGAAACCTTCCAGTATCAGGGAGGATTTTTGTTTATTAATACACATACCAGTAGCTTTTAGAAACAACTATAGGATAGATTTTATCTGCTGATTTTCACTCCTACTACCATTACTGAAGAGAAGAATGTCATCCACAAACAACAAATGGGATATATGAAGGTTGACAACCACTTCAATACCCTTTATATCTCCTCTTCTCCTTGCTTCAAGGATAATTTGACTAAGTCCCTCTGCTGCTAGGAGAAAGAGGAGTGGAGAGAGAGGGCATCCTTGCCGAAGTCCCCTCTGGCTCTGAAAGAAAGATGTGGCCACCCCATTGATCAGAACAACAAAGCTAATGTTTTTCATACATCCCATAACCCAGTTTGTGAAACCAATGTTGAACCCCAAGTGGGTCAATAACATTCGAATGTACAACCAGTTGATTCGGTCGTATGATTTAGATAAGTCTATCTTGACAATAACAAATTTCCTCTGGCTCTTCTTTATGTTATGCAAAGTCTCCTATGCCATGCCCAATGCTTCATGGATCTGCCTTCCATCCAGGAAACCAAATTTCTCTTTTGATATGTTCTTTAAGAGAATTAGTTTCAATTTAACTATGATAACTTTAGCGATAATTTTGTAAATACAGTTACATAGAGATATCAGTCTGAAATCCTCAAATAATGACAGGTTCTCCTTCTTCGAAATTAGGGATATAAAAGTGGCATTGAAGGGTTCAAAGATCGACCCTTTTACCTGGATTCTTCAACTACTTCTGTAAGTTCATTTCCAAAAGACTCAAAAAAATGTTGAAAAAACTCCACTGTCCAATCGTCCGGACCTGGGATCCTATTCTTTTGCATCAACCTTAATATTCCTTCGACTTCCCCTTTTGTCACTTCGCCCATGATGATTTCATTATCCTCCTCCTCCAGATACCTTGGGAAGAACTTTTCTCTCCTAGCCACCTTGATGATAGACACCTCTGCAGGGGCTTTGAAAAGTTTTTGAAAGTGGTTCCTTCCCAGGAGGGACAATTCCTCAAAAGACTTGGTCTGGGTTCCTTCCTCCAATTTTAAACTCCAGATTGTATTTATATTTTTCCAATTTTTTTGCATAATTCTGAAAAAAATTGAATTTTTATCCCCTTCTACCAACCAAATAGCTCTGCTTTTTAGTCTCCACTACTCTTCTATGATTGATAAGATATTTCTTCGATTGGACTCCAGCTATTTGATCCTATCCCTCTTCCCTTCCGTCTCATATCTGTCCTCTTTTAGGCTCTCCAACAAGTCTAATTCCTCTCCTATCTGCTTTAGTTCTGATTCTTCTTTGTCTTTCTTAATTTTGGCCCATTCAATAGTTGCCTTTTTCATTCACTTCAGGTTTTCCATGAACAAAAAAGATCTCCCCCTATGTTGATCATTAGCTTTTGACCTCCAAGTAGATTTGAACAAATTATTATAAGATTCCTCCTTAATCTAGGTCAGATTGAATTTAAAGGGGGAACCAGGATTTTTGTTAGGGCCTTTCATTTCTAGCAGGATGGGAAGATGGTCTAAGTCTCCTCCTTCCCCCACCCAATGTCTAAAGACTGGGATCCTAGCCACCACTTCTTCTCTAAGGAGGAAACATCTAGCCTCTTTGCCACCCTAACGCCCCCTATTCTCCTATTCCTCCACATTGGTCTGCGCTTGATTAGATTGATGTCCATCAGTTTTCTGGAACTGATCTTATTCATAAAGAAATCAGTCAGTGGATCAACGTGTGTTGATGGTCCCCATGTTTTTGACAGGCCTAGAGATAAATTCATATGCCCCCTATAACAAAATTCGGGTTCTCCATGAATTATTTTGAGAACAAATTTTTCCAGTAAATTGACCTGTCCTGAGAGGGCCCATAAATGTTTAGAATTAAAATATTGGTGCAAATCTCCAGAGAGTAAACCTCTATGCCTAAAGCCTGATCAGCTCCCCACGTGGTAAGTAGCTTAAACCTACCTTCTTTCACTCCTATAGCCAAACCCCCGGATTTTCCTTTACCATCCAGTGACTGAAATGCCCACCTAGGAAATTTTTTATCTAAAGCTCTAATAATTTCCTCAGCTGATCCAAGGGTTTCTTCAACAGAAGCACATCCAAATTATAGGAATTTATGACAGCCTTCAAGGCCATTTTCTTAGGGGTGCTAGAAAACCCTACAATTGAAGTACAAAATGATCATTTAGAAACAAGGAAAGGGTTATGCGCTGCTCTAAGAACCCAAGAAATGGATAGGTGTTTCACATCGGCTATGTCCATCTTTGCTCTTAGCTAAGCCTTTGAAATGTTTTTCTTCCTTCCTCTCAATTTTCGAGGTCCAATCAGTATAGGTTGTGACCCCAACCCCCCCCCTACCCCACCACATCCCAAGGGATGATTTTCTTTTGACAAGGTCTGAGGTAATAATGGGGCTTCACTGAATAGGCATAGGGCATACTAGAAGTCTCGACACTTGACCCAAGACTACGATTTAGAAGAATCTCAGGGATGGAAGATTTTCTAAGTTCAATAGCCTGGAAGGATGAGGCTTTGACATAGGATTGAGAAAAGATAGAAAGGATATATTAAAATAATGGATAGGTTTAAGAGTCGTACCCTCTAGTTGATGAGCTAAAACCAATCCTTCTCCCTCCTTTGTCTCTGCCTGAACTATCTCCCCTTGAAGCTCTTGCTCTCGACCTGGTCTCTCCTCAATCTCCATTTCCAATGTTTCCTCATCATCCACCTACATCTTGTCGCCTTCCACCCTTTCCCCCCTTGCTTCCAGGATGTACTTTTTCCTGTTCCTCCTCCCCTTGGTTTTCTTCCATTCCCCCCTCATTTCTCTGCCTTATTCTTCTTCTAAATCCCAAATGGAATTCTCTTTCTAAATGTCCATATTTTTGACACCGATGTTAATGAAATGGCAATTATTCATAGTCAATCATCTGAGTATAAGAGAGGTCATTGTATTTGAGATTGATTTCTGCTGCCAACCCTTCCCTAGGATTTAGACTTACCAATATTCTGGCTAGTCCTTTTTCACCGTTGTGCACATACGAAAAGTCAGCTTCCAAGAATCGTCCCAAGTTATTGTCAATTTCCCTGAACACTAAATCAACCCAGAGAAAAGGAGGAATCCATAGAAGTCTTACCCATACCAAGATTTCATCCACCTTATCTCTCTGAGCGTGAAATAAAGGGTTCCACCTTTTAAATAGGATTGGATTTTTCCCAAAACTCCAGTTTCTCTCCATCACCCATTCCAGTGCTTCCTTTCTAATGAATTTGTTCTGGAACCAACCCTTAGCTAGGGTTAATACCTCATAAGTTTTGTCTGGCACCTCCTACTAACTTTTAATTTTCCATTCATGAATGTAGTTTGCAAAATACTTTTCCCCTTTGCCCTATCGACCAAGGTTAACTCAACTACCTCCATAGCTTCGTCGATCTGGAGAATGATTCCTAGCAACAGATTTGTGGTTGTCTCTTTCTTCCTTATTAACTTATTTTTCTTATGCTTCTACCTTGTCTTCTTATGCCACCCCCGTTCCCCAAACCCTGGTGAGATCTCCTCTGCATTGATATCTACTTCCTGGAGTGGCTCTATATGCCCCTTCGACTAAGTATTCCTGAGGTTGTTTAGACCTCCTTCCCCTACTTGAACTTCCTTTCCCACCCAATGTGGTGTTCCTCTTGCTTTTGAACCACCCTCTGCCCTAATAAAACCTTCCCAATGCACTGATATGAGAGGAGAAAAAGAAACCCCTTGTTGGTCAAAGATTTCCCCCTCCCTACCTCAAAAGTCTTTCGAACACCATTAAGAGTCGCCCCCCATCCATTTAACCCTGGAAACTCCATGTATGAGCTCACATCTTGGCTGACGGTTTCTCCTCTTCGTAAATGCAGATGACTTCTGCATGTGACTATGATATCCAACTGAAACACTCTTTCAGCTTCTGTCGGTCCCAGATCGTCGACAAGGAAATATTTCAACCCTTCCTTCCCCTTAAACCCAAAACTGATAACAATGTCTTCTAACCCTCCCATGTAAAAATATTTGAGCGGGCTATAGATTTGGTTACTTACTTGGAAGACTCCTCCTTCTCTCGCTACAGAATCTATCACCGGAAGTAATTCCCCCTGCCTCCCTTCTAGCTCCTTTTCTGTTCTCCAACTCTCCTGATTAGTCAGAAAAATTCTTTCCTCCAAAAACCCTAAAGTTTTCCCTTGTCTCCTACGCTCGCCCAAGCCACATCTCTTCCTGCATGGTAGTCCAACTGGACGAATATACTTCTCAATGTTTTGATTTGTGACCTCCAAACCCCACACTGATAGAATATCCCCAGGTGTTGGGTCTAGATCAACAAAATCCCATTGGTTGACCATGTTTCCTTCTACTAATCGCAGTTTGTAAAACCCATAGATCCTGGAATGTAGTTTTCTCTTCAATGGGCATGTGCAGACTCTTACTGTCAGCAGCGCAACGATGAACAAAACTCAAAAGACTAAACCCTGCCTCTATCCTCCCAGGTCCCTAAAGCCCCCATTCCCCTTCTCACCATTCTCAATGATTTATGTCCTCATGACAACTCCCCTCCAGGTGCCATCCCTACCCTAACAGTCCACTTCATGCCTCACCAGCTGTGGTGTGTACGACCTCCCTATCGTAGATGTTTCCATCCATAAACTTGTTGCACCCTTCCTCCATTGTTAGGGTTTATCCATGATACCCTTTTGTTACAAGACCTGCGAAATTATTTTATATAGGTCAACATGTTAGCGACCATAAAGGTATAAAAAATTGCAGTGAATTAAACTAATATGAAAAAAAATATTGTTATCAAACAAACCAATACGAATGTAATTTACGAAAGCAAACTCCTAAGCCTGTATAATCATGTATGGTTTAAACACATATGCCATACAATGTAAAAGTCCTCTCTGTTGCATTAAGTCTTGATACATCATACACATGTATCTATTCCCATAATTCCTTCAATTCATATACCAATGGTTGTAAGTAGACATCCATATTCTTCACTTGTCTTCTACCAATGACTATGAGAGCCAACATAAGATGTTCATTCTTCACAGGAAACAATGGGGGGATATTATTATTGATCACTACTACAGGCAAAACATAATATTTGTTCTGGATTTAAGAGATCTGTGGATTCTCGAGTAACTGACTCAAAAAATAATATTTGTTGTTTTGGAGGGAATATGGGTTGACGCCATCCATGGCTATGTTGATTCATAGACTTCATATTTTACCCTTAATTTTTTAGGCCATGTATCCTCTATATGCTTCATGGCTATTGAATCTTTTGGGATTCACATAACTCTCGACTCACTTCTGTGTGAGGCATGCCATCCCTGCAACGCAATTAATTCTTTGCAACACAAGAGTCTTTGAATCCTTGGGATTATATGCATGTGCCTCAATATCTTATAATGAGGACCATGTGATTTACCCATTTTTTTTTAATTATGGTACCTTTCATTCCCACATTTCAGACATATCTCTTTTTTTTGCATATTCTCCTCTATATAGAATACAATCATTCAGAAATGCATGATATGATATGTACTCAACACCCAACATTTTCAATAACTACTATGCCTCTTTGTTGCTACCCAGCAAGACATTATCACTCAGAAGAACCTTATCTTTGAATCACTTGCAGTTGGTGGGGAATATAATCGTACAATGTTAATATTTAAAATTCATAAAATCAACCATTTTTAATTTTGATTGTGTGACAAAATATAAGTAACTTGATCAATCATGAAGGTAAATTACCTCAATATTGTCGAGAAACATGCGTTTGACATGCCAAAATTTGCTTTCAAGTTGTATAGCAACATCGTTTTCCCCAACTAAGTAGAATTTGACTTGCCACCAGGTACAAAGAGAGGGGTGGTGGAAGTGGATTTCAGGATTTCGAATAAGGTATCAATGATATGAGAATCACCCCCTAGATCATCATTCTAGAATGCATATAATAACATTTCCTCTATAAAAATCATATTCCGTAAGTAATCATCCATACCAATGACTATTTGATTCCCTCCATTGCCAACATGTGATGAAGAACAATTATTGTTGTAGTCATATATAATTGGTGAATTTGCACGTAGTGGGAATTAAATAGGTGGTTGATTCAAAAATTCTTTGTATGCTTCCTCTTTGAGTCTTCTCTTAATGCAACCTTCTCTCAAGTTGACATTGTAGTGGGGTGCACTGGAAGATGGTAGGTGGGTCGCTCATCATCACTAGAATCCTAATTTCAAAAAATATTGAACATCATTAGTACAATATCATTGATATTAGTAACCAAATCGATGTAATTACTTTGTTGAAATACATTATAAAAAACAATTATTACCATCGTTGATCCAAGATTACGACTATAAGATGCCATATTCCAATTGGAAGGGTGAATAGGTTGTCCGTTTTCATATACCAACTGCTTGGGATATGCTGCTCTTGATAAGAGCTTTAGAACTTTTTGAAATGGAGGAATATTTTCTACATATGAGCTCAATTCTGAATCCGGTTCCTACAAATTTGGATATATTTTTATTCAAATTGATATGGAAAAAAAATTAAAATAGATTAGATAATCGAAATATAAATAAAAACTGAACTTACTAGAGATAAGAAGGGGGAACTCCGTGAAGGACTTTGATCAACAATATAGAACGAGATGGAATTTGAAGAATTGACCATTTGATATTATTTATATTTTGTCCTTGCATTTGAGGAAAACTAGAAATATAATTTTGTGTGCATATCTAAAATTAATCTCGAGAACCATATAACCACAATTTGAATTTCAATATAGTTTTCGAACAATTTTTCAAGAATAAGGAAACTTTAAGTAGAAAATTTATACTATGAGCTATTGTAATTCATGTGGATGCATCTGAAAAAAAAAAAAATGTTATCATATCGGTGCTCTTCTACAAAAATGCACTGATGTGTTTAAGAAAAAGAATCACCACTATGCACCTATTTCCGGATTTAGAAAATAAAAATAAATTCAACCAAATTGGTTCTGTTATAACAATTAGAGCATCAGTGCTTTTAAATAGCAACCACGCTATTAAAAAATTAATCACACTATTTTGAGAATTCAAAAAAAAATGGATCATGCTAGTGCATCGAAAAGCTTTGGCACCCCAGTATTTTCGGTGTGCTTTGTTTATAAATGCACTGGTGCGATTGACTATCAAACACGCTAATTTTCAAAGAAAATGAAAAAAAAAAGTGACTTTTTTGTGCTGATTAAAAAAAGAGCGACAATTGATTTTTTGAAATCTAATTCATAGATTCTTTTACATAGTAAAAAGTTATTCACCATTTCAATATTTTACCCAAAATTTCAAGTGAGTGATTTGCAGGAGAGACATACCAGGAGAAGTGTTCAACAACAAAGCACTTTGGAGCAATAGAACTATTTAGAATATCAAGAGCGGAAAATTATGGTGATTCACTAAAAAACCTGCATTGTAAAAGTTTTAAATTTTATTGTTTATTTACTAATAAAAAGAATTACAATTTTTGTTAGGTTTTAATTAAAAGAGAAATCATTTGCAAAAGAGACATACTGGGAGCACTGTGGAGCTGCAAAATATCTTGTATTTGCCGAAAGATCAGAATTTGAAAGTTATGGTGATTCACTCAAAACCCTGGATAACAAATTTTAAATTTTATTGTTAATTTTTTTTACTATTTCTGTTAGATTTATTCACAATTCAGGAAAAAAATTTAAAACCCTGTATAATAAAAAATTTACTATATATTTTTCTAGTAATTTTTTTTACGATCTCTGTTCCTATTTAAAATTAATTAAAATTCAGAAAAAGAAAAAACAAAAAAAATCAATACTTACCTTAAACCCTCGCTGCTTCTTGCAAAATTTCACCTTAGGTTTTAACTTCTTCTACCACTTCACAATTAGGGGTTTTCAATTTATGCATTTTAGATTTAATGGGTTTGCGTACTTACTATATATAGGAAATTTGACATGTAAAGTAGGGGAATCACTTATTGAATTAGATCCAAACCCTGATGGCCCTCTTCGATTTTTTTTAAATAACTATATATGTTTTGGTTCATCATCTGTAATATAACACACCGATATATTATAACAATTTTTATTTTTTCTAGTTTGTTCATCATTGCTCCCAGTGTAATATAACACACTAGCGCACCTCTTCCAAATAAAATCATTAAATCATTGGGTGTGTTTAGCATTGCAAATCACACTATCATAATTCAAAATTAATTAAAAAAATAATTTTCCATGACAATGCTTAACAATTGAATGTTCAATGCGTTTAATGGTATAAACGCACCAGTGTGTTGATTTAGATAAACACACCTGTTACCAGAACTTTTTTTGGCTGGAAATTATTTGATTTATTTGTAAAATATATTTATAGGCTTCTGTATTGAATGGTACAGGTTGTATATTGATAAAAAAATGTCTCAAAAGGTCTCAAGTAACAAAACTACTGATCGACACAATGATAACACATAAAAAAAAGAAGAGAAGGAAAATTCCTTTTAAATTCTTCACAAAATTAATTTGCTTGAACCATATGTAAGTTTAACTAATATCTATTGGTTTGTGTGTGTCATTCAGAGCCAAAAAATGAACAAGATTTATAATATTATCCCTAATATAAGTGCAAAAGAGTGTAAAAGCGTGATAAAAATTTGCAGAAGTTGAAATAGGTGAATGAAAAAATATTATTCAATGACTTTGTTTTTTTGAATTTTCATTAATAATATACTTAATAATATTAGATAACATGTTTCAAACAATCTATTAATTCATATATTTTTAATGTTCTATAGGGAGAAACAATGAAGGAAAATATCGATGTTGTTATAAGAAAATAAAAATTATAGAACATGTAAATGACGATGAATTGGTCCTTAGCTCATCTGGAATGGTGCTGGAGGTTAATGAAAGGGGGGATTTTTTTCACAAAACTATGAGGGATCTAGTGGAACTAACGTATAGACATACTTTCCACTTACAATAAAAATATCAATCTAATCATTCAAAGATCCAAATTATATGTAAACTACAGAAAGAATTTCTAGAGCAATAGTCAGTGAGACATGTCAAACTTGCAATGGAAAAAACATATAACAACAAAAAAGAATCATTCAAAAGGTAATATTCCTAATTATATAAGATGATTTTCTAGAATTATATGTATATATTACTACTAACCATACATTTATTAATATGGATTTTTTTTTTTTAATTATTTAGTCTTCATATATCATTATAAAAATGGTTTATTACCTTTTTCAGGAATATTATGAAAATCTCAAATGATCAATATGCTGATATGTGAAACATGCAAGTAGGTGTTGAAAAATGAAGAAAGAAATTTGAAATTTGTTTTTGCCTTGATTAAATTTAGAAAATTCGAATTTCCACATCAACAGACAACTTGGATACAATTAACTTGTGTGACATGGCTTTTGTTAGTTAGTTTACTCTGTAAATTTGAGTTGGAGCAGTTAGAGTTCAGTTAAGCATGTGTGATTGCTAATTTGTAGCAATCAATGTGAGTTATCTCAAGTTGTTTTCAGTTAAACTAGTTCCAACTGTTGGAGGAACTAGTGGAGGGTCAGTTGTGTAGTGGGACTTTAGTCAAACTCAATGATCATCAAGTTAACTGATCAATCATCCCAAAATAGCTAGTGCATGCAAATAATTCAAGTTCCCCATCCATGGTGGAGATTCCAAGATAGTGTAACATTAGTTGTAGACTAGTTTTTAATGTAGAAGTGTTACATACAATCTGATGATCAATCTTGGGAATTGCGCAATCCATTTTGGAGAAATTCCTAAATAATAAGGGCCTAATTTATCAAGGAATTATGCAAGGAAATTGGGACTCACGCAGAGGCAGAAATTGACTAAGTCTAGGTCAAATCTTCTCAATGATCAGAGAAATAGGTTATGCACTTGCATGTTGTGCTCAATTGAGAAAAGCATTTGTAATATATATCTATTCATCAGATTAACGCAAGAAGGCATTATTATTTTCATAAGATTTCTTTCCCCGAGAAAAATACTATTTGCATGTGTGTGATTTCTTATTGCATTCTACTTTTTTTTTTCTAAATTGTGAATTAATGTCTGTAGAGCAGTAAAGTAGGTTTGTGTATTGTTATTTTAATTAAAAATTCAGAAGCAGTTTCAAATCTACACCATAAATTATGGATGGTATCAGAGCTGGATTCACATTAGAGCAAGAATTTCAAAGTTGTTTCTTAAGAGATTCAAATTTGGAGTTCATTGTAGCAAGATCTCTTCAGAGCTGAGAAGATGGCCTTCAATGGACTAAGGCTAGAGTATGCCTTTGAAGGAACCTATCATTTTGTTGCATGGAAGGATCACATGCAGGTGTATTGGATGATAATGGATTGCTAGAATACATCAAGATAGATGTTACAAAACCATTGGAACCTGATGCCCATAACCTTGCTTGGTGGAAGAAAGATGTAGCCAATGCGAGGAGAATAATATTGGAGGTAGTACAAGATCACATTGTTACCAATATACATGGGAAAGTAGCTCCTTATGCAATGTGGAAGTCACTAAAAAACATGTTCCAGAATAATAGTGACCATAGGAAGTTGGCGCTCAAGAATAAACTTCGAAATATTAAGATGCAAAAGAATGACACTATTCCGCAATACCATAAAAGGTGCACACAAGTTCATGATGAGCTTGTAGGAGATGGTGTTACTATTTCATATGATTATTTGGTAATCCTAGCCCTTTTGGACCTTCCCAAGAGATGGCATAACTACGAATATTTAATGAACAGGAAAGAGAAATTACCAAATTGGGAATTCTTATGGTATGACCAAGTATCGGAGGAGGTAAGGTAGAATACCAGAGATGGAACTTCATCCAAGGGTGAGGATGAAGAAAAAATTGCATTGGATGGAAAGGAAATGAAGGGAAAAGTGAAGAAATCTCAATCCAAACTAGAGTTTAGCCAACGGGCAAAGAAGAAACATTTGTCAAAAATTAAATGCTTCCATTGTCATGAATTCGGGCACTATGCTACGAACTCTCCACAAAAAAATGCAAGCAAGAAGATCTCAAGAGGAGCTCTCATTTTCTACTCTCTCTCATACTCCTGGAAACTTAGAGTTTTCTTGGAGCACTCTTGGAGGGGTGTGGCATACTTGAGATTTGGGGCAAGAAGGAAAAGGAAGAATAGGAAAGCAAAAGATGACATTAGGATCAACAACTACAGCATGTTTTTCTTGTAGGTACCGAGTTGCATGTATGATTTCCTTGTTATTTTTGGCATGCATAACACATGCATGTGGTTTCTTAGTTATGATTTTTCATTGGCATGGAGGATTGCCAAGATTGACAGTGTATTTCCCAGTCTTTCCATTTCCTAGATTGTCATGGTGTTGTGGGTGTCTTTCCTTTTGTTTTCTGGTTGGTTCTCATGTTCCTTATGGTTGTGGGTTGAGTTACTAGTTCTTGGAAGCCTTGGTTGGACAAACACTCTAGAAGCCCCGTAACATCTTGGGTTGAGTTACTTGTCCCGGAAGCCTTGGTTGGAAAAATGCCCTGGAAGCACTTGGTGGGTTGAGTTAATAGTAGTGTAACCCTAGTTAGAAAAATGTTCTTGAGGCCTGGACAACTTGGGTAGAGACTAATCTGGTGATGGTTAGTGATGTCCAACCATGAGGTGGAATCATCGGTTGAGGGTTGAGGTAGCATGGCCTCTAGAACCCCTAGTTTGGTTTGTTTGATTTTGTTCATGAGATCCCACATTCATGTTTGAAATATGGCGTGGGGGGGATTGGGTGAAAGAAAGATTTGGTTCAGCCCAATCGATGGTCGGGTGGTATGTAGAAGTCCCTAACCTGGTTGGATTTGAATATGTTAATAAGAGCTCCTTTTCCTTGGTATTTTCATGAGTAAATGTGATTGATATTATGTGGCTTTAATGGTTGTTTCCTAATTGATAGATCTTTGGTTATTTGCTCATTATAAGCATGATTTATGACAGTTATGATGTATGGCTCTCATCATGTTTTTTTTAGTATGTGAAACATTAATGAATGAATGACCTAATAGATAAAAATACAACTATTATGAGGATATATCAATCCTCTTCGATGGTTCTCAGATAAGTATGAGACCCCTATGTTCAAATGTGTATTTATGACCTATAGATTTCATGTTCATGATATGTTTGATGGAATGTATGTCATGGCTAGGCCTTGTTAGGTCAAATTATTGTTTATTATTTGTATAGATGGATTTTTCCTTGTGGCATTCTTGTTTCTGGAAAGTTTCATTAACTTCTGGGCAGTGGTCTGGATCCTAGCCTAAAAAAGTGGCTTAAAGCCTACGGTCGCAGGCACAAAATTGGGTGAAAAAGACTACAGTTGCTCCCTTGTAGGCATCATGCATGTGACTGGAGGGTTTCATCTGAAATAAGACAGTGTTGTACCATAATTTGGGAGATCAAGGCACTAAAAAAAGAGGTTTAATTAAGGGTCTGGGCACCTACAAGGGTGGTTTATCCCTTGGGGGTCCTATAGCACCTACTAGGGAAGTCATTAAGAGTTTTTTTGTTGATTCCACTTCTTTAAGGTGATCTAGGACGTTGAATCATATCGTAGTAACTACTTTTGACATGTTTACCCCGGTAGGCCAGTAACTTGGGTAAATGTGGGAGGAGGGTGTTACAGAGTGGTATCAGAGCATGGTTCAACACTTGGACTGGATGGCCGGAATGTGTTTTTCATGCATGGTGAAGGTTGTTAGTAGGTGATTGGTATGAATGCATGGTGGTAGTCATTGTTACATTTGTGTTTCCATGTAGGAGTTGATCATATTGTTGTTGGGATGTGTTTGTCATGAATGCATGTTGGTTGTATATGCATTTGTTACACATGTAATTATCTATATGTTGTTATGCATGCATTTTCATGGTTAAGGTTGTTGTCCATGAGGTCATTTCATGTAGTTATTCCATCATGAGGTTCTTTGTATGTTATGATGCTGAAATGTTGGTTGAGATAGAGCAAGAGACACATATGTAACAACCCTGGTGACAAGTTCATCTAATAAAAGTTAATAAAGGAAAAATAAGACCACATGTAAGGGACATGTATTCCAAGTTGAATGTTGGGCAAATATATCCTAGTGGGCATCACTGAATGTGTGTTTTGGCTAAGGAAAATTGGCAAAGCCTAAGGCAAAGGCATTAAAATGAAAAAGGGCATTTTTGGCACATTTATTTATGAAAATAAAGTAAAATAGGAGAAACGTAAGGTGAAAGGCCACAGGTTGCATGTGAGGAGGAAATTGAAGGAAAATAATGGAAAATGAAGAAATTAGAGGCCTCATGCATAAAAAGGCCTCTCAGGACTAGCTCATGGCTTTATTCAGTTCAACCTTTTGTTAAACAAGTTTGGATCTCTCTCACTAGTCTCTCTCTCTCTCTCTCTCTCTCTCTCTCTCTCTCTCTCTCTCTTAGTCACTTAGAGTTTTCTTGGAGCACTCTAGCTTGGAGCAAGGAAAGGAAAATTAGGCAAAGGAAAGGAAGGCAAGAAAGGAACAAGGAAATGAAAGTAGGATCAAGCAACTTCTGTAGGAATACTTGCAAGTAACCTTTTTCATGTGTGATTTCCTAGTTAATTTCGACATGCATGGCTTTGCATGTTGGTGTATGGCTCTCTTACTATCAGTGTCATGGTTTTTCCGAGTTATGACAGTGAATTTCAGCCTAAACTGACCTTTTTTTGGATGCCATGGTATGTTGGGATGTTTATTTCGATTCTTGAGCTTTGGAATTTCCGGATGGAATTTAGAATGTGAGGTGGAGTTGGCCTCAACGTTCATTCCCAAAGGCCTAGGAATCCCTTGACCGGCTTTGGTGGGATACATGGTAAAGCCTGAGGGATAAGTGCCATTTTTAAGCCTAGTGGTCTAGGTTTGGATTGCGGTAAAGCCTGAGGGACAAGGAGACGAAAAATTCCTTAAGGATAGTGATGGATTCCGAATGGCATTCCAAGTTCTATTCGGTTGTGATTGGAGCACCGGTTTTGGTGTGATCATAGTTTGATGAGGGTGGAGGTGGTTTAACCTCCAGATTCTTTTGGTTGTTCTTTGATTGGTTGTTCTATGAGATCCCACATTCATGCTTAGAATATGGCACGGGGATGACTAGCTGAGAGAAGAGATTTGGTTCATCCATGTCTATGGTTAGGTGGTACGTGGAAGTCCCAAACCTGGTCGAATTTTCCTATGATTAATAAAAGCTAATTTCTCTTACTTTTGCACCGATTTATATGTGGATTTAATTGTTTCCATATCTCTAATATTGATATGGTTTTATGCTGGTTATAAGCATGGTTGAATGACTAGTTTATGCCATGGTTATTTCATATATTTACTTGCAATTGTTAAATGGATGGAATTAGACCTAATTGATGATGTAGTACTTCCATGGAGAAGGAGGTGATCTTTCTGGTTATGTTTCATAAGTTGTTTAAGTAGATTATGCCATATCTTGTATCCTAGACCTGTAGGTTGCATTGATGCAAAGTGTTTGATAGAGTTTTAATCCAGTTAGGGATGCTCAGGCCTACTCCTAAGGGTGATTTTTGATTGATCAACATTATTATTATGCTTTTAATGAATTATTGAAGTTACAACAAGTTTTGGGCAGAGGCCAAGATCCTGGGCTAGAAAAGTGGCTTAAATGTTAGAGACATTGGCATAGAACTAGCAATTTTCGTCCACAATCGCTCACAGGCAGGCCTGTGAGAGCGACTTTGGGTTTTTGGTCGCTCCCTTTCCCATAACATGAGAGTGACTATGACCTAAGAGTAGTAGAATAGCAGTGGGACCTAGGGACCGACATTCTGAGTGGATAACTTGTCTCTTGAGGGTTTTGTTGATGATGTCGGATGACTGTATGTGATGTTTCGTTGATTCCACTTCCTTAAGGTGACATGGGAGGTTGAATCTGATTGTTGTAGCATCTCTCTTCATGGTTACCTCAGTTGTCATGGTTACTTTGGGTAGACCTGGGAGGGGGTGTTACATATTGGTATCAGAGCATGGTTGCACTCTCTTTGGGTCATCTATAGTGCTATAGATATGGGTGAATGTGTTTGCATGCATGTCATTTTCATGTGTGTCTCTCATGCTTGCGTTCCATGTGCTTTTTGTACTGCATCATATTAATCATGATAGTAGTAAGGTTATCATGAGGAACTTGATGTCAATTTTATGGAATGCATTGTCTTGAGTATATGACTCGTTATATAATTATATGCAGGCTGATTACATCCTTGTACATTGGGTTGCATTCTTCTCTATTTTATTACATGTTTTACACAGAAATTTGCCACCGTTTGTCACCATCCCTGTTACCCCTCACCCATCCACTGGAGGACTCATTCCAGGACCTGTGAAAAGTGACATGACCTGAAACCACTTGCATTATATTCCTCTAAGTATGAGCTTCATATGCCCTGAAGACATCTCCTACAGAATATCCATGAAAATAGCTCTTTTTGCATTAGCACGGGTCCACAGTGTATTGCCCGTGCCAATGAGGGAAATCCTCTAAATAGGGCGCGCCATTGGTGCTCTGTCTCAGAGTCGCATCGCGCCAACCGAATTGAGTAAAGTTTCTAACCAACAAGCTTCCGAAGGTTCTCTTCAACCCATTCACCAACTGAATCTATGTTGAGCTAGGATGGTTTGGCTTCGAATCTCCATAGAAGGGAAGTGGTTTGCCACCTTTCATGAAAGTTTCCAAGTGATAAAGCCAATCCCATGAATAATGTGGTTGATCCTATATCTTTCCTCTCTATCTATAAAAGCTTACCTCTATGCCTTGAGCAAGCTAGTCAGTAGTTCCAGGAGTTCAAAAGTTTGAAGTTGCAAGAGCCTTCTTTGCACCCATAAGGCCAAATCTAAGTAAGGAGATTCTTGTCACCCAAAGAGAGAGAGGCTTGTTCCCCTCCCAACAAGCTTTGCAAGACTTGTGTAGTTGACTACCCAGCCAAAGAAGGATTTGACGTCAGAACAATGGTTGTATTCTTCTTTGTTATTTATCAATAATAGATGACTATCATTATGGTTCCACTCTCATTGTCCTATGTTTGATGTTGAGTTATATCTTTTCTGACTGATATATAATTGCATCTACTAGATTTTATGCTTGTATTCGTGTTGTTCTTTGCATGTGCAGGTGTCCAATCACGGAGATCGTGGGGATCGTGACCAGCCGAGGCAAAGGAACGAGAGCGATGTCTCTTCTACGAATATTAGAGTTGGAATCCAAGTAGGTTCTCACCATCCACTTTTTATTTGCAATTAGGAACTTGCGTGATAGCATTGTGTGATTGTTGCTAGACCCGGTCTGGGCTAGTAGGGATCGTCTCTGTCCGCAGAGAGGATTTATCTCCACAAAAATTTGGCGATTCCGCTGGGGAAGACCTTGTTGTTTGATTTGTAAACTTTAGACAGAGCCTGAAGTACGGCTAGGTAGCCTTCGAAACGCTATTTCTTTGCATTAGCGAAGTAGATCAACGCCACTTCAGTCAATCTCCGGTTTGGTTTACGGACTAAACAACTTGGAGTTTGTCTTGTCTCTTTGGTTTCTCTTGTTTTGATTTCTTAGATAGCTTTTTGGATTGGATTTCTTGCTGTCTCTTGCTTCCTGGTTTGCCTAGATACTGTTTTCAAGCCCTGGATTGCTTGTTTTTGTTTTTGACTTAACAAACTTGATTAGCGCGCTTTTTAGCCTAACAGTCGCGCCAATTGGCGCAAGTTGCTTAAAGACAACCTGTGCCAATCCCATAAAAGAGCGAGTTGCAGCCTGACAGTCGTGCCAGGCCTGTCAACTTTTCCAGTTCGCTTGTCTTCAAGCCCTCAGAGCTTGGATTTGTATCTTGCCACGTCTTTTTCGATTACTGGAGTGTGTTTGATCCTTGTTTGACTGATTTTATCCCTCCATCCTTCGGGTGTTTGCCTCTTTCTATCGATTTCACATTTTAGCCCTAGGGCATCTAGTGGCTTTGTGCATCGAGCCTTCCGTAGGAGTCTTGGGTTCTTTGATCGTCCAGTCGACTTTGTGATTACTTTTCGCACTTGCTCAGTAGTTGTCAAAGCCTTTTGTTGGTATTCAAGTGATTTTCTTCTTTTCCGCTTGGATTTCGCTTGGCTTCGTTTGGGCTTAGATTACATAGCTCATAGAGGTCTTTGTGTTTTCGTCTTGGTTTGAAGGACTATCTTGGTGTTTTGGGGATTCGATTGTGTTCTCATTGAGTGAAATTTGTCTTTTTACTCGGTGTTATTATCTCTCAAAATTTGTTTGGTGCACTTTGCCATTGAAAAGTAAACGAACAATCTCTTTTGCGTTGAATTAGCTAATTGAAATTAGAAGCTTTTCATTGATTAGTGATTTAAAACAAAGAAAAAGTTTCGGTTACTGCCATTAGCTGCATTAGAGTGGTTCTTGATTGTTTGTGGTCATTTTGTTTGTTTGAAAAATTCTTAACTCTCTCGTAGTTAGTATTCATCGAACGAAATGATATTCTTTGGCATATAGCTTGCATGTAGGGAATTGTGAGAGATTACATATGGTAGGACCTGGAAATTGAAACTTAATCAAAGATCAACCATAAAATGAACTGAATGAACTTAAAAATGCATTGGAACATAACGCTCACTGATTAGAGGTCTAGGATAGAGACGTGCTCCGGCGTCGTTAAACCTAGTCACTGTTGTTTCACATTACGGTTGGGTGATTCCTCCTTTTGTGACTCGATAGTGGTCTAGCACGGACTTGAGCTCCCACGTACCGTCACGTATATAGGGGAGACCCCACTAGGTTATCATCCTTTATCCACAGGAAGCCGTGTCTGCCGCCTTACAAGTCGTAACACACCGAACACAACATTCGGGAAGATTGACTGCCGTACGGGAAGTCCTTGGTTTTCTTACGATTTCCAAGGTGTATATGCAGTTTTACAGATTTGTTTGGTAAACCCTTTTGCCTAGTTCTCTAGGGTAGTCACTTTTGATCCTTTTCAGACTCATTAAAAGAAAAGGCTCACTTGAGCAGTTTGTCACTTCGAGCTCACAAAACATTCGGAGGCGACTAGAGTCACCTTTTTGTCCTTTTCTCGACTCTTAAAACATGAAAAGGTCAAGTTGTGTCCTTGTATCTTAAAATTTATTTGGCCGTGATTAACATTTCCTGGTTAGATCTTGTGTGCGTTAGTTTGAGTAGGGTCCTTTATCGTTAGATTCCCTTAGGTTTTGTTTGAAGTTTGTCATCCTGGCTGAACCGTCGACTCCCGTTCCAAGTGATCAAGGGTCTCCGTCTTCCGTTGCTCCTGAGGTACCGGTTGTAAGTGATACTCTTCCTGTTATCCCTAGCATCCAACCGATCAACTCTCGTGCCCCAGAGGATGAAGGTTACAAAATTCATTGGAACCCCATCTGGGAGCCTGAAGAGGACGATATTCCTTTTACCCCCCCTAGTGTTTTGTCTCCAATGTCTACCTCTCACATGGATGAGACATCTCCTAGAGTGAGTGAGACACCTGTATTGTCGAATATCGACACTCCTATCCCAGCTACTTCTCCGCTCCCCCCATGCTACAAGTTGTTGAGGGATAAGGTAAGTGCCAGGATCCCTGCTTCGAGTATGTGGGACCCCCACATCACTCCCACCTCGGGATCTTTTGTTTCACAAGTCCACACTACACCTGTCACTTCAGTTCCAACGAATTCAACTGTTTGTGTAGCACATTCAACTCTGGTTGTTAGTGCCATTACAGCGTCTTCAGCTTTGAACACTGGTGCTGGTCCCCCTCACGGTCAAGTGAGTAGCAGCTAGCCGACACACACACCTAAAGTTATCCACCCTGCACAAAGTGCACCACCCTCTTCTGGTCCCGTCCCGGGAGGGGGGCCATATGATGCCTATGGACAAGCTATTCAGGATCCGAATGCGCAAGGTCCATTCTATTATTACGATTCTACTGGTCAATACCTTCAACTTTCTCAACCCTTACCTACTCAACCTATTGTTGAGGTTTCGGTACCATTATCCGTTGCTTGGAACGCCACCACTTTCCATGGGGGCCAAGTAAGGCCTACACAGCTTCAGGGACCGCCTAACCAAGGCTAGCCATCTTATGTGCAAACCCCCCAAGGGCAGCAATATTATGGCCAGTCTTACCCAGGACAACCTGGGGGCCTACAAGGACAACCCTATCAGGGACAACCTTTGGTCGCTGGTGGTCCATCTTTTAGTTATCTGACTCAACCTTCTGGTTATCCAGGGCAACCAGGTACCCAGCAAGGTTACCCGTTTGGACAACCAGGACAACCTTACATCCAACAAGGCCAACCTGGTATCCAGCAGGGTTATCCCTCTGGACAAGCAGGACAAACTTATATTCCACAAGGTCAACCGGCAGTCCAACAGGGGTACCCTTCTGGGCAAGGGGGGTAGCCTTACATACAGCAGGGCCAACCCACTGCCCAGCCTAGTCATCCTTCTGGGCAAGTGGGTCAGCCTTTTACACAGTAGGGCCAACCCACTGCCCAGCCTAGTCATCCCTCTGGACAGGCTGGCCAACCTCAAGGTCAACCAGCCGTCCAGTCCGCTCAACCATTTCTTCCGCAAGGACAACCCTCGGCTACTCAAGGACAACCTGGTACCCAGCAAACTCATCCTTCTGGGCAAACGGGTCTATCCCAAACCCAACCAGGCCAACCTTCTGGCCAGATGGTCCAAGCTCAACCTATTCAAGGACATCCTTCTGGGCTCCAAACTCAAATTGGTTATCAAATGCAAGGTGGGCCACGACCCCAACCTTCTTACCAAGCGCAGCCTTCTTATCAGGCTCAGTATGGAGCCCAACAATCGTATGGTTACCAGCAACCCCAGGGGCAAACTCAATTTACCCCTTATCAAAATTATCAACAAGTGCAGGTCACCCCCTATCAGAATTATCAGCAACAGTATGTTGCACCTGCAGGTCAAGTTGCTAATCCATGGGGTGCTGGGGGGCAGACCTAGGGTCAACTGTCTGCTTATGGACAGAATCCTTATGGACAAAATCCATATGGACAAAATCCTTATGGACAGAACCCCTCTGGGAAAAATCCCTATGGGCAGAACCCTTATGGGCCAAGCCCATCCGGACAAAGTCCATGGGTACAACCACCACCTGGTTGGAACCCTGGTACTACCTCTCTTCCACAGCCACAAATGTCCTTTAATCCTTAGTTGCCTTTCTTAGCGACGTTGGAACTTCCAGATGTGTCCAAGTTGACAAATGATCCTATTCTCCATAATCCATATTGGCCACCAGTTCCAACTAAAATACCCGGTGATTGCCCGAAATTCGATAGCAAAGCTGGTGAAGACCCTCAAGCCCATGTCATGACCTATCACCTTCGGTGCTCATCCAACTCATGGCTTGATGATTCCATCCGGCTCCACCTCTTTCAAAGGACTCTCACCGGCTCAGCCACTAAGTGGTATATTGAGTTGAATCGCGGAACATTTCAAGATTTCAACTCGCTGGCTATGGCATTCCTAACTCATTTTCAGTTACCCATTCAGTATGAGATATGGACACATCTCCTTACGTCTCTCAAACAGGACACGGCCACGCATATATCTGATCATATACATGAATGGAGACGGCGTCGTCACTTGATCAAATTTTGGATTCCTGATCAACTCCTTAACGATTGGTTCACGACCTCCTGTGTCCCCGCAATCACATGAGACATCGCCATGGGAGCTTGTGTAACTGAAGAGCAAGCTATCGCGCGTGCTCAGTACCTCAACTTACTATATTCTCAGTCAGGTACTTTATATGATTATTTTCCAAATGCCCCGAGACCCAGAACATCCAAAGCTCTGCCAAAACCATCTGTTGACAGTGTTATTGGCTCTGTAAACGCATCTTCAAAGAAATCATCCGTGAACCCTCGGAAGCAAAAACAGAATGCTTCTAATGGAAACACTTCTCAGGGTCAATCTAATTCTGGAAGTACTTCCGAGGTTAACGCCGTTCAGTCCACCACGGCGGATAAATCCTCGAAAGGGAAAAAGAAAGGGAAAGCCAAAAATAAATCCGAACAGCCCAAACAAGACTCCCCTAAACCTCCACCCGAGGAAGGAGCCAAACGAAAACCTAAGTATCCTTGTCTTATCTGTGATGAGGATCACTACACTAAAGACTGCCCCAGATGGTCCGAAGTTACTCGATTTTTGAAAGGTGCTCTTGGGACTCCTGTTGTGCTTAAAGAACCTTTCCCTTCACAGCAAACTCAGATGGTGGCAGATCCATCGCAACCCTCTTCTTCATTCGGCTCTCAAGTATTTATGGCTGGGAAAATTCCCATCCATGTCACTACTCGAGCAAAAGAATATCCATCTCACATCGGGAAAGAGCCGGAGGTCCCCTCCAGCGCTCCTCCGTCCAGTTCTGGCCCACTCCACATCGAAATACCTAGCACTAAGACGACTATCCGACCCCCTCCAAAAGGTGTACTCCAGAAGTCTTCTTACAACCCTAATGCTTGTGCTGCCCAGCACTACAGCATCGTTGAGGACTTAGCTTAGGCTCTGTCTGCTATGTCCGCTCTAGAAGTGCTCCAGAGCTGCCCCTCCCAGAGGAAGTCCTTGCTATCGGCCATCGGTGGCATAGACCCGGCTGACTCGGATCTAATTTCTTTTGATCTCGAGGGTCATACCCCGAGACTGCCTCACCAAATCACTTTCCTTATACAGGTCATCATCAATGATAAAACAATTCATCATACGGTCATTGATGAGGGTGCCTCGACTTGCATCATGTCTGTCGCCTGCTGGAAAGCTATTGGTTCTCCAACACTGAGCCAGTCTCCTACGACATTAGAAGCCTTTGATGGAAGAGAGTCCCGTCCTTATGGTATCCTCCAACGGTTGCCCATCTCCTTGGAAGGGAAGACGGTAGAAGTGGAGGTCGAAGTTGTCGACGCTAATCTTACCTACAACCTCCTCCTCGGACGTAGCTGGACATACGCCATGTAAGCCGTGGCTTCCTCCCTTTTCCGTGTCATTCGTTTCCCTCATCAGGGGAAGATTGTCATGGTGGACCAACTCTCCTTCTTCGCCTCCTCTTCCGAAGGCAATGTGCCTTTCGTGGAGCATACCTCCAAATCATTCGAGAGTGTGGGAGCCGAACTCTTTAAGGATCCCGCCTTAATGGGTGTCTTTCCCCTTCCACCTCCGAATCTCGCCCATATTAACATGATTTCCGTACGCTCTGATATGTGGGTCCTTCCTCCCGCTAATCAGATAGAATCTTGGGGCGATATGATGCCTTTGAGTCCCGCCGAGCTCAACTACGTTGAAATCGTCGCTGCATCGGCTCCCCCCCTGAACCTGCTCCTCTAAGCGGTGTTCCCGACTCGTATGATCATTTCCCTTGGCTTGGAGATGATGCTACTTCGGATCCATTAAAGGAAATATTTCCTTTCGATGAAACCATCATAGAGACCATGTCTCTTGAGGAACCTCCTTGGTCAGATCATCACCACCGTTCCTCGTTTCTCCCTGCCCATCAGGAAATGATCGCATGTCTCGGACGGTTTGCTTCGTGTATCCCATTTCAGCCCCTTCAAACACCTATTCAAATTTACCAAGTGTCTTCTGAGGGCAATATGGGAAATATTACGCAGACCCAACCCATCGACATCTCTGTAGTAACAGGGATTGTCGAGCACATTCATATTGGAGTCACTTGTACTCCAGAAGAAGTTCAACTCTACACCGATCTATTTCGCGAATTTCATGATGTCTTCGCTTGGTCCTACGAAGAGATGCCTGGCATCGACCCTAGCATAGTGGTGCACAAGATACCTACGTATCCAAGTGCTAAGCCTGTTCATCAACGCCTATGCCCTGTGCACCCCTGAAAGGCCGCAGCCATTAAAGCAGAAGTCAAAAAGCTTCTCAAGGCTGGTTTCATTTACCCCATTCCACTCACGGATTGGGTTTCTAATCTAGTCCCTGTGAACAAAAAGCAAAGTACTATTCGAGTCTGTGTTGATTATCGTGACATTAACCGCGCTTGTCGCAAGGATAACTTCCCCACACCTTTCATCGACCAGCTTATTGATGAGTGTGTAGGAAGTGAAATCTACTCGTTTATGGACAGCTTTTCTGGGTATAACCAGATCAATATCGCACCCGCTGATCAACATAAGACGACCTTCATGTGTCCATGGGGCACTTTTGCTTATAAGAAGCTCCCTTTCGGTTTAAAGAATGCCGGTGCTACCTTCCAACGTGCAATGTCCTATGATTTTCATGACATCCGTCACGTTGTACAGCCGTATCTGCATGATCTCCCAGCTCATTCAGTCAAACGTGAGGACCATCCTTCCCATCTTCGTGAAATCTTTCTCCGCTATCGACACTACCGTATCAGGCTTAATCCTCACAAATGTGTCTTCTGTGTTGAATCAGGTCGACTACTCGGGTTTATCGTCTCCCGAGAGGGCATCCGTCTGGACCCCCTCAAAGTCGAGGCTATCCTAAATCTTCCTCCACTTGCTTCTTTGCAGCAGTTGCAGAGTTTGCAGGGCAAAGCAAATTTCTTTAGACGATTCGTTCCGAACTATGCCGAGGTCGCTAAGGGTTTTACATGGTTATTGAAGCGAGATACCCCCTTTCATTGGGATGCTATCGCCCAGGAGTCTTTCGAGCGTCTCAAGGGTCTCCTTGTCTCTGCTCCATTATTGCGACCTCCGAACTACCACCGTGTTTATACTCTGTATCTAGCCACCGCCGATACCACTATCGGCATGGTTCTCGTGCAAGATGATGATGATGGCAATGAGCACGTCATATATTATCTCAGCTGCAACCTCTTGGATACGGAAACGTGATATGCTTACGTCGAGAAGTTGGCATTGGCCGCTGTTTGTGCCGTCCAATGCTTCCAGCATTATATCTTGTTGCGCACCATGACCGTGATTTCTGACTGCAACTCGATGATGTACATTTTGTCACGTCAGTTGCTGGGGGGCAAATACTCAAAATGGATCGTAATCCTCCAAGAGTTTGACTTGGAATTTACTGCTGCCAAGTCTAAGAAGTCATTGGTCTTTGTTGAGTTACTTTGTTCCTTACCATCTCCTTCTACACCCTCTCTTTCAGAGGATCATATCCCGGACGAAACTCTTTTTCTGATCAGCACCCTCGATCCCTGGTACGGGGATATTATTGTTTATTTGCAAACGTCCTCTTTCCACCCCACTATATCCAAATATGCTCGGCGGTGGATCCGCCATCAGTCTCAACCCTATCGTATCATAGGGGACACCCTGTACCGTATCGGCGTTGACTCTATTCTCCGCCGATGTCTTACCCTCGAGGAAGCTGAGAGAGTCCTGAATGACTGCCACTCTAGCGTCTATGGTGGTCACATGTCCGGATATGCCACAGCTCAAAAAATCCTTCGCGCTGGTTATTTCTGGCCCTCCATTTTTAAGGATTGCATTCTTGTTGTCCGCTCATGTCATCCATGCCAGATATACCAGTGGAAGATGCGTGCGCCACCGGCCCTGCTGCACCCTGTAGTGACCGTAGGCCCTTTTGCAAAATGGGGCATTGATTATACCACCTATAAGCCTCGCTCGTCTGGGGGGCATGGGTTTATCATCGTTGTCGTCGATTACTTTACGAAATGGGCTGAGGCGATGCCCACATTAATTGAAGACGGTCATACAACGGCGCAGCTTTTGTTCAATCATGTTATTACGCGGTTCGGAGTTCCGCAGGCCATCGTCACGGATCACGGAAAGCATTTCCGTAATCATATGATGACTGAACTGACAACCCAACTAGGCTTACGGCATGATAGTTCAACCCCGTACTATCCTCAGTCTAATGGCCAGGTTGAAGCCGTTAACAAGATTTTGGTTACGATGCTTCAACGTACTGTGGACATGCATAAGTCTAATTGGCATTTGATGTTGTTTCCCGCCTTGTGGGCCTACCGAACCTCGGTGAAGGACGCCACCGGTTTCACTCCATTTCAACTAGTTTACGGACTGGAGGCTACCCTTCCTATAGAATGTGAAATTCCTTCGTTGAAAATAGCTGTCGAGTTGCTTCCCAACACTACTCCGGTAGAGGAACGACTTCTTTATCTAGAACGGTTAGACGAGACCCATCGCTTAGCCTCTCTAGCCATCGAAGCTCAAAAGAAGAGAGTCAAAACTCATTTTGACCATACCATTCATCCTCGTTCCTTTGTAGAGGGAGATCTAGTCTTGCTATACGACCAAGCAAATGACAAGCTGGGGGCAGGCAAACTCGAGCCCATGTGGCTAGGCCCTTACATTGTAAAGAGAGTGTTGCAAAAAGGGGCGTATGAGCTAGTTGACTACGAAGGTAATCCTCTTGATAAGCCCCACAATGGGCTGTACTTGAAAAAGTACTATGCATGTTTCATGCGCTTCGATTTATACATGCATGTGTGTGTGTGTGTGTTTTCATGTTTTTGGCTTGGTGTGAAAGCGTGATTACCCCTTATTGTGTCTTTTTGCTTCTTGTGCAGATGTCGGGTGCACCTTACATTGGTTTCGCTGATGGTGCCTGCCGCAGCACTCGTAATTTGTCCTCTGCGGCATGGGTGATCTATGATCCTCACGGTGAGTTGATAGATCTTCAAGGTGTGCGTTTAGGCTGTACTACAAACAATGTTGCTGAATATAGCGTTGTTATTGAATTATTAGCCGAGGCAATTAATCTCGGTATTCGTACATTGCTTGTTAACCTAGACTCTCAACTTGTCGTCCATCAGCTCAATGGGCGATATTCCGTCAGAGACCGTCACATTTTAAGATTGTACTTACGTGTTAAATTGTTGGAAAGGAATTTTGACTTTATCACATATCAACATATTCCAAGACGATTAAACACATTATCTGATGCATTGGCTAATCATGTATTAGATAGACATTTGCGTAATTTATAATCAAAACATCATACAAGCAAGCACATAAAAGCACAATAATAAATCATAGGTATATGTATATATATATGTGTGTCGCAAAGTTTTGCACCGCATGCATTACATAAGTTCAAAAAATAATACATGTTCATCCTGATACATCCCGGGACGACATATCCCTCAAAAAATATGCATGAAAGAAGCCTAGAAGTCTATTCGCGGTGGTGCTCATGATAGCACATCACCGCGCGCACCAAGTGTCTCAACAGACGATGGATGCGAGTCAGAACCCCCACTGTGTGCCTCTGGTATGCAAAAGGCACGTCCGCCAATCTAGCGTAACCCGGAATCCCTTGGGTGAGTCCCTCGAGATTCTGCACCAGCTCTTCCCCCACGGCACCCCTTGCCTGAGGGTCAGCTGCGGGTTGGCCCCTCTGCACTATAGGAGACAAGCTGACTGGTCGCTCTGGGCCTACATCTGCATATACATACGACCGTCATCAGAACATGCATGTATTGATAAAAAAAAATAAAAAAATACATAAAACATAAAAAAAAAGAGATCATACCTAGCTCTTCTTCCTATTCCTCTCCCTCTGGCAGTGGGAGGTCTGGATCCCCCATGAAATTGGTCCCCGCGTACGGCCAATCCTCTACCACGATCAGCTGACGGCGAAGCCATATGAAGAACTCGGGCCGCCAAGACATCTGCTAGCCCCCTCCTCCTCTGGGCATCAATGCTGCCCAGCGAGCCATCTTAGGCTCTCGTGGCAATGGATCCGCCACTACAGCTCCCTGGATCTGGAAGAGGGGTAGTCGTTCCAAGAAGAACGACACCACAATCGAGCCATACCCGAACTGTTTCACTCCCCCGTCCTTACACTTTGTAAGCTGCCTTTTGATATTTGTAGTCACCGCTGTAGCCCAGTCAAAAATGGTGGGGTTGAGGCATTATGTCGCAAGTAACAAATGATTCTTGCTCGCCTCATGGGGCGCCTGTACCCCAGCTGCACGCGTGATTGTGAACAGTATCACCTTAAGAACCAATTCATGGATGGTGGCGATATCCACCTTGGCACTGTTTCTCCCAAATTGTGCCTCTGGACACACTCGAGCCTTCACTTCACCTATTTTCTCTCCGGAAGGTCTGCTTCTGGTCAAAATAGGGCTCGCCCCTCTCCGTGACAGCCCAGTAATGAAGTACACATCAGATACATCCAGCTCTAAGGTTTGATCCCGTAAGCGAAATACTTGGTCATCAACATCCCAAGCATCCACTATGAACTGTAATAACTCCGGTTGAGCTCGCAGATAAGAGGTGAGGAAGAATTTCTTGAGACCACAGTCTCTCAAAGAATTCATACATCCCTCATCCTCTATGGCCAAGGCATCTACGGCATCATGCTCCCGTTCTTTCCATTCCACCACCATTTTTGCCTGTTTCCTGCACCCACAAGGATGAATAAATCTTTATTGAAACACTGGTAGGCTTACAAACCGGACAAATTTCAAAATGATGAGAAAATTCAAGCAAAAAGTTAGGTCGCACGGTTAGCGTGATTGTTTCTAAAATAGTCGCGCCAATGGCGCGGCACCTTTGGGAAAATCACCCCATTGGCACGGACCCGTGCCGGATGCCCGCGCCAATTGGGCGCAACCCTAAATTTTAAAATCCTCCTTGTAGAGCCTCTATTGGAGAGGTAAATCCCCTCTACGGATAGAGGCGATCCCTACTAGCCCAGCGAGGGTCTAGCAACAATCAAACAATGCTGCTATGCATGTTCCTAATTACAATTAAACAAGAGGTAAAGAGCACCTACTTGGATTCCAGCGCTATTGTTTGACGAAGAGATGTTGCCTTCACTCCTTCGCTTTGGCTGGTCACAATCCTCCGCGATCCCCGCGAATGGATACCTGCACACACGAAGAGGAAACAAACACAAGCGTGAAATCTAGTAAAAGCAACCATACATTGGTCAGAAAAGATGTAATTCACATTTAACCATTGCAAGTACAAATGGGAATGGAACAATAATAGCAGTCATCTATTATTAATCAGAATAGAGAAGAGTACAACCAAATGTTTTGACGTCGGTAACCTTCTCAAGAGGGGCTAGTCAGCATGTATCTCAAGCATTCACCTTTGAGGATGATTCTCCCAAGACAAACAACTCTCTCTCACACACAAGCAACACAAAACAACCTTCCCTAAGCAATCAATCACTTCCACACCTAGCACACCAAATACCTATAGTAGCAGCAATCTGAGCACTATAAGCTCTATACAATCCAAGCTATGTCTAACTATCCAAAAACTAGCTGCTCATGGTAATGGTGGAAGTTTATATAGGAGAAGGAGCCTCCTAAAAGGGTGGAAGGATGAGCTTATCTTTGAGGGAAACGGTTGCAAAGGGTCGAACAGTCATGCCATAGAAGGGAGTCGACATTCACAAAGCTAACAACCAAGCCTGGAGTTATCTGGAAGGCTGGTTGTTTGAACAAATTCGCCCAAACTGGATCAGCGCAGATTATGAGGATACTGCCGCACTGTCGGCGCATCTCAATAACTGGGACAGTCATGTCAGCGCGGAAGCACACGGGAAAGGTGCGCTATAGGCCATCGCGGAAAAGTGATGTTCGTCCGCGCTGGAAGCGCACAGCATACACTACAAGGCGCCTGTCATCGCGGATATTTTGCAAACAGATGCGCTGATGAATAAAACTTTAGGAAAATGGGTTTTTGGGCCAGTTCAGAAGGCGTGAACTTAGTGATTGGCACAGCAGGGTGACTAACAGGAAGGCAGTGACAAATTACTGTGTAACAGATGCCCCCTAAAGCATGAAGACCGAGAGAGTGGGAGGGGTGAAATGCTTTACAACACACGCCGAACTGGAACACCACCAGGAAGGACCGAAATATCTCTGATAATCAAGTACATGCAGTCTAGGCATGGGCGCAGCCATCCACGAAGACATGCGAAAAAGGTCTGTGGAATGGACGCAGCCACCCAGCTAAAAAGACCATAATAATGATAAGGTATGGTCGCAGCCATCCATGAAGACTCAGGTATGGGCGCAGCCATCCATCAATGAGTCATGTAATGATCATCCACAAAATCGCAACCTGGACCATAACAGACAGGGATCCAGGGTCTTGCGCTCCGTCCCGATCCGAACAAAGTACAAGTTCAAGCATGTGAATATATGGGTTGAAGTCGAACATGCATGAACATTGCCTGATTACCAGTCAATGATGAAAACTGTTAACAGACGCGAGAGGTACCACCAATAATGACAATGGTCCTCAAGGTACTATAGGTACAATCCGCGGCATGTGAATCAATGAGCTGGTGTCGAACACCCACGGAATCATTCGATCGGAGGCCAATGATGTAAACCTCGCGTCGAACATGAAGAACCTGCCATTGAGGCATGCAGGTTCTAAGGCACCTGAAGGGAGTCTCTAAGTCACCTTCCCGGATAATGAGCTGAAGTCGACAGGAAGTGACCTTGATCGAAGGTGGGCCATAATGATTCCCACATCATCGACACGAGACAGAGGAAAAATGATTTGTGTGAGATAGCAGATGAGGTTGTATTATTGCAGAGGTCAACTTCTCTTGAACATATCGGCGGCACTGTAGCGGGTTTGGCAGTATTTGACATCAAATGGGCAAAGGGTATAGTGATGATGGCAATGGGCAGATGAGAGGTCAAATAGGATAACCCAAACCCACGGAGGCCAGTGAAAAACAAGATGAGATGATCCCACCCAGACACGAAGCAGAAGAGTGCCATGTTCAAGAGCGACATACTGCCGACACGACTATGATTACAGTTCCATTTCCCCACCATTTCTGGCAGGTACCCCGGTTATTTTTGGATGACAAGCTTGACGGGGATAGCATATGCTTGAAGAGTGTCATTTCGACAATGTCCGATGTCATCAAGTGTTTAACGAGCCTGACAAAGGAAAAACTCGGCGTCTTTTCTTGTTTAGAGAGTCTGAAAAGACAGCGGAAAAGGAGACTCCAGGGGGGTCCTTTTTCGTACAGTTGTGTCTCCCGAGCCCGAAAAAGTATAAAACGATGCTCGAAAGAACCGCCCGACCAGAATGATCGAGGAGTACTTTTCGTAAGTAGTAACTTCGACCTGAAAAAAGTAAAAAAGCGGTCAGAAGTACGTCGTTTTGGGTCCAATAACGAGCGCGAAACGACAAACACCCGGCAATCTTTTTAAGTTAAACGGTCGAAAAAAGAGCTTTAAAAACGACCGCCTCTCATTTCTTTTAACGAGTCGAGAGGGAGACTCGGCTATCTTTTCGTCTTTAAACGGTCGGAAAAGAGCTGAAAGCAGAACTCCATTTTTATTCTCTTTAACGAGTCAAAAAGGGAAAAATACTCGGCAATCTTTTCATATTTTACGAGTCAGAAAAGAGCTTAAAGGCGACTCGTCCTAGAGGAACAAATGGTATAAAGGGTAGCAACTGGTTCCGGCAATGGTGGAACTGCTCAAAACATGTAATGGTCAAGAGGCTGGCTAATAAAACCACTCATCGCTGCGGTTCCTAGGAAAGGAAAAACAACCAAGTGAGAGCATATGATGGGCCAGAGAGATGGCGACGATGGAATGAAAACAACAAAGGCTCATCTAGCAGAATTCAGCAGATAAAAATGGCAATCACGAGATGTAATTCGGGTATGGGTTCATTTTTACACAAGCTTGAACCATGGAGAACTTTGCTTGGATTCGGTTTCATGTTTACACAAGCTTGAAATGAAAAACTATGCTTGTTATAAGTTCGCATGCCCCCAGCATAATAACGCAAATCAAGGTACATGCCCCCCAAGCTTCATTGCATTCAACAAAGTGGATGGAATGAAGGTTCACTCTCGAGATCGATGAAAGACTCGACTTGTATTTTACGAGATCTTAATCAAAAGACTCAATTTGGAAATGGAGGTGTTTCATTTTTTAATGAGGTTGACACAGTAAAAGAACTATCCTCATAACCCTTGTTTCATTTTTTAACGAGCTTGATACAAGATCAGGAACTATGCTCCACCAAACCTAGTTTCATTTTTTAAGGAGCTTGACACAGGAAAGCGAACTATGCTCCGACCACCTTGTTTCATTTTTTAACGAGGTCGCCACAAGATCAAAACTATCCTCGGCCAGATCCAGTTTCATTTTTTAAGGAGCTTGACACAGGAAAGGAACTATGCTCCACCAGACCTAATTTCATTTTTTAGGGAGCTTGACATAGGAAAGTGAACTATGCTCCGACTAGACCCAATTTCATTTTTTAAGGAGCTTGACACCGGAAAAGAACTATACTCCATCCAGACTTCATCATAATGAACGGGAAGTGGAGGCCCCCAAGAAAGTAGCTCCGGAGGAAAGGCCGACATCTTGGAAATCAGGACCTAATGCCCCCAGGACACTATGCACGATGGTGTCATCATGGGGTACGGGCACGGGGTAGGTGGCCACGTAGTTGATTTGCGGTGAGGCAGATGCAACTTGTGGATGAAAGCTAGGAGGGAAGGATGAGTGCGCCGGAGGGGCTTGTGGACGAACGAACGATAATTGATCGAACGTCACGATTCTTCCATCGTGTGGAAAACAAACCACATGGAAAAGTGAAGAAACAAGGGCACCCATGGCATACACATAATTGCGACCAAGGAGAAGACTGAAGTCTAAAGAACCTTGGGTAACCGAGATGTCTATATAGACAGTCTTGCCTCCCAAAGTAATAGGAAACTTCGGGAGGATCCCTAATGGCTGACTCGTTCCTCCGTCAAACGTGGTGAGATGCGGTGCGACAGGTACAAGCGATGGGGAACCCAAAGCTCGCCAAGTAGTAACGGGCATGAGACTAACCGATGCTCCTTCATCTAACACAGTGCCGGGCAGCGCCTTATTGCAAGCATAGGCGGTGACCCAGAAAGGCACATGGGACGGAAGGGGAGGGGCAGTCAAACGACTCCAATCAAAGGAGATGACCGAACTACTTGGTGGGGGAACCATATGGTTGCCCCCTTGTTCGGAAAGAACCGAATCTAAATTCTCCGGAGAGGTTTCAGGAGAACCTTTATCAAGCTCAGGAGAATCTGAGGAGACGAGAAGAACATGAGAATTTTGCTCTTCCGAAACAGAGTGCTTGAGAGGAGGTGAACTCGAATCAACACCCTTTCCGACCAACGACGGGTCTGGAACAGACTGGGAACAGCCAGGTTCGGGAAGAGGGGTCTGGACAAAAGGGGAATTTGAAGCGATCTCTTTGTCAACAGGGGTGCAATCTACAGCTGTGGAAAGACGTTGATAACCAGCGGGAAATGGATTTGGAGGAGCAGCAAGACTTTCCAACACAGCAGAGGCTTTATCCATGAGGGGACAAAGGTGAAGGGGATGTTTGGCTTCACAAAGTCGACAGGGGATTCGAAACTTCCCTTTCTCCTTACCATTCCCAACTGATGAGGTAGCATCGCCATGATCATTAGTGGACGATGAAGGGCGGGCCGGATCATGGGACCAAACTTCTAATACCCTGGGAATGCCAGGACAATCACGAAGCAGATGGTCCTCCCTGCATAATCGACAAGGAAACTTAACCTTCCGCGGAGGAGCAGAAGGTGACCCGACTTCAGGTGTACTGGAGTGGATAGCTGGACTTGAGAGGGGGACTGTGTGTGTAGGCTCTCCCTGAGGGGACTTCTTCTTCTTGGTCTTCCTCTTCTTCTTCTTAGCCACCTGGTTACTCACATCGAGAATTTCACCAGGCGAAGTACAAGAGGACGACGTAGAAGTAGGCGTCGAGGGGGAGAGATCCACCTTAGGATCAACATGATGTCGTTCAGGTGGAGGGACTGATGGACTAACAGCCGATACGGTAGGGACCAAAGAGGTTGAAAACAACCACACAGGCAACTCGACAGTTAACCCTGGTAGGGACAACGTCGCCATATACGGAGCACCAACATTCCCAAGAGGAGGGAATTGTCCTGGGTTCCCATCAGAGGGGGAACCTGGGTTAGTGAATCCTGGAAAAGTTGCCATAGCAAACGAAAAAGAAACCTACTCAAGCTAACGCACACAAGATCTAACCAGGTGATGTTATCATGGCCGAATAAATTTTTAAGACACAGGAACTGAACTTGACCTTTTCATGTTTCAAGAGTCGAGAAAAGGACGAAAAGATGACTCTAGTCTCCTTCGAATGTTTAATGAGCACGAAGTGACAAGACGCTCACTTACACCTTTTCATTTAGGGAGTCCGAAAAGGATCAAAAGTGACTACTCTGGAGACTCTAGGTAAAAGGTGTGCCAGACTTTTCGCAAAACCACAGAATAGTTTTTTAGGGTACGGGTGGTCAATCTTCGTGAATGCTGTGTTCACTGCATTGCAAATCATAAGGCGGCAGACTCGGCTTCCTATGGATCAAGGATAAAAGCCTAGTGGGGTCTCCCTATATACGCGACGGTACGTGGGAGCACAGTCCGTGTTAGACCACTATCGAGTCACAGAAGGAGGAATCACCCAACCGTAATGTGAAACAACAGTGACTATGTTTAAAGACGCCGGAACACGTCTCTAACCTAGACCTCTAGATGTTTGCGTTTAGTTCCAATGCGTTTTTAGATTCATTCGGTTCATTTTATAGTTGATCTTGAGATTAGGTTTCGATTTCAGGCTCTATCGTATGTTCTCTCACAATTACCTAGATGCCAACTACATGTCAACGAGAATCATTTTGTTCGATGAATTCTAGCTATGGAAGGGTAAAGAGATTTCAATCAAACAAAACGAACACAATCAATCAAACAGCCTAATGCAACTAAAAGCGAGGAAAGGAAACTTTTTCTTTTGAAAATGCAAATCAATGAAACATTCTTTTCCTTTTCAACTTTTTAAAAGCAAAGCTACTAGTTTGATTTTCTTTCAGTGACACAAAGCATCCAAAATAATTTGGAGGAACTAGAACACCAAGCAAAATGTAATTGCCTAATGAAAGCACACAAAGTTCCCAGACGATTTCCAAATCAATGAGAAGATCAAATTCCGCACGAGCTGTGTCATCTAAGCTCGGCAAGTCAAGCAAGGATTGCAAGCAAGGAGAAAGCGAAAAACACTCGGAAACACGACCCAAAGCACTTCAACAATTACTGAACAAGTGCACAAACGAATCCGAAAATGGCTGATCAAACAAGCAAACAAGATCCCTACGGAAGGCTTGACACACACATGGCCGCTAGATGTCCTAGGGCTAGAGTGCAAAATCAACAGAGAAGGGCAAACACCCGAAGGAAGAGAGTTACAACCAGCCAATTACAGACTCAAAACCATTCAGTGATCGAAAAAGTGACGGTGTAAACACAAACCAAGCAGCGAAAGCAAAAGGGAAGGAGTTCGCGAAACCAAGAACTAAGCAAAAAATGGAACCCTATGGATCCAGACTTCGCAATCAAGGAGTTCAGAGTTCAGACAGTGAAAAGCAAGTCACAAAGCAGGTGGAGAGAAGAAGGGACAGTCAAAGCAAAAGGTTCAGGAGGCTAATTTGGTCAAAAATGAATTTTACAGGATCAGCGCGGGTAGCCTTCAGCAACTCGGCGCTGACAGGAGGAGCCCTGTAGCAACTTTGCGACGTCAGCGCGGAAGAACAGGAATAAAGCGCGCTGTCTCGGAAAAACGAGGTCAGCGCGGAAATAAAACACACAGACGCGATGACGGGAAATACAAAGAAGCGGGGGCGCGATGTCAGCGCGGAAGGACACGAATAAAGCGCGCTGTCTCTGAAAACGAGGTCAGCGCGACTGTTAGACATACAGGCGCGATGGGAAGAAAACCAAAGAACAGGGTCGCGATGTCAGCGCGACTGTTTGGAATTAAAATGCGCTGAAGATAAAAAACAAGCAAGGCCAAAGCAAAACTTCCCAAACCAAAAGCTAAAAGCCTTCTAACAATCAAGACACTTCCCAGATGTACCCAGAAAGTTTATAAGCAGAGAAACAATCCCAAAATCTCGGAAAAAAGACCAATCAAAGTCAAACACAAAAGTGGACTCAAGAGACAAAAAAGGCTGATCCCCAGCGGAGTCGCCAAATTGTTGGAGAGGTAAATCCCCTCTACGGATAGAGGCGATCCCTACTAGCCCAGCAAGGGTCTAGCAACAATCAAACAATGCTGCTATGCATGTTCCTAATTACAATTAAACAAGAGGTAAAGAGCACCTACTTGGATTCCAGCGTTGTTGTTTGACGAAGAGATGTTGCCTTCGCTCCTTCGCTTTGGCTGGTCACAATCCTCCGCGATCCCCGCGAATGGATACCTGCACACACGAAGAGGAAACAAACACAAGCGTGAAATCTAGTAAAAGCAACCATACATCGGTCAGAAAAGATGTAATTCACATTTAACCATTGCAAGTACAAATGGGAATGGAACAATAATAGCAGTCATCTATTATTAATCAGAATAGAGAAGAGTACAACCAAATGTTCTGACGTCGGTAACCTTCTCAGGAGGGGCCAGTCAGCATGTATCTCAAGCATTAACCTTTGAGGATGATTCTCCCAAGACAAACAACTCTCTCTCACACACAAGCAACACAAAACAACCTTCCCTAAGCAATCAATCACTTCCACACCTAGCACACCAAATACCTATAGTAGCAGCAATCTGAGCACTATAAGCTCTATACAATCCAAGCTATGTCTAACTATTCAAAAACTAGCTGCTCATGGTAATGGTGGAAGTTCATATAGGAGAAGGGGCCTCCTAAAAGGGTGGAAGGATGAGCTTATCTTTGAGGGAAATGGTTGCAAAGGGTCGAACAGTCATGCCATAGAAGGGAGTCGACATTCACAAAGCTAACAACCAAGCCTGGAGTTATCTGGAAGGCTGGTTGTTTGAACAAATTTGCCCAAACTGGATCAGCGCGGATTATGAGGATACTGCCGCGCTGTCGGCGCATCTCAATAACTGGGACAGTCATGTCAGCGCGGAAGCACACGGGAAAGGCGCGCTGTAGGCTATCGCGGAAAAGTGATGTTCTTCCGCGCTGGAAGCGCACAACATACACTACAAGGCGCCTGTCATCACGGATATTTTGCAAACAGACGCGCTGATGAATAAAACTTTAGGAAAATGGGTTTTTGGGCCAGTTCAGAAGGCATGAACTTAGTGATTGGCACAGCAGGGTGACTGACAGGAAGGCAGTGACAAATTACTGTGTAACAACCTCAATCAGGGAACAAAATGCATAAAAAGAATATGAAAATGGAACTAAGGGAAGCGCCTCTTACCTGGAACTGGCAGAATCTCAAATGGTTGCACGGATTGGCGGTAATCACTGCTCGAAGTTCGCTCCCCAAATGGACCACTACTACCATGCAAGAGGTAAAAGTAAAAGTAATTCTATTTTTTACATTTTCACCATATTTATAGACTTTTTGACTTGTAATTAGGTTTAAAAAGTTGTTTTTTGAATATTTTAATATATTTTTGGTCGAAAATGGATTTTACGCTTGCTTCTGGTGCCATGACAGGTCTTTTTTGCAACTTCGATGGTGAAACGAGTTGTATTTTATACTTTTTCGGACTCGGTAAATACATGAAAAAGTCACTGTGGAGTCATCTTTCAGCTCTTTTCTGACTCGCTAAAAATGAAAAGATCGCCGAGTTATCCCTCTTGACTCGTTAAACGTAAATAAGAGGCGGTCGTCTTTAAACCCTTTTCCGACCGTGTAAAAACAAAAAGATCGTCAGACCCTTGTCGTTTCAGGTTCGTTAATGGTTACGAAACGACGTGATGTTGATTGCTTTTTTACTTTTTTAGGTCGATGTCACTATAAATGAAAAGTACTCCTCGATCGTAATGGTCAGGCGGTTCTTTCGAGCATTGTTTTATACTTTTTCGGGCTCGGGAGACACAACTTTACAAAAAAGGACCCCCCTGGAGTTTTCTTTTCTGTTGTCTTTTCAGACTCTCTAAACGGGAAAAGATGTCGAGTTCTTCCTTAGTCAGACTCGTTAAAACTTAATGACATCGGATTCTATCATAACAACACCTTGCAAGCATATGCTATCCCCATCAAGCTTGTCATCAAAAATAACTGGGGTACTCGCCAGAAATGGTGGGGAAATGGACCCATAATTATTGTCGTGTCGGCAGTATGTCGCTCTTGAACATGGCACTAGTCTGCATTCGTGTCTGGGTGGGGACATCTCATCTTGTTTTATACTTGCCTCTGTGGGTTTGGGTTATCCTATTTGACCTCTCATTTGCTCGTTGCCTTGTCACCATGACCTCTGCTCATTTGATGTCAAATATTGCCAAGTCCACTGTCTTGCCGCCGATATGTTCAAGAGAAGTTGACCTCTGCAGAATTACAACCTCCTCTGATACCTCACATAATTCTAATTCACCACAACATTCTTCCTCTGTCTCATGTCGATGATGTGGGAAACACTATGGCCCACCTTCGATCAAGGTCACTTCCTGTCGACTTCAGCTCATTATCCAGGAAGCTAATCTAGAGACTCCCTTCCGGTGCCTTGGAGCCTGCATGCCTCAATGGCAGGTTCTTCGTGTTCGACAAGATGTTTTCATCGTTGGCCTCCGATCGAATGATTCTACGGGTGTTCGATGCTAGCTCATTGATTCGCACGCTGTAGATTGTACCTATAGTACCTTGAGGACCATTGTCATTATTGGTGGTACCTCTCGCGTCTGTTAACAGTTTTCATTATTGGCTGGTAATCAGATGATGTTCATGCATGTTCGACTTCAACTCATATATTCACATGCTTGGACTTGTACTTTGTTCGGGTCGCGATGGAGCGCAAGACCCTGGATTGTGTCTATTGGAATCCAGGTTGCAATTTGTGGTTTATTATGATCACTACATGACTCATTCACTGGATGGCTGCGACCATGCCTGAGTCTATTTATCGATCCTCACTGGATGGCTGCGCCCATACCACATATATCATGTACTTGAGATATCAGTTGTACTTCTTTACGCAGGTTCTCCGGCGGCAGTGTTTTCAGTTACACATGTTCTTGTAAAGCATTTCACCCCTCTCTCTCCCTCGGGCCTCATGCTTTAGGGGGCATCTGTTACACAGCAATTTGTCACCGTCCCTGTTACCCCTCACCCGTACACTGGAGGACTCATTCCGGGACCTGTGAAAAGTGACATGACCTGAAACCACTTGCATCATATTCCTCTAAGTATGAGCTTCATATGCCCTGAAGACATCTCCTACAGAATATCCATGAAAACAGCTCTTTTTGCATTAGCGCGGGTCCACAGTGTATTGCCCGTGCCAATGAGGGAAATCCTCTAAATAGGGCGCGCCATTGGCGCTCTGTCTCAGAGTCGCACTCGCGCCAACCGAATTGAGTAAAGTTTCTAACCAACAAGCTTCTGAAGGTTCTCTTCAACCCATTCACCAACTAAATCTATGTTGAGCTAAGATGGTTTGGCTTCGAATCTCCATAGAAGGGAAGTGGTTTGCCACCTTTCATGGAAGTTTCAAAGTGATAAAGCCAATCCCATGAATAATGTGGTTGATCCTATTTCTTTCCTCTCTATCTATAAAAGCTTACCTCTATGCCTTGAGCAAGCTAGTCAGTAGTTCCAGGAGTTCAAGAGTTTGAAGTTGCAAGAGCCTTCTTTGCACCCATAAGGCCAAATCTAAGTAAGGAGATTCTTGTCACCCAAAGAGAGAGAGGCTTAATCCCCTCCCAACAAGCTTTGCATGAATTGTGTAGCTGACTACCCAGCCAAAGGAGGATTTGACGTCAAAACAATGGTTGTATTTTTCTTTGTTATTTATCAATAATAGATGACTATCATTATGGTTCCACTCTCATTGTCCTATGTTTGATGTTGAGTTATATCTTTTCTGACTGATATATAATTGCATCTACTAGATTTTATGCTTGTATTCATGTTGTTCTTTGCATGTGGAGGTGTCCAATCACGGAGATCGTGGGGATCGTGACCGGCCAAGGCAAAGGAACGAGAGCGACGTCTCTTCTACGAATATTAGCATTGGAATCCAAGTAGGTTCTCACCATCCACTTTTTATTTGCAATTAGGAACTTGCGTGATAGCATTGTGTGATTGTTGCTAGACCCGGTCTGGGCTAGTAGGGATCATCTCTGTCCGCAGAGAGGATTTACCTCCACAACAACATGCATCATTCTTGTAGGTTGATTACAAGAATTGATCACTTATGCTCAACTACATGCGGTTATGCGTATGTGTAGTTGATTAGGCATAGTTTATGCAGGTGGATAGTTTCATGAGACAATGTGTATACTAGAGTAATGGTTGTTATCATGCACAAGGTCATAACATACATTGTGGATATGGCCTTGTGGTGATGACTGAACCCTAGTTATTATGATGGTTATGCGTTGACGCACTTATTGATATACGTATATATGTTATTATGGTTATGTTGTAGATGCATCATGCTGATTTGATAGTCTTGTAGAAAAGGTATCCTCCTCGAGTTATGCAAAGGTATGTTGATTTATGGTGATTTGGTTTAGCTAACATAGTATGCCTTGCGGGAAAGGGATCAAATGGCTAGCAAGGTGGTAGACTACATAGAATCTCCCTATGAATCATATGGGTAGCGTGGAGTTGAGCGCTGTTATGACTTGGTAGACACATTGAGAAGCCTGAAGGAAGAAATAAGGAGTTACAAAGCAGACAATGACAAAATATTGCAAGCACAACAGAAACAAGTAGAGTTGAATGTGATATTACTTCAAAGTTTTCCAGATTTGTAGTAACAGGTACCTCTTTGGATCAGCCATGGACATGAGAACATAACTAATGGGGCATATGGTAGTAGGTCTCATAGTGGACATAGGTCAGATATATTTGACACTATCAAAGATGGCAAGATGTTGGACACTCTGGATAGGAGGGGTGACAAACACCGGTATTACTTTAGTTTTGGTTCTGATAAACATCATGGTCATCATCATTATCATCCGTATAGGAGGAATGATAGGGGATACTTTTTGGATAATTTCAAGAAGGAAAAGGAACCTACCTTTGATGGCAAGATGAAGAAATCACAAGATGCAGAGGCTTGGTTTCTTGGCATGAGGAAATTATTTAGATTGAATGATTACGCATAATACATGAAAGCAAGGATAGCCCTTTTCAGTCTCAAAGGTAAAGCAGATATTTGGAGGGAAGACATGCAGAATTTCAAGGACATACATGAGGATGATTTGACTTGGCATGCGTTTAAAAGGCTCTTCGAGAAGAAGTACTTATCGGAGAGGTATTATGATGACAAATCTAAGGAGTTTTATGAGTTGCGGATGCATTCTATGATAGATCATGAGTATACTAGCAGATTTTTGGATCTATTGAGATATGTGCCTTACCTCAGAGAGGAGAAGGCCAAGAGGTTTAGAGATTCATCAGTGGATTTCTAGTTGCATACAGAGACCAGATTGATGAGCCTAGATTGTTGGAGGAGGCCATCCAAAAGTTGAATTATTGTTATGAGCAGTCGAAGCGCAAATTTGAGCTGAGGCATGACTTGAAGAGAAACGAAAAAGCTAAAGGAAAATGGCCACCAAAGCAAGGAAGACCTCAAGATGCAAGTGAGAAAGATAATGCAGTTCCTTACAAGAGATTCAATATAGTTGAGAAGGGACATGAAGATAAGCAGGATAGAGGTGGTGGTAGGGAACCATTGCAGTGTTGGAAATGTGGTAAGAATCATCGTAAGAGATATTGTTCATAGTATCAAAGTTGTGGTAGACCCAAAATCTACAGTGCTTAGGAGGCGCACATAGTTGGTGATGTTGGTCATATCATTCCTCAGATTTATGAAGTTTTGGAAAATAGGTAGGCTAATCTATAGAAGATTTTTCGACGTAAGTCACATTTAGAAAACCTTTTTCGACACGTTTCGAACCAACTAGTGTGGTTCATCGTCAGGACAAGTTGAGGAGTCAGATCAAGGCTATCAATTATATAGGTAGAGCAGATCCTCAAACGGTTAGGTTGATTGGGTTGACCATCAACAACTATCTAAAACGGCTTAGAATAAAAATAAAATTAAAATATTAATAAGTCAAAGGTAATCGAATAAATAACCCCTTGAAATGCATTAGTTATACAATTTTAACATATTTAATGTATTTTACTTAGGTTAATAAATGATTCAATCCAATTCATTTATAATTTATTTAATCATATATGTAAAAAGGGGGTTAATGTATAATAGAAAGTTATATTCTCAAATTATATTAAGTTACCTATTCCTAATTTAATTAATCAAATGAGTTGCTAGAGATGAGAAAAGGGGGTTTTTATTAGTTTATTTAATTATTTATTAATTAATTAAATTTATGAATTCAAAAATTATAATTATGATTTACTGGAAAAAAAATTAAGAGTATTGGTTAAAATTGATCAGAATTGACTTCTATTTCTATTTTTATTATTATTTAATTTCTAAGGTAAATGTAGAAACATATTAACAAAATAGGAATAATCATATACATGACATGTAATAAAAATTGAAACGAGTGTCAATTTTTATTTATTTATTTATTATTATCAATTATATATATATATATATATTATTTTATTTTATTTTATTTCTTCTTTTATTTCTTTTTTTATTTCTTTTTTATTTCATCAGACATCATTCATTGAGATGGATGGTAAGATTTGTGATCAAGTTGTTTCTATTTTGATTGATCCTGGATCTAACTATAATTATATTAATCCTGACCTGGTGGATAAGTGTGGTTTGAGAAAATAAGTGCATGAAAAATATTGTTTGGTACAGTTGGCTACAGGTACAAAGAAGCACATTCATCATTAGTTAAGGGCTTGTGCATTTGAGTTCAATGATATGCCTACAACAACACATTTGAATGTATTTCCATTGGGTTCGTATAGTATGCTTTTGGGTATGGATTGGCTATACCTTCACAGAACCAAAGTGGATTGTTTGGACAAGGCCATTGAGTGTGTGCATGATAGTGGGGAAAAGAGGACCTTCTGGGGAAAGAAGAAGCCTACATCATTGAGGATGGTTGCTACTATGTAGGATAAGCATAGTTGCAGAAAAGGTTCTTTGATATTTGCAGTAAACATTTCCAGTGACAAGGGTAAGGAGGTTGAGGATGCTGATGTGTTGAGAAGGTACCTAATTTTGCAACAATTTCAGGATGTATTTCCTAAGGACATTTCAAAGTTGCCACCTTACAGGAAGGTAGACTTTTCTATTGAGTTAGTTCCAAGGGAAACTCCAACGTTGAAAGCACCTTACAGGATGAGCACACTTGAGTTGGTAGAGTTAAAGTTGCAGCTAAAAGAAATGTTGGACAAAGGATACATCAGACCTAGTGTATCACTTTGGGGCGCACTAGTGTTGTTCATAAAGAAGAAATATTGTAATCTTAGATTGTGCATTGTGTAGAAATTATGCAAATTCTCTACAAATCTCACTCTGAGACCTCTGTAGAAAATATAACTGTAGATTAACCCGATAATGCAATATAACTAAAGCAAAATACTATAATCTACTTCTACTAACAATTTACTTTGCGGAAGCTTAAAGATCTAGCTGAATTAGAGTTGAACACATATAACCATAAGAAGAGGAATCAATGCACATGAAACATAGAAAATAATCAAGGGAAAGCCTCAGCTAAAAACCCCACTATCTATATTATCATACATAGGAATTACACAAAGCCTTAGCTCTCACACAACTAGCCAGCTCTCAGTATAATCCTCATACATGAAGGTGGAAATACATCAGGATTACACAAAGCCTTAGCTCTCATAGCTAGCCAGCTCTCAGTACAATCCTCCTGGAAGCTCACAGGCAATCAAGACTTCTTCTAAGCCTTCTCCTCTACCCTCCAAGCCTCCTATTTCCTTGCACAGTTTCTCCCAGGTGATCCTTCTATTACCAAGTGTAACATAGATCACTCACACTGATCTTACACCCTGTAAAACTGCGCAATCCTCAAGGAACCTATCCTTGACTGCATGAATGAGTTTCCTTTATAGGAAAACACATCTAACTGATAGTACATTGCCCTTGACATTTAACTCAACTAGGTCCTTCTCATAATAGACATGCATGAGTTTCTGATGAGAGAATCTTCAGTTAACTGAGTAGCACTAGTTACATGCATGCATGCATCAATTGACTGATAACTCTCTATTAATTCCACAAAAAGTTTGGAACTAATTTAACTAGACTTAACTCAGTAAACTGAGTTAACTAATTACAACTCAAATATAACTCAATCTTATCTCCTTAATTAAGGGATAATCTCCTTAATTTAAGGGATAATTGTTGCATGACTTCAAAAAGACTTCTAACTTGAATTTATCCAACTAATTAATCTAAGATGAATTAATTAATTATTTTCAAGCAGATAGTGAGACTAAATTCGAATTTTAATTCAAATACAAATTAAATTGGAATATTCTATTTTTGGCATTTCTACTTTTATAATTTCTTCTTGTTATTTTCAACACTCCCTCTAAACAAGAAAGAAATTCAACTCAATCCCGATCCTAAACCTTTGGAATTTTCTGCATGAAACACTTCTCTCTAGTGTTATTGCTCCAGCAACTCCAGAAACAAAAAAAACATCCAACCTGAATCAGTATGATGCATCTGTCATCAAAGTCTCTGGCTGCTATTGCATCTGTCAACTGAAAAATTTGTGCTTCTGCTAACTGCTCGAGCCTCTATCACTTTGATCTATGAATGCATCAATCCCACTTGATTCCTCCCACTACTATGTATTTTGGGCTCCCATGGCAAGTTACAATCCATGAGATAAAACCTCTCAATGGACCCTGCCCAATTTCAGCCTTCTTGGGACTATCACTTCACATCAGCCCACCTCACACCTAGAGGTATGGCTGCTTGTGATCTCTCTGACCACTTGGCTGGAAATTTCCCCCTACTAGTGGTCTCTACATGAATGGATGTATCCACCTGATCTCCTCTCTGCTTCTCTAGTTGTGGCTGCTCCACAACTTCCTGAAGCTACTTCACCAATTGTGGTTCCTCCACAATTGTTTGAGACTTCTTCTGGGACTGCATGTTGAGAGGTAATTTACTCTCCCTCTCAACCACCAAGTCTCTAAAATTTGCCTTGCTGCTTAAGGCTTTGCATGCATCTTGAACCTCAAGAGCATACAGATTCTTAACTCTTGAACCGATCTGTTTCACTTGCCTCGTGGTGATGTGTTTAAGGAAAACATTTCCCTTAATATAAACACATCATAGACACGGTCTTCCAATATGGCGACTAATACCAAGTTCTTTAGTCCAGGTACATACTTCACATCTGTCAAGGTGATAGGAGCTTCATGCTCCCTCTGAAAAGCAATTGTTCCCACTCTTGAAAAACTATACCTTTCATCGTCACCCAACTCTATGCGAATCTTGAGGTCTTTCTCCTCCAAGAAACTGAATAAACTTTTATCACCGGTCATGTGGAATGAGGCTCCACTGTCAAGGTACCAAACCCAACCCATCATCGATGAAACCATACATGCAATGAGGGCAAAGTCCATTTCGAACTAAGAGGCTAATGCTTCACCTTCCGAGGATCCCTTCTTGGACTTCTTCGATGAGAAATTAGTCGCATAATGTCCCATCTCGTGACAATTAAAGCATCTCACTTTAGACATGTCACCCTTCTTCCTTCCATGAGAAGAACCATTGAATGCCATTGGCCAACCTTGAAGTATGATATGAATTCAATTTGCACCTGGAAGCCAAACTTCAAACTTCGAATTCTCTTCTCTATATACTGTTCACAGCTTCGATAAACTTGACTCCGATACCATGTATAAATTCTTCAAATTCTCTACAAATCTTGCTCTGAGACCTCTATAGAAAATATGACTATATATTAACCCGAAAATGCAATCTAACTAAAGCAAAATACTATAATCTACTTCTACTATCAATTTGCTTTGCAGAAGCTTAAAGATCTAGCTGAATCAAATATGAACACATATAACCATAAGAATAGGAATCAATGCACATGAAAAACAGAAAATACTCAGGGGAAAGCCTCATCTAAAAACCCCACTATCTGTATTATCATACATAGGAATTATACAAAGCCTTAGCTCTCACACAGCTAGCCATCTCTCAGTACAATCCTCAGAGATGAAGGTGGAAATACATCAGGATTACACAAAGCCTTAGCTCTCACAGCTAGCCATCTCTTAGTACAATCCTCCTGGATGCTCACAGGAAATCAAGACTTCTCCTAAGGCTTCTCCTCTGCCCTCCAAGCCTCCTATTTCCTTGCGTAATTTCTCCTGGGTGATCCTACTATTACCAAGTGTAACACTGATCACTCGCATTGATCTTACACCCTGTAAAACTGCGCAATCCTCAAGAAACCTATCCTTGACTGCATGAATGAGTTTCCTTTATAGGAAAACACATTCAACTGATAGTACACTGTCCTTGACATTTAACTCAACTGGGTATTTCTCAGAATAGACATGCATGGGTTTCTGATGAGAGAATCTTCAGTTAACTAAGTAGCACTAGTTGCATGCATGTATATATCAACTGACTGATAACTCTCTATTAATTCCACAAATAGTTTGGAAATAATTTAACTGGACTTAACTCAGTAAATTGAGTTAACTAATTACAACTCAAATATAACTCAATCTTATCTCCTTAATTAAGGGATAATCCCCTTAATTTAAGGGATAACTATTGCATGACTTTAGAAATACTTCTAACTTGAATTTCTCCAACTAATTAATCGAGATGAATTAATTAATTATTTTCAAGCAGCTGGTGAGACTAAATTCGAATTTTAATTCAAGGACAAATTAAAATTGGAATATTCTATTTTTGGCATTTCTATTTTTAGCATTTCTTGTTGCTATTTTCAACACATTGATTACATGCACTAGATCAAGGTAACGATCAAGAACATGTACCCTTTGATGAGGATTGATGATTTGTTTGATCAGCTAAAGGGAGTAGCCGTGTTCTCTAAGATCGTCTTAAGATCGGGATACCATCAGGTACGCATCAAGGAAGAGGATATCTTCAAGACTGCATTCAGGACCAGGTATGGGTGTTATGAGTTTTTGTTGTTCCATTCAGTTTGACTAATGTTACAGCTACATTCATGTGTTTGATGAATAGTATGTTGCATCCTTATTTGGATAAGTTTTTTATTGTATTCATTGATGACATACTGGTATATTCTAAGAATGAGGAAGAACATGCTGAACATTTAGAAGCAGTGTTGAGATTGCTAAGATAACATCAATTGTTTGCTAAGCTTAGAAAGTGTAGCTTATTTCAAATTAAGGTACACTACTTGGGACATGTTTTTCCAAGGAAGGCATAGTAGTAGATCAAAAAAAGATAAGGGCCGTCATGGAATGACCAGCTCCTAAGAATGTAGATGAGGTGATATCATTCATGGGATTGGCAGGTTACTACAAGAGGTTCATCGGGAACTTCTCATGCATTGCATATCCTATCACATCATTGTAGCGGAAAGGTAAGAAGTTTTAATGGATGACGGAATGTAATGATAGTTTTGAGAAACTTAAGAAGTTGTTGACACATGCACGAGTGCTAAATATTGTGGATCCAAACGAGTTTCTAGTGTGTAAAAATGCTTGCAAGAGGGGAGTTGGTGGAGTTCTCATGCAAGAAGGATAGGTAGTTTGATATGAGTCACAGAAACTGAATGAGAATGAGTAGAACTCTCCAACACATGATCTTGAGCTAGAAGTGATTGTACATGAATTGAATATGTGGAGACATTATCTTTTGGGCAGGAGGCTTACATGGATGAGAGATCCCTGTGGGATGAGGTATTTGCTGGACCAACTGAAGCTATATGCCAAGCAATCTAGATGGTTGGGTACCCTTAGTGAGTTTGACTTCAAGATCGGATACATCAAAGGGAAGGAGAATCATGTTGTCGATGCTCTTAGCAGGAAGGTATAGGTAAATCATATAATAGCTATAAGCTCTTATGTGACAGAGTTACATGATAGGATCTTGCAGGTAGGAAAACGGGATGAAAAATACATGGGGATCATGAACATGTTACAACATAGTACAGGCATAGGTACAGGTGCAGGTGCAGGTACAGGGGATCAAGATTCAGACTATCGTCTCACGGTAGATGGCTTGGTGAGTTTTTGAGATAGGATCTATGTGCTAAATTGAAATGAGCTCAAGAAGATTATCTTGAGGGAGTTTCATGTGAAACCGTATTTTGGTCATCCAAGATATCATAAGACATTGACATTGGTGAAGTATTTTTACTATTGGCTGAATATGAAGAGGGAAGTGGTAGAGTTTGTGGCTAAGTAGGTAAAGGTGGAATGCAAGCATCCAAGTTGTCTACTACAACCTATTGCGATTCCGAAATGGAAATGGGAGGTAATTTCCCATGGATTTCATCACAGGTATTCCGAGGACAATGAGGCAACATGATTCTATTATGGTCATGGTTGACAGGTTGAGTAAGGTAGCTTACTTCATTCCAGTGAAGACTACATATTCCTCTAGTGAGGTAGCATAGTTGTTCATTAGAGAGATAGTGAGACTACATGGTGTTCCAAAGAATATTGCATTGGACATGGATGCAAAGTTCGCTTCCAAGTTTTGGAAGGAGCTATTCACAGGCTTGGGTATAGAGTTGGCCTTCACTACAACTTATCATTTGCAGAAAAATGGTCAGACAGAGAGGGTCAACAAGATCTTGGAAGATATGCTGATAATGTATGTGATTCACCAACATAGGAAATGGGAGGAGTATCTTCCATTGGTGGAGTTTGCATACAATAATGGTTATTAGGAGTCATTGAGGATGATTCCTTTCAAGGCATTGTATAGATGGAGTTGTAAAACTCCCATCAGATGGAGTGATCCAGTGAACAGGGTACTTATTGGACCGGTCATGTTGATGGACATGGAACAGGAATGTAGGTTATAAAGAAGAATCTAAAGGAAGCACAGGATAAACATAAGATTTATGCATATCATCACAGGGTTTTCAAAAAGTTTTAGGATGGGGAGAATGTGTATTTGCGCATCCAGCCCAAGAAAATCTCTTTGAGGATTGGCTCATGTTCCAAGTTGGCACCATGGTATTGTGGGACTTTTGAGATCCATGAGAGGATTGGACTAGTGGTATATTGACTTGCACTACCTCCAACAATTAAAGTACATGATGTTTTCCATATTTCATTGCTTAAGAAGTATATAAAGAATGTTGATCATGTTATTGATTGGTCTATATTGCAAGTGGAGCAAGAAGGAGAGTTCTAGCTAGAGCCTCAACGTATATTACAATGGAGACATATCATGCTCAAGAACAGATCCATAGAGAAATTTAAAGTGCATTGGAAGCACTTTGGACCTGAAGAAGCTACATGGGAGATGGTGGATCAAATGCGGGCCCTATATCCTTCATTGTTTTCTGATTGAGGCAAATCAGTTTTGGTTTGATGTCGGTTTATGTTTGCCAATGTATTTTGCTGATGTTTTGATATTTGTATATGTATATGGATGTAAATACCACCATGAGCTAAGTTATAAATCTCCAATACGTAGTATGGTTATTATCTTATCATGTTGTCATGATGTTTTTCTTTTGAGCAGGTTCTTCATTGTAAATACTACAATGAGCTAAGTTATAAAGCTCCATAGGTAGTATGTTTTCTTTTCAGTGGTTTTGTTGAGGTCTTGGTGTGGTTTAACACTAAGGATGGTGTTCCCCAAGGGGGAGGGTTCTGTAACAGCCCTGGTGAAAATTTCATGTAATAAAAGTTAATAAAGGTAAAATAAGACCACGGATAAGGGACACATATTCCAAGCTGAATGTTGGGAAAATATATCCTAGTGGGCATCACTAGATGTGTATTTTGGCTAAGGAAAATTAGCAAAGGCTAAGGCAAAGGCATTAAAAGGAAAAAAAGGCATTTTTGGCACATTTATTTATGAAAATAAAGGAAAATAGGAGAAAAGTAAGGTGAAAGATCACAAGTTTCATGTGAGGAGGAAATTGAAGGAAAATAATGGAAAATGAAGAAATTAGAGGCCACGTGCATAAAAAGGCTTCTGAGGACTAGTTCATGGCTCTAGTCAATTCAACCTTTTGCCAGTTCAAGTTTGGAGCTCTCTCATTTTTCTCTCTCTCTTTCTCTTGATCACTTGGTCACTTAGAGTTTTCTTGGAGCACTCTAGTTTGGAGAAAGGAAAGGAAAAGAAAGGAAAGGAAAGGAAGGAAAGCAAGGAACAAGGAAAGGAAACCAAGATCAAGCAGCTTCAGCAGGAATACTTGCAGGTAACATTTTACATGTGTGATTTCCTAGCTTGTTGGGACATGCATGGGTTTTCATGTTCGTGTATGGTTCTCTTGTTGTCGTTGGCATGGTTTTTTCACGTTATGACAGTCGATTTTAGTCTAGCCTAGCCTTTTTTAGGATGCCATGGTATGTTGGGATGTCTATTTTGGATTTTGAGATTTGGAATTGTTGGATGGATTTTAGAATCTGGGGCGAAGGTGGTCTCAAGGTTCATTCCCAAAGGCCTAGGAATCCCTTGAACATTTTTTATGGGATAAATTGTAAATCTTGAGGGAGTAGTCTCAATTTAGGGCCTAGTGATCTAGATTTGGATTGCAGAAAATTCTGAGAGACAAGGAGATGAAAAATTCCTCAAGGATAGTGATGGATTCTGGATGGCATTCCAAGTTTTTTTCGGTTGTGATCAGAGCACTGGTTGTGGTGTGATAGTGGTTTGATGAGGGTGGAGGTGGTTTAACCTCTAGATTCCCTTGGTTGTTATTGGATTGGTTTTTCTATGAGATCCCACATTCATGAATAGAATATGGCACAAGTGTGAATCGCTGAAAGAGAGATTTGGTTCAACCATGTCTATGGTCGGGTGGTACGTGGAAGTCCCGAACCTAGTCGGATTTTCCTATGATTAATAAAAGCTAAATTCTCTTAATTTTGCATTGATTTATATCTACATTTAATGGCTGCCATATCTCTGATATTTATATGGCTTTATGTTGGTTATAATCATGGTTGAATGACTAGTTTATGTCATGGTTATTTCCATATATTTACTTGTAACTATTAAATGGATGGATGAAAGACATAATTGATGATGCAGTAGTTCCATGGAGAAGGAGGTGATCCTTCTGTTTATGTTTCATAAGTTGTTTTAGTCTTTTATGCTATGTCTTGTATCCTAGACCTATAGGTTTCATTGATGCCAAGTGTTTGATAGAATGTCAGTCTCTGTTGGGGATGCTCAGGCCTAGTCCTCAGGGTGATTTTTGATTTATCAACATTTTTTATTGTGTTTTAAATGAATTTTGTAAATTACAACAAGTTCTGGGTAGAGGCCAGGATCCTAGGCTAGAAAAGTAGCTTAAATCCCAGGGTCGCTGGCACAAAACTAGCAATTTTAGTCCACATTTGCTGGAAGGCGGGCCTATGAGAGAGACTTTGGGTTTTTGGTCACTCCCTTTCCCATAGCATGAGAGTGACTATAGCCTAATAGCTGTAGAATAGCAGTGGGACCCAGGGACATGCTTTCTAAGTGACTGACTTATCTCTTGAGGGTTCTGTTGATGATGTCGAATCACTGCATGTGGTGTTCCATTGGTTCCACTTCCTTAAGGTGACATAGGAGATCAAATATTATTGTAGTAGCATCTATCCTCATGGTTACTCCGGTTGGCATGGTTACTTTGGGTAGACCTGCAAGGCGGTGTTACAACAGATCATCAAGGCGAGGCGGCAGCACCGAATCTTGGGGTAAGAGAAGATTGTCATACATGTTTGTATGGTGGGTATTCAAGTATGTTGGTTGATGGTTGTTATAATCATTAGGGTTATGTGCATGTTTATTAGTATATGGTTCTTTTGGTTACATGTATGATAGATGTCACTTAATCAGTCTAATCATATGTACATGCATCAGTTAGTCATGAACGATAGTAACTTGTTGTTATATGCATTGTGATTATATGCATGATGGTTATGGCCATTGTAACTAAGATCTTGATGCTATATGTATCATGCTAATTTGTATTGGCCTATTCAAATGGTTGGGTTTAGGACATTTAGGTATGAGTTGACCTATTTATGATATATGTTGTATTAATCTAGATTGACTGTGCATATGTGATTTTTATGCATGAACGACAATTGTTTATGAGAGTATGATGTGAACATGTTAGCTATTTACTGTTATGGACATCATGAAATTATTTATGCTTGAGTTGATATGTTGTGAATTTATATCATGCTAATCTAGATTGATTGTGCAGACAAGATAGCCTCCCTTGAGATACATTACGATATGAGTTTGCTTATGTCATGAATTTGGTACTTCAGTGTTGATTATGTTATCTATTTGGTGTTTGATTGTTTGATTATGTCATCTATTTGGTGATTGAGATTTTGGTGTCTATTATGTCGTCTATCTATTGTTTGAATGTTTGATTAATTGCATGATATGGGTATGTGTCTATAAGATTGCATGAATGAATGGTCTTGTTTTAAGATGGTTGTACTAACACATTATGTGATGAGATAATTGATATGTACTTGAGTGAAAGTGGGTGCCAGTTGTAGTATTATTACTAATTAGTTTTAGTTGATTATGACATGGTTGTTAGTCTTGGTAAACAGTGATTTCAAATTCATAGACATGATGCATTGATTTTTGGAACATGTGACTAGCATGTGTGAATAGTTGGAGGGAAACATGCTTGGTATTAGCATAACAAGGTAATAGTTGATTTTTTTATATAACTAACATTTAGGTGATATGATAATGCATAATGAATTTCAATTGCAGCAAGGTAAAAGGTAAAAGAAAGGAGCTGGGTGAGAATTCCTTTGGCTATGTTTGGAAACTGCAGTTCCAAATGAATGAGTGCTTTGCATACAAAAAATCATCTTAACCTTGATTTTGTCTGACATTATGTGGATATGTGCTATATTCATGAACATGTGTTTGACATATATATTAGATAGTTTCTAGTTGTAGCTAGATTCTTCAAAGGATTCAAGTTCCTTGAGATATGGCATGGATGTGTCCAATTGTAAGGAAACATTCTTGGCACAACACGGTAAGATAACTGGTATATTGTTGTATTTATTTATACACTAACCATTCTTTGTATATGGTAGTATGATGCATGGATATCATGGAAAAGAGACTGCCATGAAATCTTCGAGAAGGCTTAGGTTGAGATTTCCATTGGAAGTGCTAGGAACCATGGGGATTGAGTCCTAGTGTTTTTTGCTAGTCTTTTTCTTTTTGGTATTTTGTGATTTTTTTGAGCTTGATTTATTGGTTTTGATTGCATATGGTTCAAGGCCTTTCCACTTTTTTGTGACATCATATTGCTATTAGTTTTCATGGCTTTCTACTTGTTGGATTCCTTGTTCTTTCCGTTTATGTTTTGAGGGTCTTGGGATTTGGTTGGCAAAGAGGAAGTTAATGGAGCTCGGGGAGAGCTTAATGAAACCTGACAGGTAATGGAAGACCCAGATGAAGCTCGATGCATGTGTAAAGGTAGATGAAGGCAAGTGTATGAAAACGGATTGAGTTGGTTGGGTCCAATAGGACAAATGGATAGTGTTAGGACAATCATGAGAAAAGTAATCAGGAAAGGTAAATTAAATGGACTTGAGGCGTTAGATGCATTAGCTATGTAGGAACTATTATTCTCAATGTTGTGCATGTCGTGCATGGATAAAGGGAGTTATCTTAACCTTGACATTATGCTATATGGTAATTATGTTGTGATCATGGTTATGTTGATGTCTCTATACATATGTATGTATGTATGTATGTATGTCATTGTATGACAGGTTCATCAAGGATCATGGTTGTTTTATGCTGATGGTTATGTATATGTCTGCATGTATATATGTCATTCTCTGATAGGTTCATTAGGGATCATGATTTTTGTATGTTGATGGTTATATGTATGTATGTATGTCACCTTTTGACAAGGTTTTCAGGGATCATTCTTGTGGAGGAATTATTTCTTATGCAGATGAATGACATGAGGAGTTTCCTGGTCTTATGAGGAATCAAGTGGGAAGAGTAGCCCAAAAAAATCTATGAGGTAAATATCATGTGTTTATGAATTGATATTATATGATTATATTATGTCTATGTTAATGAAAGGTTATGCTGAGTGATACATCAGCGAAATAAAAGCAATTTTCTTTGCAGCATGTTGGGACAAGCATGAATACGAAACTAGAAGCAAGGTTGCTTGGTAGAGTCAGTGTGTGGTCTATGGATGTGCATTAAAATTGTTGTATATATGTTGTACATGTTTTTTATGCAATGTTATGTATATATGATGTTGTGTAAATTTTGTTTATGCAGTGCTATGTACAGATGGTGTTGTGTATATTTTGTTTATGTAATGCTATGTATAGATGGTGTTGTGTACATATGGTGTTGTGCACATGTTGGATATGAAATGTTGTGTACATATGGTTCTTTGTGCATGTTGCATATACAATGTTGTGTACATATGGCATGGTGTGCATGTTGTACATATGGTGCTATGTACATGTGGTGTTGTGTGCATGTTGTGTTGCATACATGTTGTACATGGGGTGTTGTGTGTAGGTGGTGTTGTGTACATGTCGCACATGTGATGTTGTGTACATGTGTTGTTGTGTACATCTCGTGCATGTGGTGTTGTGTACATTTGGTGGGGTTATGCACATGTGGTTTTGTGTACACATTGTGCAGTTGGCACTATGTACATGTGGTATTTTGTACATGTCGTACACGTTATGCTGTGCATGTTTGGTACTTTTTTATTGTGTTAAGGGGATTTTGTAGCCGATGTATCATGACATGTGTATTCATTGTGTTGTACTCTGTGTACGTATATGTATTGTGTTTTGTTGTACACCGGATGTAAGTATTTGTATTTCGATGTATACTATGTATATGTGTACATGATTCAAGAGGAGAGAAGGCAACAGGTTCTTGTTGGGTGTGGCAAACAATCCGGTGTGTGTACGAAAAGGTAAAAGGACAAAGGTAGAATCAAAAGACTGATAAAAGGATAAGTATTGGTGTTGGGATGTGTAATATTCTTTCCACGACTAGCGCACGTAGTTAGCCAGGGGGTTAGAAGGGGGGCAGAGCCCCCCCTTGTTGCGCCGATTGCATAGTGGGGGGAGTCATAGGGGGTTTGAGGGGTGTAGGTAACCCCACTCTATGGGGTCCTGGGTAGCGCCCCGGAAAATTTTGGTTTTTGACCCTATGTTAGGTTGGGCAGACCTACCTATGGTTTTGTGCATGATTTTCACACATCGTTTTGGACGCGATGGTTTTCGGTCCATGGTTTTCGACGTGATGGTTTTCGGTCCATGGTATTGGATGCTTCAGCATGTATAAATATGTATTGTAACATTGAAAGGAACATAATGAAAAATCATGCTGGTAGTCCCAGTTTTGGGATTCAGGGGAAAATCTCTGTGTATATGTGTTTTATGTGTTATGCTCTCGCATTGTTTATTTTCTGTGTTTTAGAATTCGTATGCAAGTAATTTCTGTACGGGGTTAAAAGCTACATTTCGTATCAGACATTTTTTGGCTTCAAGGGGACACCTTTGTTGCTGAGGGGTTTCGCTCGGGCTTGTGGTAGACCCCGTTCAATGGGAGATCTGTGGGATTGATTCTGGTGGTGAAAGAAGATGGTGAGCAGTGGAAAGATAAAGATCGAGAAATTTAATGCTCAAAGTTTTGAGTTGTGGAAACTCAAGATGGAGGATTGTTGGTGGATAAAGATCAGTGGATCATGGTAGATCCAGGTATTAAACCAATGGGAGTGTCTGATGAAGAATGGAAGAAATTGGATCAGAAGGCAAAGAGCAGAATATGATTGTGTGTCTTAAATCCAATATTGTTGAATGTATCAGGGGAAGTTGTGGCGAAGGCTTTGTGGGACAAGTTAGGGACTTTGTACCAATCTAAGTCTATGGTGAATAAACTGTTCCTATGGAAAAAGTTGTATAACCTGAGGATGAAAGATGGAGACTCAGTGACAGAGCATCTGAATGTGTTTCATATTGTGGTAAGTCAGTTATCGTCTATTGATATCAAAATTTCATATGAAGATAAGTGCATTAGTTTGTTGTGTTCTCTACTAGATTCATGGGATAGTCTGGTTATTGCAATATAATTTAATGAAATAGTCTCATCCTTGCTGACAGAGGAGATGAGATGGAAAAATACGGAGAGCTAGAATGGTGATGCCTTATCTATATGACGACAATCCTAAAATAGAAACAAAAATAAGTCATCGAGTGGGAGATCTAAATCTATAGGGAGATATAAATCTCCAGGAAAACCTGTAAATGTGGTGTGCTGGAAATGCAGAAAGGAAGGTAAATACAAAAGGGACTGTAAATATAAATCTCCTGACAAAGGAAAGGGATCTGATGATGCTCCTTCTGCAAAGGCAAAAACCACCTCAGATGAAGGTGGGGATGTGTACTTGGCCTCTTGAAGTACACATGTAGATCATGAGGCATGGTTGATTGACCTAGGTGCATCCTTTCACTTCACTCCGCATAGAGAGTGGTTCTACGAGTATGAGAAATACGATGGTGGTGATGTCTTCTTAGGGGAGATAGGAAGGCTATAATCGTTGGACGCGGAAAAGTAAAGCTGAAGTTGTAAGTGATCTGAAAATGAGATCTTAAACAATTATTAAGGTATTACAGACTCATGTGCATGGATATGCCTATGTTACTTTATGCAATGGATCGATAAGATTGTGAAATACATAGACAATGAAGTAGTAAAAGATCATAATAGACAAACACATATAAACACAACAAGTTTAATAAGGAGTTCACCCAATACTCCTGGGCTACATCTCCTGGTCCAACCTTTAGTGGTGACCTCTCTATTATGTCTTCAGAACAGAGTTTTACAAAAGTATGAGCTCAACTTGAGTCTCAACACACAACAAATACAACAGCAAGAGTTTTGCTTGAACCTCTCAAGCCTCTCTGAGTACACAGGCTCACTCTATCACTCTATGTCTCTGGCTTTGCTCTGTCTCTTGACACTGCTTCCCTCTGTCTTTTGTTTTCTATGGCTTTAAACCCAATCTGGGTTGTCTGTTCGTTTCTCCTTCTTGGGCTCTTTGGCTTCCTGAACTTTGTCTGCTAAGATCCTTTTCTGAGCATTAGGAATCATTACTAAATGCTTCCAGAGATGGTGGTCACCTATACCATAATAGAATAGGTCATCGGGCCTTCGAAATCCTTCAAAATCCCAAAAACGGTCGTTTTCTGTTTACACAGAGAAATTCTACAAAACACAGAAAAATCCACCAAAACATTGTTCATCGAATTTGAAATATTCATAACTCTGTACTATTTTTCTATCGGGTCCGCCTTTAGACCGCTTATCACATCTCCACTGTTGATCTGGGAGATCTGGATCCAACAGCTGTGTTTTATTTCAGGCGGCCGTTTCATACGGGGATTAATAGCCCGACGATGGTGGTTTTCTCTCTCCAAGGTCTGGACACGTGGCAGCCATTGTATGGGATCGGGCAGAGCCCAGCCCAAACCATTTACCGCCTTTGGTTTTCCTGAAGTCCTTCCTATTTTGTGATTTCCCTTTATATTGGTAAATACATTAAAATGTGAAAATCTCGCATTATCAGACTTGAAATAGTATTCAACAATATTAATAATCCCTTTCGGGTCTGTAATATCGCATTGGGCACATTCCCTTTGTAATCCATTCATTTGGCGGAAATGCAAAATACAAAGGAAGCTATCGTTTCCTAGATTTCAAAATATATCAAACATCATTTATAATTGTTATCGGGTCTGGCCATCGCATCACATATACGTATATGTGTATAGCCTCACTCCATTGTATTTTCCGATTGCAATATCACAATGTGATTGATCGCAATCGCATATCACTCATAGCCTAGGCCGTTGTAAGCGCTCCACTATGGTTCCGTCGACGCGATATGGTGATGCAACGTGGGCCATCGATCTGTGCACTTGATCAACAGTCGTTGTTGACCCTGCTGATCATTGTCACGTATTCCTTGTGGTCTCTATTGATAGCCTCCCTTTTCCACCACCGATTGCAAATCACAGATCGGATCTGGACTGTTGATCGACCAGATCCGATGGCTCCTACGCATTCACTGTTCAAGCCTCTGATACTCTGTTTTTCAATGTTTTATTCATATTTTTTGCTGCCGATAGTGTTTTCCGATGTTTCTGAGGGTTCTTCCCATGCGTTTGTTTTGATCTTTTAAGTGATTTTTGAAGACATAGAGAGTTCTTGGATCCATTTTAGATCACACCTTCCCACTAAAAAAGGATTTTGGACCACCAAAAGTTGGTTTTTAAGCATCAATCAAGTGAGGATACAGCTTCCTCACTTGCCTAATTTCCATCCATCATGCGTTGCTTGGTTTTGAACCTTTGATTCCAATTCTAAGGTACTCAACATCCCCTCTGCGTGTAGTTCTCACCTTCCTGTCCAGAACTGCATCTTCCTGCAACTCATTGAGATATTCAGGCAACAGATCATCAATAGAAGGCAATTTAACTCTCTTTAGGATCTACAATTAATGAAGCTTCAAACAGTCTTAAATTTTTTTCATTTACCACTGAATATATGTGCATGTAAGCTAGCAAATCAAGGCAGAAATCATTCTCACCAATTTTCTCAAGTAGCTTGAAAGGCCCATACCTTATGGGCTTTAGCTTATTTCCTTCACCTTTCATTCTGTCCTTGCTAATATACAACCAGATTTGATCACCAACTTGGAAGCTATGCTCCATCCAATGCTTATCATGCCTTGCCTTGTACTTGGCTTGGCTCTTTTCCAGCTGTTCCTACACTGCTTGGTGAATTTCTTGGATTTGTTCAATGAACCTGGTTGCTTTATCCACATCACTGTGTCCATCAACTGCTATGTCTTTTTCAAAGACAAAATCCAAGGGAGACCTTGGTATAAAACCAAAATAAGTCTCAAAAGGAGATCTTTGTGTAGAAGAATGCTTGGCATGGTTGTAAGCATGTTGCTGATAACATAAATGTTCGTCCCAAAGCTTGGGATGCTCGTTGCAATAACCCCTAAGCAACTGGATCACTGTCCTATTGACCAGCTCTGTTTGGCCATCTGTCGATGGATGAAAGGTTGTGCTCTTCTTCAGTCTGGTGTCCATCAATTACCACAAACTTGACCAAAACTTCCCAACAAATCGGGAATTTCAATTAGATACTATGGAAGTGGGTAACCCAAAATGCACCCAGACATGTTGAAAGAACAACTTAACTGTTTGTTCAGCTGTAATCTGCTTGCTACAAGGTATTAAAATACACATTTTGTTGAACATGTCCATAATAACATATAAATAGTCATGACCTTTTCTAGATTTTGGCAATCCCCCAACAAAGTCCATGGAAACACTTTCCCAAGGACGAGAAGGAACTAGAAGTGGAGTTTACAAGCCTAGTTTTCTATTGTTGGGCTTGCTTTTAGCACACATGGTACACCCTTTAATATATCTAGAAATTGTTTCATGCATTCTTGGCCAATAGCAGAATCTTTACAACTGTGTAACTGTTTTACTTTCACCAAAATGACCTGATACCGGAGAAGTATGTGCTTCCCTAATTATGTTAACTCTTTCCGTTTGTGGAATGCATAGCTTTCCCAAATGATACAAGAGATGGTCCTTAACATAATAATCCAATTCTTCTACTTTTTTGCCATGACATAAAGTTGAATATACATCTTTAAAATATATATCTTGAGCATATTGTTCAATGTAGCTTCCATGCATTACTGAAGTATCCTTAAGTATAGTAGATGCATTTATGATTGGTCTAGACAACATATCTACAACTTTATTGTGTATGCATTTCTTATATCTGATGACTAGATGAAATTGTTGTAGTAAACCAATCCACCTATAGTGTCTTGATTGCTGCAAGTTAGTTTGTGAGTGCAAATACTTAAGTGGTTGATGACCAGTATGGATGATTGTTTCTTTGCCCATTAAGTAATGTTTCCAATTTTTTACACTCTGTATTAATGCATACAATTCTTTGTCATGTGTGGGATAATAACTACTGAAGAATTAAATGTCTCAGAATGGTAGCATATGGGTTTACCATGTTGCATCAACACTGCTCCCATGGCATAGTCACTGGCATCTGTTTCGATCTCAAATGGTCTTTGAAGATTTGGCAATGCTAGTACTGGTGTTGTACTAATTTTTTCTTTTAAGGTGTCGAAGGCTTTCTACTATTTGCCTCCCCACCAAAACACCTTGTTCAATCCTGTCAAAGCATGTAAAGGAGATGCAATTAAGGAAAAGTTAGCAATAAACTTTCTCCAATATTGTGCTGCTCCTAGGAAGCTTCTAACTTCTGTAGCAAATTTGGGTTTAGTCCAGTTTACAATGACTTCAACCTTAGAGGGATCGATTATCAATTCACCACCCCCTACAATATGACCCAAATAATTTAAAGATGTTTTGCCAAATTCACATTTTGATAACTTAACATAGAGATTTTCTTTTTTCAAAACATCTAGAGTCTGCTTTACATGCTTCAAATGTTCTTCCCATGTTTTAGTAAAAACAAGAATGTCATCTAAATATACAATTACAAAATCATCAATAAAAGGCCCGAGTACATCATTCATAACTCTCATGAAAGTGGCAGGAGCATTAGTCAAGCCAAAAGGCATAACTAGCCATTCATACAACCCTTGCTTTATTTGAAACTAGTCTTCCATGCATCTTGCTCTGCTACTCTGACCTGATGATAGCCACTATGCAAGTCCAACTTGGAAAGGTAAACAACTTCTTTCAGCCGATCCAATAGATCATCAATGTGAGGAAGGGGATAACGATTCTTGATTTTTATTTTATTCAGTGCTCTGTAATCAATGCACATCCTTCATGAACCATCTTCCTTTCTCACCAACACAATTGGAGATTCGCATGGTGATGTGCTTGGTCTTATGAACCCTTTCTCGAGTAGCTCCTATACCTGCTTCTTGATATCTACATTCTCTAAAATGGATAACCTGTACATTCCGATGTTAGGCAATGGAGAATCTTGCTGCAAAAGAATATCATGTACAATTTCCCTTTTGGGTGGCAGACCTTTAGGTTCTTGAAATAGGATATCATATTCTGAAACAACTTTTTCTAAATCAGCTTTCTGTTTAGCATCACAACCCTTAAATACATTGGTTTTATCAGGTTTCTTTTCCTTTACAACCATTAGTAAAAATTGTTTGCATGAATTTACAATTCTTGTCATTTGCCTTGAGTTTATGAGAGTATATTTATTCTTGAGTTTATGAGATCTTACAATATATTCTATTCAATCTTTAACGAGTTGATACTTATTTTCATCTCTATAGAAAATGGCTTTTCTATCATACAAGTAAGGACTTCCTAAAACAATACCACATATATCCAAGGGAATTACATCTAACTCAACCTCATCTACAAATGTTGAACCAATGGCAAATCTAAGTTTACATTGTTTAGTCACTTGTAGCTTTGCTTTATCACATACCCAACCTAATGGATATGGATTCTTGTGAGGTGGGGTTATTAATCCCAGCTTCTTTACAATTGCTTCAGAAATTAAGTTTACTTGTGAGCCACTATCAAATAAAGTATCAATATTTTGATTCTTGGAAATAACTCTAATATGAAAAAGCTCATGTCTTTTCCTCTCATTTTCTTCATTATCAATAGTTTGTGCAGAATTACTAGTAGATACTTTAGAATTTTTACCTTTTATACCTGTAGCTGTGACTATTGCTTCATTACCTGAGTTTGACCCCAAATCTTTCTATATAGCAGCAGCAACCTTCTTCTTCTTGCTATTGAATTTCTTGGGTTTCAACTCCAGATGCAAAGACCAGCAATGTTCATCATCATGTCCATCCTTCTTGTAGTGAGTGCATGAAGGTTTGGCTTTCTGTACAGCATTTTCCTTCCTCTCTTTCCATTTCTGCTTCCTCATTTCCTTGTTCTTGTTTGCAGTGGGTTTCGATGATCTTTGGGTTCACATTCTTGCCTCTAGCCTCTAGATGTGTAGCCTGAATAGATACCTCATCGATGCTAGTAGGGTTAAACATGAGAATGGTGTGCCTTAAATAACTATGTAGACCACCTATATACTTCAGCAATGTTTCTAGTGAGACTAAAGAAATGCCTAGAATTAAAGCTCTTTTTCTAAATTCCTGGGTATAGCTTTGTACACTTTGCCCCTTTAATTGGTGAAGAGTTTTCCAACTCATCATAGCTTGCTGCATATAATCTATTGGATAGAACTCCTTTTTAATGTCATAAACAAATCCACTCTAGGCAGAAAGAATTTTACCATGCTTCTTCAAATCATCTTGTGTCCTGCCTTCCCACCATACTAAGGCAGTTCCTCCAAGGCGAAGGCTGGCCAACTGAATTTTACTCCTATCTGAATCAATGTTCTACACCCTGCAATACACATCAATCTGTCTAATCCAGTTATCTAGCGTTTTTGCATTTAATTCTCCATCATATATTGGCAAATCAAATTTTACATCTAACTTAATCAAAGATGTTTTATTCTTTTTATTTTCAGGACTATCAGGAGGTGTTGATGTTGAAGGCATTTCTCCTTTCCCTTTGCCTTCTGGGACATCTAGAGAAGGCTATTTAGCTCCTTTGTCTTGTTTTGAGGTTTAATTACTTTCACCTCAACCTTTCTTGAATTCTCGATACATCTCTTCTACCATGGCTCTCATGGTCATGAAACTATCCATGAACTGAGATTCGAATTCCAATGGAATCTCTTCTGCCATTTTCCTCCTAGGTTAGACTCTTCCAATTTTGGGGTTAGCCTCTACCAGTTCTCCTTCTCCTAATTTGAGCTTTTACCTAGTTAGCATTCAACAATCCAGCACAAGCTTGTCTAACCTTAGTAAACCTAAAGCTCTGATACCACTTAATCTGAAAATGAGATCTTAAACAATATTAAGGTATTACAGACTCATGTGCATGGATATTCCTATGTTACTTTGTGAAATGGATCAATAAGATTGTGAAATACATAGACAATGAAGCAATAAAAGATCATAATATACAAACACATATAAACACAACAATTTTAATAAGGAGTTCACCCAATACTCCTAGGCTACATCTCCTGGTCTAGCCTTCAGTGGTGACCTCTCTATTATGTCTTCCAAACAGAGTTTTACAAAAGTATGAGCTCAAATTGAGTCTCAACACACAACAGATACAACAACAAGAGTTTTTCTTGAACCTCTCAAGCCTCTCTGAGTACACAGGCTCACTTTATCACTCTCTGTCTCTGTCTTTGCTCTGTCTGTTGACACTGTCTGCCTCTGTCTTCAATTTTCTATCGCTTTAAAGCCAATCTACACTGTCTATTCATTTCTCCTTCTCGGGCTCTCTGGCTTCCCAACCTCTGTTTGCTTAGATCCCTTTCTAAGCATTAGCAATCATTACTAAACGCTTCCAGGGATGGTGGCCACCTGTACTGTAATGGAATAGGTCATCGAGCCTTTGAAATCCTTTGAAATCCCAAAAATTGTCATTCCTGTTTACATAGAGAAACACTGCGAAACACAGAAAAATCCACCAAAACACTGTTCATCAGATTTTAAATATTCATAACTCTGCACTATTTTTCTGTGAGGTCCACCTTTAGGCCGCTTATCACATCTCCACCGTTGATCTAGGAGATCTGGATCCAACGATTGTGGTTTATTTACGACAGCCCTTTCATACGGCGATTAACTGCCCGATGAGGGTGGTTTTCTCTCTCCAAGGCCTGGACACGTGGCAACCTTTGTATGGGATCACGCGGAGCCCGGCCCAAACCATTTACCGCCTTTGGCTCTCCTGAAATCCTACTTGTTTTGTGATTTCCCTTTATATTGGAAAATACATTAAAATGTGAAAATCCCGCTTTATCGGACTTGAAATAGTATTCAACAGCATTAATAAGCCCTTTTGAGTCCGTAATATTGCATCGGGCGCATTCCCTTTGTAATCCATTCATTTGGCAAAAATGCGAAATACAAAGGAAATTATCGTTTCCTGGATTTCAAAACATATCAAACATCGTTTATAATTGTTATCGGGTCCAGCCAGTGCATCGCATATATGTATATGAGTATAGCCCTACTCCATTGTATTTTTCGATTGCAATATCGCAATGCGATTGATCGCAATCGCATATCGCTCATAGCTGGGGCCGTTGTAAGAACTCCACTATGATTCCGCCGATGCGATATGGCGATGCAACATGGGTTGTCGATCTGCGCGCTTGATCGACGGTCCTCATTGACCCCACTGATCGTTGTCACGTATTCCTTGTAGTCTCTACCAATAGCCTCTCTTTGCCACCGCCGATTGCAATTCGCCGATCGGATCTGGACCGTTGATCGGCCAGATCTGACGGCTCCTGTGCATTCACTGTTCAAGCCTCCAATACTGTGTTTTTCAATGTTTTCTTCACATTTTTTGTTGTCAATAGTGTTTTCCAATGTTTCTAAGGGTTCTTCTCATGCGTTTGTTTTGATCTTTTAAGCGATTTTTGAAGACTTAGAGAGTTATTGGATCCATTTTGGATCAGCAAGGTGGAAGGGTTAGAACACTTCCGGGTGTTCTACATATTCCTACATTGGCCAGAAATCTAATTTTTGTAAGCAAGATGGATGATGCAGGTGTAAAAACAGTGTTTGAGAAGGATACCTACAATATGGTTCAGGAAGCACTGGTATTGATGCAGGGACTTTGGATTGAAACTCTGTACAAGCTGCAAGGTAGCACTGTTGTTGATGGGTGCAACAGTTCTATGGTTCCTGAAAGTGGAGCAGAAAATCTAGTGGTCTCTGGAGAGAAGACCATGTTGTGGTATCAAAGGCCTGGACATATTGGAGAGAAGGCACTTCGAATACTTCATGGTAAAGGTATGAGTAATAGCTCTCTGGATTTTGATTTCTGTGAAAATTGTCAATATGGGAAGCAAAATCAAGTGAGTTACCCCTCTGGTGGTAAGAGGGTGAAACAGATATTAGAGCTTGTGCACAGTGATGTGTTTGGACCTATGAAGGTTCCATCACTGGGTAATTATGTGAATATGTATCATTTATAGATGACTTCTCAAGGAATACATGGATATATTTCCTTAAGAAGAAATCTGAAATCTTTGACAGGTTTAAATAATTTAAGGCTCTGGTGGAAAACTAGACAGAGAAGAAGATAAAAGTGTTGACAACAGATAACGGTGGAGAGTTTTGCAGTAAGGAATTTGAATAATTCTGTAAGAAGTGTGGTATAGCACAACAGAAGACTACTCCATATACACCTCAGCAAAATGGAGTTGCAGAAAGAATGAACAAGATGTTGATGGAAAGGGCAAAAAGCATGCTCAGTGGTGCTAGGTTAGGACAAGAATTTTGAGCAGAGGTAGTGGAGACAGCATGTTACCTGGTTAATGGATCACCTTCATCAATGTTGATGATCCAGGTGGATGTTGGTGGCCACCCACCTATCCCATTTGGACCCCCACAATTGTCCCTTTCAGTCTTTTCAGTTTCCTAAATTGTAGCACAGTTTACTATTTTTAGCAGTTTTTCGGGTCCTGAACTTCTGGAGCCGTTTTGAGGCCCTAAACGACGTTTTTTTGGGAATCTGGGGCAACATGGGTCCATGGACCGATGTTGCCTCCCAAAGTGGTAGTACTCGGATAGATCTTTCTAACGAGCTATCGTGCGCATCAAACGGAGATCGTATGCCAAGGTTACGACCCCGGGAAATTGATGTACCAATTTACCCAAACGGGGCCCACAATTTGGTGTTTCATCTTCTAAGGTTAGGTTTTGGAATGTGAAGGGTTTTCCATTGTTTCTCAACAATAAATAGGCCTTCAAGCCTCATTGTAATACAATTCGAAACAGTTCAGAGGCATGTAGCCGTCACATCTCTTCTCAGAGATAAGCTACCATCGCCGTAGCTGGTTTATTTCCATTTATGGTTGTAAGCATATTTCAGCATTTTCCATTAATGAAATGAAGCATTATTTCCGCTGCATCTCTGTGTTTATGGTTATTGCATCTCTGTAATCTATTGCGTTCCTATTTAAATCCGGATCAGTGGTATCAGAGCGGTCTGCTTTTTCTCTGTTTTTCTTTGCCTGTCCCCAACGAGGTCGGGATATAAGGAGTTAGGGCTTGAACTGGTCGAACCTTTGCAAGACCAGCCTCGAAAATCCCGACGGCCTCCCATGGCGGATGAGAAGAAAGACGAGGGGGCAGGAGATCCTATCAAAATCTTGCTCGAAGAAGCGCTCGAGCGGCAAAGGAACGCGATGATGGATAGCTTTGCGCAGATCCTTCAGTGGCTACCCAGAGGCGACGCATCGGCTTCCAACAGCGACTCTGGAAACACCACACCGTTTAAGGTACAAGTTAACTTTGAAATCCCCATCTTCGAGGGTCAAATAGACGCAGATGTCGTAGATAAATGGTTAAATCTGCTAGATGGGTATTTTTCTGTTCATGAATTTTCAAGTCGGGAAAAGATTGTTTTCGCTCTTCTCAAAGCAGCCCCCCACGTCAAGGACTGGTGGGAAACCTACTGCGAGCAGAAGGATGAAAGTACAGGCTCACTATTTTCAGCCGCACCCACTTGGAATGACTTCCGGGATGCCATCAAGGAGCAGTACTACCCTGTCGGAAGCTATGAGGACAAATACATCAAATGGACCACACTGCGGCAGGGACGAGACCAAGATGTGCCAGAGTTCACAAACATTTTTCATACCCTTCGCACACAGTTGGGTATCAAAGATTCTGAGCTGCATCTGGTGCTCAAATACCGTGGCTGCCTGCACAGATACATCCAGGAAGAGATGGTGTTCTTGAACATCTCCTCACTCGGCACAGCATACCGATACGCTGTCAAAATCGAGCAAAAGTTCAAACAGAAGAAGCGAGACTTTGGATCTGCAAATCCGAAGCCCAAAGGACAAAGCCAAGGCGGGGTGACCCAAGACAACCCGTCGAAGCCGCAAGAAAAGAACAACACCATGAAGCCGAAGAAGGACACAGGGAAGTGGTGTGAGTTCCACAAGAGTCCCACTCATAACACAAGTGAGTGTCGGACCAAGCAGTCGCTGGTGGCCGAGTTGAAGGCTTCCGAATCAGATGCATGTTCCGATCCTGAGCCAGAACCCGACAAGGGGAATGGCAAAGGGAAGCAGATCATTGATGCGGATCCCAGTGCCACTGTTGCCACCGCCAAGATCAAGAAAAATGAGCCCGAAGATCCAGAGGAGGGGGAGCGTCTTTTCCACTCACAGATGTGGGTGAAGGGTTCACCGCTGCGACTCATTGTCGACAGTGGTAGCCAAAAGAACCTGGTTTCAGCAGAGGTCGTGAAGCGGTTGGGCCTACCGACTACACCACACCCGCAGCCATACAGTATCGGGTGGCTTCATGAAGGACGAGATCTCAAAGTTCGCCAGCAGTGTTGCCTTCCCTACAGCATCAAGCCCTTCACAGACGAGGTATTGTGTGATGTTACACCTCTGGATGTTTGTGATGTATTACTAGGCCAGCCATACTTGTGGAGGCGACATGCTGTGTATGAGTCCAGGCCTCGTGCTGTCATTATTTCTTTGAATAATTCATTATACAGGATACCGGAGGTAGCCCCACCTACCGCCACATCTTTGATCACTACCAAGAAAGGCAGCAAGCTCATATCACAGACCAGGAAATTCATATGTCTGGTTCACTCCCAAAGTAAGGGGAAGATCGTTGCTACATCCATGACCCCTGCAAAGGGTTCCTTCACGCAGCAGCCGCAGCAAAGGGATATGGTCATGACAAAACACAGGAACAACTTCTCCTCACCCACATGGGTACCACACAAGTTTCAGGTGGGCAACAAAGTCTGGTTGCATCGACAGAAAGAACGCCTTACCAGAACCCATCAGAAGCTCAGACCACTCCGACATGGTCCTTACAGCAGTACCAAGGCTATGGGGAACAATGCTTTGGAGCACACCATTCCTCCATTCCTTCGCCGGCACCAAATGTTCAATGTGGACCATCGTCGACCATGCTTCCCACCATCACTGGACACATCAAAGATTGCAAGACAAGTTCAGCAGATGGAGGAACTCAACGCAATGGGGACCATTGCTTCCTAAGGGGGGAGGAATGATCCAAGTGGATGTTGGTGGCCACCCACCTATCCCATTTGGACCCCCACATTTGTCCCTTTCAGTCTTTTCAGTTTCCTAAATTGTAGCACAGTTTACTATTTTTAGCAGTTTTTCGGGTCCTGAACTTCCGGAGCCGTTTTGAGGCCCTAAACGACGTTTTTTTGGGAATCTGGGGCAACATGGGTCCATGGACCGATGTTGCCTCCCAAAGTGGTAGTACTCGGATAGATCTTTCTAACGAGCTATCGTGCGCATCAAACGGAGATCGTATGCCAAGGTTACGACCCCGGGAAATTGATGTACCAATTTACCCAAACGGGGCCCACAATTTGGTGTTTCATCTTCTAAGGTTAGGTTTTGGAATGTGAAGGGCTTTCCATTGTTTCTCAACAATAAATAGGCCTTCGAGCCTCATTGTAATACAGTTCAAAACAGTTCAGAGGCATGTAGCCGTCACATCTCTTCTCAGAGATAAGCTACCATCGCCCTAGCTGGTTTATTTCCATTTCTGGTTGTAAGCATATTTCAGCATTTTCCATTAATGAAATGAAATATTATTTCCGCTGCATCTCTGTGTTTATGGTTATTGCATCTCTGTATTTATGGTTATCTCTGTAATCTATTGCGTTCCTATTTAAATCCGGATCAGTTGAAGGATAAGACTCCACAAGAGGTATGGACTGGTAAGAAACCCTCTCTTTCACATCTGAAGGTATTTGGATGTGATGCATATGTACATGTTCGAAAGGAGAAATGAACCAAGTTGGATAGTAAATCTGAAAAGTTCATCTTTATTGGGTATAAGGATGGTTTAAAGAGTTATAAGCTTTGGAACCTAGTAACAAGGAAGGTTGTGTACAACCGACAGAGAGGTGAAAGATGTTATTAAACATGAAGTCCAACCAAAGGAACTTGAGAAGATAGGGTTTAAGCTAAAGGAGGAAGAATCAAACACTATAGCAAAGGAGGAATCAGAAGATGAAGATCCACAAATTTCGGGTGTGAGAATATTAGTTCGAGAAATAAGGCAGCCAAAAAGGTATAGTCCATCTGCTTTCTATTCAAATTTTACTTTATCTATTACTGATGATGATCCTAGAACTCCGAAGGAAGTAGTAGATTCAGAGGATGGAAAACTCTGTAAAGAGGCCATGGTTGATGAAATGGCATCTTTACACAAAAATGAGGCTTGGGATCTGGTGGAGTTGCCAACTGGAAGGAAAACCATTGGAAGAAAATGGGTGTTCAAGAAGAAGACAAATGCAAAAGGAAAGGTGGAGAAATACAAAGCTCGAATGGTAGCAAAAGGTTATTCCCAATTGCTAGGAATTGATTTTGGTGATATTTTTTCTCCTGTTGCCAAGGTAGCTTCTATTAACTTTTATCTGTTGTTGTTGCTTTTGATTTTGAGGTAGAACAGATGGATGTGAAGACAACATTTCTTCATGGGGATCTAGAATCTGAGATCTACGTGAAGCAACCTGAAGGCTTTGCGGTGAAGGGTAAGAAAGAACTGGTATGCAAGTTAAAGAAGTCTATGTATGGGTTAAAATAGTCACCAAGGATGTGGTATCATAAATTTGATACATTTATGTGGGGACTTGGCTTCACCAGAAGCAAAGCAAATCACTATGTGTATTTTAAATTAATTGGTGACTGTGTTATTTATCTAGTCCTGTATGTGGATGATATGTTGTTGGTTGGAGATGACAAAGAAATTATCCAGGATTTGAACACCCAATTGATAAGCCTCATAAATGGGTAATTATATGGGTTCATTTTACCTCCTAACGTAGTCAAATCAACCATTCTCTTAGCTTATTGTATGATTTTTTGATTATATTTATGCTTATAGAGTGAGTTGAGTTAGTTATGATGCCATGTGGTCTAATATGTGTTTAATGCAGATTATTGATGAATTTTGTTGTCAAAGTCAAGGATCCAGTGGAAAAATGGCAGCAATAACTTGAAGTGGACAAAGCAGAGGACATATAGGAGGGAATCCCCCTCATTTATTACTCCTCACTTTGAATGCCCCTTCATTCAGCTCGGAGCACAAGCAGCCAAGTCATGCACTAGAAGGCAACGAAGCAAGTGAAGGATAACTCATGATTATCTCGAGTTTTGGGAGCTAAGCCTCCCTCATTTTAAGAAAGTTGTTGGTAGCTTCATTTGTATAAGTAGAGAGGCCTAGGGCCTCACTAGGGTCGGATTTTTGTTGGATTTTTGCTGCAATTTTGCTTATGTAAACTCTGCTCAACTTCGAGCTTATTATCTTGACAGTTCATGTAATCTTATTATTGTTTTGAGAATAAAGATGGAATCATTTTTGAGTTAGCGTTGAGTTACCTAAGAGGGATGAAGCTCTTGGGTTAGGGCCCAATCCAAGCAGCTAAGCTCCTCTTTACTTGCATTTGTATGTTTCATTTCAGTCAGTAGATTAGGTTGTTGTTAGATGCATTTCTTTTATGGTTAAGAATAGGTTGCTTTTGATGATTTAGTAGTTGCTTCCATTTGTGCTTCCTGTAGCAGATTAAGTAGTGATAAAGAAAAGATTCAAAAGGCTAGCAACAGTGCCTTAGCCTTTCTTCATCCCTTTGGGACAATGATTTGAGGCAAAGACCCTCTTGCTGCCCCAAAAACACAGATTTTCCTCATTCATAGGACTTCTAGTGTTTGCAGCTTTCTAGTTGGTTCATAGTCTAGTTTAGCTTTGCTTCATAACTTCTTCATCATGATAATTTCCTTATTTTCAATAATATTCTTTCATGCTTTATTTTCTTGCAATGGTTATCAGCATTTCCTTTCATAGATCACAATTTACTTGATGAAAAAACTTTGTTTTTCTAGATGCACTTATTTCCTTGCTTGCTTAATCTCATTGGTTGATTGTCAATTGCTTATGTAGCTGATAGTTTCTAGTAGTAGGCAAGCCTATAAGCCATTCCATCCTCCATCTAATCCATGCCCTATAGGTCGCCCAAGTCTCCCCCCAATTCTGCCTTAGTTTCCTACATTTTCCATAGAAGTTCTTCCTCTCTCCTTGAGCAAATCCAATCATCTTTCTCTCTCCTAATGATTCTTGGTAGACCCTAGGTGCCCTAACACTTCACTCCAACCTTCATCTACCTTATCCACCCACTCTCACACCTCCAAAATAGTGAGAACTTCTCTCGGCCTCCTCCTGTAGGCCTCCTGTAGAACGTTGTTTTTCCTCCTGTAGATTTCCGGTGTCCTCCTGTAGATTTTCCTATAGGCTTTCTTTCGAAGGCCGAGTTTGGGAAAAGCCTCCAAGAGGTCACCTGAGACCTCCTAGGACCCATCCACACCATCCTACATCCTCTCATGTCCCAAAACCGCCCTCTAACGCCACCTATTCGCTACCACATTCACAAACAATAAATTACATGCATGACAAATTCACATAGAAATACATAAAAATCCAAAAATATGTTTTTTTGCTCATTTTCTTCCATAAATAGTTTAGTTAGATGTTGTTTACTTCCTTGAATATGTAATGGCATTCTTTCCATGGTTTTCATAGTGCTTTCTACAAAAGTAGGATTAGTTGGTTAATTAGGATCTCCTTGGTTTGCTTTACATTTCAGTCTTCCTTTCTACAAGTAGAATAGCATTTGTAGAGTAATCTCTCTTTTTCCTTTCATCACATATAGAGCTTCCTTTGGAATCCATGAAGTTGGCTTGAGCTCCTAGTGATCTTGCAGTAGCTGACCAAGTGACAACCTGCAGTAAGAACTAGTACTTGTGCATACAGCACTGTCGCTTCCAAGTTTGTTACGAACTACCGGGTTGATAAGAGTAAAGTAGGCAACCCAGGAATTGCAGCATTATTACTGCAATACTGGTGCTCACCACTTTTTGGCGTCGTTGCCGGGGAAGCGTCAAAGTATTCTATTATTACTTCTTTCTTCTATTTCTTCTTGTAACATTCTGCTAATAGTTTATTTCAGCAAAAGTAGAATAGTCATTTCTTTTCTTTCAGTTCTGCATTTCTTTGCTTTCCCTTTCAATTCTGCAATTCCATTTCAGGAAAAGTAGATTAGTCATTTCTTTCCCTTCAGTTCTGCATTTCCTTGCTTTCCTCTTCAATTATACAAATTTCATTTCAGCAAGTTCATTTCAGTTAGTTACAATTTGTTTTGTTCAATTGCAATTTTAGTTTCTGTAGGTACTATCAGTGTGGGAAAAAAGAAAAACCAACCAAAAATATTTCCTTTCATGCCTCGTAGGAATAGAGATAACTGAGGAAATTTTTTTGCCCAACACCCCCACTGCTTCACACAGCCAACCTTCTCTCTTCTTCAGTGGCTACAATCAAGAAGAACCCTTAGGTGAACATCCAGACATATTTGAAGAACATATAGGGGAAGAAGAAGAAGAAAACATTCCTCTGGAGCCAATGGCTGAAAATAGAAATGATGGGGGCAGTACCTTTTCTTCCAACTCATCCATTAAAGGTGAAATTGGAAACATGCTGGAAGACTTCAAGAGAGAGATGTTGCAAATTCTTACCATGCAAATGGATACCTTACATATCAAAAGAAAACAAGAGGAAGCAGAGAAGGATTTGGCCATTTTTTTGCCTAGATGCACTAGGAGGCATCCCAGGAATGAATTCCCATTGAACTCTATAGAGGTTTGTTCAATCTATGAAGATAATCATTCTACGGACAAGTGCGCGTCCTTGTTTGGACTTAAAGTTGTATACGAAGGGGCCGAAGGAGCCACTACACAGATCTATTACATAAACCAAAGGAGGCCACATGGACCTAGACCATATCAGCAGGGGATGGAAGGGATGGCTCAGGAATACTAGAACCCCAACCAAGTCACATCCATACCTTCTTGGGCTCCCCCTTCTCATCCTTACTGGTCCACACCTCCTCCTTGGTCCTTCACATCTCCATATCATGCCCAACCAGCCACCCATTCATTTCAACCCTATGCTCAGCCGCAACCTCAGTGGAATTCATCTCATCAGGGGTGAATGCCCCAATACATCTCTCTTCCTGCTCTTCTGCCTTCACCACCTACCCAACCACAACTCCATCCACATCCATCTCAAATATACACTCCCACTCAACTACCTGTACCACCATTTCCAAACCCACACATTGAAGTATCTCAACCCATTTACAATGCCGAGGTACAACTCGTCTTTAGCTCAATGGTATTCACCATAGCTTAGGAAGAGTATTGCAGAAAAGAGATTATATTAACATCATTGAAGGACCACATCCAGAAGAAGAAGATTCAAAAGAGAAAATCAAAGAACCATGGGCTGCACTTGATGAAGAGAAAACATCAAAATCAGAGATCGAGAGAGATCCCTCATGGTTACCATCAAATCCTCCATGTATTGAAGAGAAAAATTAGGAAAAAGAGGAAGATTTGAAGGTTATGGTAGAAGAAGACATGAAGAATGATCCATATCAACAAAAGGACCAAGGACATCAAAACTATATTGAAATATGTTTCCAGACAGTAACTAAGTTGCAGCATCACTCTCTTCCTCAACTATGCTTGATCCTTTCGAAGTCAAATCATTTGGTCTCTAAAATCCAGGTACATGTCAAAGCATACATTTCAAGCATCCACATTAGTTTGTCTATCATCCAGATGTGCACATGGCTCCATTAGAAGTGTTCTCATACTTGAAAGTGATTTTGTTTTATAGGTAGGGTAGGGTAGGAAAAAAAATGAAAAATAAAAGAAAAAATAAAAATATAAGGTGAAAACCTCCTTGGAGGTGCCTCATATTGTCTCATTGATTGAAAACCTCCATGAGGTGGTCAATGGGTTGGGAAGAAGAAAAAAGAGAGAAAAAGATCCTAGGTGAAAACCTCCTTTGAGGCACCTAGGCAAACCTACTAGTTGAAAACCTCATTGAGGTAGCTAGTAGGCCTAGAAAAAAGAAAAAAATAAAAATCCTTGCTCCATGCATGCATGTCCTCTCCAACATTTGCAAGAAACAAAAACAAGTTGGTACCAAAAGGAAAATGGGTCAAGCCTAGTCAAAAGAAGTCAAATTTTGACTTTCTCCTACTTCGCTCAAATGCTCCAACAAGGTCAAGGCCATGCCAATCCATCACTGTCATCTATTTTCACCATCCACCCATCATTCTCGAGCTTCTACCACTCATTTTCCTTCTTGTACTAAGAAAGAAAAATCTACAGGATGTTGTGTCTTACTATAGGATACAAAAATACATAGAACAAAAATTTGTTTTCTCCATAACTTGGAAACCATGCATCCATTTTCCAAGTTGTTTCAGGGGGAGTTGCATATAGATGATGGTAACATGCTCAAGCAATTTCAGCAAATTCTAGTGCACAGTTACTAAGAAATTGGCCTCCATCACCTTCAACCATTTTTGCATTTTCTCAATATCCGTGCATCCATTTAAAAAATTATTTCATGGGGAGATGCATATGGATAGTGGTAACATGCCCAAGCAATTTCAGAAAATTCCAGTGCATGGTTTCCAAGAAATCGGCCTCCATCACCTTCAGCCACTTTTAGTTTTTCGCGAGATCCATGCATCCATTGACCAAAATTGTTCTATGGGAGATGCATACTGATGATGGAAACGTGCTCAAAAAGTTTCACGTCAACCCAGTCTACCATTTGGGAGATATGGAGAAAACAAGTCACTCTCCTGCAGACCCACAACAGTTGATCCCATTAAAATCCAGCACCAGCAGCAAGAGAGTGCAAACATGAAGGTCGAGAAGGAACCTGAAGCTCATATCTAGCCAGAGAAAAACCTGCACAAGCACACAACCACACACCAGCAAGAAGAAAACATGCATCAAAAGAAATAAAGGCATGCAACAGAGAGAGCCACAGTACCTCCCAGCAAATACATTCGGATCACAGGTAAGTAACTAAATCACTCCTCTGTTTGGATTTATGTAATTAGAAGTCATGAGAAACGATATGGTTGAGGTTGAACAAGGGTAAGGTGGCCAGTTAACTTGGCCACCTTCAGTTAGTTGGCTCCACTTGATCGAGATGTCACCCACACGTGCACACAGTCAACTCTAGCAAAAGATGCCAAGGACAGGTAATGGGAGGAAGAGTTAACTCTGATGCAATAATGAGGGATGATTACGAGGAGGGGCCATGATAACCAAACAGGTGGGGACCAACGATCCTAATCTGGGCAACATACACCTTGCCAGCTCAGCACTCATAACCAAAAACAACCATAAAGGGTAATAAGTACTCCTCCCCGAGCATTCTCACCACATTTTCCTTCATTTTCTCCTCATAACTTAGCTACAACAGTCTCCTTGTGGCCCCACAGCCTCGTAACCACTGTCCTCCATAGATCTCACTCATTATTTCTCTCAACGTTTTCTGCAGGAGCACCTACAGGTTCTACAGGATCACCTACAAGAAATCTACAGGAGGGATAGCAGGCTTCTACAGGAGGGGTAGTGAGGTCTGAAGTGGTAGGGTTCATGCATGCCCCCTGTTGAATATCAACATATGGAAGAAGTGGTCTTAATTTGAGGAGGAAATAAGTCTTTAGGAGAGGGGAAATACAAAAAAAAATTCTAGTTATTTAAAAAAAAAAACACGGTCTCCTTTGTTTCTCTATTTCACTCAAAATCCTTGTCTCCACCTCCATATTTTTTTTTTTTCAAAAGAAGTGCAGGCAGTACAATAGGGGGGTTTATGAGAAAAGAGCCCACTAACTCCACTAGAGTCCATGCACATCCTCAAGTTTCCCATTACCATTGAAGATTCACCATCTGCCAAGGTGAAAGAATCTCCTTCCAGGACACCTATAACCTATGAAAGGGGGACTCCTAGATCTCCCACATGGAAAGAATAGGTAGAACTACACGATCCAAAAACAGTCCTACAGGAGGCTCAGACAGTTCTACAGGAGACACTGTGAAAACTACAGGAGACTCAAAAGATTGAGAAAGAAATGGAAGGATAGCCACAAGTAAAGGAGGAAGAAACAGAGCTACAAGAACCTGATCCCCAGTGTTATAGAAATTTTTGGGCACTACAACCCCAAACTCATATGTCCATAAACCAAGGGCTCTTTAGTCCCTAAAAGTGTTGTTTCATACCCTAAAGGATCATGGTCAACTGATTACATCATTTCCCAGAAGTTCCACCTGCAAAACTACTCAGAACTAGCCAAAACTAGACCATACTGACTGCTCCATGGTCAAGGTGCGATGCATACTGAAATGGCCTTCTGTGAGGTGCGATGAGCCAAAATAGACAAATGGTAGAGACAGTTTGCTAAGTGGATGATCATGGAATCTTCCAGAAACCTCTCCTGTGACACTTGCCTCTCTGAATTCGCCCAGGGATGAGTAAGAGATCAATGAAATCTCAAAATGGAACCAAGAACTATCAGTGGAATGACCCTAATCAAAAACCCAAAGCTGACTCATACCCTTGCAAGACATCTATAAATGGATCCCTCATCTAAGAGATCTAAAGGCTAGAATTTTGTAATTTGTAAGGAAGTGTTGTTGGTTTATCTGTGAGAAGAGACAATGTATTGTTGGGTGATCTTGCTTTTCATGAGGTGAAGAGGGCTTCTATGTTGGGAGGATGATGCTAGATCAGACAGTTGGGTTGTAATCCTCTCTTCTACTATTAATAAATTTCTTTGAATTTTCCTCCATATAATCGTGTATTTGTGAATCTTATTGTTTATGAATGCAATTGTATGGTCAATGTGTTTCTGATTCTACATTGTTTACAATGTTTTATATAGAGATGCTTTGATGGTTTTCTGTTACTTTGACTCTACAGGTACTCTTTGAAGTGGGACAAGTAGGAGAGGAGTAGCAAATTATATCAAGGGAAAGAGAAATCAAGCAAGGATCAAAGCAGAAGATCCAGGTTGGTCTTATTTTCTTCCATCTTATCTATTACACTTAAAGGAAATCTCGAATTTCTTTGATTTTTTGTTTCTAAGATAGCTACCCATCTTAGTGGGACTAGCAGTTTGAATCGACACTAATTTTCCCTGAAACAAAATGGTGACTCCGCTGGGCAGCGTTTGCTTTATAAACTACATATGGAGCTTGAAGTTAGCCAGCTAGCCTTTGAAACACCTTTGCTATCCAATTGCGAAGTAGATGAATGCTACTTCAGACAATCTTCGGGTTGGTTTATGAATTGAACATCTGACTTACAAGCATTCTAAGTGCCCTTGTGGTAGCTCATAACCTCATAAGATCATACCCCTATACTTTGTTTTTACTGTCCATCATAACTCAGCCTAAATCACTGAACTTAGCTGCAAATTTTGAGCAAAAACCAAGCTTAGTTTCACTCCCTGGTCCATCGCACTGTTTGTAACTGGGTAGCTTGTATGCATCGCACCTCCCGTGTGTTGCAAGTGCGATGATTGAGTGATACTATTTCTCTCATTGAAAGTTGGTTTTTTCCTCCTTGTTTTTAGCTCTATTCAGTAGTTTTGTTGTTCATGATCAGTATCTTCTTGCTGAAATCTTCTTCCTTCACATATTTCAGCCTCCATTAGTTAGGAATTGCAAATATTTTGTGTATTTGTGAATCATTTACAGCCTTCCTTTGTCAAAAGTAGCTTAATCGAACTATCGTTTTGATACAAGTGTCGTAATTTTCATTTTGAATCAAAAGAAGAGTGTCGTAAAGTCTTCATCTTCTAGATAGTTGATTGTACTTTTGTCATTGTACTTGATTTGAGTTTTTAGTATTTGAAGTGTCGAAAGCAGTTTTCAATTCGAAATCGAAAAGTGTCAACTTAGTCTTCCTTTCATTTTGAAAAGAAATTGTCAAAATGTCGCTTTAAAAGAAAATAGTTCAGGTTTGTAATTAGCTTTCCTTTTTGGCATTCACACATTAAGGAAGCGGAAAAAAAATACATGCATGTGCATTTGCATTTTGACTGCATGCAGAATATGATTTAGGAAAGTGCATTTAGTGTATGTTGTATGCTCTCTGCTGAAAGAAAAATCATAATCTTCTTTCCTTTGTAGCTAGTATTTTCATTGCTAAAAGAAAATAAACAACTATTTATCATTTTAGATTGCATATTTAGGAATTTTACATATACATCACACGATGAACCTTGAAAGACAAAATTCTAAGCAAGATCAACTCTAAAATAAATCTCAATGAACATAAAAATGCTTTGGAACCTAACGCAACACATCTAGAAGTCTAGGCAAGAGACGTGTTCCAGCGTCGTAAAACATGGTAACTATCATTTTCATCAAAGGTTGGGTGATTCCTTCTCTTTGATACGACAAGTGCCAGTACGGACTTGTGCTCCCCATATCGTCGAGTATATATTGGGAGACCACAATAGGTTGATATCCTTTATCCTTAGGAGGCTGTGTCTACCGCCCTATCGATCGCAATTCACTGAACACAACATTCGGGAAGATTGACTGTCGTACATAAGTCCTTGGTAATTTCTCTATCATTTATCACCAAGGTGAATTTTGCAGTTTTGTGATCGGTTTGGTAATCCCTCTGTCTAGTTTTCCAGATTAGTCACTTTCGTTCCTTTTCGACTCCTTAAAAGAAAAGGTCCATCTAAGCACTTGTCACTTCAGGCTCATTAAAAATCGAAGGCGACTAGAGTCACCTTTAGATTTTTCTCGACTCTTCAAAATTGAAAAAGCAAGTTGTATCAAAGCGTCTTTAAAATTTATTTAAATCGGAATAACTTTTTTCCCTTTAATTTTGAGTTGATCAAGTAATCCGCAATCGTGGAAGAAAGTTAATCAAAACCCTGTCATTCACAGAGACTAGCGAGTCAACCGTCTTTGACTTTGGAGACGAAACCATTCCGGGAAAATGGTCTCATTTAACTGAGTCCAACTCACCTGATTTATTTGAAACTTGTGTTTCAACATCGTCAGAGACTATAGTTAGTCCAATTATTTTTGGTACATTTGCCTTTACATAAAAAATTTCGCGATTACAGGAGGACATTGGAACTAATCCTAGTGTAATGGTAGACACTTATATTCCTAAAACATCTCCATCTAGGGCTGAGCCAAAAACTAAAGTTCACTTACTTGAACGCCTGGAAGTTGAGTTCTAGAATTCAGAAGGTGTCACCCCTCTAGTATCTGTTACTGCAGAAGCTACACTTTCTTCGGCTCCAAAAATATTTTATGGACCTGACGGTCTACCTCTTCCACCTGGATTGATTGCCATAGAAGAGGTAGTAGAGGATCTTCCATCTAGTACTCTAGTGCATTTTGGAACTGGGATCTACTTATATCCTTCTACTATAGAAGTTAGTTCTTTTAATCATCCTTCATTGCAAGTTCCTGTCGAGTCACTAAGAAATCTTTTGGATAGACTAAATATGTTTGAACAACCATCAACATCTAGGACTGTGTCAACTGACACAGCTACGACAGAACTTCATTCTGCCATTACTACAATGTTTGCTGGTATACCATCTATCCCGGCTAGTTATCAACAGCAAGCCGGAGTCCACTCAGGGACTTTTTCGACGACATGGTATGTTCCTATTTCTTCATCCGGAATCTCATCTGCTATTTCTTATGTTGGAACTCAACAAGTTGATCCAATATGTATTCAAAGGCCGATCTACCTTTTAAGTACTAGATTGCCACCATATGGGGGGCAGTATTCCTTTTCATTATTCCCTCCTTGAGAACAACCATATGAGAGTTTACAACAAAATTCAGGTCAAACTAGAATTACAACTAGCAGTTGGGTACCAATACTGCCTCAACAACCAAGGGTTGTATATTCAATGTAGCTAGTCCAACCTGTGTCGAATATTCCAACTACACCTGCTATTGTGACTGTATCGCAAGTACAAGCACTACTTGTTGTGTGTTAACCTCAAGTCTCTCAAGCTGCAATACAACAGCCTCTCGTCTCCGCTATTCAATCACAACTTCAGGTCAGTGCCTCCTTATCTGTAGTGACTCAGGCTCAAACAGGTACTATCACTCTGCATCTTGGTCAATCGTCCAGTATTGGACAACAAAAAATGGTCCAACAACCATGGCTGGTAAAATATCAACAACCGCAATTCCAGCAATCATACCAAGGACTTGAGCAACAAGGCTTTGTAAGTAATGGGCAACCACATTTCCAAAACTGTTATCAACAGCCATACTATAATGGTTATGCCCATCAACCTTATCAAAGTTACCAGCATCAGATACATTATGCTGGTATGCAAAGACCCACTGCTCAGGCGATACCATCTTATCCTAGGTATGCTTTGCCTAACTTGAATCAACAGTTGCCTTTTGTGGCAACTCTAGAATTACCAGATCTAAACCGGCTGACGAATTATCTAATTGCTTACGCCTCTTGGTGGCCAATGATTCCTCATAAACTTCCCTCTGATATTCCTAAATTCAATGGAAATCCAGGTGAAGATCCATCGAATCATGTAATGACATTCCATTTGTGGTGCTCATCTAACACCCTAAATGATGATTCAATTAGGCTTCGCCTTTTTCAACGAACACTAACTGGTCCAGCAGCAAAATGGTATATTGAATTGCTTATAGCTTCATTTGACAACTTCCGCACCCTTGCCATTACCATTTTAGCCCATTTTTAGTTACCCATAAGGTACGAAATGGGGACAGAACTCCTTACTAACTTTAAACAGATGAAAGCCACTCACATATCTGATCATATTCATGAGTGGCAGCGTCATCGTTGAATGGTAAAAATATATGTTCCTGATCAACATTTAGCTGAATGGTTTATAAAGTCATTATTACCCTCTATTACAGAGGATGTGGCTAAGGGAGGAGTTGTCAATGAAGAGTAAGTCATTGCTCATGTGCAATATTTAGACTTGATCTATACTCAGCCTAGCATGCTCTACGACAAAATTCTTGACACTCCTAGACCAGAATTTTCTGTTCCTCCCCCTCCTACATCAAACAAGGCTCTCATGCCGGCAATGGCATGATCAGTACCACAAGCACGAAAACCACAAAGGCTACATCTAAAAAAGCTCGTGCAGTTTCTAGTCAAAAATTAGATGAAGAACCTCTTGCCTTGGAGATTAATGTCGTGTCAACCAACAAGGTAAAAAATCCTAAGCAACTAGGGGTCAAGAAGAAAGGGACAAACAAAAAGAAGAAATAGGAAAATTCGACTCCTGAGAAACCTTCTGGAAACCCTACTAGACGAAAGAAACCTAATCAGCCATGTTTCATATGTGATGAGGACCATTACACGAAATATTGTCCACATAGAGCTGAGGTCAGAAAAGTTTTTAAAAAGACTTCAAATACCTCAGCAGTATTGACTGACCCGTTTCCAAACCCAGAAACTAATCTGGTTGCTAGTGATCATGCTTCCACATCCCAAGTGCTTATGCTATCCATCTCAAAACAGAAAACTGATGCTTTGATATCAACAAGGACTAAATATTATGGAAATCCACAGTCGTCGAACAACAAGGCTACAAATCAACCTGGTAGTTCGTCAACAACTTAGCCAAAAATTGTTCCACCAATCATTCCTGATTTTACAATAAAACCTCCTAAGGGAGTAGTACATAAATCGATGTTTAATCCTCGTGCTCGAGCAGCACAGGATTATAATATAGTGGAGGAGCTGGCCCAATCGCCATCCGCTATGTTGACACTTGAAGTACTGCAAAAGTGCCCCTTCCAAAAGTAGGCTTTGTTATCAACAATAGGTGGGATTGATTTAGCGGATTCCAATCTAGTGGCCTTTAATCATAAAGGATACTAACCTCAATTACTAGCCCATCTCGCTTTCCTCATACAGGTAAAAGCCCTTAACAAAAATATTCATCGAACAATCATTGATGAGGGGGAATCTACCTGCTTTATGTCAATTAGTTGCTGGAAAACTTTAGGATCTCCACCCTAGTCACAATTATTAATGACATTAAAATTGTTCGATGGAAGAACATACATGCCATATGGGATATTCACTAACTTGCAAATCTAACTGGGGGGCAAGACAGTAGAAATTGAAGTCAAGGTCATTGATGGGAACCTTGACTACAATATCCTACTAGGCAGGCCCTGGATTTATGCTATGGCTGCTATTGTGTCAACATATTTTAGAAATATGGAATTCCCCTTTCAAGGCAGAATTACAATCATTGACCAACTAACCTTCCTACCCAACAGTTGGTAGGTTACTGGAAGAATTCCATTGATCCATGGAAGTTCTCAATCGCTTCAAAATATTGGAGTAGGTCTCCTAAAATACCCTTCCTTAATGGGTACTTTTGCCCTTCCACCTCCGAGTAATCTAGCGGAAGTGGCCACAGCGGAAACCTGTTACATGATATCTTCTACATCGTCAAAGATTAAAAAGAAATCTGAACATTTTGTTAGCATGGATCATTGCCAAGTGTTGCCCCCAAGCCCTATAGAGTTGTAGCAATCAATATTCTAGGCATGGGTGGCAAACCCAAATAAACACTCAGCCAGTGTTTGGATAGATAGGTCTCTAGAGTATGGCACCTCTTCTGATCCTTGGTCTCATGTACATTCTACAGACAAAGGAATCATTCAGTCAATGATGATAGGAGAGGCCCCATGGGAAGATCACCACCATCATTCTCGGCCTCAAGATAACAATGAGGATTATTTTAGTGACCTTAATCATCCTTCAGTTTTTGATTTTCTATCGAATATTATAAATACGGTAGATTCCGAGTAAAGCCTGTCCAATATTGAAGAAACTATTGCCATTAATATCTCGACCAAACCTAATGTTGTAGAGAACAAAACTGGAAATACATTGCGTTCTATTTCATGAATTCGGAGATGTCTTTGCATGGTCATATGAAGAAATGCTAAGCATTGACTCGAGTATCGTTGAACATGAAATCAAGATGTATCCAGATGTCAAACCAGTGCAACAACGGCTTCCATTGGTTCACCCGAAAAAAGCTGCTGCTATTAAGGCAAAAGTTGAAAAACTTTTACATGCTGGTTTCATTTATCCTGTTCCTCTAACTGATTGGGTATCAAATATTGTTCCTGTGATGAAAAAGCAAGGAACGATTAGAGTGTGCATCGATTACAGGGATGTAAATCAAGCTTGTCCAAAAGACAACTACCCTACACCCTTCATCGACTAGATAATTGAGGAATGTGTTGGATGTGAAGTCTTTTCATTGATGGATGGATTTTCCGGATACAATCAAATCAATATCCACCCATAGGACCAATCAAAGACTGCATTTATATGTCCATGGGGCACATTCGTGTACCACAAACTACCGTTCGGTTTGAAGAACGTAGGGGCAACATTTTAGAGGGAAATGAACTATGCCTTCAAAGACATCAAACACATCATTCAACTATATCTCTATGATCTACCGGCTCATTCACGAAAGTGAACTGATCATCCGCAGCATTTGAGAGCTATATTTCTACGTTGCCGACACTACAAGATACGACTCAATCCACACAAGGGTATGTTTTGTGTTGGTTCTGGTCGGTTACTTGGTTTCTTAGTTTCTAAGGACAGAATTCGACTTAACCCATGTAAGGTTCAGGCAATCATCGACATGCCTCCACCTTCAAATTTTCTTCAGATTCAGAAACTCTAAGGGAAAGCAAAATTTCTAAGGAGGTTCATTCCAAATTATGCCAAACTTGCTAAAGGTTATATGCATCTTTTGAAAAAAGAAGTACCCTTCAACTGGGATCAGGTTGAACAAGCTTCCTTTGATGCTTTAAAAAGTTCCCTAGTAAAATCATCATTAATGTATGCTCCTCACTATCAAAAAGACTTTAACCTGTATCTCACTGCTACAGATACAACCATCACGATGGTTTTAGTACAATAAGACAATGGAATAGAACATCCTGTGTATTATTTAAGCCGCAACTTAAATGATACCGAAAGCAAGTACTCCTATGTTGAAAAGCTGGCTTTAGTAGCTGTTCAAGTAGTACAGAGATTTTAACACTTTATACTCTTTTGCAAAACTACCATTTTGTCAGATTGCAACCTTATGACCTACATTCTATTGCGTCAATTGATAGGGGGAAAGTATTCAAAATGGATAGCCATTTTGCAAGAGTTTGATCTGGAATTCACCAAATCCAAATCAAAGAAATCTCTAGTCTTCGGGGAGTTACTTTGTGACCTCCCATCATCATCCAACGACTTAACATCTAAAGCATCAATCGTGGATGAAACTCTATTTCTGATATCATCAAACGACCCGTGGTATGGAGATATACTAATCTATCTCCAAACCCAAACCTTTAGGCTTAACACCTCTCACGCTGAACAATGATGTACTCGATACCATGCAAAAGACTAAATGATCATCGGTGATACACTTTACCATCATGGCATCGATATAGTTCTGCAAAGGTACCTCGTGCATGAGGAGGCTGAAAAAGTCCTAAACGATTTTCATTTAGGCACATGTGGGGGGCATCTATCTGATTACGCCACTACACAGAAAATCTTACGAGTTGGTTACTTCTGGCCTACTATCTTCAAAGATTGCATAATTGCAGTCAAAAGTTGCCATGCTTGTCAAATTTTTGATCGCAAAACTAGATTACCACCTGCACCGCTGCATCCACGAGTTGCTTTTGGGCCATTCGCCAAATGGGGCATAGATTTCATGACATGTAACCCCACCTCGGTCGGGGGGCATGGGTATATCATATTCGTTGTCGACTATTTTACAAAATGGGCTGAGGCAATGCCTACATTAAACAACAGCAGTGAAACGACTGCTCTTTTCTTTTTCAATCATGTAGTCTATAGGTTCAGCATTCCATATGTTATAGACATTTTTGTGCCTTGCATCACTGAGCATGAAATGTCAATAATCAAGGGATCCAAAGTCCCTAAACATGTTGTTCCTACCCCTAGAGGAACAAGGCCAAGTAACCACAGCAATTCACAAAAGTTCTCCACCTGAAAACACTCAAAAACAAGGCAATTCTGGATCATGTCAACTGCTCAACTGAGCATCTGCGCTGAATGTCAACTGCTCCACTGTCTACCTGCGTTGAATGTCAACTGCAAAGAAGGCTACCTGTGCTGGGCGAGTTTGGACAAGTGGCACAATCATTCCTCAAGGTGTCAATGCCCAGGAAGCTTCCAAAATGACACTTGGATCAAGGAATTCGACTGGTGATGAGTAAGAGGTTCCAAATCTCCAAGTGGAAGCAAGAACCTCCAAGTGGACTCAAGAACTGAAGTGGGAGAGGACACTAGTCAGCTCCATACTAGCATCAAGCTGACTCATCCTTTCTCCAAAACTCCTATATATAGATCTCTCTCATGAGGTCTAGGGAGGCTGGAATTTAGTATTTGCAAAGAATTGTTGTTGGTTTGTGGCTAGAAATATTGGGTGTGTTATGCTTTGAAAGGAGCTGAAGAGGGAATTCCATTCTGCTGGGAAGGAGATGCTGGGTTGGAGCCCTATGGGTTGTATCTCTTCCTGAACCCTGTTACTTTCAATAAAGCTATCTTGATTCTTTCCTATATGCTGGTGTATTTTGTATGATTTCATTGGCGTATTTGATTTACTTCTAATCCTGAATCACTTATGAATATGTGTATTTGCCTTTGTATTGTGTCCTTCTCTTGTTGCATGTAGTTGTTCTCTTGTCACAGGTAGCTGTTCTCTTGTGATCTCGTGGGAGCAAAAGCAAGGAGGCAAGTAGCTGTGGACACACAAAGAGGAGAGGATTTAGATCGAGGGACAACCGAAAGATAACGGTAAGTCTACCAATCTCCTCTCTTTCATATTTCATAAAGGAAAGAATCATAGTAGCTGTATTTGTTTGTTGCTAAGGCGCTGTCACACCTTAGGTGGATCGTCCTAAATAGGCATTTTTCCCCACAACACCATAGGCTATAGTCACAGATCATGGATCGCATTTTTGCAATCACATGATGGTTGAATTGACTGCCAAATTAGGACTGTCCCACGATAGTTCTACTCCATATTATCTGCAGTCTAATGGACAGATTGAAGTGATCAAAAAAGTCATTAAGCACATGCTATAGAGAATGATTGGATTCCACAAACGGGATTGGCATTTAATCCTGTACTCAGCTCTATGGGCATATAAGACTTCGGTGAGAAATGCGACTAGATTTACACCTTTTCAGTTGGTGTATGGCTTGGAAGTTGTCTTACCGATTCAGTGTGAAATTTCATCTCTCAAGCTCATAATCAATCTACTTCCTGAAACTTCAGAGGAAGAGGATCGTTTCTTGGAACTAATCCACTTAGATGAAACTCGTCATGATGCCGCGCTGGCTAACGAAGCACATAAGAAATGTGTCAAAGCGTAATTTGACAAAAATGTCAAGCCTTGTATCTTCGCAGAAGGTGACCTGGTCTTAATCTACGATCGGGACTCTGATAAATTGGGAGTAGGTAAGTTCAAATCATTATGGATGGGCCCCTACATTGTTAAGCGAGTATTAGCAAAAGGAGCCTACGAGCTAGTAGATTATGATGGAATTCCACTGTCGCAACCCCGAAACGGGTTGTATCTTAAGCGGTACTATGCTTGATCAAGTGTAGTAATCTCTTTATAGATATGCTTTTGTTACATTTTTGTTTCCATCAAGAGTTGTCTTTTTGGTTAGGTAATCCACCTTGTGTTTGTTGCAGATGTTAGACTTTTTGGAAACATTCATTGGGTACACCGACGGAGCAAGTTGTAGAACGTGGAACCTATCTTCTGTAGCCTGGGCCATCTTTGCTCCAAGTGGTGAGTTAGTGAGTTTCAGAGGGATATGTATTGGTCAATCAATGAACAACATCGCTGAGTACGACACTTTAATGGAGCTTCTCTCTGATGCCATTGCACATGGCATACGCTGACATGTTGTCAGGCTAGATTTGCAACTCGTCATTCTACATCTTACTAGCATCTATTTAGTTCGGAACCTAGCTATCTATCGTATGTTCCTAAGGGTCAGGATTTTGGAAAGGAAATTTGATTCTATTCAATATCAATACATTTCCAGAAACTTAAATGCATTAATTGATTCATTAGCAAATTATGTGTTAGACAAGCATTTGCAGAATTCGTAAAGAAAATCATTTCATATCAACACTTGCAATTGGATCACATAAATTAACCAAAATAAACTCCGAAAATCAAAAATATGCAACTGTTTATAGCTTCACATAATGTTTTGTGTATAAGGAAAAATCAGTCATGCGACCAAGAAACTCAAAAATGAATGCAAAAAAGCATCCTAGACTAATGGTGCTGGTGATAACATGTCACCACTTGTGCGATCATATGCAAGAGCCTAGTCCATCGACTCGGCATGCCAGTAGTGTGGCGTTGTAGCCTCAGAGGTAACTCGTCAGTCCTCACATCCTGAATACCAAGAGTGAGACCCTCGATCTAATCCTGCAGTACTGCCAGGGTCTCTGCTATGTCAAGATCGTGAAGGACAGCCCTCCCTATAGCTTCTCCTACTGGAACGTCAGCTGCCGCCATTGAGTGTGCCATTGGTTGCACTAGCCCAATATCTGCACACACATATGGTTTCAATCAGTCTTGATAACATTAAAAAAAAAACAAAAAAACAATATAAAACTGATAGACAAGGATATGGTCGAATCATTTTACCTATAACACTCCACTGCTTTCCAACCAGTAAGACCAAATCTGGGTCGCCTCAGAAATCCATCCCAACGTATGGATACTTTTCGAAGACCATCTCCTGATGGTCAAACCACTCAAAGAAGGCATCAAAGAAAGAAATCTGTGATTGACCAGCATGTATGGCCATGAGATCAACCCATCTCTACATCTTGGGTTCCCTCGGTGCTCGAAATCCTAGTGAGATGTACTGTGGCTGCATCAGAGGAATCCTCTCCAAGGTGAAAGTAGTCAAAATGGAATCGTAGCCAAGGTTCTTGGATCTTCCATTCTTCAACTTGGAGAGCTATTCTTTTATCACCGAAAGTACTGCCTCACACCAGTTGAATACCTTTGGTTCCAGGCATTTCAGAGCATACTGCACATAAGATCTATTTGCCAAATAAAGAGCCGCGTTACCAGCCAATCTAGCAAACGTGAATAAAATGGTCCTCAAAGACCGATCAGTGACATCCCGGATATTGATCTTGCCATCTCTGCTAGGCTGAGATCCAACTCTACAAAGCTGACAGATATAATCTCTCACCGGTTCACCCCCACGGGTGGATCCCGATAGTGAAAGAGTGGCATCACACCTCGATAACCCCGTCAAAAAGTAGATATCCTCGACTTTCGGTAGAATAGATTTACCTCTAATCTAGAATACCTGGTTGATCAGATCCCAAGCATCGAGAAAATACTGCAACAAACTGATTTTTTGCCTCATGCTAGATATACGGAAGAATTTGAGCAAACCATAGTTTCACAATGTAGTAACAGTACCCTGATCATGTAATGAAATCATGTCTTCTTCTTCATGTTCACGTTCATGCCATGTAATAGCCATCTTGATCCAATAAATATCTAAGTCACAGACAAAAGATGAATTAGGATCCAAATTTGAGCAAAAATAGGCAAAAATTTCATGAAAAATCATTGTGTAAAGTTTCTTTTCGGCGCGCATCACACCCAGCCAGTTAGCAAGGTGAGATGCATACTAACTGGCCAGTGTCCAGCTCAGTATGCATCGCACCTTTCGATGTAGACCAGGTGAAATGGACAGAGAACAAGTTCCTCAAACCCCAAGGGCCCAGAACCAAGGAAAAACTTGCTCAAAATCAGAAAAAGATGGAATGAAAATGAAGAGCTCAAGGTTATCTCCTACTTGGTCCTCATGGCGCGGAGAATAGTCCACCAGATCTCCCAAAATCAGCTGATGAAATTTGGGGGGAAAACCACTCCAGAGCTCCAAAATACCAAATTTGAAATGAAATGGTAAAAATGAGAGGTAAAGCTACTTTTATGTTACTATTCACGTACTCCAAGTAAAATGTTAGTTTTAATTCATTTTTTAGGCATGTATACGTATATTTCTACTCACTTTGATGGAGAAATTGAGCAGGTTGAACGATAGAGGAAAGAATCTAACATGTTAAATGGTAAACTGAATATCTTTGACCAATATCAAGAGCAATGTTCTCGCAAAGTTCAAGCTTATTAAAAAATAAACCTGCCACTGAGCATAGCTTCTCCTGGTTCAAGCTCATTAAAATATGAAACCACCTTTGGTAAATAACCTTTGTGATCACCTTGCTATCAACCTTTTTGAACCTTGGTTGTGTTCCTACCATCACCTCCATTCATTTGGCAGATCATATGCTTCCACTTGATTGTTTACCCTTTTGAGGAACAGCTGCAATGAAAGATTATGATTACCACCCTCTTCACACTTCCATGTATTGAGAAGTTCCAAACTTACCTAGAACCAAATGCTATCCGAAAATACCACTCGTTCCTCAAAAACGAGTCCCTTTTAAACTCTTTTTAGACTCGTTAAATATAAAAAGATTGTCAATCCATTGGCCTTTCCAGCTCGTTAAAGTAAGGGGAATGCCATCCCTCCCATATATTTTAATCTTTTTGGAACTGAGGGATTATTAAACAAAAAGATCGAGTGCTTGTCTTTTTTGGCTTGTTAAAACGATCGAAAAGTCATCCCTTTCGTATTATTTTATACTTTTTTTAGACTTAAGGGATTATGCCACAAAAAAGGATTGTTGGAGTTTCCTTTTCGTCCCTTTTCAAACTCTCTAAAAATGAAAAGGATCGAGTTATCTTTGTCGTTAAACTCGTTAAAATAATAGCGACAAACTTGTCCACCCAGACAAGAATGAGTCTCCCTGACACTAGGCTCACTAAAAACAGAGCGACAGGTTTTCTCGAAGGGAAAATTATAGACCAAGAAAATGTTATCCTCCTCAAGCTTGAAAAAAATAAAGAGGTACTGGTCAGCAATGACTGGGGAAAAAGGCAAGAAAATTTGAAGAATTTTATTGGTAGCAGGTCGCTCTTGAACATGACACTTTCACTCCATCACCATGATTGAGTTGGGTTGGGTTTTTCCGTTCACCATATCACCATTGGTCCTTCGTACCATTCATGGTGTTAACACTACCAATCCATATCAGTGACACTGACATGTTCAAGAGAAGTCATTCAGAGAATTCACCATCCAGCAAATGCCTCGTCCACTGCAATACCTCCACCCTTCATTTTTCATGACCGCCATTCCTGAACCTTATATCATCAGATTTTTTTCACCTCCAGAAAAATTATTTGCTTCGTTTTGCATCATAGATGTGGGATACATCAACGCCCTCCTATGATAGGTCACTTCTTGTTGACATCAGCTCATTATCCAAGAAGTTGACTTAGAAACAACCCTTTCAGTACTTTGAAGCTTGCATGCCTTAATGGCAAGTTTCTCACTTCCAGCGACAGGTTTACATCAATGACCTTCGACCGAAATATTTTGCGTGGTGTTAAACATTGGCTCATATATTCACACCACGTGAATTGTACTGTAGTACCTTGAGGGCCATTGTCATTATCGATGATTCCTCTCGTTCTTGTTAACAGCTTACATTATTGGCTGGTAATCAAGCGATGTCCTTCCATGTTCGACTTCAGAACATCTTTTTCACATGGATCGACTTGTACAATCGAGCGAAGATTGAAGGAGTTTGAAGACCTTGGATCTATTTTCATCCATTTGGGCTGTGATATATTAAGGAACATAAAGACATAAAATGTGCACAGAATCTACACAGATAGTCATCTAAGCAAAAGAAGATGACTCTTCATATGAAGAATCACTCTGTCCTATGTACATGAAAATGAATTTATGAAGCTGAGCATGGGAATGCCCACCTCAGCTAGATCATGAAAATAATATAACGATTATGTATTGTATTGTATCTTATACAGGTCCCCTTCTAGTTCGAATACCTCAGATCCTCATGATAAAGCATTTCACCCGATATCATAAGATTTATGACCTCATGCTTTAGGGGGCAACTGTTATAGACATATTTGGGCACTACAACCCCAAACTCATATGTCCATAAACCAAGGGCTCTTTAGTACCTAAAAGTGTTGTTTCATACCCTAAAGGATCATGGTCAACTGATTACATCATTTCCCAGAAGTTCCACCTGAAAAACTACTCAGAACTGGCCAAAACTGGACCATACTGACTGCTCCATGGTCAAGGTGCGATGTATACTGGCTGCCACACTAGCCAATGCATATTGAAATGGCCTTCTGTGAGGTACAATGAGTGAGAATAGACAAATGGCAGAGATAGTTTGCTATGTGGATGATCATGGAATCTTCCAGAAACTTCTCTTGTGACACTTGCCTCTTTAAATTCGCCCAAGGATGAGTAAGAGATCAATGAAATCTCCAAGTGGAACCAAGAACTATCAATGGAATGACACTAATCAAAAACCTAGAGCTAACTCACACCCTTGCAAGACGTTTATAAATGGATCCCTCGTTTGAGAGATCTAGACGCTGGAATTTTGTAATTTGTAAGTGTTGTTGGTTTATCTGTGAGAAGAGACATTGTATTGTTGGGTGATCTTGTTTTTCATGAGGCGAAGAGGGCTTCTATGCTGGGAGTATGATGCTGGATCAGATAGCTGGGTTGTAATCCTCTATTCTACTATTAATAAAGTTCTTTTAGTTTTCCTCCACATAATCGTGTATTTGTGAATCTTATTGTGTATGAATGCAATTGTATGGTCAATGTGTTTCTGATTCTGCATCGTTTATGATGTTTTAGATAGAGATGCTTTGATGGTTTTCTGTTACTTTGACTCTATAGGTACTCTTTGAAGTGGGACAAGTAGGAGAGGAGTAACAAATTCTATTAAGGGAAATAGAAATCAAGCAAGGATCAAAGTGGAAGATCCAGGTTGGTCCTCTTTTCCTCCATCTTATCTATTACACTAAAAGGAAATCTCAAATTGCTTTGATTGTTTGTTTCTGAGATAGCTACCCATATTAGTGGGACTAGAAGTTCAAATCGACACTAGTTTTCCCTGAAACACCCAGCCTGGTCTTACCTCCTACTACAATCTACTTGAGGGGGGAAGAATAATTCCACAAAATCTTGCAATTCCACTATTCTTTGAATTAGAGAAAGAGAGAATAAGAACACATAGGTGGATGCAAATATCTAAATCCAAAGGAGTTGAGGATATTGGCCATATGGAGAACAAACTCAGAAAAATGGGCAAAGAGTTAAGTGCTATCAAACATAGGGAAGCAATTACAAAAAGCCACCTTGAAACTGAAAATGAATTGCTAAGGAGGTAGTTGCAAGAGAAACAGACACAGATGGCATGCATGGCTAGCTTGTCCATGGAGGCATTGCAATGTAGAACACCAACAAAATCCTATGGCCTATATCTCAAGGAACAATGGTTGCAATTTCAGATAAAGAATTTGGCACAAAGAGGCACAATGCCTTTCGAAGATTACAGGCAGTTTATGGACCTATGTGAACAAAGCACATCAGAGGATAAGGCAAAGATGGTAGAATTCTACCTACATAACATGGCCCTCACAAACATGAATGTGTGGGACCCTAATGCTAGGCTAGGGGACCTGCAACTAATGGCCATGGCCCCATGGATGAACCATGAAGAGTTAAGGCAAAAAGAAATAAGAAGGTTGATGATAAAGGAGCAGAATGAGCCGTTAATGATCGAAGCTGAGCCATCAAACCCCATGGCACTCATCAACACACATAACCTACTTTCCAATAATCCTCAAATTGCCCCTAGATATATCAGTGATCAAGCACAAGCCGTTGCACATTTTGAGGATATGGAAAGGTTACTTGGGGATGACTGTGTGCATGCATGTATGAGGAGATGAAACACCTTACCACATAGTCTGCAAATCAGGGAATATCATTCCCCAATGAGGATGAAACAGGCATTAAGGAGAATGCAAATGTACAAGCGCTCCATGCAAAGGCTGAAGGTCAATTAGATTGGCCTCAAATTGAGTCCCACATTGCTGCTAGGCATGCTAGAAGGCAGAAGAGAAGAAGAAGAGCAGAAGCAGTGGGAAGAGATAGACAGGAAGGCAAGATTCTATGACAAGGAAGAGGATACCACATCAGAAGCATGGGATGCTAGGGAGGCCACCAAGGCCATAAAAGATGAGGAGATGGATTAAGTTGCTCAGAGGATGAGCAACACTTTTAGTAACGGGTGATGATGAGCCTCATAAATGGGTAATTATATGGGCTCATTTTACCTCCTAACCTAGTCAAATCAACCATTCTCTTAGCTTGTTGTATTATTTTCTGATTATATTTATGCTTATATAGTGAGTTGAGTTAGTTATGATGCCATGTGGTCTAATATGTGTTTAATGCAGATTATTGATAAATTTTGTGGTCAAAGTCAAGGATCCAGTGGACAATTGGCAACAATAACTCGAAGAGGACATATAGGTGGGAATTCCCCTCATTTATTACTCCTCACTTCAAATTCCCCTTCATTCAGCTCGGAGCACAAGTATCCAAGTCATGCACTAGAAGGCAGCCGAGAAAGTGAAGGATAACTGATGATTATCTAGGGTTTTCGGAGCCAAGCCTCCCTGATTTTAAGGAAGCTGTTTGTAGCTTCATTTGCATAAGTAGAGAGGCCTAGGGCCTCACTAGGGTCAGATTTTTGTTGTATTTTTGCTACAGTTTTGCTTATGTAAACTCTGCTCAACTTCGAGCTTATTATCTTGACAGTTCATGTAATCTTGTTATTGTTTTGAGAATAAATATGGAATCCTTTTTGAGTTAGCACTGAGTTACCTCAAAGGGCTGAAGCTCTTGGATTAGGGCCCAATCCAAGCAGCCAAGCTCCTCTTTACTTGTATTTGTATGTTTCATTTCTGTCGATAGATTAGGTTGCTGTTAGATGCATTTCTTTTATGGTTAAGAATAGGTTGTTTTTGATGATTTAGTAGTTTGCTTCCATTTGTGATTTCTATAGTAGATTAAGTAGTGATAAAGAAAAGATTCAAAAGGCTAGCAATAGTGCCTTGGCCTCTCTTCCTCCCTTTGGGACAATGATTTGAGGCAAATACCCTCTTGCTTCCCCGAAAACACAAAATTTCCTCATTCATAGGACTTCTAGTGTTTGCAGCTTTCTAGTTGGTTCATATTCTAGTTTAGCTTTGCTTCAAAACTTCTTTATCATGTTGATTTCCTTATTTTCAACAGTCTTCTTTCATGCTTTATTTTCCTGCAATGGTTATCAACATCTCCTTTCATAGATCATAGTTTACTTGATGCAAGAACTCTATTTTTCTAGATGCACTTATTTCCTTGCTTGCTTAATCTCATTGGTTGACTGTCAGTTGTTTATGTAGAAGATACCTTCTAGCAGTAGGCCAACCTATTATCCATTCCATCCTCCATCTTATACATGCCCTATAGGTCACCCAAGTCTCCCCACAATTCTGCCTTAGTTTCCTGCATTTTCCATAGAATTTCTTCCTCTCTCCTTGAGCAAATCCAATCATCTTTCTCTCTCCTAATGATTCTTTGTAGACCCTAGGTGCCCTAACACTTCACTCCAACCTTCATCTACCTTATCCACCCACTCTCACACCTCCAAAATAGTGAAAACTACTCTCGGCCTCCTCCTGTAGGCCTCCTGTAGAACGTTGTTTTTCCTAGTGTGGATTTCCTGTGTCCTCCTGTAGATTTTCCTGTAGGCTTTCTTTCGAAGACTGAGTTTGGGAAAATCCTCTAGGAGGCCACCTGAGACCTCCTAGGACCCATCCACACCATCCTACATCCTCTCAAGTCCCAAAACCGCCTTCCAACGCCACCTATTTGCTGCCACATTCACAAACAATAAATTACATGCATGACAAATTCACATAAAAGTACATAAAAATCCAAAAAGATGTTTTTTGCTCATTTGCTTCCATAAATAGTTTAGTTAGATGTTGTTTACTTCCTTGAATAGGTAATGACATTCTTTTCATGGTTTTCATAGTGCTTTCTGCAAAAGTAGGATTAGTTGGTTAATTAGGATCTCCTTGGTTTGCTTTACATTTTAGTCTTCCTTTCTGCAAGTAGAATAACATCTGTAGAGTAATCTCTCTTTTTCCTTTCATCACATATAGAGCTTCTTCTGGAATCCATAGAAGTTGGCTTGAGCTCCTAGTGATCTTGCACCGACTAACCAAGTGACAACCTGCAGTAAGAACTAGTACTTGTGCATACAACACCGTCTTTTCCAAGTTTTTTTTGAACCACTGGGTCGATAAGAGTAAAATAGGTAGCCTAGGAGTTGCAGCATTATTGCTACAATACTAGTGCTCACCACTTTTTGGCGCTGTTGTTGGGGAAGCATCAGAGTATTCTGTTATTACTGCTTTCTTCTATTTCTTCTTGCAACATTCTGCTAATATTTTATTTCAGCAAAAGTAGAATAGTCATTTCTTTTCTTTCAGTTCTGTATTTCTTTGCTTTCCTTTTCAATTCTACAATTTCCATTTCAGAAAAAGTAGATTAGTCATTTCTTTTCCTTTAGTTTTGCATTTCCTTTCTTTCCTCTTTAATTTTGCAAATTTCATTTCAACAAGTTCATTTGAGTTAGTTACAATTTGTTTTATTCAATCGCAATTTTATTTTTTGCAGGTATTATCAGTGTGGGAAAAAATAAAAACCAACCAAAAATATTTCCTTTCATGCCTCGTAGGAATAGAGATAACTCAGGAAAAAAAATTTCCCAACACCCCCACTGCTTCACACAGCCAACCTTCTCTCCTCTTCGGTGGTTGCAATCAACAAGAACCCTTAGGTGAACATCCAGACATATTTGAAGAACTTATAGGGGAAGAAGAAGAAGAAAACATTCCTTTGGAGCCAATGGTTGAAAGAAGAAATGCTGGGGGCAGTACCTTTTCTTCCAACTCATCCATTAAAGGTGAAATTGGAAACATGCTGGAAGACTTCAAGAGTGAGATGTTGTAGATTCTTGCCATGCAAATGGATACCTTACATATCAAAAGAAAACAAGAGGAAGCAGAGAGGGCTTTGGCCATTTTTTGCCCTAGATGCATTAGGAGACATCCCAGGAATGAATGCCCATTGAACTCTATAGAGGTTTGCTCAATTTATGAAGAAAATAATTCTATAGACAAGTGCCTGTCCTTGCCCAGACTTAAAGCTGTATACCAAGGGGCCAAAGGAGCCACTGAATAGATCTATTACATAAACCAAAGGAGGCCGCATGGACCTAGACCATATCAGCAAGGGATGCAAGGGACATCTCAGGCATACTATAACCCCAACCAAGTCACATCCATACCTTCTTGGGGCCCCGCTACTCATCCTTACTGGTCCACACCTCCTCCTTGGTCCTTCACATCTCCATATCATGCCCAACCAACCACCCATTCATTTCGACCCTATGCTCAACCGCAACCCCAGTGGAATGCATCTCATCAGGGGTGGAGGCCCCAATACATCTCTCTTCCCACTCTTCTGCCTCCACCACCTACCCAACCACAACCCCATCCACATCCATCTCAAATATACACTCCCACTTGACTACCTGTACTACCATTTCCAAACCCACACATTCAAGTAGCTCAACCGATTTACAATGCTGACATACAACTCCTCTTGAGCTCATTGGTGTTCACCATAGCTCAGGAAGAGCATTTCAAAAAAGAGATTATATTAATATCATTGAAGGACCACATCTAGAAGAAGAAGATTCAAAAGAGAAGATCAAAAAACCATGGGCTGCACTTGATGAAGAGAAGACATCAAAATCAGAGATCGAGAGAGCTCCCTCATGGTTACCATCAAATCCTCCATGTATTCAAGAGAAAAATTAGCAAAAAGAGGAAGATGTGAAGGTCATGGCAGAAGAAGACATGAAGAAAGATCCAGATCAAAAAAAGGACCAAGGACATCACATCTATATTGAAATATGGTTCCAAACAATAACTAAGTTGCAGCATCACTCTATTCCTCGACTATGCTTGATCCTTTCGAAGTCAAAGCATTTGGTCTCTGAAATCTAGGTACATGTCAAAGCATACATTTCAAGTCTCCACATCATTTTGTCTATCATCTTGATGTGCACATGGCTCCATTGGAAGTATTCTTATACTTGAAAGCCATTTTGTTTTACAAGTAGGGTAGGGTAGGAAAAAAAATGAAAAATAAAAGAAAAAATAAAAATCTAAGGTGAAAACCTCCTTGGAGGCGCCTCAGATTGGCTCATTGATTGAAAAACTCCATGAGTTGGTCAATGGGTTGGAAAAAAGAAAAATGAGAGAAAAATATCCTAGGTGAAAACCTCCTTTGAGGTGCCTAGGCAGACCTACTAGTTGGAAACCTCATTGAGGCGGCTAGTAGGCCTAGAAAAAAGAAAAAAATAAAAATTCTTGCTCCATGCATACATGTACCCCCCAACATCTGCAAGCAACAAGAACAAGTTGGTACCAACAAGTTCAAGGCCAAGGCCATGCCAATCCATCACCATCATTTATTTTAACCAACCACCCATCATTCTCGAGCTTCTACCACTCATTCTCCTTGCTGTCCTTAAAAACAAAAAAAAAAAAACTACAGGATGCTCTGTTTTACTATAGGATACAAAAATATATAGAGCAGAATTTTTTTTTTCCATAACTTGGAAAACATGCATCCATTTGCCAAGTTTTTTCAGGGGGAGTTGCATATAGATGATGGTAACATGCTCAAGCAATTTCAGCAAATTCTAGTGCACGGTTACCAAGAAATTGGCCTCCATCACCTTCAGCCATTTTTGCATTTTCTCAATATCGGTGCATCCATTTAAAAAACTATTTCATGGGGAGATGCATATGGATGGTGGGAACATGCCCAAGAAATTTCAGCAAATTCTAGTGCACGGATTCCAAGAAATCGGCCTCCATCACCTTCAGCCATTTTTAGTTTTTCTTGAGATTCGTGCATCCATTGACCAAAATTTCTCTATGGGAGGTGCATAATGATGATGGAAATGTGCTCAGAATGTTTCAGGTCAACCCAGTCTACCATTTGGTAGATATGTACAAAACAAGTCATTGTCCTACAGACCCACAACAGTTGATCCCATTAAAATCCATCACTAGTAGCAAGAGAGTGCAAACATGAAGGTTGAGAAGGCACCTGAAGCTCAGATCCAGCCAGAGAAGAACCTGCACAAGCACACAGCCACACATCAGCAAGCAGACAGCATGCATAAAAAAAAATAAAGGCATGCAACAGAGAGAGCCACATGTTGGAAATAATACTGAGAGGGGGGGGGTGAATCAGTCTTATTAACTCAATAAAACTTTTTCATTTCCAAACTTTGACTCATATATGCTGCTTCAGTTCAATAAACTTATGATTCAGTTAATTGATCTCAAATGAGTGCATTAGAACATTGTCAACCATATTAACAGAAAACAGGTGCAGTAAAATAGAACAGATCATCACACACAAACCATACACATGAACACCATCATATAAGGTGGAAACCCAATGCGGGAGAAAACCACCTGCTGCAAGTCATCTCAATCTTAATAAGAAAATACTTTTACAATATTTCTGTACTAGTGCAGTCTTATACCAGTACGCAGGCTTCTACCTGCAGATAGCTAGAACTCCCATAGGTCTTGTACTAGCCGATCCATTTACTAGTACGCAGGTTGCTACCTGCTACAATGCTCTTGTACTAGCTAAGATACTAGTACGTAGGCGCCAGCCTACAATCTTCTTTCCTTCGGGTACCACGTTTCATACATTTTCAGACTGGATACACCTGAAGCACAATACATAATCTGAAAGGCCACGTTTCATCCAATTTTCATACTGGACCCTTTAATATCATTGAAGCACATAATCAATCAATCTTTTGAATCACCCAATCACCAGATCAATACACTTTACAAGGATAGTATGTATGTCAGCAATCAGATCTAGTCCATCAGATCATATAAGGATAAGCCATTATGAACATAACCAAATCAATCACTTCTTAGAATGCTGCAAGTGTCCGCAGCTGCACAAACTTCTTCTTGGCAAATCAAGTATAGAATTACCCAAGCATCAGATCAATATACATGACAGTTATCACCCGATCTAGTCAACAGAGGCTGATATCAAGACCCAAACAGAGGATTTACTTACTGCTGCGCACACGGAGGCTAAACATTATTACTACACAGGAAACACTTAATATTGCGCACCCAGAACCCTTTAGTAAACAGCAGAGGCGGCTAGAGCATAGTTAAGAAATGAATGCAGCTTTGTTAAAGGAAACTTCTGTCTTATGCGTGTCTGCGGCTGCACAGTTTCCTTCTCGGAGAATATCTGCACTTACTGCTACGGGTTGCCCATTTCAAGCCTGCGATCCTTCACTCTGATCTCTAATCTGCGCGCTTTCTCCTCAATTTAGATTCTAGAATTTCTCCACTCAAGAATTCCGATCTATAATTCCTTAAGATCTTCAATCCTTTTTTGATACCTTGCCAAAGGATCTCTTTTCTTCTTATATAGTCACGCTTTTGATAAAACCATGAGTTGAAACCAAAGGATCCGAAAACCTGGGGCTCGCTTGCTTTTACCGATCTCTTCAGGAATGACTTAAGTGATAAAAATAGCGGGAAAAAGGTCCAAACAACAAAAGGCGGACTTCAAATTTAATGCACCCATAACAATAATACATCGGGTCCGCTCCTTATCGACGCATGCCCATATCATAATCTATTGCCAACGGCCGATCAGATGGATCAGATGCGATATGTCCATTAACCATGCTTTATATATATGTCAGGTCTGCTCCTTATTGCTATCGGCGCATGCATATAACATCGTCTATTGCCGATCGATGATGCAATGGATCGGATGCGATACGGCAATTAACCTTGCTTTATAAATGTATCGGGTCCGCATGCTTTCATCACTGTCGGCGATTGGATGTGGGAAGCCTTTATATATGGGCGATTGCCGCAGATGCGATATTATAATAGACTGGCTTTAATACCTCCATCAAGTCTGCCTCCTCTTATCGCAATCGACATTTGGGTGAGGTAGCACTGCGATATATGCCGGACGTGATATTATTATACATCAATTTAATGCCACCATCGGGTCCGCGTAGTTATCGCAATCGGAGGATTTGGGTGGGTGACCCTTTATACTGCGGATGCGATATGATTATAGAGTGCCTTTAATACACTGCGATATATGCCGGACGTGATATTATTATACATCAATTTAATGCCACCATCGGGTCCGCGTAGTTATCGCAATCGGAGGATTTGGGTGGGTGACCCTTTATACTGCGGATGCGATATGATTATAGAGTGCCTTTAATACCTCCCCGATTTCCGCGGATGCGATATTATTATGGACCAAGTTTAATGCCACCATCGGGTCCGCTCACAATCAGAGGTTTCAGCGATGACACATAGCTGAACCCCTGACGCGCATATATGCCGAAATATATATATTAACACATATAACTGTGTTTATCTGCCAAAAAGGGGAAATACCTTTTATTATAAAAATGCATATATATGGGATTTGGGCGCCCAACAACTCCCGATAGTGTTAATACATGCATATATGGGTTTAAATTGCCAAAACAACTCCCGATAAGCTCTTTATATATGAGAATGTGCCTCTATTGCTCCGATAAGCTCCCAATGGCTCAATGGCTCCCGATAACTGCTTCTATTCTCCTGATGGCTCCCGATGACTCTGTCTGTGCTCCCGATAATTCTGTCTGTTGCTCCCGATGGCTCCCGATGGCTCCTGATAAGCTCCCAATATGCTCTTCTGGCTTGCTAGTGTCTTCCAAAGACCTCCTTGCATATGAGAGTGCCTTTCTTACTCTGATAGGTTCCTGATAGCTGTGTATGCTCCTCTTCTTTGGCATATATATGTGACATATACATATATATGGCTCCTCTTGGCTCCTCTTGGCTCCTCTTGCTCTATCTATGCCTCTTTGCTTATGGTTGCCATATATATGTGACATATACATATATATGGCTCCTCTTGGCTCCTCTTGCTCTATCTGCACCTCTTTGCTTATGGTTGGCATTCCTGATGAATCTGCTCTACATCCCATGTATTATGGCCCATTTGATATCTCTTATGTAGTTCTTCTATGAGTGGGTTGCCATCAAGTACAACACATGCATCATAATGCCAACATCTCCCCCTTTGGACTTGATGGAAACAACACCAAAATCACTCTCCCCCTTTGACATCAAGGGCAAAGGGTGGATCAAGACATACTCCTTCCTTGATATACATTCGGCTGTCCATACTCCCCCTGAGTATCTGCTGAAGTCTTTGAATGAGCTCCCCCTTTGTATGTGCCATGGTGTACCAATCTGACCATGCTCTTTCTGAGAACATGCTGAAATCTCTGCTCTGCTGAATATGCTTGTTAATGCTCCCTCTGACTGTAAGCAAAGTCTGTAAAAAGATGTTCTTACAAGAAGAACATGACTCTATCATGAATGACCTTTCTATCACCAAGGATTCATACATACATCTATCTCTCAACCAAGTGGGGATCATCCACCCAACCAAGTAGGGATACATCAAAAAATTACATATGACAACCAAGTTCATTACATGTTTATCCCAGGCATAGTGGGGAAACCAAGATAGGCCGTTACATGACCTTGACACCATAAAAGAGATACCACAAAAGAGATACATGACATAGAGATGAAATATCTAGAACAAGACTTATGAAAGTCACAAATAACTGATAGCAGCAGCATCTGTCAAACACTTTTCAGATCAGCAACCATGATCTCCTTCTGTTCTCCATCTGCCTCTGTTCCACCTGAAACTAACAACAGCTGTGAACTAGAACCAAAAGCTTCTAAGGTAATGCCAACAATGCATTATTAGAAGTTAATCTGCTCCCCCTAAACCTATGCCAGATGGTCTCTATCAGACCCATATCAGACTCTTCTTACCCAGAGTCTGGCCCACTGATTTTATTCAAACCAACATATACGCGACTGTATCCATAGGAACTAGCGTATATACGGAGATACTCCTTGTGAAACTCGCGTACAACCAATTTCATATCAACAACCTGTAAATGTCCTGTAGAGTATAAGTCATCAACCTATAACAAGGTATGTCTGCATCAATTCATCCCTTTGAACAGAATTCAGAGTCATTCTCATTATATCATGTGTGAAACCACCATAGCCATTTCATCAACATCAAGATCTACATGATCCAAGTATCATTACTTGGGAACATCTACATCAATCAACATATGTAAGTATCATACAGATAAGAACTCATCATCATGTTTCCAACAAAGCAACTTTGAGTAGTCATCCATGCATCAACACTATGTATCTTGAGCTCAACCTCATTTGTCAAAACTTCTTTATATCATCAACTATGAGCACCAAGAGCTATAGGAACCTTGCATCATGATATTTATGCATATGACGACAGAGACTCATCATCAAGTAATGAAGTTCTTTATTCAAGCTTTGTACTTCTCCTTATCTTGATCACCATATATATGCACCATCAAATATGTAACCCCAAGAATCATATGAGATTTTATCATGGACAACTCATAACCACATCATAACAAAATATATCATTTAGCCATATAGGCATCATCACCAAGGACTATTAACCATAATGCCAACAATGAATTATTAAAGGCATATGCTCCCCCTCAACCTGTGCCATCTGTTAGATCTGATCATGCATATATCAGCAATAAGCATCAAGTCATCATCATCATCAAGTTAGGATTAAAACACTTCTAAACATCTTACAAGTATCAAAAACATTTTCACACATCCTCAGTAGACTGTGACTATTAACCAATAGAGCAAATAATGGACTGAATCATATCAGATCCTTTTTCTGAGCATGTCCCCACTGTTTTTCCTCAGGCTGAAATATACGCGACTTTGCAGTGTCTAACTCGCGTATATACACGACTTCCCTTTATGAAACTTGCGTATGAGATTCAGGACACTGAAGTTTTATACTTTCAGCTCCCTCTGAGTCTGTTATGTCTATGATGTGTTGTATCTGAGTACATTGTGTTGTGACACATCTTTCTGACTGTACTTCTTTCTTCTTCCATATCTTCAAGTGTAATGATGTTTTCTCCTTTTGGTGTGATGTCCGTAATTTGTTCCTGCATTCCTTTTGCTATATGTCCAATCTTGTTACATGCATAACATCTCACATGTTTCATATTCCTCTTGTAACAATTAGCAACTTTGTGAACAAACATATTGCAAGAAAAACAATATCCATTAAAGTACCTGGAATGTGATGATATTTCTGTGTGATGATCTTGAACCATTCTTCTTCTGCATCTAGCTGCAACATGTCCAAGATGATGACATTCATAACATTCAATATTATTCATCTGAGTAAATGTCTGACTATTACTTCCATAGTTAGGACTAAAAGATTTTCTTTGAAGAATCTCTTTCCTTGATTGTTGATGGGGTTGACCTCTCATCTCCTTATTGATCATTTTAAACTGCTCATTAGGGTTCCTTGCATCACCTTGTGGACTAGATTCACCTTCAACAGATTCATGAAAACCAAGAGCAGTCTTGATAGCAGGAGACCTTTGACTACTAAGAATATCATCCAAGATTTTAGTACTATCTTGAAATCGCAACAATTTATCCTTTTCTTCTAATTTACCTTTCAAGATATTTACCTCAATCTGAAGTTGTTCTTCCTTTTCTAGACATTGTTTCTTCACGTTTTCTTCAGCATTTCTTTCCTCTTCCATTTGTTGCCTTAGTTTGAGAATCTCCTTTTCTTGTTCTTCATTCACATCCTGCTGCATTTGACGAATTCTGAAGGCACATTCCACCTGAGATTTTAAACTGATAACTTCGTTTTCCTGTTTTTCAATAGCTTGGAGTAGATTTTTATTCTGCTTCTTTGTTTCTTCAAGTTCTTCCTTTAGCGAGAGGGTCGTAGCTTCAAGACTTTCATAATAATTGAATCGATCTCTGAGCTCCTTGATTGTTGTGTTCTTTTCAATGACTTCATTTCTTAGAGATGTTACTTCATCCTGCAACTTTTGATATTTGTCCTTGAATAACTCTCATTGAGTCTTTAGTCTAGTAGCAGCTTCTTTGAAGGCACCATCCTTTATGTTCAAAAGTTCTTCTTTAGTTCTAATTTTGTTTGTCAGACTTTTAAATTCTGCCTCTATTTGATATCTTTCTTGTTCACTCATAAGAGCAAATTCAGTTGTTTCGCTATCACTTTCATCTTTTCTAAATGGATGGATAGTTGGAGCATCAGAGGATATCAAATTCATACCTGATAGTTCATCTTCATTATAAAATGATTCTGAATCTGATTCTGAATCTGAAGAGCTTCTTACACATAATCCCCAATCAATTCTCCCATTGTCATAGTTCTTCTGAGATGTCTTCTTCTGCTTATGTGCTTTCTTCTTAAGCTTCTTTCCCATTGTTCCATGGATCTCCTTTAAGCGATCAAGCCTCTACGAAAGAACTTGGCTCTGATACCAATTGTTGGAAATGATACTAAGAGGGGGGCGGGGTGAATCAGTATTATTAACTCAATAAAACTTTTTCATTTCCAAACTCTAATTCATATATGCTCCTTCAGTTCAATAAACTTACGATTCAGTTAATTGATCTTCAATGAGTGCATTAGAACATTGTCAACCATATTAATAGAAAACAGGTGCAGTAAAATAGAACAAATCATCACACACACACCATACACATGAACACCATCATATAAGGTGGAAACCCAATGCGGGAGAAAACCACCTGCTGCAAGTCATCTCAATCTTAATAAGAAAATCCTTTTACAATATTTCTGTACTAGTGCAGTCTTATACTAGTATGCAGGCTTCTACCTGCAGAGAGCTAGAACTCCCATAGATCTTGTACTAGTCGATCCATTTACTAGTACGCAGGCTGCTACCTGCTACAATGCTCTTGTACTAGCTAAGATACTAGTACGTAGGCGCCAGCCTACAATCTTCTTTCCTCTGGGTACCACGTTTCATACATTTTCAGACTGGATACACCTGAAGCACAATACATAATCTGAAAGGCCACGTTTCATCCAATTTTCATACTGGACCCTTTAATATCATTGAAGCACATAATCAATCAATCTTTTGAATCACCCAATCACCAGATCAATACACTTTACAAGGATAGTATGTATGTCAGCAATCAGATCTAGTCCATCAGATCATATAAGGATAAGCCATTATGAACATAACCAAATCAATCACTTCTTAGAATGTTGCAAGTGTCCGCAGCTGCACAAACTTCTTCTTGGAAAATCAAGTATAAACAAATCTTCAGAATTACCCAAGCATCAGATCAATATACATGACAATTATCACTCGATCTAGTCAATAGAGGCTGATATCAAGACCCAAACAAAGGATTTACTTACTGCTGCGCACACGGAGGCTAAACATTATTACTACACAGGAAACACTTAATATTGCACACCCAGAACCCTTTAGTAAACAGCAGAGGCGGCTAGAGCATAGTTAAGAAATGAATGCAGCTTTGTTAAAGGAAACTTCTGTCTTATGCGTGTCTGCGGCTGCACAGTTTCCTTCTCGGAGAATATCTGCACTTACTACTACGGGTTGCCCATTTCAAGCCTGCAAGCCTTCACTCTAATCTCTAATTTGCGTGCTTTCTCCTCGATTTAGATTCTGCAATTTCTCCACTCAAGAATTCCGATCTATACTTCCTTAAGATCTTCAATCCTTTTTCGATACCTTGCCAAAGGATCTCTTTTCTTCTTATATAGTCACGCTTTTGATAAAACCATGAGTCGAAACCAGAGGATCCGAAAACCTGGGGCTCGCTTGCTTTTACCGATCTCTCCAGGAATGACTTAAGTGATAAAAATAGCGGGAAAAAGGCCCAAACAACAAAAGGCGGACTTTAAATTTAATGCACCCATAACAATAATACATCGGGTCCGCTCCTTATCGGCGCATGCCCATATCATAATCTATTGCCGACGGCCGATCCGATGGATCGGATGCGATATGGCCATTAACCATGCTTTATATATATGTCGGGTCCGCTCCTTATTGCTATCAGCGCATGCATATAACATCGTCTATTGCCGATGGCCAATCCGATGGATCGGATGTGATACGGAAATTAACCTTGCTTTATAAATGTATCGGGTCTGCATGCTTTCAGCGCCGTCGGTGATTGGATGTGGGAAGCCTTTATATATGAGCGATTGCTACGGATGCGATATTATTATAGACTCCCTTTAATACCTCCATCAGGTCCACCTCCTCTTATCGCAATTGGCATTTGGGTGAGGCAGCACTGCAATATATGCCGAACGCGATATTATTATACATCAATTTAATGCCACCATCGGGTCTGCGTAGTTATCGCAATCAGGGGATTGGGGTGGGCAACCCTTTATACTGCGGATGCGATATGATTATAGACTGCCTCTAATACCTCCATCGGGTCCGCCTCCTCTTGTCGCAATCGGCATTCGGGTGAGGCAGGGCTTGACCGATTGCCACAGATGCGATATTATTATGGACCAAGTTTAATGCCACCATCAGGTCTGCTCACAATCGGAGGTTTCAGCGGTGACACATAGCTGAACCCCCGACACGCATTTATGCTGAAATATATATATTAACACATATAACTTTGCTTATCCGCCAAAAAGGGGAAATGCCTTTGATTATAAAAATGCATATATATGGGATTTGGGCGCCCAACAACTCCCGATAATGTTAATACATGCATATATGGGTTTTAATTTCCTAAACAACTCCCGTTAATCTCTTTATATATGAGAATGTGCCTCTATTGCTCCGATAAGCTCCCAATGGCTCAATGGCTCCCGATAACTGCTTCTGTTCTCCCGATGGCTCCCGATGACTCTGTCTGCGCTCCCGATAATTCTGTCTATTGCTCCCGATGTCTCCCGATGGATCCCAATAAGCTCCCGATATGCTCTTCTGGCTTGGTAGTGTCTTCCAAAGACCTCCTTGCATATGAGAGTGCCTTTCTTACTCCGATAGGCTCCCGATAGCTGTGTATGCTCCTCTTCTTTGGCGTATATATGTGACATATACATATATATGGATCCTCTTGGATCCTCTTGGCTCCTCTTGCTCTATCTACGCCTCTTTGCTTATGGCTAGCATATATATGTGACATATACATATATATGGTTCCTCTTGGCTCCTCTTGCTCTATCTACGCCTCTTTGCTTATGGTTGGCATTCCTGATGAATATGCTCTACATCCCATGTATTATGGCCCATCTGATATCTCTTCTATAGTTCTTCTATGAGTGGGTTGCCATCAAGTACAACACATGCATCATAATGCCAACACCACAGTACCTCCCAGCAAATACATTTAGATCACAGGTAAGTAACTAAATTGCTCCTCTGTTTGCATTTGTGTAATTAGAAGTCATGAGAAATGAGATGTTTGAGGTTGAACGAGGGTAAGGTGGCGAGTTAACTTGGCCACCTTTAGTTAGTTGACTCCAATTGACCGAGATGTCAGCCACACGTGCTCACAGTCAACTCCAGCAAAAGATGCCAAGGACAGGTAGTGGGAGAAAAAATTAACTCCGATGCAATAATGAGGGATGATTACGAGGAGAGGCCATGATAGCCAAGTAGGTGGGGACCAACGGTCCTAATCTAGGCAACGTACACCTTGCTAGCTCAACACTCATCACTAAAAACAACCATAAAGGGTAATAAGTACTCCTCCCCGAGCATTCTCACCACCTTTTCCTTCATTTTATCCTCATAGCTCAGCTACAGCGGTCTCCTTGTACCCCCACAGGCTCGTAACCACCATCCTCTATCAATCTCTCCCATATTCTTGCTCTCATTGTTTTCTACAGAAGCACCCCCAGGTTCTACAAGAGCACCTACAGGAAATCTACAAGTGGGACATCAGGCTTCTACAGGAGGGGTAGTGAGTCGTTTTGAATGGAGAAACCACGATTTTTAGCATGATTTTTGGTCTGAAGAGGTAGGGTTCATGCATGCACCCTATTGAATATCAACATATGAAAGACGTGGTCTTAATTTGAGGAGGAAATAAGTCTTTAGGAGAGGAGAAAATACAAAAAAAATCTAGTTATTTAAAAAAAAACACACAGTCTCCTTTGTTTCTCTATTTCACTCAAAATCCTTGTCTCCACCTCCATATTTGTTTTTTTCAAAAAGGTACAGGCAGTATGACATGGGGGTTTATGATAAAAGAGCCCACTAACTCTACTAAACTCCATGCACATCCTCAAGTTTCCCATTACCATTGAAGATTCACCATCTGCCAAGGTGAAAGAATATTCTTCCAAGACACCTATAACCTTTGAAAAGGGGACTCCTAGATCTCCCACATGGAAAGAAAAGGTAGAACTACAGGACCCAAAAACAGTACTATAGGAGGCTCAGACAATTCTACAGGAGACACTGTCAAAACTATAGGAGACCCAAAAGCTTGAGAAAGAAATGGAAGGACAGCCACAGGTAAAGGAGGAAGAAACAAAGCTACAAGAACCTGATCCCCAGCCTAGTCTTGCCTCCTACTACAATCTACTTGAGGGAGGAAGAATAATTCCACAAAAATTTGCAATTCCACTATTCTTTGAATTAGAGAAAGAGAGAATAAGAACACATAGGTGGATGAAAATAGCCAAATCCAAAGGAGTTGAGGATATTGGCCATATGGAGAACAAACTCAGAGAAATGGGTAGAGAGTTGAGTGCTATCAGACATAGGGAAGCAATTACAAGAAGCCATCTTGAAACTGAAAATGTATTGCTAAGGAGGTAGCAACAAGAGAAAGAGACCTAGCTAGCATGCATGGCCAGCTTATCCATGGAGGCATGGCAATGTAGAACACCAACAAAATCCTATGGCCTATATCTCAAGGACTAATGGTTGCAATTTCAGATAAAGACTTTGGCACAAAGAGGTACAATGCCTTTCCAAGATTACAGACAGTTTATGGACCTGTGTGACCAAATCACATCAGAGGATAAGGCAAAGATGGCAGAATTATACCTACATAACATGGCCCTCACATACATGAATGTGTGGGACCCCAATGCCAGGCTAGGGGACCTGCAACTAATGTCCATGGCCTCATGGATCAACCATGACGAGTTGAGGGCAGCAGAAATAAGAAGGTTGATGATAAAGGAGTAGAATGAGCCATTAATGATGAGAGTTGAGCCATCAGACCCCATGGCACTCATCAGCACACATAACCTGCTTGCCAATAATCCTCAGATTTCCCCTAGATATATCAGTGATCAAGAAAAAGCCATTGCACATTTTGAGGATATGGAAATGTTACTTGGGGATGACTGTGTGCATGCATGTATGAGGATATGTAACACCTTACCACACAGTCTACAGATCAGGGAATATCATTCCTCAATTGGATTGGCCTCAAATTGAGTCCCCCACTGCTGCTACGCATGCTAGAAGGCAGCAGAGAAGAAGAAGAGCAGGAGCAATGGGAAGTGATAGACTGGAAGGCAGGATTATATGACAAGGAAGAGGAGACCACATCAGAAGCATGGGATGCTAGTGAGGCCACCAGGGCCATAATAGATGAGGAGATCGATTGAGTTGCTCAGAGGATGAGCAACACTTTCAGTAGGGGGGTGACGATGAGCCTCATAAATGGGTAATTATATGGGCTCATTTTACCTCCTAACCTAGTCAAATCAACCATTCTCTTAGATTATTGTATGATTTTCTGATTATATTTATGCTTATAGAGTGAGTTGAGTTAGTTATGATGCCATGTGGTCTAATATGTGTTTAATTCAGATTATTGATGAATTTTGTCATCAAAGTCAAGGATCTAGTGGATAAATGGCAGCAATAAATCAAAGTGGAAAAAGGAGACGAATTATAGGAGGGAATTCCCCTCATTTATTACTCCTCACTTCGAATTCCCCTTCATTCAGCTCGGAGCACAAGCAGCCAAGTCATGCACTAGAAGGCAGTCGAGCAAGTGAAGGATAACTAATGATTGTCTCAAGTTTTTGGAGCCATGCCTCCCTCATTTTAAGGAAGCTATTGGTAGCTTCATTTGTATAAGTAGATAGGCCTAGGGCCTCACTAGGGTCAGATTTTTGTTGGATTTTTGCTGCAATTTTTCTTATGTAAACTCTGCTCAACTTTGAGCTTATTATCTTGACAGCTCATGTAATATTGTTATTGTTTTGAGAAAAAAGATGGAATCTTTTTTGAGTTAGCACTGAGTTACCTCAAAGGGTTGAAGCTCTTGGGTTAGGGCCCAATCCAAGTAGCCAATATCCTCTTTACTTGTATTTGTATGTTTCATTTCAGTCGATAGATTAGGTTGCTATTAGATGCATTTCTTTAATGGTTAAGAATAGATTTCTTTTGATGATTTAGTAGTTACTTCCATTTGTGCTTTCTATAGCAGATTAAGTAGTGACAAAGAAAAGATTCAAAAGGATAGCAACAGTGCCTTGACCTCTCTTCCTCCCTTTGGGACAATGATTTGAGGCAAAGACCCTATTGCTGCCCCGAAAACATTGATTTTTCTCATTCATAGGACTTCTAGTGCTTTAGCTTTCTAGTTGGTTCATAGTCTAGTTTATCTTTGCTTCAAAACTTCTTCATCATGCTCATTTCCTTATTTTCAATAGTCTTCTTTCATGCTTTATTTTCCTACAATGGTTATCAACATTTCCTTTCATAGATCGTAGTTTACTTCATGCAAAAAATCTGTTTTTCTAGATGCACTTATTTGCTTGCTTGCTTAATCTCATTGGTTGAATTTCAGTTGTTTATGCAGTAGATACCTTCTAGCAGTAGGGCAGCCTATCATCCATTCTATCCTACATCTGATCCATGCCCTATAGGTCGTCCAAGTCTCCCCTCAATTCTGCCTTAGTTTCCTGCATTTTCCATAGAATTTCTTCCTCTCTCCTTGAGAAAATCCAATCATCTTTCTCTCTCCTAATGATTCTTGGTAGACCTTAGATGCCCTAACACTTCACTCCAACCTTCATATACCTTATCCACCCACTTTCACACCTCCAAAATAGTGAAAACTACTCTCGGCCTCCTCTTGTAGAACGTTGTTTTTCCTCCTGTAGATTTCCTGTGTCCCCTTGTAGATTTTCCTGTAGGCTTTCTTTCAAAGGCCGAGTTTGGGAAAAGCCTCCAAGAGGCCACCTGAGACCTCCTAGGACCCATCCACACCATCCTACATCCTCTCAAGTCCCAAAACAACCCTCCAATGCCACCCATTCGCTGCCACATTCACAAACAATAAATTACATGCATGACAAATTCACATAAAATTACATAAAAATCCAAAAAGATGTTTTTTTTATTCATTTTCTTCCATAAATTGTTTAGTTAGATGTTGCTTACTTCCTTGAATAGGAAATGGCATTCTTTCCATGGTTTTCATAGTGCTTTCTGCAAAAGTAGGATTACTTGGTTAATTAGGATCTCCTTGGTTTGCTTTACATTTCAGTCTTCCTTTCTGCAAGTAGAATAGCATCTATAGAGTAATCTCTCATTTTCCTTTCATCACATATAGAGCTTCTTCTGGAATCCATAGAAGTTGGCTTGAGCTCCTAGTGATCTTGCGTCGTCTGACCAAGTGACAACCTGTAGTAAGAACTAGTACTTGTGCATACAACACCGTCGCTTCCAAGTTTGTTACGAACTACCGGGTTGATAACAATAAAGTAGGTAGCCCAGGAGTTGCAGCATTATTGCTGCAATACTGGTGCTCACCACCAGTTTTCCTCCAAATTCGACATGAAATATCTTGGTGCTACAAACTATATTTTGGGCATGAAAATTAAAAGAGATCGAGCAAAGAGGAAGCTCTGGTTATACCAGAGGAAGTATGTCGAGAGAATATTGCAAAGGTTTAATATGCAGGATAGTAAACCGGTGAAGGTTCCTATTCCTATAGGTGTACAGTTATCTGCTGAACAATGTCCCAAGGCACAAGAAGAGGAAGAGGATATGTCCTGTGTTCCATATGTAAGTGCAGTCAGTAGTCTCATGTATGTGATGTTCTGTACTAGACCAAACATTACACATGCAGTGGGAGTATTGAGTAGGTTTATGTCAAAACTAGGGAAGGAGAATTAGATAGTAGTGAAGCGAGTTTTCAAATATTTGTGTGGAACTAGTGATTATGGTTTGTGCTACCAAGTAAGACTAGGATTGGACAGATTTTTGGATATCCGTGGTTTTGTTGATGCGGAGTGGGCTGGAGATCTGGACCAGAGAAGATCTACAAGTGGGTATGTGTTTAACCTATTTGGAGGTGCAGTCAATTGGATGAGTAAGAAACAATCTGTAGTGGCACTGTCAACTACAGAGGTAGAATACATGGCAGCCACTCATGCAAGCAAGGAAGAAGTTTGGTTGCAAAGATTGTGTTCAAGTATGGGGTTAGTACAGGGAGCTATAAGAATAGACTATGACAGCCAAAGTGCAATTTTATTGGCAAAGAACGTTGCTTACCATTCAAAGACAAAGCACATTGATGTTTAGTATGACTTTGTGAGGGATATGATAGAAGACAAAAAGGTGTTACTAGTAAAGGTGGACACTATGAAGAATACTATAGATGCATTGACAAAATCTGTGAGCTCTGAGAAGTTCTCTTGGTGTAGAGAAACAATGGGCATTGTAGGGCTGGATAAATGACTAAGATCTCTTGTGGCCCCTTGTGGAAAGAAAACAACAAGTGGGAGAATGTTGGGTTGTGTTATATTCTTTCCACGAATAGCCTGCGTAGTTAACCAAGGGGTTAGATTTGTTGCACCGATTGCATAGCAGGGGGTTTGAGGGGTGCAGGTAATCCCACTTTATGGGGTCTAGGGCAGTGCCACGGAAAATTTTGGTTTTGGACCCTATATTAGGTTGGGTAGACCTACCTATGGTTTTGTGCATGATTTTCGCACATGGTTTTCAACGCAATGGTTTTCGGTCCATGGTATTGGATGCTTCGGCATGTATAAATATGTATTGTAGCATTGAAAGGAACATAATGAAAAATCATGTTGGTAGTCCCGGTTTTGGGATCCAGGGGAAAATCTCTGTGTATATGTGTTTTATGTGTTATGCTCTCGCATTGTTTATTTTATGTGTTTTAGAATTCGTATGCAAGTAATTTATGTACGGGGTTAAAACCTACAATTATTATTTTATTTCAGTTTTATTATGCATGTGATCTATGATTTTGATATATGATGGTTACATGTGACCTATGATTCTAGTTTATGATGATTTCTTGAAATTCATGATTTTGATATATAATGGTTGTGTTTTGAGCTAACCTAATGTGATATGTTTATATATGATGATTTGGTCAAGAGTTGGATTGGCTTGTTGTGATAGGAAGTGAACATATGTGCAATTGTACCTTATTGATGGACCACCAATGAGGTATGATTTGGATTTATTTAAATTTATTTTGAATCGAATGGAATTATGTGCTTGGTACAGGAAAGCATGGACATTCCCAGACTGGGTGGTTGAAACCGACTGCAAGAATTGGCATCGTCAGTGAAAGGAATTGGAACAAGAAGCAATATGCTAGTAAAACACTTCAGGAGCAGGACCATTGTGGGACACTAGTACCCAATACTATCCATTTATTTCCATGAGCATGTTTTGATCAGTATGATGGTTTTGAGGTAGGGATATGCCTTGGTTTTTCAACTTTCGATGCAAGGAAACCTTTCCGTGGAGGGGTCGCCTAAGGGACTGTGTAGTAGAGAAGGGGATTCCCACGGAACTTAGAAGGTGTGTGACTGCACAGAAGGGGGTGACCGATTTCCCGAGTGACTGTGTAGCAAAGAAGGGAAGGTAGGGGGTTGATCCATAAACTTCTGTCGATGTTAAACTAGACAATTCATCACAGCATATCTAATAATATTATATTAAAACTCTACAAATTCTACACTATTACAATTTATTAAACTTTAAGATATGTGGATTTAACTATAATAAGTACATGCATGTGAATGGAAACTATGCAGAAAAGTAGAGAACGAAAAAATAAGCTCACACACACATAAGACAAAATATATTCTCTCTGAGAAACTGTTTCTAGAGAAAACCCAGCTGGAAGGTGAGGTTGCTTCATTCTCTTTCTCTGTTTGGAAATATGGTTGCACATACAAAGAAGTAATGCCTGAAGTAATGCCTGTGGCCCATGGGATGCTACAATGCACAAATCCTCTCTGTGTTCTCTACCTCCTATCTCTCCTTTCTATCTTTACTTAGCTATGGAACAATATGCTCTCGAAATAATGGAATGCCTCTTCTTCCTAGTGGCTTGATTATAACACAACCCAATATCCTCGTAGTGGTTAAGTTTGACTACATCAACTCTTAACTAGAGTTACAAAATAGGCTCTTTTAGAGTCTTTTACATCACAAACATGTGGCTAGCCTATTTTCCATAAATAATGGGGGCTGAAGCAGCATCCTCTCGAACTATAGGTGTGAAAATAGGAAGGTCAACATCTGAGTGGCATAAATTTTGCATACGGACTCTGATTGATGCGCTTCTGGTGTCATTGGAAAACTATCTGTTGTAGAATAACATGGAAAGGTGATTCTTTAAAGAAAGAAAAAATTTAGCCCCAAAAAATGTCATTTGATGCCTCAAAATGATCTTGAAAGGATTCAAACCCTATTTCACCAAACTAGGTCCCACCGAGAAAAATAGTCTCGTGAGCTAATTCCTCCACTTTTTCCACTCCAAATGCATCAAGATGGATGAAAAACAATATAATGATCCAAACGTTGGATTTCTTTTTGTCATTAGAATTTCTAGATTGAATCATATTCAGTTTGGGAGTGTGCCATGGAATAATGAGTCAGTAACTATTCATTGAGATGACAAGTTGCGCAAGATTGTAGCACTGGACATTAGGTCCAACTTTCAATTTGGAAGTGGATTTAGGACTTCCTAGGAAGGAGGTGAATCCTGGTATTTATTTGAGAGTCGAGGTGTGAGCCTCTAGATTCCCTTGTTGTTGATGCGGGTATCATATCCTTTTATTTGTTGAGAAAATGTGCATATTTGTATATGTGTGTATTGTTGTAAATATTGTATCGAGATGAATTTAGAAATCTCCATAAACAATATGATTATTTGTTGGTTGAAGAAAATGTGCATGAGTGTATATGTGGTTATTATTGTAAATATTGTAATGAGTTGTGTTATAAAGTTCCAATAAATTGTATGATTGTCATATATTCAGTGGTGGACATTGTAAATACTACAACAAGCTATGTTATAAATCTCCATAAGAAGTATGTTTTTTCTTCAGTTGTTTTTTGGTTTATAGGTTTAATTGAACACCGAGGATAGTGTTCCCCCAAGGGAGAGGGTTCTATAATAGCCCCAGTTAAAAATTCATGTAAAAAACAATAATACCAAGTATATGGGACATGGATTCCAAGTTTAATGGTGGGAAAAACATCCTAATGGGTTTTCATTTGGTTTATTATGGCTAAGGAAATTGGAAAAGGCTTTGGAAAGGAAAGAGGCATAATTTGGCATTTATTTATGAAAATAATGGAAATTAGGAGAAAAGAAAGGTGAAAGGTCATAGGTTGCATGTGACCAGGAAAATGAAGGAAAGATAATGGAAATTAAATAAAATATAGGCCTCAATGATAAAAATGATTCTGAGGATCACTTCATGGCTTTTGTAAGTGTTGGTGTTTGTTCAGTTCAATTTTGGAGCTCTCATTTTCTAATCTCTCTTTCATACTCCTTGACAATTAGAGTTTTCTTGTAGCACCCTTGGAGGCATACTTGGGAATTAGAGTAAGAAGGCAAAGGAAGATAAGGAAAGCACAAGAGTACATCGATACCAACAACTCCAACAAGTTTTTCTTGTAAGTACCGAGTTGCATTATGATTTTCTTACTAGTTTTTGCATGCATAACAAATGCATGCAATTTATTAGTTATGATCTGTCATTGGCATAGAGGATTTCCTAGATTGATGGTGGATTTGCCTGGTAGTGCCATTTCCTAGATTTCCATGGTGTTGTGGGTGTCTTTTATTTTATTTTATGGTTGGTTCTCATGTTCCTTATGGTTGTAGGTTGAGTTACTAGTTCCGCAAAGCCTTGGTTGGATAAATTCTCTGGAAGCCCCGTAAAACCTTAGGTTGAGATACTAGTCTTGGAAGCCTTGGTTGCAAAGATTCTTTGGAAGCCCTTGGGTTGAGTTCTTAGTCTTGGAAGCCCTGTCAAAAAAATGCTCTGGAATCCTTGCAACAACTGTGGGTTGAGTTACTACTCTTGGAATACCTAGTTGGAACAAACACTCTATAGCCCTGGACAGATTAGGTGTAAACCAATCTGGTGATATTTAGTGATGTCTAGCTGTAAGGTGGAATCAATAGTTGAGGTTTGAGGTGGCTTGGCCTCTGGAAGCCCTAGTTTCATTTCTTTGATTTGTTTCATGAGATCCCAAATTCATGCTTGGAATATGGAGCAAGGGTGATTGGATGAAAGAGAGATTTGGTTCAGCCCAATTTATGGTCGGGTGGTACGTGGAAGTCCTTGACCTGGATGGATTTTCATATATTAATAAGAGCTCCTTTTCTTTGGTATTTTCACTAGTAAATGTTCTTGATATTATGTGGCTTTAATGGTTGTTTCCTCATTGATATATCTCTCGTTATTTGTTGGTTACAAGGATGATTTATGACAATTATGATGTATGCCTCTCATCATGTTTTGGTTATTATGTGAAATGTTAATGAATGAATGAACTAATAGATAACACTACAGCTATTGTGAGGATATATAAATCCTCTTTAATGATTCTCAGATAAGTATGAGATCCCTATGTTCAGATGCATATTTATGACCTGTAGATTTCATGTTCATGATATGTTTGAAAAAATGTTTTTCATGGCTAGGCCTTTTTAGTTCAATTTCTTGTATATGATTTGTATGGAATGATTTTTCCTTGTGTCATTCATGGTTTTGGAAAGTTTCATTAAGTTATGGGCATAGGTTTGGATCCTAGCTTAAAACCGTGGCTTAAATCCTGTAGTCACAAGCACAGAACTGGGTGAAAAATACTGTAGTCACTCCCTTGTAGGCATCATGCGTGCGACTGGATGGTTTCATTCAAAATCAAGTAGTGTTGTGCCAATGTCTTGGAGATCCAGGAATTGAAAAGAGATTTCGAGGCACCTCGAAGGGTGGTTTATCCCTTAGGGGTCCTATATCACCTACGAGGGAAGTCATTAAGGGTTTTGTTTTGTCGATTCCACTTCCATAAGGTGATATTGGAGGTTGAATCATATCATAGTGACTCTTTGTCACATGTTTACCCTAGTAGGCCAATAACTTGGGTAAATGTGGGAGGAGGGTGTTACAACATTAAGCACAAAAGCAGAGAAAGTGTAGGGCCACAATATTTGTGAACTTTGGAACATAAGAGTTGGACATTTGTGTCATGGAGCCTTGAATATTATGCAAAAAAATACCATAGGCCTCCCTAGAGGAGCACTTGAGTAGTAGGCCGTATGCAAAATATGTACTTTAGGGAAGTACACAAAATCTAATTTTCATGATGAGGAGAGCAAAGCATATGTAGTCCTTGAAAGGATCCATTCTAATTTATGTGGACCTTTCTTGACAATCTCCATTTCCAGTCACAAATAATTTTCATTTGTATTGATTATTTCTCATGGAAGTGTTGGATCTTCCTCATTCGGAAGAAATATGAGACATTTTCCAAGTTTGTAGAATTAAAGGCACTAGTTGAGAAAGAAACTAAAAAAAAGGTTAAGACTATCAAGAGCGATAATGGAGATGAGTACATTTCGAATGAATTTAAAATTTATGTGTGAAAGAAAACATTAAACGAGAGTTGACAACACCCCATAACCTACAATAGAATGGGGTGGCTGAGAGAAAGAACTATAGCATTATGGGAGCAGCAAGGGCAATGTTGCATGACCACGGCCTACCTCTACATTTTTGGGTTGAAGCATGCAACACAATAGTCTATTTGCAGAACCAGAGTCCTCATTGGGTTTTGGGCATGATTATACCAGAGGAGGATTTCTCGGGGAGAAAGATGGATGTGTCACACTTTAGGATTTTGGAGCTTTTGTTTACTGCCATCTCTCCAAACAATCAAGGAAGAATATTGAGCCAAAAAAAAAAATTGGGGGTATTTATGGGTTACATAGAAACTCCCCATAACTACTTTGTGTACTTTCCATCCCTCAGAATGATACTAATGCGAAGGGTTGTAAAATTTGATGAGGAGAAAGTGATGCGGTGCTCTCTTGAGAGGGAACTTCATATCCCACAAAAAGAGGATCTTTTAGCTCCAAAGATGGAGCCTCGGGAAGTTTTAGAGAAGCCAAAAATTGAGGAGTAGAGAGTGGAGACAACCACTCAAGAAGAACCATCAAGAGAAGGAAGGAAAAGAACCAAGGAAGTTGAAATACTTTTGCAGGATGTGAGGGAGAATGTGGTTGCTCCTTCAAATTAGCATAGGCAAAGAAGTTCACCTGATCGGTACACTGACTACATGACTCTAGTGACTAAGCTTATGGAGACTAATCCATCCTCTTTTGAGGAAGCAGTAGAGAAACTTGTATGGGTTGGTGGAATGGTGGAGGAATATGAATCCATTGTAAAGAACAATGTTTGGGAAGTGGTCCCAAGACTAGCAAATAAATCAATTGTTGGTTCAAGATGGATCTTCAAGGTGAAGCAAGCAACAAACGAAAGCATAGAGAAGTAGAGGCTATATTTTTTGAAAAGCGGTACTCTCAAGTTTATGGAATTGACTATGAGGAAACCTTCACTCCTATATCAAGGTGCTCATCGATTAGATCAATTCTTGCACTAGGTGCGCAGATGGGGTGGAAGATCCATCAGACAAATGTAAAAACAAAATTCATCAATGGAATTATTGAGGAGGAGATGTACATCAAGCAACCAAAATATTTTTAGACTTTTGATCGAGAGACTCATGTGTGCAGACTCAAGCAAACATTGTATTGTCTCCAACAAGCACCCCAGCCTTGGTATGCCAGGATCGATATATATATCTCTAGTTTTAGCTTCACCAAAAGTGAGGTGGATGAAAACCTCTATCATATCTTGGTAGAAGGTATATTTCTTATTATTGTGTTATATGTTTATGATTTGATTTTAACTGGTGATGAGCAGCTGATTAGATATTGCAAGGAGGATCTTGAAGGTAATTTGAAATGAAGGACATGAGTCTCATGCACTACTTCCTTGGGTTGGAAGTATGGCAAGGTGTTGGGGAACTGTTTGTCTCTTAAGGCAAGTATACAAATGAGATACTAGAGAAGTTCCACATGGAGAGTTGTAAACCCATGGAGACACCTCTAGCAACCAATTGGAGGAAGGAAGATGCCACTGCAGGTGAGGAAGTGGATGCTATCATTTATCAACAGCCAGTGGGTTCACTGGTGTATCTCATGAACACACGACAAGATATGTGTTATGTAGTCAACCAGTTGAGCCAAGCTATGGTTAGGCTAACCAAGTTATATTGGAAGGAAGCAAAGCATGTTTTGTAGTACCTCAAAGGCACTACCTAGTTTGGACTATGGTACAAATGGACAGAGGGAGTGAAGCTGTGTGGCTTCACGGATGCGGATCGGGTGGGGAGTCCATCAAACCAAAAGTGTACATCAGGTGGAATTTCCAATGTTGGGCCCATAGCTATTTCCTGGTACAACAGGAAGCAAAGATATATGGTGCTTAGCTCAAGAAAAGCATAATACATTGTTGCAAGAGAAGTAGCATGTGAGGTGATTTGGATGAGAAATATACCTGTTGGACTATTTGGTCAGATGATGGATCCAATTATGATCTACTATGATAATCAGATTTTCATAAATATCTCTAATAATCTGGTTTTTCATGATCAATCCAAGCATATAGATATCTAGTATCACCATTTAAGGGATTGTGTGTAGAGGCAGATAATGTTGTTGTAGTATATTCTGACAAAGGAATAAGATATTGACATTTTAACAAAGGCATTGTCAAGAGGGAATTTAGATTTCCATGGGTGTAGGATAGGGGTGGTTGATAATCCCCTTCTTGCTGAGAGGGAGTGTTGAAAATTGCAGCAAGAAATTCTCAATTTGATTTTTCCTTGATCAAATTGAGAAAATTTGAATTTCCACATCAGCAGACATCTTGCATGCAGTTAGCTTGTGTGAGATGGCTTGTGTCAACTAGTTTACTCAGTAAATTCGACTTAGAGGAGTTAGATTTCAGTTAAGCATGTGTGATTGCTAATTCGTAGCAATAAAGGTTAGTTATATCAAGTTTTTTCAGTTAAACTAGTTCCAATTGTTGGAGGAACTAGGGGAGGGTCAGTTGTGCAGTGGGACTTCAGTAAAACTCAATGATAATTCAGTTAACTTATCAATCAACCCAAAATAGCTAGTGCATACAGAGAATTCGAGTTCCCCAGCTATGGTGGAGATTCTAAGGCAATGTAACTTCAATTGTAGAATATTCTTGACTGTACAGGTGTTGCATGCAATCCGATGATCAACCTTGGGAATTACGCAATCTATTTTCGAGAAATTCCTAAATAATAGTGGCCTAATTTCTCAAGGAATTGTGAAAGGAAATGGGGGCTCAAGTAGAGGCAGAAATTGACTAAGTTTGGGTCAGATCTTCTTAATGATCAGATATATAGGTTTTTCACTTGCAGGTTATGCTTAGTTGAGAAAAGAAATTGTAATACATCTCTATTCATCAAATTAATGCAAGGAGGCATTGGGGCTATTAGCATATTTAATTTCCCAAGAAAATTACTATTTGCATGTCTGTTATTTCTTATTTTTTGTCTGAATTTTTTTTTCTAAACTATGAATTAATGTCCATATATAAATAGAGTAGGTTTGTGTCTTGTGATTTTGAATAAAAATTCATAAGCAGTTGCAAATCTAAACCATAATTTCTACAGTATGAATGTCAAAAAAAAGTGTATAAGGAGGTGGTTAAAGAAATGGACATAATTTCATAATAGGAGGACCCATCTCAACAACAACATGCTTCAAATGTATGTAATCATGATTGACTTTGTACATGTAAGAAATAATTTAGCATTAAATATTAATTTTCAAGTATTATCTTACAGAAAATAAAACAAGATGAAACTCATTCAGCACATAAAACAGGATGACAAGGAAGAAAAGGCTTGATTTCAACATTTGTGAGTAATTTTTAATATTTCCTTATAACAAATAAAGGTTTCATTTTCATATATTTTAAGTTGTTTTACAACAACCATCCTTGAATGTCTTCAAATAGCTGCTAACATACAAAGAAGAACCATCAGAGGAATTGATCAACATTGGGTTAAATAAGGGTTGTGAGTATATGTTGGCATATCAAAAATTAATTATGGAATGTGTAACTATCTATGTTGTTTTACTTCTCTAAGTTTATAATTAATAGAAATTTTTTTATATATTAAATCTATGATTTATAATGGGGTTTAAAACATGCAGGAAACAAAGTATGGAACTACGTCAGCAGAAGACTTGTTGCAACAAGGCATGAGACTTGGTTTTGAAACCATGTGCATAATTTATGAGTCACTTCTTGCTATGGTACATTTCTATTCGATTTACATTGATGTATATTATTTATTTCAATTTTCATTATTCTCACCAATGTAGATACACTCATTACACTTTATTTTTATGTTTGCAGATGGAAATTGATCAAGAAGATGAAAAAAATCAATGCAATCAACAAAAAATTCCTCCAAATAACCTAAGTCATGGAAGTAGCTCAACCACTGACATTAGTTCCAATGAAGAATGACAATCTATTTGGATATCAATGCAACTTGTTGTATTTTTTGAAATAATCGTTTGTGAAAATCAGACATTTTGTTTAATGTAATGGATATAGCATCCCAATTGAAAGACAAGTGGTTACCAATAACAATCCCATTTTTCATGACAAAGAGGCTCTTATTGATATATAATAAAACACATTCTAATTTATTTTATTATGTTATCGAATGTCGCTATGAAAGGATACACCACTGATTAAATACATGGATGATTCAATATTATATAAAGAGATGTGAAATCTGATAATATAAAAAATTAATCCAAACATCATATACAAATGCACTAATAAAATTTTAATTTATATGAATATTGTTATAAGATATATGTCGATTTTTCGATGAAAAACATATTTTAAAAAATACAATAATTGCATTGTCACAAGTCGATGTTTCCAAAAAAAGGAAAATCTCATACAAAAAATCGGTATGTCTATGACATAAAAATGCACCAGTGTGTTTTTTATATAAAATCACCATGATGACATATTTTTGTATGACCAATGCCTCCTCAAAAAATTACAACACCGGGGGGGTTTATTTCTTCAAGCGCCTGTATTGTTTGAGATTAATGCACTGTAATTCTCAACAGACGAGCACTTTCAGAGAACTAACACCCTTGTCCTACAAAATATTACGTCCATCCCTGTGTATTATGAAAACTAATAGCACCAGTCCTTTTATATAACTAACACATTGGGGTATTTTTACAAATGATACGCATCTACACTTCAAGTTTAAAAAAAAGCACCATATCAGCAATTATTTTTTGCATGCCCCAGTGCCATTCCTTACAAGAACGGCCTATGGATTTTTTATCTATTAGCACTAGTGCGATATATAGATGCACCAGCGTTCTTCACATTCAATGCCTCAGTCGTTTTAGTTATGTATGCTAATCGATGCTTTTATATATGTAGCGCACTGGTCTTACTTGTTCCATGAAGTGCACCACAAAAAAACACCCGCTAAAACCTCTGGCCGCCAATATTTTTTTAATTTTGATGAATTTACATTAAAACCTCTACTAAAACATCTACTATTACAAAAAATGTTTTAGCGGATGTTCTTTTGACAATTTTTTCCAATTTTATAATGCTAAAAACCTTCATTATAAGTTATGCTAGAAGGTATTTTCCTTGTAGTGGGTGTTTCCCCTTCATGGTACAACTTAACTTTGAAATCCCTATATTTGAGGGTCAAATAGATACAAATGTCGTAGATAAATGGTTAAATTTGCTGCAAGGATATTTTTCGGTTCATGATTTTTCTGAAAGGGAAAAAAATAATTTTTCTCTCCCCAAAGTTTCCCCCCAAATCAATGATTGGTGGGAAACCTAATGTGAGTAGAAGGATGAGAGGGAACACTCACTTTCTGCAGTCGCACCCACTTAGAATTCCTTCTGAGATGTCATCAAGGAATAATATTACCTTATTGGAATATATGAAGATAAATAAATAAAATGGACCACATTGCAACAGGGAAGGGACCAAGACATGCCAGAGTTCACAAATATCTTTCATACCCTTCGCACAAAGTTGGTTATCAAGGATTTTGAGTGGAATATGGTACTCAAATACTTTAGTTTTGTACACAAATTCATCCGAGATGAGATGGAGGTCCTAGAAATCTCCTCACTTAGCACTGCATACCGATACGATGTCAATATCGAGAATAAATTCAAAAATAAGAAGCAATACTATGGATTTATGAATCTAAAGGAAGGAAAAGGTGCCCCAAAACAATAGAAAAAAGGACAAATCCAAGGCGGGGTGACAGAGGATAACCCATCGAAGCTACAAGAAAATAATAGTACCACAATGATGAAGAAAGGCATAGGGAAGTGGTGTGAGTTGCACAAGAGCCCCACTGAGAAGAGAAGTGAGTGTTGTCCCAAGAAATCACTATTAGCCAAGCTGAAGGTTTCAGAGTAAAATGGATGTTCCAACTTTGAGTCAGATCCTAACAAGGGTACTGACAAATGGAAGCATATTATTGATGCAGAGCCTAACGCCATCATTTCCACCACAAAGGTCCAAAAGATTGAGCCCAAAGGCCCAGAGGAGGGGGATCATCTCTTCCAGTCAGAGATGTGGGTGAAGGGGTCATCGTTGCAATTCATTGTCGACAACGGGAGCCAAAAGAGTCTCATCTCAACAGAAGTTGTTAAGTGGCTAGGCTTGCCAATGACATCAAACCTGTAGCCATACACCATCGAGTGACTCCAACAAGGATGAGATATCTACTTTATCTAGTAGTGTCTCCTTCCGTACAACATGAAACCCTTCACATATGAGGTGTTGTCTAATGTTTCTCCTCTTGAAGTTTGTGATGTATTATTAGGAAAACCATACTTATGGAAGCGTCATGATGTGTATGAGTCTTGACCTCACACTATTATTATTGCTTTGGGTAGTAAGATATGCATGAGTCCAGAGGTAGCCCCTCCTACCATCATCTCTTTGATCTCTGATAAACAAAAAAGTAAGACCATCTCCTAGACGAGGAAATCTGTTTTCTTCTTTATTCACTCTCAAAGTAAGTGGAATATTGTGCCAGATACATGGCCCTCAGTAAGGGTTCCTCCACACAATAGAAGTAGGTCGATAAGGTCGTGAAGAATACAGGGACATATTCTCCTAACCCACAAAGGTACCCTTTCACTACCAAGTCAAGAATTAGATTGATATGACTCCCAGAGCACCTCTACCCAATAGGTCTATACACAACTACTCCATTATAGAAAATGAAGAGATCAAGTGACAAATATGGGAGTTTCTACAGAATGAAGACATCCAACCAAGTTCATCACCTTGTAGGAGCTTGATTGTACTTATACAGAATAAGGATGGTACCTAGAGGCTCTAAATTGATTATCAGACACTAAACAAAATCATTGTCAGAAGAAAGTATCCAATCACACAGATTGATGATCTTTTCGATTAGTTCAATTGGACCAAGTATTTCAGAAACATCGATTTGAAGTTTGGCTATCACCAAGTTCCAAAAGAGTATACAGAAGCTTGCCTTCAAATCCAAGGAAGCAATTTTTTAATGGTTGGTCATGCCTTTTGGGTTGACAATTTCCCATGCAACTTTTATGAGGCTGATGGATGACATCTCGTGGCCCTTCACCAACTTGTTCATGGTTTTTTATCTATACGACATCTTCATCTTAAACAATCGTTGAGAAGAGAACTTGAAACACATTCAATAGGTGATTCAAAGCATGTGGGAGCACAAACTATGTGCCAAATTAGAGAAATGCACCTTTGGAATGAGCCAGGTCTAACATCTAGGTTACATCATAGATGAGAAAGGCATGCATTTGGATCTGGCTAAGATGTAAGTCATTCAAGATTGGCTAGGCCCAACCACCCTAATAGAGCTTTGCAACCTTTTGGGCCTTACCAATTTTTATCAGAGGTTCATGTTCATATTCTCCCATATCACTTGGAATTTAAGTCAGGTTATCAAGGGAAAAGCGACATGAATTTTTTATTGGTTTGAGTCCCAACAAAAGATGTTCGTTGAGCTGAAGCACTGCCTCTACTCTGGACCTGTACTTAAATCGCTAGATCTACAATAACGATTTTCAATTAAGACAGATGTCTATGACTATGTTATTGGTGCAGTTGTCACCCAACAAGGGTATCCGGTGGCCTATTATAGTCAGACACTTTCTAATACAATTCAGAATTACCTAACTTATGATAAAGATATGTAATTTATCATGTAGGCTTGTAGGAAATGGAAAAATTTTATTCTGGGGAAGGAGACAATCATCCATACAGATCACCAACATCATAATTTTATGCATACACAAGGGAAGTTACAGAACAACCACTATCAAAATTTGTCTATATATCTACAATAATTCTACTTAAACATTAAATACAAAAATTGTAGCACCAATCATGTTTCGAATTTACATAGCCAGCCCCCAATTGCACAATTGACTACTGGTCTCAACTCTTATGGCCACGAGACCTCTAGATGGTCCCATTCTACAAAAATGATCTAAAGTTCACTACCACATACCAGATGCTAGTGGATAGCAAGCAAGTTCTATATTTCCACCTCCAGGACACAGTATTATGCTACTTGGGTGAGCATTCCAAGCTAACTTAGGAGACACACTACAATGGGGTCACAGGAAACTTTGGTGTGGAGAAAACTATGGCCATACTATAGAAGTATTTTATTTGGCTAAAACTCCAACAGGATGTTGGAAAGTATATCATATCCTGCATTACGAGTGCCATTTCCAAGCCAACCATCAAGAAGTAAGGCCTATACACTCCTATGCCTCCTCCTAGCTAGTATTGGGAATCCATCTCCATGGAATATCTATTTGGATTCCCTTCTACCAGGCATGGTAATGACTGTGTATTTATGATCATGCAAACATTTTGTAAGATGGTTGTATTGGTGGTATACAAGAAGGCTTTCACAATAAAGGACATTGCCAAACTCTTCTTTGTATGAGTGTGGGTACATTTTTTGATCCCGCAAACCATTATATCGGACCAAGACAACAAGTTCCTGAGCACGTTCTGGTCTAGCCTCTGGACAATATTGGAAACCATGTTCACTAAGTCAAATGCATTCCATCCCCAGACTGATTGCTAGATACAGGTCACCCGTAGGATAATCGTGACATCCTACGCATGTACAACTCCAACAATCCACCAACCTAGGATGAGAGCCTTCAGTATCTGTAGCACAAATATAAAAAATATCTCCATAGCTCGATTGGTCGCTGTCCCTTTCAAGTGGGTCTGATATTTCAACATTTGTGTCTAATTGATGTTGCCATGCCTCATACGACTACACAAAAAAATTCCACACACGTACAGTACGAGATTGATAAAGCAACCAGGTTAGTTGAACACATCCAACACATCTGCTAGTAGGTTCATGACATCTTGGAGAAGTCCAATGCCAAGTACAAGTAGGGGCATGATCAACATTGGGTGCCACATAAATTCTAGGTGGGCGATAAAGTTTGGTTGCATTTCTAGAAAGAATTCCTTGTCAGAGCCCTTAAGAAGATGAAACTAGTATGATATGGGCCTTACATGATCACTAAGGTTGTGGGAGATAATTATTTTGAGCTCAACATTCCCCCATTCCTTGGCCTACACCTAGTGTTCAATGTGCACCGCCTTTGGCCATACTTTCCACCATTGTTAGACACATCATACATTGCAGAACAATTAACACCCACAAAGCTCAACCCAAACTACATGGAACAGGCCACAACAACTCAGATCATGCACACACAAATCAAGAAAAATTGCTAATAGAAGATCCAATTGTATCAGGTTGTCAAAGATGTCCAACTCCTACACCAAGGAAAGTGGCTCACCAGCGACTAAGTTTAGTAGAAGTTTCTCCATCTCATGGAGGCACTCAATGCAATCGGGATCATTGCTTCCTAAGGGGGGAGGATTGATCTAGGTGGATATTGGTGGCTAACCACCTATTCCAATTGGACCCTGTTGATGCCTCAAAATTCGCTGCACCAGCATGGGGGAAAACCACCCTATCTAGACCTTAAAGAAGTTACTTTTCCATTTGGAATAGTGGCTCTGACTGGTTAAATTAGGTCTAGTTACTTTTTCCAAATCACTATCAACTTTAAATATGTCTTTAATTTCTAATAGCTAGGAACATCAGATCAATTATTCTAGATGATCAGGCAAGAAGAATGACAATTAAGTTTTTTTTGTGGAACAACCAAAGCAATATAAAGTTTTGCCTCGAAGAGAGGACTTCTAAGATAACACATGCATGATTTAACTAGTATGAAATTAATTTATCCTATCTCGGTTGAAGGAAAAAAAATCCTTCTCCCGATCAAGAGCTGATTTATTAAAAGAAAACATTAAGGAATTGAAGTAAAAATCAAGGAATCAGATCAAGGATATAGCTCTCGATATCTAACTCCTTGTTAATCTAAATACTAACAATGAAGCACTTAGTAAATAGTTACATAAGTATTTGATAGAATTAAATTCAATCCCTAAGGTATATGCATATAAAAACTATTTATTTCCCGGGTTTACTTGTTATTTGAATGTGATCTAAAATGGTTGTCTTTAGTACATGGTAATAAAAATTAACCATATACTAAAAGAAATGAAAACTTTTAAGTTAATTCTTTTAATTAAATAATTAATTAAAAGAATTGTTAAAGCATATATCGTCATCCAAATAAAATAACAAGCTAGATGTATTGAAAAACTACAACACTGGCATATTCAAAAATGAGATGATGTTGAACTATGTTAATAATATACATATAACAGATAAATTAAAAGATGGAATGACTTCAAATTATACAAAAAATAACATTAAAACATTGATAAAAATACCCAATGTAGCACGCTCATTTTGTAAAATTCATAGTCTCGATCTTTTTTCTTCATCTCGAAGCTCTCCAAAAATACAAAAATGCAACTAGCTGAAGCCTCTTTAAGTAAAATAAAAACAATTCAGATCCTAACATTCTATTAAAAAAGACTAAGGTGTATAATAATGCAAGCCTCAAAGGCCTTCTTTTTCGATTTCTGGACTCGGCCCAGTCTATTAGGATAGACTTGCAGATACAAAAATGCAAGCCCTCGAGGCTTTATTTTTTAGATTTTGGACCTTTTATTCGATCCATTAAATGGGTTTAAATAGCAATACAATTAAAAAAAAAAATAGGAGGTTTGTGCACAACACTAAGGAAATTAATGGAATCCCTCAAATCTTGAAAAAATAAAAAATAGTTTTCAAAGATAATCTTTTGAAATGCCATTCTGCTTTATTGGCCTCGTATTTCGATCAAAGGATCCTCGCACTTGTAGATTCTGTAAAAATTAATCTGCTTCTTTCACTACACAACTTTCTCTTATTCATTTTCTTCACTGTTGAATTCTTCATTTATACCTGGAAAACGATAAACCATGGATAAGCAAACATAAATCAAAACTATGCTTTTCAGAAAAAGATAAGATCGAATGAAAATATATGGGCCGTTTATTTAAATCGTTATTGCATTGGAATCAAGGATAGAGTCCAGAATAATCACAATACATTGGAGCAGGTATGAACCATATCACAATCAGATCTCAAACAGGGACTATATTAAAACAATTGCATTAAAACAAGGAGCATTCCTTATCGAGATCAAATCATAATCACAATGGAAAAGATCGAACCACAATCACAATTAATTAGGCAGCATAACCTATCCTTATCGTAATCACGCTTTAGACGGAGTAAAAAACTACATGAGGCCTGTGGATTTTGCGATTGCGATATCGCAATCACGGAAGACCAGGGATACACTAATCACAATAGCTTGTGAATTAGGGCCAGAACTTAGAATAATCGCAATCAGTTGGAGGCGGGGAGGGGATGAATTATTGTCATATTTCGAGTAGGGAGAATCCCTATCGAAATAGATGAAAATCCAAAATATATCAATCAATACCAAATCGCAATTGGAAGGGGAAGAGGAGGAATGGCTTAATTCCCGTGAAAACTTGTGATTCCAATATCAATCTCACAACGATGGAAAGGTGGATGGCTATCAGTTCCAAAAGATTTGTGATTTGCTATCTACGGGATGACGTTAGGGATGTTGTAATGGTAACGTGTATCTGACGTCATTGCTAACGTGGCGGATGATGTGGAAGAGGAATGGGTCTCATCAAGGCTTCTATCGTAGATCGTAATCGGTGATCCAGAGGAATTAAGACTGTGGTTCTTGTAATTTCATGGACAGAGGGGATTTATGAACTGGAGCGAATAATCCCATCGGGTTCGACTAATCACAATCATAATTGGAATGAGGAAGGAGGCATGACACTTTGGTAACTGTGATATCCATGAACATGGGGAATTTATGGACTGGAATGTATAATCCTGTTAGGTCTGGGCTATATCGCATATCACAATAAGGGGTGTGAACATCAACCATGTAACTTTTGGGATTTGCAATAGTGGATTTTATTACTTATGATTAATTTTCCTGTCGGATCTGGTTGATGAATATTGCAATCGCAATTGTTTAGGGGGAATTAACCATGGTGTATTGCTTCTTTGTGATGCGGGGAAGCGATAAGGACTAACCTCCAAAATTTATTATTTTTATTAAATAACCCATACTATTTAATACTTAAGGCTTTCTACAGTCTAAGTATAGTCTTGGTATTGGGGGTTATTTAATTTTTTATTTTTTTTTATAATCAAGGTTTAATACTTTGGTTTTAATTAAATTGCCTAAGTATTAAACTTTGGTTATGTGATTTTATTAACAATTTTTTTTGTTGATTTTTTATTTTTTTACTTTTTGTTTTTTAAGAAATAAAATCAAAGGTTTTGTAAAAAAGAAAATGTTTTATTGAAAAGTTTTTTTTTTTTTTTTTCATTTTTAGTGTTTTAAAATTTTAATAGAGGGTCCCCATATTTTTGTGACAAAATGATGGGGGGGTTGTGGCCAACAACAATGGCGACTCACTGGGAAGAAGTAGTTATCTCTGGTTTAAAGATACGAAACCTTTGAAAATGAAGGAATTATAGCTAGATGATTCAAAATTCAAAATTCAGATATCCTAGCAGTTTCATCCCTGTCATACACCATTAAGAGACAAAAATCATATCCATCATTGTTCATAAACTTATAAAAATTTACCCCATGAATTTAGTATTTTCCAGCAAATTGTATGTACAATAGTCAACTTCGTTGGCAAAGTTTTCAAGTAAATAAGATAATCAAGTAAAACATAGTGTTAATTTAACTTCCATACCATAGGCATAGCCACTGCTGCCAGCAGGCGTCCATAGCCTCCACAGGGATACCTTTTAACCCGTTTAGGTTCCAGTGTCCCATCTATTAGGAATAAATGCATAGTTCCAAAAGATCATATTAAACTTATTCAGATGTCAACAAAAGATCATTGTCTTGGCTTGGTAACCAACTGACAAAATTTTCATTCATGGAATCTATCACAGTGAACAAATCGACTCATGATGATACCTCTTTTCCTTCAACCTTGTGGTCGAAAGCCATTACATTTGCTTAGTGACCAATAATGGTAATGTCACAATGTTAAAACCTATGATCATGGTAGGTCAACTCACGATGAGACCTCCTATCCTTTAATTGACCATTTTTGTTTTTAGATTTAAATATGGTAATTGTTCATCTCATAGAGATTGCTTAATAGATGGGGTGGAATATTACTCGTTAAGAGCGAGGGATGGCATAAAAAGTTTTAAGGTAGCTAATATTTACTTAATTAACCTTAATTCTCAAGAAATGATAACCTTAAGTAATTGCTGACAAATGTATTTTTCTTTCTTGAAAATGGGGTTAAAAAGATAGTTCATTATAAAATGATGGATAGACTTAAACACAAATTACTGAAACTAAGGAATTTACTGGTTAGGAAAACTAACAATGGGCATAACAAAATCATCTTTAGTGAAGTATTCCTTAAAGATAAGATTTTGTTAATAGAAAACAAAAAATAAAATACTTTCCCAAAGACTATGCCAAGTTGAATGGAATAAAAATATTTCCTCATTTTATTAAAAAAATGAAATGAAAACAAAGCCAAACCAAATTGAAACAAATGCTAGCAAACTAGCAGGAAAGCAATCGAAAGAATAAGCCATTACAAGATAACATAAGGTAACTATGTTAAAAGTGAATTTTTTTCTTGTAAGTGGTTTAAGGTTCTTATTAAAGCATTGATGTGATTTAAAGTTATGTATTATATTTTCCTTTGTAAATCTTGCTTAAAAAAAAACTAATTTGCGAGTCTTTACAGATCAAATTTTTAGGAAATAGAACAACAATCAGTTTTTTTTTTAATGAAGTAAAACAAGAAGAAAAAATTGAAAAATGGAAAAGGAAATTCCCTGAATGAATTATGTTGTTTGTTCTTTCTTAGCTACTTTTTCCAGCAAAACCAAATCCTCAAATCAAATCTATGAAATCCTGCAAAAGGAAGAAGAGAAGGGTAAGAAAACAAAAAGAAAAAGAAAAACTAAGAAAGATGAAAATCAACATGTACATACCTGAGTGAAATTCATACCATTTTACCTTGTAAATCTTGACATTGTCACACAAAATAGGCAAGGCAGGTCATGTTTATCTCCAAGTTTGCCATATGTTGAAGATCATGGAATTTATTTAATCTAAATGATAAGAAACACTACATAAGGGTTATTACAAGACAAAATAAAAGCTTGAATGATATTCAATGCCAAGACTCAAATATTTTTGTCTTGCAACCCTTTTATTAATCAATCTCTTATTTAAAATGTTAATTCTAATCCTATTGCAATTATGTGTGAAAGTAGGACGGAGCATTTATAATTTAGTAAACATCTTAGAATATCGAGTTTACTGTTGATCAAATGTAAAATCATTTTACAAATGAAAATATGAAATGATCAAGGTTCCAGCTGAATAAATGATAAGGTCTCATCCTATTCATTAAAATACCATAATTGCTTTATTTTGGAAGAAAAATAAAAACAAACTAAACAAGAGTAACTTTATTCCTACTCTAACTCTTTTGAAGGAAAATGACTAGGTATAGTCATATTTCCAATGTAACCAAGTAAGTTCCTTACTACCTACAGAAATAAACACTACATATGTTAGAAAAAGAGAAAAATCAATTATTAAACTATGTACAAAAATCCTAGAATTATTATGCATATTAATTCCTAAAAATGAAAATAGAAGAAATTTAAAATCAGAAAATTTTATGCTAAAAGAATTTTCTAATTGAAAATAAAATCTATCGTGATATGTACAATTTAAAGGGTTAGAGATATTACCTTTAAGGACCCACCAAGGTCTGGCTTTTGAAAACTGTACAAGATGGGAAGTATTAACATCAATTGTTTCTAATATTTTACAAAAACTATCTTTTTCCCTTGTGAGACATTGATCGTCATAATGAAGAGAAAAAGAAAGAAAATCCTTAAAGGTATCTACTATATGTACATCGGGATTAAGGCAACTGACTATCCCATGATTATCCGCAAGAGTAAGAGGGTCACCAGATGTTTTCAACAAGCCTTCAATATGACAAGTATCGTATAAAAGATTGTCATGATTGATATTGAAAACTTGTAATGTGAGTTTATGATCCAAATCAAAATGAAAGGAAGCAGTTTTGAGCTTAGAAGTTGAATCAAATGATCGAAACTCATGATTGTTAAAGACCACAACCTTTTCCAATGATTTATGAGAATCTTGAATATTGTGAAAAGAATGAGTAGAGGTTTTTTAAACTAATATCAATAAGTGATTAATCATTTAAAGATGCCCCTTGCATTTCATGATATAATTCATTTGTAATATTTGAACTAGGAAATATTCCAACAGGTTGACACATATAATAATCATGTTGCAAATAGTGATAAACAGAAACCAAATCATCATTTAGAATTTCAATTGATAATTCATTAGACAGTTTCAAGTTTAATAATGCGTCATCTGTCGTCAAAATAAGATCTAGATTATTTTCAAAAGAAGAATTATTGTTATGATTATTCATTAAATCTTCATGTTGTGTAGAATTTAATTCTATTGAACATGACTCATTATCATAAACATTAGGAGGTACCATAAAAACATTTTCAGGGGTAATATTTTCTCCTGATGTTGATGGTTGAGGAGGATAAGAATTTTCATTTAAAGGTTCAACAAGATTAATTGTAGAATCAAGATTTAATGATGGTGATTCCTCTTAATGTTCACTATAAGTTCTTATATTATGTTCTTGAACAACAAAGGTAAATTTGTCAGTTAAAACTTTCTTAGGGGGTAAATATTCATGACAAAATATGTAGCATAATAACATAAATCTACTGGAAAATTCGCTAACAATTTCATCGTCAAAGATTATAAGTTATCAAATTCTAAGCACAATTTCTCAAAACTATAATTGTGATGAGAGAAAAAGAATACCTGCATGAATTGATTCCAAGAGTGAATGCACTTAGCTGGTAGCATATTGTACCATTCTCAAATCCTTCCTTGAATCGTGAGAGTAAATAATCGATAAATTTCATTGTCATTAGTGTTTTTAAAAAATTTGCATTTATGTATAAATTGATCAATATGATCTAACTTTGGTAGGCTTGCGTGAGTTAAAAGCATGACCCAACGTAGGAATGCAAATAGGAGCCATGACTAGTTAAAAATGTTAAAACAAGACTTCATACAGATCAACTAGCTCAGGCCCTCCTTCTAGTGCCAAAATGTTGATGCCTCGAAATTTGCTGCACCAACATGGGGGAAAACCACCTTGTCCAGACCTTAAAGAAGTTCCTTTTCCATTTGGATAGTGGCTCCGACTAGTTAAATTAGGTATAGTAACCTTTTCCCAATCACTATCAGCTTTAAATATGTCTTTAATCGCTAATAGCTAGGAACATTGGATGAATTCTTCTAGTTGATCAAGCAAGAAGAATGACCCTTAAGTTGTATTTGTGGAACAACCAAACCAATATAAAGTTTTGCATCGAGGAGAGGAATTCTAAGATAACACATGCATGATTTAAGTAGTATCTAATTAATTCATACTATCTTGATTCAAGGAAATAAGAATCCTTCTCCCAATCAAGAGTTGATTTATTAAAAGGAAACATCAAGGAATTGAAGTAGAAAATGAAGGAATTAGATCAAGGAGATATCTCTCAAGATCTAACTCCTTGTTAATCTAAATACTAACAACCAAGAACTTAGGAAATTGTTACATAAGTATTTGATAGAAGTAAATTCAATCCCTAAGGTATATGGATATAAAAACTATTTATTTCCTAGGTTTACTTGTTATTTGAATGCGATCTAAAATGGTTGTCTTTAGTACATGGTAATAAAAATTAATCATATGCCAAAAGAAATGAAAACTTTTAAGTTAATTATTTTAATTAAATATTAATTAAAATAATTGTTAAATCATATATCACCATCCAAATAAAATAGCAATTTACTGCTAGATGTATTGAAAAATTACAGCACTGGCATATTCAGAAATGAGATGATGTTGAATTGTGTTAATAATATACATATAATAGACAAATTGAAAGATGGAATGACTGCAAATTATACAAAACAGAACATTAAAACATTGATAAAAATACCCAATGTAGCACGCTCATTTTTGTAAAATTCACATTCTCGATCTTTTTCTTCATCTCAAAGCTCTCCAAAAGCACATATATTCTACTAGCTGAAGCCTCTTTAAGTAAAAGAAAAAGAATTCAGATCCTATCATTCTATTAAAAAGACTAAGAGGTACAATAATGCAAGCCTCAAAGGCTTTCTTTTTCGAATTCTGGACCCGGCCCAGTCTATTAGGATAGACTTGGAGATACAAAAATGCAAGCCCCCAAGGCTTTCTTTCTCAGATTCCGGACCTTTTATTCGATCCATTAAATGGGTTTAAATAGAAATAATTTTATTTTTTTTAAATAACATGTCTGTGCACAACACTGAGGAAATTAATGGAATCCCTCAAATCTTGAAAAAATAAAAACAGTTTTCAAAGATAATCTTTTGAAATGTCATTCTGGCTTATTGGCCTCATATTTCAATCAAAGGATCCTTGCATTTGTAGATTTTGTGGAATTGATCTGCTTCTTTCTCTGTGCAACTTTCTCCTATTCATTTTCTTCATTGTTGAATTCTTCGTTTATACTTGGAAAATGATAAACCATGGATAATAAAACATAAATCAAAACTGTGCTTTTTCGAAAAAGATAATATCAAATGAAAATATATGGGTAGTTTATTTAAATCCTGATCACATTGGAATTAGGGACAGAGTCCAGCATAATTGCAATACATTGGAGAAGGTATGAGCCATATCAAAATCAGATCTCAAACAAGGACTATATTAAAACAATTGCATTAAAATAGGGAGAATTCCTTATCAAGATCAAATCACAATCACAATGGAAAAGATCAAATCACAATCGCAATTAAGCAGCGAGAAGAACCTATCCTTATCACAATCGCACTTTAAATGGAGGTAGAAATAACGTGAGGCCTATGGATTTTTCAAATACGATATCTCAATCATGAAAGACTGAGGATAAGCTAATCACAATCGCTTGAGAATTGGGGGAAGAACTTAGAATAATTGCAATGATCGGTTGGAGACCAGGAGGGGATGAATTATCGTCATATTTCGAGCAGGGAGAATCCCTATCAAAATAGACAAAAATCCAAAATATATCAATCTTGACCAAATCACAATTGGAATGGGTAGAGGAGGAATGGCTTAAGTCCCATGAAAACTTGTGATTGTGATATCGCTATCGCAATGATGAAAAGGCAGATGGCTATCGGTTCCGAAAGATTTGAGATTTATGAACTGTGGGATCACGTGAGGGATGTCATAATGGTGACATGGATTTAACATCATTGCTGATGTGGCAGATGACGTGGAAGAGGAATGGTTCCCATCGGGGCTTCCATCACAGATCGCAATCTGTGATGCAGAGGAATTAAGACTGTGGTTCTTGCAATTGTGCGGACGCGGGGGATTTATGAACTGGAGTGAATAATCCCGTCTAGTCTAGCTATCGTGATTGCAATTGGCATGAGGCAAGAGGCATGATCGTTTGGTGAATGCAATAGTCGTGCACATGGGGAATTTATGGAATGGAATGTATAATCCCGTCAAGTGTGGGCTATATCGCATATTGCAATTAGTGGTGCAGACATCAACCATGGAACTTTTTGGATTTAAGATAGTCACAGACGCGGGATTTTATTACCTATGATTAATTTTACCATCAGGTCTGATTGACGAATATCGCAATCACAATTGTTCAGGGGGAATTAAACATGGTGTATTGTTTCTTTGAGATATGGGGAAGCAATAAGGACTAACCTTTGAAATTTATTATTTTTATTAAACAACCCATATTGTTAATACTTAAGGCATTTTAAAGTCTAATTATAGTCTTGGTATCGGGGGCTATTTAAATTTTATTTTATTTTTTTATTATAAATGTTTAATACTTGGGTTTTAATTAAAAAGCCTAAGTATTAAACTTTGGTTATGGGATTTTATTAACAATTTTTTGTGTTGATTTTTTATTTTTTTATTTTTTGTTTTCTAAGAAATAAAATCGAAGGTTTTGTAAAATTGAAAATGTTTTATTGAAAAGAAATATTTTTTCATTTTTAGTGTTTTAAAATTGTAATAGAGGATCCCCATATTTTTTGTGACAAAATGATGGGGGGGTTGTGGCCAACAACAGACCCCCACCATTGTTTCTTTCATTTTCCTTAATTGTAGCACAAATTACTATTTTGGCTTGTTTTTGAGGTCCTAAACTTCTGAAGCCATTTTAAGGGCCTAAAACATGTTTTTTGGGAAAACAGAAAGACCAAAAGAGTGCAATATCGGTATGTGAGATTTCTTTTAGCCTCCTCTTGGATATATTCAAAATGAGGTTTTATGATATTCACATAGAGATCATATGCCAAAGTTATGACCCCGCGAAGTTGACATTACAGCTAACCCCAACAGGGCCCAAATATTTTGGTGCCTCATCTCCTAGGGTTAGGTTTTTTTGATGTTTAGGGTTTCCCATTATTTCTTAATGAAAAAAATGCCTATGAGCCTCATTGTAACATAAATAAGAAGGCATTTAGCCACCAAATATCTTCTCAAAGATAAGCTACCATTGCTCAAACTAGTTTATGTACATTTTTCATGTAACATTTTCCAGTACTTTGTTATTAATGAATTAAAGTTTTTTTTAGCTATAAATATGTGTTTTTGTTTATATCCGTGTTTAATTTTGTTCCTCCATAAATCTGTATCAGGGGTATCAAAGTAATCTTCTCTTTCTATTTTTTTCTGTGCATGTCCCCAATGAGGTCGGGGTATAAGGAGTTGGGACTTGAATTGGCTGAACCCTTGCAAGAACATCCTTGTTGACATCGACGACTACCCATTGGGGGAACAGACGAAAGACGAGGGGGTAGAATATCCTATCAAACTTCTATTCGAATAAGCCCTCGAGTGATAAAGGAATGAGATGATGGATAACTCTGCCCAGATCCTTTGGCGGATGCCAACACACAACACATATTCATCCAACAGTCATTTCGGAGGCGTCACCCCCTTCAGGGTACAAGTTAACTTTGGCATCCCTGTAATTGAAGGTTAAAAAATGCAAATACTATAGATAAATGGTTAAATTTGTTGGAAGGATATTTTTTGGTTCATGATTTTTCGATAGGGAAAATATTACTTTGCTCTCCTTAAAGCCTCCCCCCATGTCAAGGACTGGTGGGAAACCTAGTGTGAGTAGAAGGATGAGGGGGAACCCTCATTGTTTTTGGTCGCACCCACATGGAATTTCTCTCGATATGCTGTTAAGGAATAGTATTACCCTGTTGGGAGCTATGAAGAAAAGTATATAAAATCAACAACAATGCAGGAGGGAAGGGACCAAGATGTGCTAGAGTTCACAAATATATTTCATACCCCTCGCACAAGGTTGAATATCAAGGATTTCAAGTGGCATTTAATACTAAAGTATCATGGTTGTCTACACAAATACATCCAAGATGAGATGGAGTTCTTGGAAATATCCCCGCTCAGAGACGCATACTGATATGACATCAAGAAAAGTAGAAATTCAAAAAAAAGAAGCAAGAGTTTGGATTTGTGAATATGAAGAAAGGAAAAATGCCTCAAAAGTATAGAAAAAAGGACAAAGCTAAGGTAGGGTGACCTATGAAAACCCATTGAAGCTGCAAGAAAATAATAGCACCACGAAGATGAAGAAGGACATAGGGAAGTTGTGTGAGTTCCCCAAAACCCCCGCTCATAACAGAAGTGAGTGTCGGGCCAAGCAGTCACTAGTGGCTGAGCTAAAGGCTTTAGAGTCAGGTTCATGTTATGACTTTGATTTATAGCCTGACAAGGGCAACCAAAAATGGGAGTATATTTGTAACAACATTGGTCAAAAATTCATGTAACAAAGTTAATAAAGGAAAAAATAAGACCAAGGTCACGGGACACATATTCCAAGATGAGTGTTGGGAAAAGCATCCTAGTGGATGTTCGTTTTGGTTATTATGGTTAAATAAAATTGGAAAAGGAAATGGAAAAGGTTTTGAAAAGGCAAAGTGGCATTAATTGGCATTTTATTTATGAAAATAAAGGAAATTACGAGAAAAGGAAGGTGAAAGGTCACATGTTGCATGTGAGGAGGAAATTGAAGAAAAATAATGGAAAATGAAGAAAATAGAAGCCTCATTAATAAAAAGGCTTCTAAGGATCAGTTGTTAACCTTTCTTTAGTTTAGTTTTGGAGCTCTCTCTCTATTCTCTCTCTCTCACACTCTTGGACACTTAGAGTATTCTCAGAGCACTCTAGCATTGGATCAAGAAAGAAAAAGGAAGAGAAAATAAGGAAAAGGGAAGCAAAGATCAAGCAAGGAAGAGCAGGATCAACTAGCTATGTCGAGAATACTTGCAGGTATCAATTTACATGTGTGATTTCCTTGCTAGATGTGGCATGCATGTGTTTTCTTGGTTTTACCCTGTCATTAACATGGGTTTTTCCAGGTGTCACAGTGTTCTTCAACCTTGCCTTGCCATTTCTGGATAGCCATGGTGTGGTGGGGTCCTCTTGTATATGGTTGAGTTGGATTTTTAAATGGACTCAAAACTGAGCGGGGTGGTCTCAGGATTACTCACAAGGCCTAGGAAACCCAGAATGGGATACATGGTAAATCTTGGTTGTGAACACCTTGATTGAGCCTAGGAATCCTTGACTAATTGTTTTGGAGAATTTAGTATCTACAGATAAATACTAATTCCCTCGATAAGTAGCCATATCTAGAACAACAGTTTAAAGAACTTTAGCCTTTTCCTATATGCAATAGATAAGACAAAGAAGATTAGAAGACTTACTTGTAGTTCCTCCTTCCTCTTCTCTCCTTTGTATCGATCATTTCACTCCTTCCTATACTTAACACGCTTGAGAAGTACTTGTAAACACAAATAGAAGACAAAGAACCAATCAAAGAAAAAGATCTATTGAATACAAGTGAATGGAATCAAATACATTTCACACATATAAGCATCATATAACAATACAATCATATGGGAGAAAGGTTCAAATACTTTATTGAATAGAAGAAGGAATTACAACCATTGTGTCTAATTCAAATTCATTCCTCCAACTTGGATCCCATCCACATCACATCAAAAGCATGAAAAACTTGTAGCATTACAATACTTGCTTCAAAGCCAATTCTCATAGCAACATTATCTCCTTACAATTCAACATAGTCCAGCCCCTGATCACTTAGATGAGTGGTCCATTTATAGGGAGATGAAGGAGGTTTTGTCATAAATGGTGGCATTGAATGGCCTTCAATACTTATAATTAGTTCCATGGAGTAAGGGATGAGAGGATAGGATGCATCTTAAATCATTCCTCGTCCATTTTTGAGCTCATAGGAGTTGATAACTGAGGGAACCTTCTAGATGACTCCAAGAGATAAGAATATTCCCCAAACCCTATGTGAATTTCACTCAAACTCGCCTAGTACACCCTTACATGGGCCTACCTACACTAGTCCCTCTAGAGACAATTTATGGATCTCTTCAAGTCATGAAACTGTTTGGGAAGGAGGCATTCAAAGGGGTGACTTGTTTAGGGCATGTAGAAACTAGAATTAGAGTTTGATGAGCCATAAACACTAATCTAGATGATGGGGTTGATGTGCCCAAATGGATCTGTAACAGCTGCCCCCTAAAGCATGAAGTTGGAAAAATTCCAATGTCGAATGAAATGCTTTACGATGTGATGAGGATGTATCGAAGTAGAAGGTTACTTTCATTGATTACAATACATATATCATGATATTTTGATTTTTACATGAACCACTGAGGTAAGGCATAACCATGCTCAGCTTATAAATTTTCATTACATGTACATAGACAGTCGTCTGTAGGTATAGACCCATGATCGGAATGACTATCAATGTAAAGCCATTGTACATATGATTTAGTACTTTTGAAATCGCAGCCCGAATGGATGAAACTAGATCCAGGGTCTTCTATCTCATTCCATCGTTTGCTCAAGTATGAGTCTAACCATGTGAATATGTGATCTAAAGTTGAACATGGGTAGACACCATCTGATTACCAGCCAATGATGTAAGTTGTTAACAGACGCGAGAAAAATCACCAATAATGATAATGATCCTCAAGGTACTGTAGTACATTTTGCAGGGTGTGAATGGATGATTTGATGTCGAACACCATACAAAGTCATTCAGTCGAAGGCCATTGATATCAACTTGTCGCGAGAAGTGAGAAACTTTCCATTGATGCATGCAAGCCACAAGGTACTGGAAGGGTGTTTCTAGCTCATCTTCTTGGATAACGTGCTGATGTCGACAAGAAGTGACTCATCGTAGGAGGGCCTTGATGTATCCCACATCAACAACATGAAACGAGTGTAGTGACTTTGGAGATGAAATTTGACTGACGACACAAGGTTTATGAATTGTGGTCATGAAAATGAAGGTTTATGGTATTGATCTAAAAATGAAACTACTTGTATTTGTTTTTCAAGGTATTCATTTCCATTAAATTATATGTGCAAACTGTTATCCATGTCTTGCAATTGAAACAAAGTGTTTTTGGTAAATTTCTGAGTCTTATGTGTGAAGGAGTGTTATTTCATTTTTACTTTTTAGCATATCAAATATGAGAAACATAGCAATATAAAATCACATAATATAACACAGCAGTTGATAAGGTAGTTCACCCCTCCTAGGCTACATCTGCCGGGTCCAAGGCCCCCAAATGGGCATGTCCTTCCTCTTATTAGATGCTAAAATTGGTTATACATTGATAAGAAAACCTAAACAGGCAAATTAAGCTGTGAAAATGAGTTCAGAACACAGAAAATAGTCAAGAATGACTTTTGTTTCACATCCAATGGTTAACCATAGCCCAATACAGCTCCAACACTCCCTAGGCCCTGATGGCTCTCCAAGCTTCTTTGCTGAAAAAAACCTAAAGATGAGCTCTGTTGGCTTTGAAACTTATACCATTAGCTCTGGAATAATCAGAATACCCAAAATCAAAAAAAAAATTCATGACAAAAGGATCTCCCTCCTGAAAGTTATGACCCTCAAAAGTTTTCTCCAGTCTACCCTAAAGAAAGTCCACTAAAAGTGGATTAACTATAGTTAGCTCTACTATTTTGGAAACTGGCCCTAAAATTGGCAATCTTGCCATGTGAAACTGTTGGCTAACCGTAACTGTCGGGCGAGGTCTTCATGCATGTGAACGGGCTCGTCGGCAGAGTTAACTTTGGCGGTTTGGTTAACTAACTGCAACCTTCGGCAGAGACGGCGGTAGTGACGGTTGGCATGTGACAGGTTTTCTGGGACCACTGGCAGTCTACCCCCAAACCCAAAACAGCAACAGTTGAAATATAAACCACCACCTGGTTATGTTAAGAAACAACACGTAGGCGGGTCAGTTGGGCCTGTGGACTGGTATGCAGGAGGTCACGTGATCGAATCCTACGAAGACCCAAAAAAAATTTACATGCCATCTTAGGTCCATGTGGTGACCTCTAGGCTTGCCATGTGTCAGCCCCTAATTGGTCCTCCTAAATGGAATATTCCCATGAATATTTGGGGAATATTCCATGGAATATTCCCCAAAATATTTGTGGGAATATTCCATTTTGGAGGAATATTCCTCAAAATATTCTTTTTTTATTTTATTTTTTTAAATTCAAATTTTGTAGTTTATTGGGAATTTTCAAAATGCAATAAATCCTCCATATGGTGTCGGATTTGAGTGTTTTTCATGGCTATAGGATCATTTTGACGAGGTCTATCCTATCATTCTCGTTTTAACCAATTCTAAGCAATTCAAAATTTGAGTACTTTTTCCACTTAGGACATGATCACCTGATCACACCTCCCAAATAGGAAGCTTTTGGACCCTAAAAGTTCTCTGATTACCGAAAATGAAGACGAGGAGACTAATTCTCCACTCTTCCAACCTTGAATAACTGAAATCTTCCCGACTTCTTCAAATTGAGCTTCTCATAAAAAGATAAATTTTCCCTTGAATTCACTGACCGACCTTTGCTAAAGTTGACTGAGTCATGATGAAAATTATTGAAATTTGTAGAACAGAAACTATATTTTGCAGAAATCATATTGTTTCTACAATGGTTAAACTTTAAATAAGACTTAAAATAAAGTTCACCTTGCCAACTTTTCACATGGCAAATTTTTGTTGAATGAGCCCTGTACTTGTGCCGAATCTTGACCAAGTTTTCTTGCCATACCAATCTACCATTCTAAAACCAACATTGACCCATGCTAAACTATATGCCCTCTTTGTTTACATGCTTTTCCTTCTCATGGAATCTTGCACCGCTTTGCACCGACACTTCGTTCTCTGCACCGATCGACACCAAAGGTATCTTGTGCAACCTTTTGTCATCTTCTTTCAAATATGAACTGTTATCAGATTGAAACATATCATCATTTATATCAACAATAATATGAAAAGGAAATTGTACAAAATCTTATTGTTCAACCATCAACAATGTCAAATTTTGACTTGCATTGACTAGCCTTTTCAATTGCCCTGCATGGACTAAAGAAGATTGTAGCTTCTTGTTATGTGCTCTCACAATGTACTCTTTTCCATCCTTGAACAAGTGATACTTATTGTCATGGTGATGGAAGATTGCCTTTCTATCAAATAAATATGGACTACCCAACACAACACTTGTAATTTCAAGTGGTACTACATCAAGATCAACCCAATCAACATAATGAGCTGTTATGGCAAAGCACAAGATGCACTTCTTTGAGACTTGTAAGTTTGCATCCTTGCATATCAACCCAAGTGGATAAGGCTTTGGATGTGTAATTGTCTCAAGTTTCAGCTGTTTGACCAAGTCTTCTAAGATGAGATTAGCTTGAGACCCACTATCAAAAATTGTGTCTATCTTTGTACGGTTTGAGATTATCCTCACATGAAATAGCTCTATACTCCTCTTTTCATTTTGAGTTTCTTTATGATAGTTTAATGTGCTAGAACTGGGATTTGTTTCTTGTATAACCTCTTTCCCCTTTAGGTTCTTTAATACCATGGCAATACTTTTTGTCTCATCACCTGGTTCAGACACTAAGTCCTGTTGAATAGTTGCTACAATTTTTCCGTTTTCTTTGGTTTTGTCTTTGGTTTTATATTTCTATGGTTTCAGCTCCAGATGAAGCTTCCAACAGTGGTCTTCATTGTGGCTTGTTTTTGAACAGTGCTTGCAAAAGAATTTCCCTTTTCCCTTTCTAGAGTTTGCGATCCTTTTTCTTCCTTTGCCTTTAACATCACTACCCTCATTTCCATCAAAAGTGTTTTTCCCTCTAGTCTCTAAATGTGTAGCTTGTTCATCTAGACTAGTACGATTGAACATAATGATAGTGTGTTTAAGGTAGCTATGCAAACCACCTATATATTTCAGCAAGGTGTCGTGACTTTGTAAGTCTACCCCTAATAAGAGTGCTCTTCTCCTAAACTCTTGGGTGTAGTCTTGAACATTTTGTCCCTTTAGTTGTCGAAAGATTTTCCAGATCATTATATCCTTTTGTAAATGAGCAAGAGGATAAAATTGCTTCTTAACTGCGGAAATAAAGTCAGCCCATGTTAAAGTAATCTTACGATGTTTCTTAATTTCATCCTTGGTATTCACTTCCAACCATACCAATGTTGCTCCTTCCATCCTTAATGAGGCTAACTGAATCTTGGTGTCATCATCATGTAAGTTCTGAATCCTTAAATAAACTTCCAACTGTCTTATCCAGTTGTCAAGTTTCTCTGCATTGACTTCACTATTAAACATGGGTAATTCAAATTTAACATTTAGCTTTAAAAATGGACTTTTTCTAGAAGATTTAAGCTTATGAGGTTGATTTACCAAGGTAGAGGATGATGATGTAGAGGAAGAGGATGACGATGGAGATGGTGGATCACCATTTCCTCCATGTCTTTTCTTTGAATTATCATCACCTTTCTTTCCTCCTGAAGATCCCTCTCCTTCTTTCTGATGTTTAGACCCTTCTCCAATCAACCTATGATTCCTTTCTTGGTATAATATTCTTACCATCTCATTCATGTCCAAAAAAGCTTTCCTGAATACCCGTTCTTCTTCGCTTGGATCCATGTCTTCAGGAACTTCTCCTCCCCTTTCAGACATACTTGAAGCCTCTTCTAAGGCTATTCAGGGTGAATTAGAAGGTGGAGATAATGGCACCCTGGCCCTCCTTGGTTAAGGAATATCTTGTGCTCTAACCAATTGTCCTTTCCCTCTTTGATGTTTAAGCCTGGTAATCATTAACACTTGCAAAACAATCAAAAATATCTTTGCACAAAATTAATACTCAAAAATGATTTCTGATACCAACTGATCTGAAAATGAAACTACTTGTATCTGTTATTCAAGGTATTGATTTCCATTAAATTATATGTGCAAACTGTTATCCATGTCTTGCAATTGAAACAAAGTGTTTTTGGTAAATTTCTGAGTCTTATGTGTGAAGGAGTGTTATTTCATTTTTACTATTTAGCATATCAAATCTAAGAAAAACTATGTAAACTTTGAAATGGGAACTATAAACTCAAAATGGGAACTCTGGCCAAAAAACCACGAAAAACATCAAAAACAGTGCTAAAAATGAAAAGTGTGTATACTGGAACGATGATTTTATTTTTTAGGGGTCAATTTTGAACATGTTTTAAAAATGGCAGTGACTGCGAAATTTACTATGAAATTTTCGTGCAAAATATAACTTCAAAATGAAAGTGATGATACTGGAACAATGAATTTTTCTTTTAGGGTCAATTTTCAAACTTTTTAAAAAATGCTAGTAAAACCAAATTTTTATGTGCCAAACAAAGTTGTTTATGAGGAAATAAACACATTAATGTTTTTGGTAGAATATCATATTTCTTTCCTAATTATAAATTCAACATGTTTTCAACCATAACATGCTAGATACAAAAGAAATTGAAATTTTTTCAACTATAAAATTAAAAAACCATGACATTATGAACAAATTACATCACTAAATGAATTCAAAAGTCATTGTTTGTATATTGAATAAAACATACATTATATCTCTAATTTAATATTGCATTGTAGATATTTTAAACAATAAAAATTACCATAATTAAGACATATAATCCAAAGACATAAAAATTCCTCACAAATTCTCATTTAACACCATATGGAAATCATCAATTTTATTTCAAGATACGATGCATACATCAGTTATATAAATTGTCTTAAACAATTATTCAAAATCACTCATATTTTCTTACACACCATCAGAATTCACATCTTCAGATGAGTGACTAGATGCTGACGAAGATGTTCCATATTCTTCTCTTTCATCAACTAGTGCCCCATCTGAGTCCACATGCATGCCCAACATTTTAGGTTTCAAAATTCTTCTAGATCTACGACTGGTTTCAGCAGACTCCCATCTCAACACTGTTCCTTCTGGTAACAACCTTTTTAGAATCTCTATCGTCTTCAAGTGAAGAGTTCCTCTCTTTGTTAAATTGAAGTCATAAACAAGTATGTCAACATCCTCCAATTTTAATATGTCTGTGCGGCGGAGATTTATATTTGTACCCTTTCTTTTTCTCTTTCCACCATTTTTTTTGTCAAATACCATCTCTGGCTTATACACACCATTGAATGGGTGTGTATTTGTGGCATACCAATGTAATTCAACACTTGTAACATCCTCATTTTCTGTAAATAATTTTATAACCTTAGCAACCCAAAATGGATAGCCATTGGGATCTCCATCTGCTAGCACTGCAATCATGCAACCCTCCTTAATATCCTATACTGAACACCTGTAAAGGTATTCCATGGCTTCACGTTGTGCACGAGATCTTCTGGAACCAATATACATCTCTCTTTCCTATGCCTGTGAAGAATTAATAGTACCTTAAGATTGTTGCTATTCAACAATGTTTATTTCCTCATGTTCATTCAACACATTTTGTGGCCAAATAAATGGATTTTTCAAAGGTATATCTTCATTTGTTGTTGTTGAAATGATATCACTTTGATTATTGAAAAATGACTCCCACCAAACTGAATCAACAATGTCAAAGTACTCATATGTATATCTAATACATTTTTTAATTTCTTCCAGGCAATCAAAATAATTTATATCTCTATTTTGTCTACGTGCATTCTGAACTTCACCAACTGATTGTAATAACAATATTTTTGATGCAAATATTGGATGATCTGGAATGAACTTCAAAAATTGCAAACCTGATGATGGTGCCCATTTTGCAGTAGTTGAATACTTCTTGCCCCATATTAGTGTTTTCCCATCAATTTTTTTGATACGAAATTGATGTTGGAAGCTAATGTCATTAAGTCATTCAATGCATTTCCCCTCACCATATTATCCCAGAATAAACCTTCACATGTCAACAGTTTCTTCCAACACATCAAAAGTAGGCTCTGGCATGTATAATTTCTTAAGACATTCAATTAGTGATGGCAAGATCCCAACTTGCTTCCTCCTCAATATGACTAAAAAACGACTGAACATCTTATCAATATGGTCATGAGTGTGCCCAACAAGAAGGAAACCAACCTTTTCCTTTTGAAAAATTCTCAATTCAACAAGCATGTTTAGATATCCAAAAACAACCTGCTTTTTGTTTTCACGGCAAGTGTTGTCCAGTTGTAGATACAGAACTTCAGGAAGATTACCAGACCAATGAGAAATCACATCATGAATTATGGTTATGGTCAGATTTGTATCATTATGAATATTTGGAGCTGTGAAGTACACCCTTGGCAACATTTTCCCATTGAAGACCATACAACCGACCAAGTGAAACTAAATAAAATTTTCCTCCTGTAAATTTTTTGGTGTGCGAACAAAATGTGGTAAAAGTGCTTTCTTCTGGTCCATACCATCAATTATCAAACCCAAATATTTATTTGGATTATCATAAGACTTCTTTCGATGCTTTTACAACTTCTTCCTTTCGTTTGTTTGTTGTTCGCGATGCTCCCGAAGTTCTTTGACAATTAAATCTACACAACATAAAATGAATTCATTAAGAAATATGTTTTTATAGTTGATGACTTACAATTTTAAAAGTTAAAGTTGTGAATGCTTACCTCTTTTTGACCCTTCAAATTTGTCCCTTTTTTATTTAAGAGAAGCACATGTACTGCAAATCCCCATCCTTGTCTTCTTAGGAATACAGACATTGTTGAATTCTTTCTTCCATACTTTCACAAAATATTGATATGTAATAAACCTGCCATGTCCCTCACCAGCTTCTGCATATTCTTTGTATAAGTTATAGATTTCTCGTCTTGAAAAATTATCTGGAATATGTATTGTCTCTCTATTTGGCATACACTCTCCATGCTTTGAAAAGAAATCTTTCATCCATGACATTGCAGTATTTGATAATGGCCCAAACTGTCTTTTATGACGTACTTCTGAGTAAAATGTGGGATCCTTTTCCAAATTTTCTTGGATTCTCGAGAGACGAAAATTCCCAATCAAATGAACCATTTTGAAATCTTTTCTACAGATAAATATAGTCCTAATATGATAATCATAATCTGACAATGTAGATTGCATGCACCCAACTAAATATGAATTTTGCATTCTTTTATTCATTGACAAATATCTCTTCTTGCTTTCTAATGCAAATTCGAAATCCATATGTTTCAAGCAATCTTTTTGGAAACTTTCACTTGAAATGAGAGCGCTGATGGAACTTCTTCTTGTCAAATATTCTACCCTACCCCTTGTATAACCAGAACAGCTTGCATTGATACAAAAGGGTCTGCTCCTACTCCTAGATACAATATTTCTTGGCAACATATCCATCATTGGATCATCATTTGTATAAGGATTTTCATCATCATTAAGCGGAATGTTATCCACACTATGATCAGCTCTAGTTTTCAAATATTGACTTGGAGGATATTCTTCATCTTCCCCTTCTTCAGTGCTACTGTCATAGTCCTTAGAATTCGGACTGAACGGAAAATTTGACTCAATGTTTAATGGATATTCTTCCTCATGTGCATTGTCAGTGCTACTCTCATAGTCCATAGAATTAGGACTACGTCGAAAATGTGACTGTTTACTTATTGAAGATGCTACATCTTGTCCTTTGTCACTGCTACCTTTATACTCATTAGAATTAGGACTAAGTGCATCATCATGTCCTTCATCACTGTTGCTCTCATAGTCCTTAGAATTAGGACTAAGAGGACACTGTGACACTCCATTCTAGAATTAGGACTAAGTGCATCATCATGTCCTTCATCATTGTTGCTCTCATAGTCCTTAGAATTAGGACTAAGAGGACACTGTGACACTCCATTCTTTTGAAATTCATCATCATGCTCTTCATGACTGTTGCTCTCATAGTCCTTAGAATTAGGACTAAGTGGACACTGTCACACTCTAATCTTTTGAAATTCATCCCACTCTTTATCACTGCAGCTCTCATAGTCCTTAGAATTAGGACTAACTATTCACCGTGACACTCCATACTTTTGAAATTCATCATCATGCTCTTCATCACTACTGCTCTCATAGTCCTTAGAATTAGGACTAAGTGGACACTTTGACACTCCATTCTTTTGAAATTCATTATCACGCTCTTCATCACTACTGCTCTCATAGTCCTTAGAATTAGGACTAAGTGGACACCGTGACACTCCATTCTTTTGAAATTCGCCATCATGCTCTTCAAAACTGTTGCTCTCATAGTCCTCAGAATTAGGACTAAGTGGACACTGTGACACTCCATTCTTTTGAACTTCACCATCATGCTCTTCAAAACTATTTCTCTCATAGTCCTCAGAATTGGGACTAAGTGGACATCATGAAACTCCATTCTTTTGAACTTCACCATCATGCTCTTCATCATTGCTGCTTTCATAGTCCTTAGAATTAGGACAAAGTGGAATCTGTGCCTCTTTATTTATTTGAAATTCTCCATCCTCTCTTTCATCAGTGCTGCTCTCATAGACCTTAGAATCAGGACTAAGTGGAAGAATTGACTTTCTATTCATAGTGGAAGAATTCCTGCTACATTCATCAATATGAATAAAGTTGTTACACGATGAAGATGTTGATGGTGTATAAATCGAAACTTCACTATCAGAACAATCCATCCCTTTCAAATAGAAGATGTTGAATGATACAAATGGAGAGTCTCCTAAGGATATTATATAGCTTAAAGAATGAAATTTTCCCTCCAAAAAGTTAGTTAGATTTATTTACTTTCATTATTTTATTCTACAATTTATTGAAAAATGTAAACTAATTTTTTTTATGAAATAAATCATTACAATTAATATTGTAAACTACAATTTCTACATTAATTATTTTAATAGTTAAAGTATATAATATTTAATAAACAATTGAATTTTATTTTTAATTTTTATAATATATTCTAAAATAAATTAATCCCACATTCAACCCGTTGTAAAACAATTATACAAGATTCGCTTTATAATATTTTAAAACAAATTATCCCACATTAACCGTATGGTAAAACATCTCCATAATTTCACTTATATATTAAATTTCATTATCACTATTACTCACATCACGTCCACGTTTTCTGAAGATTGTTGAAAGACTCGTGAATTTGTGGAGCAGCTACATTGCTATCAACAACATATTCAATGAAGAATTCTCGCAATTAGAAGGTAAGTTAAATTTTTTCCTTGAAAATTTTCATATTAAATTACTTTAATGAAGAAGAAATTTTTTTTAAAATTAATAATTTTTCTGAGCCAAAATAATAATTATGTCCATCGTGAGCATGGTGGGCCCGATCAAACTCAATCACCCAATAGACGTGGGTGGGCCGTTGTGGTGTCGCGGGGTAGGCAGGGAGGTCGAGTGAGTGGGTGGGGTGTGAGGGCGGGGGGGCGGTAGGGGATGAGGGGGCGACCTGATGACTCACCCATCTGTCATGGGGGTTGGGTGATTCTGAGAATCGCCCAACCCCCGTGGTGGGTGGGCGAGCTGCCGGGCTGGGCGCCGCAACCCGACTCGCCCCCTATCACCTTCCCCCCTTCCCGACACCCTCACCCCCTTCAACACACCCCGTGCCCCTGCCCCCTTAACCCCCTCTCCACATTCTGCCCCATCATTGACCCCTCACCCACCCCACTGACCCGCACGCTCTCCCTCACAATCCTCCCCCATTACCACCCTCCACCCCCCTCCACGTCCCCACCCGTCCTCTCGCCCCCCCCATCCGCCCTACCCGCTCCGTCCTCCTCACCCCCCCTCACCTCTCCCCCTACCCTGCCCCCCTAACCCACTCCCTTCCCCCTCCCCCCTCACACCTCACCACCCTCCCCACTTATCCCCCCCTGCACTACTACCCTCGCCCTTACCCTACCCTCACCTCTCCCCTACCCTGCCCCCCTAACCCACTCCCTTCCCCCTCCACCTCACACCTCACCACCATCCCCCCTTATCCCCCTCCCCCTCACCTACCCTTCCCCCCCTTCCCTCAACCCCCTCACCACCCTCCCCTACCCCTCCTACCCCCCCCCCTCACCTCCCCCCCTACCCGTGCCCCCCCCTCCCCCCACCAGCCTCCCCTACTCGCCCCCCCCCACCTCTCACCCTACCTGCCCCCCCACCTCCCCCACCTCACCACCATCCTCGCCCCCTCTGTTGGCATTATGAGATAAGTGTTGTCCTTGATGGCAAACCACACTGATGACAAATCATAGTGCAGAAGGTCAGCAGCAAGGAATTGATGATCAGACTATAAGTATGAAGAAAAATATATACACGCTGGTTCACTATATACCAAGTCGCGTATACAAGCAGGTTCACTATATACCAAGTCGCGTATACGCAGGTTCGTTATATACCAAGTCGCGTGTACACGTTGGTTGGCTTCAATAAAAGTGCGTGTATGTGGAAAACTAATCTTTGGTCCACGGCCGTTATTCCTTGGAAGTTGTGCCTATGGTTTTGGACCTTGATGTCTCGACGGACGTGTTGATCCCTAGTTTTGAAGCTGATGGTATTGGATTTCTATGGTTTTGGCTCTTGGTATTGAACAAGGCCTAAGGCTATATAAGGAGAAGAAGATCATTAGGAAAATGCATCTGAAAAGTCTTGAATATCTGATGAAATATTAGATCCAGTACGCAGGTTATTGGTTGATGATGTATTGCTTGATCTAAGATAAGGAGAGATCTCATCGGTTGATGGAGAACAAGATCTAAGGAGTGATCGGGATCAAATGGTTTGAAATGAACTATCTTTATATGGTTGATTATGCGTATTTCTAGATCTGCATACTGACGCAATGTTATGTTCTGGGTATAACTGAAATCTGGTACAGCTGCAAGTTATGAAAAATTATTTTTAGATCTGTACGCAGGTTGTCTTCGGTAAAACCGCGTGTATACGCAGGTTTCCTTCATTGTAGTAGCGTATATCTTTTGGAGCTTGATTTTTGGGTTGCAGCTGGATCTGACTGTTATTGCAGAGTTCTGTAGTCTGCTCTGTGTTCTGGTGACTGGGTTTGACAGGGTTTCAGTGGTTCAGTAATTCAAAGATTGATGATGCTAGTATTGGTTGTTTTATGCTTCAATGATTTGTGAATGAATCATGGTCTTCAGATTGTAATGTTGTGCTTCAGGAGTATCCAGTCTGAAAATTGATGAAAAGTGGTACCTGAAGGAAAGAAGATTGTAGGCCAGCACCTACGTACTAGTATCTTAGCTAGTACAAGAGCAAAGGGGGTTGGAGCTCCCTTCCAAGGAAGTTTGGAGAACGAGAGAAGGTTGAATCCTTCTGCAGGTTGTAGCCTGCGTACTGGTATAAGGCTGCACCAGTACAAAAGATTGTAAACTGAAGTTCTTATTAAAGAAAGATAGAGACGACTTGCAGCAGGTGGTTTTCACCCACATTGGGTTTCCACCTTATATCATGGTGTTCATGTGTGTGGATTTTGTGTGATGATATGTTCTGTTATACTGCATCTGTTTACTCTTAATATGGTGAATAATGACCTGATGCACTTAACTGAAGATAAACTAACTGAATTATAAGTTTTCTGGTTATACGCTGTTTTCTTTAGACACAGTAGCGTGTACACGCTGGTTCACTTAACTGAAGTAGCGTATATGTTTCTGAGCATTGAAAAAGTTTTATTAATCTGATAATACTGATTCACCCCACCCCCCCTCTCAGTATTATTTCCAACAATTGGTATCAGAGCAAGTCCTTCAGAGAAGCTTGATCACTTGAAGGTAGATCGTTCATCATGAGCAACTACGAGAGAGAAGCATCAATCAGGCCACCGGTTTTTGATGGGACAAACTTCAATTATTGGAAGGTAAGAGTTACTGCCTATCTTCAATCTCTTGGTACAGAAGTTTGGGACATCGTAGAAACAGGCTACGACTTTCCTTCAGCTACTCCTACAGATGCAGCTGAGAAAAAGAAGTATGAAACAAATGCAAAAGCAGTCAGTACCCTATTAGGATGTATATCCCAAACGGAATTCATGAAGGTAATGCACTACAAATCCGCAAAAGAGATATGGGACAAAATTGTCACAAGCTATGAAGGAGATGAACAGGTAAAGCGTGCTAAACTTCAAACTCTCAGGATTCAGTATGAGACTCTCAAGATGTATAATGATGAAAGTGTGGCTAACTATTTTCTTCGAGTAGATGAGATTGTTAATTGTATGAAAAATTTGGGTGAAGAAATAAAAGAGGCTATAGTGGTTGAAAAGGTTCTAAGATCATTGTCCCCCAAGTTTGAATCTAAAGTATCTGCAATAGAAGAAAAGGAAAATCTACGAATTCTTACTATGTCTCAGCTACATGGAATTCTAACTGCTTATGAAATGAGAAAGGGAGGTCCATCAGACAGAAGAGAAGCTGCTTTCAAAGCATCAGGCAAAGAAGATTATTATGAAGCAAGCAACGTCCCAGAAGAAGAGGAAGAAGAATCAAATTTTGTCAGAAATCTTCAAAGGGGTTCTGGAAGGTTCAGAGGTAAGTTACCTTTTAAATGCTTTGCTTGTGGAAGAGTAGGTCATTATGCTGCAAAATGTCCTTATAAGGATAAAGGAAAGGAACCTGCTAGATGGAACAAGAAACAGAGTGCAAATAAGAAAAGCTACTACACTCATGAAGATAGTGATGGTCTATCGAATAGTGATGAAGATGAACGAGGTAATGAATATAAGTTGTTAATGGCATTTGAAGATGATGATTATATGGATGCTATAGATGTGGATAACCTTTATGATGAAATTACTAGACTCAAGAGATGTATAGAAGAAAAGAATATGATCATTGATACTCTACAATTTCAAATTGATGAAAAGGAAAAACATCTTGAAAAACTAGAAGGTGAAATTGTTGGTCTTAGAAAAGAGATTGAGAAAACAAAAGCTATTAATCTTAAATTTGTTAAAGGATCTGAAACCTTGGATGAGATTATCAATGTGCAGCGATCTCCTCTGATCAAGACAGGTCTTGGATATAATGGAGAAACATCTCAAGCCTCTACCTCTAAAAGTTATCTTGATGCAGCAAGGAAAAGCGAGCAAAGTCCAAATAAAAGTAATCAGTGAATCAGGGACAGTTTACCTCAAGAACAAATAAAGACCATCAAGAAATTTGGGGACAAACTGCCTTAAGGACAAACAGAAGCTACAATCAGCCACAGGTAAAATCTTCCCAATTTGCTCCAAGAATAAATAGAAGCTACAATCGGTTGGATGATAGATCTGATTATCGCAGAAGTTTCTTTAATGGCCAATGCTTTTCTTGCCATAACTTCGGTCACAAAGCAGCTCAATGTGTTGCATACAAGACAATCATGACTAGAGAAGCTCAAAAGCAAGGGAGAATGACTGAAATCATGAAAAGGACTTATAACAACTTTTCGGTTCTTGAAAATGAAGTTGAATGCTCTATTTGTAATAACTTTGGTCATGAAGACTCTGAATGCAGGAGCAAGTTCCGGAAGACAATTCAGAAGGAGCAAAACTCAAATGTCAGAACATGGAGAATAAAGGAACCACAACTAGAAAGATGTGGGATAGCCTTTTATGCAGAAGGTCAAGAAAGTCTATGGTACATTGACAGCGGATGTTCGAAGCATATGACAGGGGACAAAGAAAAGCTTGAGTCATATACCGCATTAGAAAAGGGGAAGAAAGTTTCTTTTGGAAAAGATATCTCTGCAGCCATAAAAGGAAAAGGTGTGGCTCCATTGAAAGAGAAGGTCAAAGCTGGAAATGTTTTGTATGTTGATGGATTGAAGCATAATCTTCTGAGTGTCAGTCAGATGTGCGATCAAGGAACAGAGGTAATATTTAGATCAAATGGATGTCGTGTTCGTGATCTTGATACAGGTAAAACAGTGATCAAAGGAAGAAGGACTCCAAATAATCTATACATATTTGAAGAAGGACCACAACAATGCTATTTGAGCAAGGATGATGAACACTGGCTATGGCATCGAAGGTTGGGGCATCTAAGCTTTTCACAAATAAGGAAAGCATGCAAATATCAGGCAGTTCGTGGTCTTCCAGATATCAAAATTCCAGACAACACTATATGCAAATCTTGTCAGTTTGGAAAGCAAACCAGAACTAACTTTCCAGAGAAGGAAGGATCAGCTAGCATGCCTCTTGAGCTAGTACATACAGATACATGTGGTCCATTCAGAAAAAGAACACCTCGAGGAGAAGAATACTTGATATTATTCATTGACGATTTCTCCAGGTTTGTCTGGTTAGGACTTATGAAGCACAAAGATGAAGCATTCGAAAAATTCAAATCCTTCAAAGCCTTGGTTGAAAATGAATCAGGACACAAAATTAAGTGCCTCAGATCTGACAGAGGTGGGGAGTTTATCTCAAATGAATTTTTCGATTTCTGTGAAGAACATGGGATAAGAAGAGAATTCTCTACAGCTAGAACTCCTCAGCAAAATGGGGTGGTGGAAAGAATGAACAGAACAATCCAACAAATGGCTCGTGCTATGCTTGATGAATCAGGTACTCCCGCAACTTTCTGGGGTGAAGCTGCACATGCTACGGTTATTATTCTTAACAAAACAAATGTCCGAGTAAACAGCACTCAAACACCTCATGAGCTCTGGAGTGGTGAGACTCCTTCGGTGAAGCACTTCAAAATATTTGGGAGAAAATGTTATATTAAGAATACTGATGAGCAACTTGGCAAACTTGAACCAAGAGCAGATGAAGGCATTCTTCTTGGTTATTCTCCATATAGCAAAGCATACAAGTGCTACAATAAAAGACTTGGCAGAATTGTTGACAACATTGATGTAGTGGTTGATGAGAAGGGATATATTCCTAGGCAAGTTCATCATGAAGACATTGAAGAAGATGAAGGCTACACTCAAAGGCAGAATGATGAAGAAGAAGAACCTCAAGAAGAACCAGAGGAGCAGGCAAGAATAGAAGAGAAGACTCCATCCAGATATGTTCAAAAGAATCATCCAGAATCTCAGATTGTGGGGCAGAAAGAAGCAGGAATACAAACAAGAAGAAGAATTGCAGAAGCTTCAAGCTATTTGGCATTACTCTCTTCCACTGAACCACAAAATGTGAAAGAGGCATGCAAAGATGAATGTTGGGTCAAAGCAATGGATGAAGAACTTGAGCAGATCGAAAAGAACAACACTTGGGAACTGGTTCCTAGACCAAAAGATAAGAATGTCATAGGGACAAAATGGGTCTTCAAGAATAAATTGAATGAAAATGGAGAAGTAATTAGAAACAAGGCCAGACTTGTTTGTAAAGGGTATGCGCAGCAAGAAGGGATAGATTTTGAAGATACCTTTGCTCCTGTAGCAAGACTTGAGGCCATCCGAATGTTCCTTGCTCTCTCAAGCTTTCAAAACTTCAAGGTATTTCAAATGGACGTGAAATCAGCCTTTCTGAATGGAGACTTAGAAGAAGAAGTATATATTGAGCAGCCAGATGGTTTCATTCTTGGGAATGATCCAAACCTTGTATGCAAATTAAAAAAGGCTCTCTATGGTCTCAAACAAGCTCCAAGGGCTTGGTACTATCGATTGGACAAATATCTTCACCAACAAGGCTTTTCAAAAGGATCAGCAGATAGCAATCTCTATATAAAAATTGAAAATAACAAATTGCTAATACTTGTTGTTTATGTAGATGATATTATCTTTGGCAGCAATGAAGAGACTATGAGTCAAAACTTTGCCTTGGTTATGCAGAAAGAATTCGAAATGTCACTACTTGGAGAATTGACATACTTTCTTGGATTGCAAATCCAACAAAATGAAGGAGGCATCTTCTTGTCTCAAACCAAGTACCTCAAGCAGATCTTGAAGAAGTATGGCATGGAAGATTCAAAGCCAGTATGTACACCCATGGTTACAGGATGCAGCCTCAGTGCAAATGATGAATCAGCAGCAGTTCATCAACCAACTTATAGATCCATGATTGGGAGTTTGCTTTATTTGACAGGTACCCGATCAGACATTATGCATGTAGTCGGAATAGTTGGGAGGTTTCAGGCAAATCCAAAGGAGACTCATCTTCAGGCAGTGAAGAGAATCTTCAAATATCTTCAAGGGACACAAAATTATGGATTATGGTATCCTAGAGATACAGATCTCACACTTCATGCTTATACAGATGCAAATTGGGCCGGAAGCGTGGATGACAGGAAGAGCACAAGTGGTGGTGCATTCTTTATGGGCTCCAGATTAGTATCTTGGTTCAGCAAGAAACAGAGTTCAATTGCCTTATCTACAGCTGAAGCAGAATATGTGGCTGCGGCATCTTGTTGCACACAACTTCTTTGGATGATACAGACCTTGCAGGATTTTCAAATCACTTGCACTTCACCAGTCTCTATCTTATGTGATAATACAAGTGCAATCAGCATTTCAAAGAATCCAGTCATGCACTCAAAGACCAAGCACATACCAATCAAGTACCATTTTCTTCGGGAACAAGTTCTTGAGCAGAAGGTCAAGTTGGAGTATGTTCCTTCTAAGGAACAAGTTGCTGATATTCTCATGAAACCACTGCCCAGGGAAACTTTTGAATATCTCAGACAAAAACTGGGAATAGTTGATGCTTCATCCTGCTGTTGAAGCTTGTCTGTTCTACAGAAAATTTGGTATACGCAAGTTACGTAAGGGATATCCACGTATATACGTCGATTTATGCTGGGAAAGTCGCGTGTATGGTGTACGCATGTTGCAGAAAGAATATCCGCGTGCATACGCAGTTTTCTGCAGGAGAAGTCGCGTATATGGAGTTCTGAACAACAAGGGCAGACTCCGGTCGGAGAAGGTCTGAGATGGGTATGCCAGAATTCTTCAGGCACAGGTTCAGGGGGAGCAGCAGGCATAGGTTCAAGGGGAGCAAATTAAAGTCTCATAAAGCATTGTTGGCATTTAGATGCTTTTGGTTCTAGTACACAACTGTTGTTGGTTTCAGGAGAAGGAGCTCAGAAGGAAATCTTGGTTGCTGCTCTAAAAGATGTGTATCAGATGCTGCTTGTGACTTTCATAAGTCTTGGTCTAGATTTGTTGTCTCTATGTCATGTATCTCTTCTGTGATATCTCTTTTATGGTGTCAAGGTCATGTAACGGCCTATGTTGGTTTCCCCACTATGCTTGGGATGAATGATGTAATATAATTGGTTGCTTCTGATGTATCCCCTCTTGGTTGGGAGTATGGATGTATGTATTGGGTCTTTTGGTAATAGGAAGGTCCCTTATGGTGTATAAGTCTTGGTTCCTTTGAATAAAATCTTTTGCAGATCTTGCCTACAGTCAGCGGAAGCATGTTTCAGCACAGCCAAGCAAAGATATCAGCATGTACTCAGGGGGAGCACAGCCCTTTGCCCTTGATGACAAAGGGGGAGAGTGATTTGATGATTTGATTTGGTGTTGTTGCCATCAAGTCCAAAGGGGGAGATTGTTGGCATTATGAGATAAGTGTTGTCCTTGATGGCAAACCACACTGATGACAAATCATAGTGCAGAAGGTCAGCAGCAAGGAATTGATGATCAGACTATAAGTATGAAGAAAAATATATACACGCTGGTTCACTATATACCAAGTCGCGTATACAAGCAGGTTCACTATATACCAAGTCACGTATACGCAGGTTCGTTATATACCAAGTCGCATGTACACATTGGTTGGCTTCAGTAAAAGCGCGTGTATGTGGAAAACTTATCTTTGGTCCACGGTCGTTATTCCTTGGAAGTTGTGCCTATGGTTTTGGACCTTGGTGTCTCGACGGACGTGTTGATCCCTAGTTTTGAAGCTGATGGTATTGGATTTCTATGGTTTTGGCTCTTGGTATTGAACAAGGCCTAAGGCTATATAAGGAGAAGAAGATCATTAGGAAAATGCATCTAAAAAGTCTTGAATATCTGATGAAATATTAGATCCAGTACGCAGGTTATTGGTTGATGATGTATTGCTTGATCTAAGCTAAGGAGAGATCTCATCGGTTGATGGAGAACAAGATCTAAGGAGTGATCGGGATCAAATGGTTTGAAATGAACTATCTTTATATGGTTGATTATGCGTATTTCTAGATCTGCATACTGACGCAATGTTATGTTCTGGGTATAACTGAAATCTGGTACAGCTGCAAGTTATGAAAAATTATTTTTAGATCTGTACGCAGGTTGTCTTCGGTAAAACCGCGTGTATACGCAGGTTTCCTTCATTGTAGTAGCGTATATCTTTTGGAGCTTGATTTTTGGGTTGCAGCTGGATCTGACTGTTATTGCAGAGTTCTGTAGTCTGCTCTGTGTTCTGGTGACTGGGTTTGACAGGGTTTCAGTGGTTCAGTAATTCAAAGATTGATGATGCTAGTATTGGTTGTTTTATGCTTCAATGATTTGTGAATGAATCATGGTCTTCAGATTGTAATGTTGTGCTTCAGGAGTATCCAGTCTGAAAATTGATGAAAAGTGGTACCTAAAGGAAAGAAAATTGTAGGCCAGCACCTACGTACTAGTATCTTAGCTAGTACAAGAGCAAAGGGGGTTGGAGCTCCCTTCCAAGGAAGTTTGGAGAACAAGAGAAGGTTGAAGCCTTCTGCAGGTTGTAGCCTGCGTACTGGTATAAGGCTGCACCAGTACAAAAGATTGTAAACTGAAGTTCTTATTAAAGAAAGATAGAGATGACTTGCAGCAGGTGGTTTTCACCCACATTGGGTTTCCACCTTATATCATGGTGTTCATGTGTGTGGCTTTTGTGTGATGATCTGTTCTGTTATACTGCATCTGTTTACTCTTAATATGGTGAATAATGACCTGATGCACTTAACTGAAGATAAACTAACTGAATTATAAGTTTTCTGGTTATACGCTGTTTTCTTTAGACACAGTAGCGTGTACACGCTGGTTCACTTAACTGAAGTAGCGTATATGTTTCTGAGCATTGAAAAAGTTTTATTAATCTGATAATACTGATTCACCCCCCCCTCTCAGTATTATTTCCAACACCCTCTCACCTCACCACCCTCCCCTCCCCCCCTACCCGCTCTCCCTACCCGCCCCCTCACCTCTCCCCCTCACCACCCTCCCCTCCCCCCAACCTCACCTCTCCCCCTACCCACACCCCCTCGCCTCTCCCCCTACCCGCCGCCCCACCGCCCCCCACAACCACCCTCCCCCTTCACCTCTCACCCTACCTGCGCCCCCTCACCTCTCCCCCCCCTACCCGCCCCCCGTCACCACCCTCCCCTCGGCCCCCTACCTGCCCCCCTCACCACCCTCCTCTCCCCCCCGACTACCCGCCCCCTCACCCCCTCCCTCCCCTCCGCCTCCTCCACCGGCCCCCGCCGACGAGCCCCCCCTCCACACAGCACCACCACCCACATGCCCCCCTCCACATGGCGCCCCTACCCACTAGCCTCCCCTCCACCTGTCGCCCGCCCACGAGTCTCCCCCTCCACCCACCACCCACGGCACCCGCCCCACCCACCACCCATCGTGCCCGCTCCCTCCCCTCCACACCCCAACCCCCTTGCCCATGGGCCTCCCCACCCACCCCCGCCCACAGGCCCCGCCCCGCCCACCGCCGCTGCCCATAGGCCTCCCCACCTGGCCCTCGTCCACGCGCTGGCCCCTCTGCCCACCACCCCCGACCCGCCCACCACCCATTGGCCCCACCCACGGCCTCCGCCTCCACCCGCCCCTGCCCACGGGCCTCCCCCTCCGCCCACTACCCATGGCCCCCACCTCGCCCATCGCCCACCATCCCTGCTCACAACCTCCGTCTCCACCCCCGCCCCCGCCCGACTATTGGCAGGCGATTCCCGGAATCGCCCGGCCACCAGTTGGGCAGGGGGACGGGCCGCCGGGGTGGCACAGCCTAGGCCGGCACCACCCCGGCAGCCCGCCCCCCCGCCACTAGTCAGTTAGGGAGGCGAGCCATGGACGAGGGGCAGAGGCGGAGGCCGTGGGTGGGGGCGGTGAGCAGCGAGGGTGGAGGGGGAGGCCTGTGGGTGGGGGCTAGGTGGGGAGGCCCACGGGTGGGGGGTGGGTGGGGAGCAGAGGGGAGCGACCGGGGGCGGTGGGAGTGGGGGGGCGGTGGGAGTGGGGGGGCGATGGGCGGTGGGTGGTGGGGGGTCGGTGGGCAGTGGGTGGAAGGGGAGGCCCAGGGGGGGGAAGGCCCATGGGCGGGGCCAGGTGGGGGACGCCCGTGGGCAGGGGCCGTGTGGCGAGGCCCGTGGGCGGGGGCCGGGTGGGGGAGTCCCCTGGGGCATGGGGAGGGGAGGGGAGCCGTGAGGGGAGGGAGGAGGGGGGAGTTAGGGTAGGGCGGGGGGAAGGTAGAGGGGGGGGGTTAGGGTAGGGCGGGTAGGGGAGGGGGGGTTAGGGAAGGATGGGTAGGGGTGAGGGGGAGGGGAGGGTTAAGGTTGTTAAGGAGAGGGGTGGGATAGGGTAGGGCTAGGGAGGGGGGGGCTCGGGTAGGGGGAGGGGTTAGGGGCGAGGGTAGAGGAGAGGGGAGGGTTACTGTAGGGGGAGGAGTTAGGGGTGAGGGTAGAGGGGAGGGGGGGTTAGGGTAGGGCAGGTGAGTAGGTATGAGAGAAGAGGGTAGAGGAGAGGGGGTGTAGGTGAGGGGTGGGGGGGGGGTGGGAGGCATGAGAGGGGGGGGTTAGTGGGGTGGGAAGGGGAGCGTAGGGTGGGTAGGGGAGAGGGGGTGTAGGTGAGGGGGGGAGGGGAAGGGGGTGGGGTTAGGGGTAGTAGGTGGGGGGGAGGGGAAGGGGGTGGGGTTAGGGGTAGTAGGTGGGGGGGAGGGGAAGGGGGTGGGGTTAGGGGTAGTAGGTGAGGGGAGGGGAGGGCAGGGGAGGGGGTTAGGGGGTTGGAAGGGGAAGGAGACGTGGGTGAGGGGAAGGTAGGGTGAGTAGGGAGAGGAAGGGGATGTGAGTGGGATAGGGACGGGAGAAGAGGGTGGGGAAGGGGGTGTGGGTGAGGGGGAGGAGAGGGGTAGGTGAGGGAGGGGAATGTGGGTTAGGGGGAGTGGGAGACGGAGGGGTTGAGGAAGGTGGAGAAGGGTGAGTGAGGGGGAGGGCTGGTTAGGAGGGAGTGAGGGTGTGAGTGAAGACGGTCTGCGTGGGGGTGGAAGGGAGTTGGGTGCGGGTGAGGATGGGGAGGTTGGGGGCCCCCCCTACATGCTCACCTCCACCCACCGTCCACCCACCCACACACGCGCACCCCTCTCGCCCACACCCACCCAGCCCGCTCGCTAACCCTGCCCGCCCTCACCCGCCTGGCTACCCACCCCACCCCACCATCCCTCACCTGACCTCCCGTCCGCCCACCGACCCGCCCACCCACCCGTTAGGGGTGGCTGGGCGATTCTGATTATACAAATAAGAAATTTATGATATATTTTTGTTGTTAATTTAAGTTAATATGTTTTTGTTATTTACTAATTTATGTGTTTCTATTTTTTAGCAAAATGGCATCAAATAAAATTTTTGTGAATATTTCTAGACCAAAGACTCTTAAAGGTGCATCTTCAAGAAACATTGGTGAACGAACTCCACCTGAGCTCATGACTACAAATCTTTCAAGTGCCTCAAGTGATAAGAAGATGATTTCAGACTGGAAGAATTCAAAAGAGGTGAAATTTCCATCAAGAATCTAGTATGTGAAAGAAAAAGAAAGCACAAATGTGAATATATATCTATATATTGATATACCGAATGATAATGGAATTTTTGAGGTGATGGGAAGAGTCATAGATATGTGTTCGGTACCAGACACTGAAGTTGTTTACATACCTACAAAAGCTCCCAAGTCACATGAAAGGATTAAATACTGACTATCATATTCATTGTATGACACGAGAGAGGTATCTGTTAGCCTCCTGTTGCAACAGGTGTTCATCTTTCATGATTGAAATTTTTACATGCCAAATATGTCATAGTTTGCATGCTGCAATGCTCCATATTTTCTAAGAGAGGCCAAAGAAGAGGCCATGAAAGTGTGCGAGTCTAAATGCCACTACTGTATCCCAATTTTGATGAGTTATCCATTTTTGAAGAATTTTTTGTTAAGGGAAGGCCAAACAGCTTAATCTTGGCCTCCCTAGGTTCCAATTTCTTGTTTTAGAATATAGAGAATGAATATTTGTCCAAACGGTTTAATCTTGGCAGATTTGTAGATAGGTAGAGAAACAAAGGAGCATAAGTGCTTAATCTAGGCCCTTGGAAGAAATAAGTGTAGACTTAGATAGAAGGACAACAAAAATAAAAAAGGATAATTTGGGTGTGCAAGTCCAAGTGCACCTATGCAAAAAGAAGAAAAAATGCTAGGTAAGTAAGCTGGGTAAGTAGTTTTGTGGTTGCAGAATCATGCTGTGTAATCCATTTCATCTTTTCAAGTGTGTTATATCTATTCCGATTACAGGGCAAGGCAATTCCCCTTTGGAGGAGCTCAAGTGAGGCATGTCTAACTCCCCTTTCTTCTCATTCCCCAAATCACTCACTAACATCCCCTTGAGGACCTTGGGATCTGCCCAACCAGTCCTGTTATAACTTTATTTTTGTAACAGCACCAAGTCAAGCTTTGACTTTCTTCTGTGAAAAGAAGCCACATTTCTTGTGTAAAAACATGTCTCCACCGTCCATTCACTTTCAATGTCCAAAGCTTTAGCTCACAAACTTAGCCTCCCCCCTACACTTCACCTCATTTTCATATTAACCCCTAACTCTATTATCTAGCTCCCTATATCATTTCCCCATCCCCATTTACTACTAAAAATTATATGAAATCCCCAAAAAATATTAAATAGCCCCTCCCTTTGGCACTATAGCCATATTTCCTAAGTCTGGGAAATAGTAGTCCATCCGGGGCTACTACTAACCCTTCCGTGTCCTAACCTGGAGTTAGTCTGACATCTGGTCACCCTAACAACCATTTCCCCTAAGCCCTAACCCCACAACACTCATTTCCCGCCCTTATCCTAAGGTCATGCATATAAATATATTTTCCCCGCTTGTATATAACCCATAAAACCCATTTTTATTAAGGTCCCCCCCCCCCCCCCCCCCGCCAAATTAAACAACACATAATAAAATATGCATGGGTCCCATTTCTAACCGTCCGCCGCCTTACTCGTGCCGCTGACCGTCAGATCTGGTGCGCCCAAGATCTACGGTGGGCGGGCCTTTTTGTGCCCCGATATGCCGAGGGTTAGCGCCCGGGAGATGGGCGTTTTCTCGTCGTACTCCCACCACGCGTCACCCTCTCGGCTCTGGCGGAGCCCCCTCCTCTGATATCACTTGTGTATAAAAGCGCTGCGCCCGAAACCGGATACCACCTTCCCCCTCCTGCATCAGCACCATGTCATGCTGATGTCATCATCCTGCGTCGGCCTCCTGCTGCCATGTCCTTGCCATGTCACTGCCACGTCACCTCCTCCACCATACCGCCACGTCACCCACCGTACTGGTAACGTCACCCTGCCACGTCACCCGCCGTACTGGGACCCACCACTGGCGTCATGCTGACATCACCGTCAAAAAGCGCGCAAGGCGAAAATCGCAGCCTAGGAAGCCCGAAATCAAAATCTGAGGCAGTTTTTTGATGCACATCGCTACGAGAAATAGGCCAAAATGGAAAGCCCTTTCATGGCTCGGCCTCCAGCAGACCCGAAAGGTACTCAATGACATGAATTTCTTCGCGCAGCATTCAGAAAGGGGCAAACACAGTTTTAAAAGCAAACAGAGAGCCGAACAATAGCCATGAAAGGTCGATGCAACAGTTTAAAGAGTATCAGAAGTGAGAAAGGCGCACATTCAGTGCCAAAGCATATCAAGGAAGCAACAAAGAGTATCAGTCAAATGTTTTAAATGAAAACCTTTATTCCCAATGCAGGTGAACATTGAATGACCTCTAACAAAGTCAAAGAAAGCATTGAAAGCCAATCAAGGCTCTCCCATCACAGTTAATGCACCTCAGAACCACTCAAGAGCATGGATCAAAACCAAAAGCACAGTTATGGCTAAGTGATCAGCATAGAGCCATAAAGACAACACATTAAACTCCTTTTTGGTACAGCTGCATCCAGTGCAGCTCGAGGATATTTTCCCGCATTTATTTCAGACATGTGTTAGGTTAAAGACACTTATTACAGCAGATCTATCTGACATCTGATCTTTATAGATATTTTAATTATAAAAACCACCCTAATTCACTGTTTAAGGGGTTGATTGGTTGTATAGCTCCAAGAGAGACTCGCTCTATATACCTGATGTTTTACTTAATCAAAGACTACTGAAAAGCTTGGAGGAATGACTGTGTGTTGTGTATCAATGTTTTGAAGAATTGAATGTGGAATTCTTGTGCTGCAACATGACTCAATAAGTGTTTCTTACCTTTTTTTTCCATTTTTGATGTACCATCCAAAATAGCAGAAAGAATGAATAGTTTAGAATTGGTTTAATTGCCCTCTATGCTCAATTTCTGTTGTTTCTGTATGTTTCCATCTGAATTAGTAATGAATATGAATTCCTTGTGGCTCATATTTCACCTAATTCACTCATGTTTGATAATTATCTAGGGATTCTTCACTGCTCCTAGATAGAGCTCATTCACCTTCCCTCTGCTAAGCTGAACGAGAGATTCTTAATTGCCTCTCATTCCTAGCCTTCATTCCATCCTTTAGCTTGAATCATTGTTTCATGTGCAGCTATCTTGCTCCATATTCCCTCTTGTGACTAAGAAAACGCACCAGCAGTCCTACTCCTTGACTCCACGCCCAATGGTTCTAAAAATTTCATGCTATCCCTACCTCTTTACTTGAAAGCATCATCCATCCCACCAAAACTAAAACAAAACCCCTTGTACTCAATAACTAGCCTAAAATCATCATCAACAAAGATAAATCCTAAATAGAGAGCCCTCTTTGACTGTTGGTGGGCTAGCACCTGCAGTCCAAAGATTGGTTTGTGGTTACCTCGGTCGTATCCTTTAAGGAGCTTTAAGGACAACCTAAGTGATAACAATATCTACAAAGTTGTGTAAAGAAATCGTAAATGAGATGACACAAAACATCGTAAGTATTGTTATTTATATTTGTATTTTGCGTTCTTGAAAGTGTCTCGCTATATTTTTTTAACTTTGTTTTTATTGACATATGATATTTTGTTTGGCAGAATTTTGTTGAAAGTTGTTCAATTAGGTTGTGAGGCATTCATTTCATAGAGCATGATATCATGAAAGTTGTCAGCAGTTTTTACTCTGTGTCAGAAGAAGATATGGAAAACAAGCAAAATGTAGTAATTGATGATGCTACAAAACTACATCCAAAGAATCAGGAAAAAAGGCCTCTGGTGGATAAATCTAGAAAGGGTAAACAAGTTACTTTTGGGGACGATGAAGTTGAAACTTACAGTGAAGCATATGTTGCCATTACTGAAGATGACATTGGAACTGAGAAGAGCCATAAAGGACCAAAAGTAAAAATGCCCAAGAATAAATCTGTTGAGAATGTTATGAAAAAGAAAAGTAAATTTGAAGATTTTGATGTAGTCATTACCAGCAATCAAGAACATAGTGAAACTTCAAAGAAAGCAGAGAAATTATTACACTAGGAGCTGATTTAGATGATGGAATTATCAAAACAAAAAAAAATACCATTTGACAGAATTTGATAAAGATAAATTTAATTGATGGTGGTCGTACATTTCAACTTAATGTCAGACAAACCTATAAGGCAAGTGAGGGACAATGTCAATATCAAGTCAGAAAGCCACATCATCTGCATGTTCACAACTTGAAGACTTTGATGAGGTACAATCCATATGCTCACATGGTTAGTTATGTGCTTCTTGTTGATCCACTTCAAGTTCCCAACAAAGAAGCATTTGATAAGTCAAAATGTTTTGAATACAGTTATTATGTGCTTATGGGGAACCATTCTGTAGAAGCTCAAAAACAATTTATGGAGGAATATCCTAATAACCCATGTTTTGAAAAAATGAAATGTATCATTTATGTTGGTTTATCAGATACAGAAGCAAAGTTAGTGGCATGGGATCATAATTTAGATAATGAATATAGGATGTCTATGACTTTCATCCAAAGGGTTAGATTTATTCATAGTGAATTTCAAGAAAAATGTGGTGGGGATAAGATAAATGTTATTGCAGATTTCCGAAAGGAATGTTGTATGGAAATAGGCTATTAAATTGAAGAGAAAACTAATTCAAAAGGTGGAAAAGGCAACAAAAATAGTGATTTATTGAGAGGTGTTGATAACATTTTCCAATTAACATTCAAAGCTGGAGATGTTTGGAAGTGATTGATGAGATTTTTAGCATGTGGGAAGACATTGCCATTAAAAACCAGAGGGTCAAAAAGTCTAAGCCATTGATATGTAGCAACAATAAATCAGCTCCTAAAATGAAGCAGCTTCCAGACGATATGACTATCACACCTTGGAGGGTGATGCAAGGAGTGAAAGATGAAAAAATTGTCAAAACAATATTATCTCGTGTGAAGTTAGGGGAATTATCATTGGAGGAAATGTCTGAAGAATTTCAAAAGTAAGTTTGTTGAATTATTTTTATTTATTTCTAGATTATATTTATCTTTTAAATAAAACATGTTGTTCTTGGTATTATTTGTTATACAAATCATTATATTAACTTTTTGTTACTTTATCTATGCAGTTACAAAGTTTACATAAAAATTCAAGAACAAATGGTTAGATTGTTGAATCAAGATAGTTGGGATGATGTTGTACGCAACTATTCAGATTCAAGTTCTACATCAACATTAAAAGCTTTTTATCTTTCATTTAAAAAGGTATCTTGATTTATACATTCATTTTTATTCATCTGTGTACTATTTTTAATTTATAACTTACAAATATATTTGTTTATTTTATAAAAGATGAGGAAGGATGATAATGGAGCACCAGATAGTTTCAAAACCTTTATTGAAAAAAAAAGATCAAAAGACTGAGGAAGCAACGTGTTAAGAACGTTGAACTTGATCCAACTCTTAATCATTTCATTTGGAATGGGCTAGACACCATTCAATATCAAGTAATACAAGGTGACTATGAAGACATTGCTAAACTCATACCTAAAAGAGATTATGCCCTAGTCATTGTAGATATTCCCCATGGTTTCAATATTCCAAACATTGACTATGAAAGTGACCCTTATACTTATCAAGCTCTTAGTAAAGTGGTTGCAGGATTTGCAGAAGTCACGTCATCACCATTATGGAGATTTGTGACATTTCATTCAGACACACAATTGGCAATGATATTTTCAAGCTTCAAGGGGAAAAAAAATTCAGGGATGTAGCTTACATGGTAAGACGTTTAAAATGTATATTTGATTAATGTTGAAAAATTCATTTATGTACAAGTTAATTGAACTTTTACTATTTCATGTTACAGGCAAAAGTCAAATCTTCTTAACAATTAAGATTAACAATTCATAAATGATTGTGAGTTAATTCATATTGATAGTTGGCCAAAAGATGATAGCCATATTTCCATGATTTTTAATTAGGTAGATGGAAAGAGTCATAGCCAAATAATGACTTATGATGTTGTTGTGAGAAAACTAACATATGAAGACAAAGAAGCAAATGGAGAGATGGTTAACATTTATCAAAAACCACAATTATTGATTAACTATCTTATATACATATGTTCAAATGAAGGAGATTGGGTTCTGGATTTATCTTCTGGCTCAGGTAAGTTTTATTATATTGAATTTCGTTTCAATATGTTATTTTTCAATTAATATGTCATTGTACTAATTTAGTTCATTATTTCTTTTGTACTTGATAATTAGGTACAACACTAGCATGTTGCTTTCAAAAAGGAAGAAATTACATTGCAATTGAGAAAGATCTAGTACAATGCAATTTCATTCAGCAAAGAATTAATGCTCTTCAATTTCTTCCAGATACAATGCAAGAAATTGGGTTGAAAAAAGGGGACTTTGGTGAATCACGTGTGGCAAAAAAGGCAAAGGAACCCCAACGACCATTACATGGAATGTTTGGAAAGACATACATTGGGAGATTCGCAGACATCAAAGATCCATTAGAAGAGGAAGATGAGAAAAAGGAAGTAGAAAATATTATGGAAGAAGACAACGATGAAACTCTAGAGGACAAAGAGTTTGGATTATGTGACATTGTTGATTAAATTTAAGCTATGCTTGGAAATCAATCTTTGCAATGATTTGACTTTGACATTTTATGGGAAGAATAAACACTCAATTAGGGTTGTTATGCGTTCAATATTTGTAATATGTGATTTTCGCATTGATTTTTAAGTTAATCATTATTTTTTGAAAAGAAAAAGTGATTATTATTATTTTTTTGACATGAAATTCATAAAAAAGACTATTATTTAACCATTTTTAGTTAAAATTTTCGTATAAAAATTGTGATTTTGACATGTCAATTCTAGCAAAAAATTATCAAAACGTGTAGTTTTTTTGTTATATTTATGTTAAAAATGTTTATTTTTATGTCTACTGTTAAAAAATATTGTTTTTTAGAAACAATTATTTCATGTGGATTGAAAAATTAATTAAGGATGTATAAATATGTAGAATATCGAAAATTCAAAATATCGACCTTCTAATTTAAAAATAGAAAAAAATAAAATCCTCACTACAAAAAAAAAAAAAAAATAAGAAACAAGAAAATATGAAGAAAATGACCACTTCAAAAATTATCAAATTTACAAAATAATTATTTACATTTTATACATTAGAAAATTTAAAGCCAAAAAATAGGTCTTTTAAAAAAAGGGTCTGATGCAGAATACGCACCTTTTCAAATCAGCATGAAAGTCACTACCATTCTAAAACGTAATGTACATAAAAAAAAATAATGTGTCAAAAACTATGCTCTAAAAAAAACATGTGTATTCTGCATCACCCCTTTTCAAAATCAAGTCACCTTTTTGCTATCTCTACGAAACGGGTAACAGTATCAGTTCCCGTTTCAAAGTTTACATTGATGAAACACTACAAGGTAAAATCACAAAATATAACACAGTAGTTGATAAGGCAGTTCACCCCTCCTAGGCCACATCTGTTGGGTCCAAGACCCCCAAATGGACATGTCCTTACTCTTATTAGATGCTTAAATTGGTTATACAATGATAAGAAAGCCTAAACAGGCAAAATAACCTGTGAAAATGAGTTCAGAACATAGAAAATAGTCAATAATGACTTTTGTTTCACCTCCAATGGTTAACCATAGACCAATACAGCTCCAACACTCCCTAGGCCCTGATGGCTCTCCAAGCTTCTTTGCTAAAAAAAAACCTGAAGATGAGCTCTGTTGGCTATGAAACCTATACCATTGGCTCTAGAATGCTTAGAATACCCAAAATCAAAAACAAAATTTGCCCCAAAAGGATCTCCCTCCTGAAAGTTATGACCCCCGGAAGTTTTCTCCAATTTGCCCTAAAGAAACTCCACTAAAAGTTGATTAATTGTAGTTAGCCCTACTATTTTGGCAACTGGCGCTAAAATTGGCAATCCCACCAAGTGAAACCACCTGCTGACCGTAACCATCAGGCGTGGTCTTCACGCATGTGACCTAGCTCGTCAACGGAGTTAAGGTTGGTGGTTTTTTTAACTAACCACAACCTTCAATGGAGACAATGGCAATGATAGTTGGCATGTGATAGGTTTTCCGAGACCGTTGGCGGGTAACCGCTAGTGGTCTACCCCCAAACCCGAAACAGCAATGGTTGAAATATAAACCGCCACCTAGTTATGTTAAGAAACAACATGTAGGCAGGCCGGTCGGGCATGTGGGCTAGTATGCAGGAGGTCATGCGATCGAATCCTGTGGAGACCCATAAAATTTTACATGCCATCTCAAGGCCACACGGCAGCCTTTGGGCTTGCCACATGTCGGCCCCTGATTGGTCCTCCAAAACAAAATATTCCCATGAATATTTTGGGGAATATCCCTCAAAATATTCCAAGGAATATTCCTCGAAATATTCTTCTTTTTATTTATTTTTTAAATTCAAATTTTGCAGTTTATTGGGCATTTTCAAAATGCGATAACTCCTCCATACGGTGTCAGATTTGAGTGCAGTTCACGGCTACAAGATCATTTCGACGAGGCCTATCCTGTCATTCTGGTTTCAACCAATTCTGCGCAATCAAAATTTGAGTATTTTTTCCACTTAGGACATGATCACCTGATCAAGTATTGCGAAGGATGAATTTTGACTGAATGACTTATCTTGAACATGTTGGCGACACTAAAATGAATTGGTAGAATTGACCCAAAACAAAATTATGGATGGTATGATATACCAACGGTATGATAACCATCAAGTGGATAACCCAACCCAAATAATCATGGTGATGGAGTGAAAGTGTCATGTTCAATAGCGACCTGCTACCATAAAGTGGTTTTCCCCTTTTTCCCGTTTTCCCCAATCATTGCTGACCAATACCTCTTTATTTTTATCAAGCTTGAGGAAGATAACATATGCTTTTTGTATAATTTCACCCTTCGGGTGAATCCATCACTATTTGATGTTTTAATGAGTTTAGTGAAGGTGAAACTCGGTCTTGTCTAGATGGACAAGTTTGTCGCTTTTTGATGTTTTAATGAGTTTAACGACAAAGATAACTCAATCCTTTTCATGTTTAGAGAGCTTGAAAAGGGACAAAAAAAAACTCCACAAGTTCTTTTTCGTAGATTTGTCTCTCAAGCGCGAAAAGGCATAAAACAATACGAGAGAGAACCTATTGACCATGTTCACTCAATGTATTCCTTTTTCATAAATAATCTATCTCAGCCCGAAAAAGGGGACAAAAAGGAAAACTACACAAGTTCTTTTTCGTAGATTTGTCTCTCAAGCCAGAAAAAACATAAAACAATACAAGAGAGAACTAGTTGACCATGTTCAGTCAACGTATTCCTTTTTTGTAAATAATCTATCTCAGCCTGGAAAAGGGTTAAACTTATATTGAGTAGATGTCGTTTCCAATCCGTTAACGAGCTGAAAAGGACAAGTGCTCGGCAATATTTTCATGTTTAGAGAGTCTGAAAAGAGCTTAAAGAGGACTCCATTTTAAGGAACGAGTGGTGTCTATGGTAGCAACTGGTTCTGGTGATGTTGGAACTTCTCAAAACATGTTGATTTATGTTAAGAGGCTGGCTAATAAGACCACTAATTGCAATTATTCCTAAAAAAGCGTAAAACAACCAAGTGAAAGCGTATGATTGGCCAAGCAAATAGTAACGATGGAAGGAGAAAAAACAAGGCTCATTTGGTGGAAGAGGCTGATAGAATGGAAATCACAAGGGTTAAAAGTGGAAATGGGTTCATTTTTAGACAAGCTTGAACCATAGGCAGCTATGCTTGGATTTAGTTTCATGTTTACACAAGATTGAAACAACAAACTATTCTTGGATTCAGTTTCATTTTTACACAAGCCTGAAATGAAAAAGTATGCTTGGATTCAGTTTCATGTTTGCACAAGCTTGAAATGAAAAACTATGCTTGGATTCAGTTTCATTTTTACACAAGCTTAAAATGAAGAATTATGCTTGAATTCAGTTTCATTTTTACACAAGCTTGAAAGGAAGAACTATGCTTGAGATTGGTTTTCATGCCCCCAACATGATGAAAGGGAGAGTCTCTTATAACCAGATGGAAGTCATTGCGGTGAAGCAGGATGGTTATCCAACACCTTTTTAGCTTCGTCCAGATAGCGACAGAGGTGAATGGGGTGACTTACTTCACATAACCTATAGGAAAACTTAACATTACCACTAGGTGCATGGCCCCCAAGCTTCATTACATTCACCTAAGTAGACTACTCGTGACTATTAGGTGGATGGAATGAAGGGTCATTTACGAGATCAAGTGAAAGACTCGACTAGGATTTTACGAGATCTAATCAAAGACTCGAATTGGAACTTTTTTCTAGGGGACCTTGTTTCATTTTTTAATGAGCTTGACACAAGACAAGGAACTCTGCTCAGATTCCTTGTTTCATTTTTTAATGATCTTGACACAAGGCAAGGAACTATACTCATACTCCTTGTTTCATTTTTTAACGAGCTTGATACAAGGCAAGGAACTACCCTCATATCCTTGGTTTCATTTTTTAACAAGGTTGACACAAGACAAGGAACTATCCTCAAGGGAGTTGTTTCATTTTTTGATGAGGTTGTCACAGTAAAAAAAACTATCCTCATATCCTTGGTTTCATTTTTTAACGAGGTTGACACAAGACCAGGAACTATCCTCGCATCCTTGTTTTTCACGACCCATAATAGGAGGTCATGACTTCCAAGATGTTCTCATCTGATGGAAGAACAATGCTTTGGAAGGAGAGATCTGATTCCAATGCTCCCAGTACATAATGTATAACATCATGGAATTGATAGTCCATTGATGTAGGCATGGAACGGGTTGCCACATAATTAACCCGTGGCGGGTATGATACCATTTGTACAAAAGGACCATTTAGGGAATATGGTTGATTGGGAGCCATATTTGGACTGGGAAATTAAAGCTGGTCAATGGTGACAATTCTGCCTTCATGCGGGAAACACATCAAACACATCACTCGAAAGAGTGTTGAAACAATAGCTCCCATGTCATAAACATAGTCGCACCTAAGAAGTAAATTGTAATCTAAAGGGCCTGGGACTACTGTCATGTTCAGATAAATGATTTTTCCTCCAAAAGTAATAGGCAACTGAAGAAGGATCCCTAATGGTTGACTAGTTCCTCTGTTAAAAGCTAACAGATTCTGGGTAACAGACACAAGCAGTGGTGAACCAAGCGCTTGCCAAGAAGTTCAGGAAATGATACTCACAGATGCACCTTCATCTATAATAGTGCCAGATACAATCATATTACAAACTTGTACTATGACCTCGAAAGGAACATAGGAATGAAGACGTAATCCTGCCAGTCGATTCTAATCAAAGGAAGTGACCAGAATACTTGGAGGGGGTACCGTAAGAACAAGAAAATTATCCCCTTGAGTTATGAGAGCGGGAGGATTTTCCTCCTGTCTTAATGGAACAAGAGGATTTTCCCCAAGCTCATTGGAATCTAAAGAAACGAAAAGAACCTGAGTGGTATCACATTCACTCTCTTCGGGAAAGGTACGATTAACTAAAGGTGAAATCGGGTCAACTATTTCCTCGACCTATTGATTTGGGTCGGGTATAGACTCATAGGATTCAATTTCAGAGAGAGTGGGTTTGACTAACGGTTGATTTTGGTAAGTCAATTCATCAACTGGTGAAGGATTTAGGGAGAGTTTCCTGTAACTAGATGGAATTCGCTGCGGTGAAGAAGGAAAGTTATCCAACACTTTTTTGGCATCATCCAGATAGGGACAAAGGTGAATGGGGTGATTCCCTTCACACAACCTAGAGGGAAAATTAACTTTACCCTTATTTCCATGAACTTTACTACCACTAGTTGATGGTGTGTCACCAACATGATCTCCAGAAGTTGATGAAATAGGATGATGTGAACGAGAATCCCATTCTTCAAATATCTGAGGAATATCAAGACAATTTCGAAGAATATGATCTCTCGCACAAAGTTTGCATGGATATCAAACTTTGTGAGGCTTGATAGATGGTTTCTCATTAGATGTTGCATTCAAAGTAATGGTTGTTTGGTTGCCCCTTTGCTGAATTTGCTTCTTCTTCTTCTTCTTCCCTTTCTTCTTCCCTTTCTTCTTCTTCTTAGCCACCTGGTTGCTAGTACCAATACTTTCACCTTGCGAAGAGGAAGAAGGGGAGGAAGAAACAACCAAGGAAGAAGGCAAAGGGTCAACTTTAGGATCAACTGGAGGTTGATTTTGTCCAGTTGGAGGAGTACTTGATTGCGGAGAAATCACGACATTTTGAACCAAGGAGGTTGAAAACAACCATAATGGCAAGCCAATGGTAAATCCCAGAAGGGATTATGTAGCCATATAAGGAGCACCAATATTTCCAAAAAGAGGAAAAGGATTAGGATTCCCATCAAAAGGAATTCCTTGATCGGTAGACTCTATATTTGTCGCCATATGTACCAACCTAAGATCAACTAAGGAGCGAGGATGTTATCTATGGTCAATTAATTTTATTTTAATCAAAGTAACATAACAAAACAAAAAGGGATTATCTAGGCAAAAGGTTTACCAAGCAACTATGAACTGTAGAATATCTCCCGCGAACCGAGAAGTATGGGTAGGCAGTCTCCCCGAATACTATGTTCAGTGTATCACAATGTACAAGGTGGCCGACTCGGTTACTTAAGGATGGATAGAAACCTAGTGTTGTCCTCCCATATATACCTGAAAGTACATGGAGACCCAATCCATATAAGCATTGTCTAATGCAAAACAACACAGTGAGAGCATTCCCATATACTTTACGTACTGTAACACTGCCCTATATACCCGAAGGTACGTGGACGAGCTACGATATACTCATGTGCGTGGAATGAGGTATCACACTCAGGATGTATTGCAAACAATTTAGTGACAACTTCTTTGTTTTACGACACCCGAACACGTCTCTAGCCTAGAACCACTAAATTTTTTTCGTTAGGTGACAATGCTCCATTAGGTAAATTTAGATAAATTTTAAGTTGATCTTCTTTAGAATTCACATTTCAAGGTTCACCACGTGATGTATGTTTGCAATTCCTAAAATGCAACTAATATGATAAGCATTCTTCTCATTCACTTGAACAATGAAAACCTTAGCTAGTAGGGATAGAGTAATCAGATCTTTGATAAAGAGCAAAGAGCACATGTAATGCAAATTCCCTAGCTATACCTTTCAAGCATTCACAAACTACAATATGAGCGATGCAAGTTTTTCTTTTCAAACCCCTTAATGTTATGATGGAAAAAAAGGAAAATAATGCACATACAATCAATCAATCGTTTTATAAGAACGAAGACTTCACTACAGTTCAGTTTTGAATGAAAAGAAGACTTTTTACAACACTTTCTTTCGAACAAAGATTAATCGACTATAATCTAACTTTGACGATGAATCGATAATGAAAAATAAATCATTTAAGAAACATTAATCAATCAAGTCAAAGTAGGGTTGGAAAGAGGAAATACAAGTTGATTTCAGAGACATACTACAATCATTGATCTTTCAACAAGCATAAACAGAAGGAAATTTGGAGAAAAAACCCAATCCAAAGGTGAAAATTTTCCCTAAGGTGGATCAGCGCAGGTCAAAGAGGGCCTAACTACACTGCAGAGCACTATATCTCACTCAAGGGTGCTCTGCAGAGCACTGTCCCCTGACCAAGCTTGCGTTGATTCCTGAGAGGCCACTCAAGAGTCATCTAACCTCAATTTTTTGACCAAATAACACTTCAACAAGGCTGAAATAGAATCAATGAAAGGAAGTAAGGTCTGCAAGGATGTCCTAGGAGGGGGATAAGCTACTGGGAAGGATGATCTTCCCCAACAGAGTCGCTAATTTGTTTTGGAGAATTTGGTATCTACGGATAAATACTAATTCCCTAGATAAGTAGCCATATCTAGAACAATAGTTTAAAGCACTTTAGCCTTTTCCTATATGCAATAGATAAGACAAAGAAGATGAGAAGACCTACTTGTATTTCCGCTTTCCTCTTGTCTCCTTTGTATCGATCCTGCCGCTCCTTCTCGTACTTAACACGCTTGATAAGTACCTGTAAACACAAACAGAATACAATGAACCAATCAAAGCAAAAGATCTATTGAATACAAGTGAATGGAATCAGATATATTTCACACATATAAGCATCATATAACAATACAATCATATGGGAGAAAGGTTCAAATACTTTATTGAATAAAATAAGGAATTACAACCATTGTGTCTGATTCAAGATCATTCGTCCAACTTGGATCCCATCCACATCACATCAAAAGCATGACAAACTTGTAGCATTACAATACTTGCCTCAAAGCCAATTCTCATAGCAACATTGTCTCCTTACAATTCAACATATTCCAACCCCTAATCACTTAGATGAGTGGTCCATTTATAGGAAGATGAAGGAGGTTTTGTCATAAATGGTTGCATTGAATGGCCTTCCATACTTAGAATTAGTTCCATGGAGGAAGGGATGAGAGGATAGGATGCATCTTAACTCATTCCTCATCCATTTTCAAGCTCATAGGAGTTGATAAGTGAGGGAACCTTCTAGATGACTCCAAGAGATAAGAATATTCCCCAAACCCTATGTGAATTTCACTCAAACTCGCCCAACACAAGTGAAAGGAAGGCTAAGTGCTCTGCAAAGCACCCTGGCATGGACTTAACTGCTCTACAATGCACCCTTACATGGGCCTACCTACGTTGGTCCTTCTAGAGGCAATTTTTGGATGTCTTCAAGTCATGAAACTATCTGGGAAGGAGGCATTCAAAGGGGTGACTTGTTTAGGGCATGTAGCAACTAGAATTAGGGTTTAATGAGCCCTAAACATTGATCTAGAGGATGGGATTGATGTGCCCAAATGGATCTGTAACACTAATGAATGGAAAGATACATGGTAAACATCAAAGGATAATACCCTTGATAGAGGCTATAAATCCTTGATCACTGAATGTCGGGATACACGATAAAGCTCAGAGGTGAGTACTCTTGATTGGGCATAGGAGTCCCTTTTCTGGTGATGGTGGGATACACGGTAAATCTGATAGGGTGGAGATCTCATAGGCCTAGGAATCCCTTTATCGATAATGGTGGGATTGTTGGCTTAGGTTGGGTTAACCCAGGTTCGTATTTTACTGTGCACCAAAAAAAATCTCAATCACTTGCCCTTTCAACAACGACCTACAAGCAAGTTGCAGTTTCACCCGATGTTACTATGGGAGGTTGCAGAACCAGGTTTTTGTAGCCTTGACGGATACTACAGTGTGGCAATTTTGTATTTTATTATGCTTTAATACTTATAAACTATTTCAAATTCATGAACTACTTCGCACTTATATATTGCTTCGTAGAATTACATTCATTTCTTAAACATATCATAAACATCCATAAACTTCATAGTACTAAAATAAAGTGCAGATAATAAGAAAATCAACACATGAAGACAATGATTTTACCATGGTTCATCCCAATGTGGGACTATGTTGACAAGAAATATTGTGCATAATAGAGAATTTGGTACAAAAAATAGTTCTTCACCTGCGCACATAGTTGCAAGTTGTCTGTGCACTAAGCTACAAACGGTCTACACACCCAGGCCTCTGTGAAATTAGTTGCAGAACCTTTCCCTTTTCTTCAAAGTAAATATCACAAAAATACAACCATAAACATAGGTCTAGATCCAATTCCTTCCTTCCTCCTTTATCATTCATCCCTATATATACTATTACATTGAGGGATTGCATCGCTACATTACCATCGACCCAATTGCATGTTTCCAAAATGCAAGGGACTATGATCCAAAACCATTCAACTTTTACAATATTATATGCTTTTAAAAAAAAGGGAGGGGCTTCGCTATGAAGCCCCTATATTGCATGGTGAGTTTGTTGTGCGGTCCTCGTTATGCTCCTATTCTCTGCAGCGTGGTCCACTTCACACTCCATGACATCCTTTCTACTGCGCACTCTACCCACAAAATTTATATTCCTTGCCCAAAATCTGGCCAAGTTGGGTTGCACCCAACTAGGATACATGGTAAATCCAAAAGATTGAGACAGACAAATTCCTCACAGTTTAGGTGGAGAGATCTAGAGGCATCCATGCTTGGTTAGGGGTTAGTGATCTGGTGGGGATTGTAGTAAAGCATGTTTCTATTGATGAGGGTTGAGGTGGTTTGGCCTCGTGAAGCCTTAGTTAGTTTTGTTATGAATCCCACCTTCATGCTTGGAATATGGAACATTGGTGATTGGCTAAAAGAAATATTTGGTTCAACCAATCTATGGTCGAGTGCTGCGTGAAATTCCCTAGCTTGGTTGGATTTTGCATATGATAATAAGATCTCTTTTCCTCTTTTTTTCTATGTGTAAATGTACTTTTTGTTATGTGGCTTTAATCGATGTTATATCATTTATATATCTATGGTTATTTGTTAGTTATAAGGATATTTTATGACAGCGATGGTGTATGGATCTCATCTTGTTTAGATTAGTAAATGAATGAATGATGAATGCATGACCTAATAGATGATAATGCAGTTGTTATGAGAATATATCAATCCTTTTTGACAAATTTTAGGTAAGTATCAGATCCCTATGTTCATATGTGTATCTATGACGTGTAGATTTCAGATTCATGATATGTTTAATGGAATGTTTGTCATGGCTAGGCCTTGTTAGGTCAATTTATTGTCTAATACTTGAATGGAATGTTTTTTCCTTGTGTTATTAATGGTTCTGGAAAGTTCTATTAAGTTCTAGGCAAAGGTCTGGATCCTAGCCTGAAAAAGTGGCTTAAATCCCATGGTTACAGGCACAAAAGTGGGTGAAAAAGACTATAGTCACTCCCTTGTAGGCATCATGCGTGTGAATGGAGGGTTTCATTCAAAATCAGGCAGTGTTGTGCCAACGTCTCAGAGATCAGGGCACTGAAAAAGAGGTTTAAATCAGGGTCTGGACACTTGGAAGGATTGTTTATCCCTTGGGGGTCCTATAGCACCTAATAGGGAACTCATTAAGGGTTTTGGTTTGTTAATTCCACTTCCTTAAGGTGGTATAGGTGGTTGAATCATATCATAGTAACTCTTCATCACATGTTTACCCCAGCAAGCCGGTAACTTAGGTAAATGTGGGAGGAAGGCATTACAGAGTGGTATCAGAGCATGGTTCAACACTTGGACTGGATGAGCGGAATGTGTTTTTCATGCATACATGTAGGTTGTATATGTGCTTGTTATGTATGCATGGTAGTGGTCATTTTTAGAGTTGTGTTTCCATGTAGGAGTTGGTGACGTTGTTGTTAGGATTATTTAGTCACGAATGCATCTCATTTGCATATGCATTTTTTATTCATGTTGGCATTATGATACAGATGTTGTCTTTGATGGAAACTCACATAGATGACAGTTCACAGTGCAATAGGTTAACAACAAAGGATTACAGATCAGACTCCAAAGATTGAAGAAAGAGAAGTATACACTGGTTCATTTTTTCCAAGTAGCGTGTACACGCAGGTCCACAGAACAAAAATAGCGTATATATATACACGCACTTTCACAAGAGGAAAAGTGCGTATAGGTTGGAAAAACAAGGAAATTAAAGAGGAGACAATACTAGGGGTCAATACCATGGTATTAGCCCACAATATTGAGCGGAGTAACAACTATTTGATCCTGCCCAAGAATACCACGGGTCGTAAGTGGTTTTGGTCTGAGGTATTGAGAAATACCAAAAACTATATGAGGAGGAGAAGATCATTAGGTCATGGTGTGCAAGTGAAAGGGTTTCTAAGGAATACTTCTATATTAAATATATGTTATGTTGCACGGGCTATGATTATGAGATGACCTGAAATATTTTGTGCACTTTGGATACAATGTTAGATCATGATCATAAGAGCTGAAATGACTTATCATTAATATGATGTTGATTGGGCTAGATCTGATTTCTTACTCATGTTTTATTTTGTAAATGTTATGATCTAAGTATGACTGAAGTCTGGAATAGATGTGAAGTTTTAAGTTAGCATTTTCAGATCTATACTCTGGTTTACTTTGTTAAAAGCATGTATACACGCTGGTTCGGAACACCAAAGTAGCATATACATTATGAAATATGATGTTTGAAGTTGTAGCTGGTTCTAGTTGTTGTTGCAGAGTTCTGGGTTCTGCTCTATGTTTTGCTCACTGTGTTCTTGTGATAGTGTTTTGAATGTTCAAATTGATTGATTGTGATTTGCTTCAATGGTGATGGGTTTTCATTGATTGGTTGATGCAGTATTTGATGGTTGTATTGCAGTGGTGATTGATTTTGAGCTTCAATATTACTGATGGGTCCAGTATGAAAATTTGATGAAATGAGGCCTTCAGATTGTGGTGTTGTGTTCCAAGCGTATCAGTCTGAAAATTTATGAAATGTGGTCCATGGAGGAAGAGAGAAGGTCATATATTTCTATAGGTCGACGCCTATGTACTGGTAAACATATCATCCAGTATAAGAGCCAGGGGGTTGGAGATCCCTTCAAGTAGCAGCTGGAAAACGAGTGAAGGTTGGAGCCTTCTATAGTCCAACTCCTACGTACTAGTAAACAGATCGGCTAGTGCAAGAGCTAGGGGTTTGGAGATCCCTTGCAGTAGCAGCTGGAAAACGAGTGAAGGTTGCAACCTTCTGTAGGTGGGTGCCTGTGTACTGGTATGAGTCTGCACCAGTACAAGATTGTAGAAAGGTTTTTCTTATATTAAAAGAAGACACCAGCAAGTGGTTTTTGTCCCGCATTGGGTTTCCACCTCAAATCTTGGTGTTCATGTGTGTTTCTTATGTGTGATGGTTTATTCTGTTATTACTGCACATGGTTACTGTTTATATGGTTAATGAAGTATTGATGCACGTATTAAACATCAACATATGACGAATTAACTGAATCATAAGTCTGTTGGATATATTTTGGTTGCTTTAAAGACAGTTGCATGTACACACGAGTTACCTTCATTGAAGTAGCGTATATAAATTTGAGTATGAAATGAAAACGTTATTGATTTGAAAAAAACTGATTCACCCCTCCTCTCAGTATTATTTCCAACAATTCATGTCAATGTCTATATGTTGTTATGCATGCATTGTCATGGTCACGGTTATGAATGTATAGTAGGTAAGACATGAATTTTGATGGTCATTGTTTAGGACTTGTATCATCATGATTCTATTGGTATGTTATGATGCTGATGTGTTGACTGAGATTAAGCTAGAGATGCATATCATCAAAGCGAGGTTGCATCAATGGACCTCGAGGTAAGAGAAGATTGTTATAGGTGTGTATGTTTGGCATGAATGTGTGTGGTTAATGGTTTTTATAAGCATTAGGGTTACTTATATTCTTGTCATTCTATTTTTGTCATTAGTTACATGTATCATAAATGCTAGTTGATTAGTGTAGTCTTATACACATGTGTCAGATAGTCATGAATGATAGTAACTTGTTGTTGTATGCATTATGGACATGTGCCTGATGATTATGGTCATTGCAGCTAAGGTCTTGATGTTATTATGTTTTGTGCTAATTTGAATTGACCTATGCAGATGATTATGGTTATGACATTCAGGTATGAGTTAATATATTGTGATATTATGTCATACTAATTTATACTGAGTATGCATATGTGATTGTTATGCATGAATATAAATTGTTTATGAGTTTATGATGTGAACATGTTAGCTACTTACTATTATAGATATCATGACCTTATTTATGTTTGATTTGATGTGTTGAGAAGTTATATTGTGCTAATCTAGATTGATTGTGCAGACAAGATAGCCTCCCCTAAGATACATTAAGGTAGAGTTTTCTTATTTCGGCTATTTTGTGTTTGAATGTTTGATTATGTCATCTATTTGGTGTTTGAGTGTTTGGTGTATATTATGTCGTATATATGTTTCTTGAATGTTTGACTAATTGAATTATATGAGTATGTGTCTATAATATTGCATGAAGGAATGATCTTGTTTCAAGATGGTTGTACAAACACATTATGTGTTGAGACAGTTTATATGCACTTGAATGAAAGCGGGTGCTAGTTCTAGTATTATGATTAATGACTGTAAGTTGATTTCAAATTATGACATGATTGTTAGTCTTGGCAAAGGTTGATTTCAAATTAATAGACATGATGTGAACAGTTGTAGGAAACGTGTTTGGTATTAGCATGTCAAGGTAACAGTTGATTTGTTTATATAACTAATAGATGGGTGATGTGATAGAATATAGTAAGACTCAATTGCAGAAAGGTAAAAGGTAAAAGAAAGGAATTGTGTGAGAATTCCTTTGGATATGTTTGGAAGCCGCAATTGAATGCTTTATATGTAGGAAGTCTTCTTAACCTATATTTTGTTTGATGTTATGTGGATATATGTTATATTCCTAAGCATGTATTTGACAAATATATTACGTTGGCTTTCAGCTATGGATAGATTCATAAAGGGAATGGTGTCCCTTGAGAGATGATATATGTACGAGCTCAATTACAGGTCATCGTGTTGGGTACAACAAGGTAAGGTAATAGATGTATTGTTATATTTATTTATAGACTGATAATTATGTGTTTATGGTAGTATGTTGTAGGGATTGCGTGGAGAAAGACACTGCCATGGAATCTTGAAGAAGGCTCAGTTTGAGCTTTCCTTTAGAGGAATTGGGAACCCATGGGGATTGAGTCATGGTGTTTGTTGCTAGTTTTCTTCCTTTAGTGTTTTCTAATTTGTTTGAGCTTGATTATGGGTTTTGATTGCGTTTGGTGCAAGGCCTTGCCACTTTGTTTATGATGTCATATTGTAATTGGCTTTCATGGTTTTCTTATTGTTGGATTTCTTGTTCTTTTCTTTTATGTTTTAAGGGTATTGGGATTTTGTTGGGATAGAGGGAAGTTAGTGTAGCTTGGGGAGAACTGAATGAAGTCCAATAGGTAATGTAAGACCCAGGTGAATCTTGATGCATGTATAAAGGGAGCTAAAGGCAAGAGTATGACAGTCAGTTGGATTGGTTGGGTCCATTAGGGTAAATGGACAATGGCATGACATTCATGATAAAGGTAATAGGAAAGGTGAATTAAATGGATTTGAGGCATCATATTCATTACCTATGTTGTTAATGATTGTTCTCAATGTTGTACATGTTGTGCACGAATAAAGGGAGTTATCTTAACCTTGACTTTATGATATCTGGTAATTATGTTGTGATCATGATTATGCTGATGTCTATATATGTATACATGTATGTATGTATGTCATATGCTAGTTTTTATATGTATGTATGTATGTATATATATGTCACTGTCTGAAAAGGTTGTTAGGGATCATTCTTGTGGAGGAATGATTTCTTATGCAGGTGAATGGCATGAAGAGATTCTTTGCCTTATGGTGAATCAAGTGGGATGAGTAGCCCTGACATATATATGAGGTCAGTATCATGTGGATATGATTGATATTATATGTTTATAATATGTCTATGTTTATCCTATGATAGGTAAGGCTGAGGGATACATCAGTAGAATGAAAGCAGTGCAATCTGCAACACAATGAGATAAGCATGGATAAGACACTAGGAGAAAGGTTGCTCAGTAAGGACAATGTGGTCTTAGGATGTACAATACTAGTGTTGTGTACATGTAGCATATGTATTATTGTGTACATATGATGTTGTGTGCATATTGTGTATATGGTGTTGTGTGTATGTTTCATATGCAGTGTTGGGTATAGATGGTACTATGTACCTATCGTATTGTGCATGTTGGATTTGTGATATTGTGTGCATATGGTGTTGTGTGCATGTTGGATATGTGGTATTGTGTACATATGATTCCATGTACATGTTGTATATGCAATGTTATGTACATATGGTGTTGTGTGCATGGTTTACATGTGGTGCTATGTACATATGGTGTTGTGTGCATGATTGTACATGTGGTTTTGTCTACATGTTGTACATGTGGTGCTGTGTGCGGGTGGCATTGTGTACATGTTGTGAATGTGGTGTTGTAGTACATGTCGTATCATGTATATGTCGTGCATGTGGTGTTGTGTACATGTGGTATCATGTACATGTTGTATAGGTGGTGTGGTGTACATGTGGCATTGTGTAAACGTTGTGCGGATGGTGCCATGTACATATGATGCTATGTACACATTGTGAAAGTGGTACTGTGTACATGTTATACATGTGGTATTGGTGTATATGTGGTATTTTGTGCATGTCCTACATGCTATGTTGTGTACATGCGGTACTACGTATGTGCATTGTGTAGTTTTTGCTTCATGACATGTGTATTCGTTGTGTTGTACTATGTGTAGTATGTAAGTATGTGTATTATGTTGTACACTGGATGTAGGAGTATGTATTGTGTTGTGTTGTACACCAGTTGTAGGTGAATGTGTCATGATGTATAACAGGTGTAGGTGTATGCATTGTTTGGTGTCATACGTTGTGTGTGGATGTATGTGTTGTGATGTACATTATGTATGTGTATGTGATTGAAGAAAAGAAAAATGAACTGGGTGTTTGTTGGGTGTGGTAACCCATCTGGTGTACAAAAAGGACAAAGGATAAAGGTAGAAGCGAAGGAATGAATGAAGGATAAGCATTGGTATTTTATTTCATTTTTATTATGCATGTAATCTATGATTATGGTTTATGATGGTTACATGTGATCTATGATTATGGTTTATGATGATTGCATGTGATTTATGATTCTAATTTATGATGGTTCCATTTTGAGCTAATCAAATGTGATATATTTATACATGATTATTTGATGAAGATTTTAGTCTGACTTGTTGTGACAGGACATAAAAGGAATTTCAAGTGTAACTTATTGATGGATCACCAATGAGGTGTGATTTTTTGAATTTATTTTAATTCATTTTGAATCTAATGGAAATTTTGTTCTTGGTACAGGAAAGCATGGAAAATTCCTATTTTGGGTGGTTGGAACTTACTCCAAGAATTAGTAGCAACAACAAAAGGAATTGGAACAAGTAGAATTATATGGGTAAATCACTTCAGAAGCAGGGCCATTATGGGACGTTGGTACCCAATATTGTCCATTGATTGCCATGAGCATGCTATGACTGGTATGATGGTTTTGAGGCAGAGATATTTCTTTCTTTTTGGACCTTTCGATGTGAGGAAACCTTTCAAAGAGATAGATCACCTGGGACAGGGGATGTCAGGGAACTTGGAAGGTGAGTGACTGAACAAAATGGGTGACCATATTTCTCCGAGGGATTGTGTAGAAGATAATCAATTTTTTTTTTTGTCATTAGAATTTCCATATGGAATCAGATGCGCATTGGAGTGTGCCCGAGAACAATGAGTCGGTAATTTTTCACTGAGAGGATGAATGGACATTAGAGGCAGATTTGATTTTGATAGTGGATTCTGGACTTACTAGGAAGGAGGTGAATCTTGGTATTACTTTGTGGGTGGAGGTGTGAGCCTATGGATTCCCTTATTGCGGATGTGGGCATCATATCCTTTTATTTGTTGGTTAGAGCAAATGTGCATATGTGTATATGTGTATATTATTGTAAATAATGTATCGAGATAGATTTATAAATCTCCATAAACAATATGGGTATTTGTTGGTTGAAGAAAATGTGCATAAGTATATGTGGTTGTTATTGTAAATATGGTAACGAGTTGTGTTATAAAGATCCAGTAAGTGATATGTTGTATTTTTTTCATTAGGATGTCATTGTAAATACTACAACGAGCTATGTTATAAAGATCCATGGGCAATATGTTTTGGTTTTTCAACAATTTTTCTAGTTGTAGGTGTCATTAAACACCAAGGATGTTGTTCCCCAAGGGGGAGGGTTTTATAACATCCTTGGTCAAAAATTCATGTAATAAAGTTAATAAAGGAAAAAATAAGACCAAGGTCATGGGCCACATATTCCAAGCTGAATGTTGGGAAAAACATCCTAGTGGGTGTTCATTTCGGTTATTATGGCTAAAGGAAATTGGTAAAGGAAATGGAAAAGGATTTGAAAAGGAAAAGTGTCATCAAATGTTATTTTATTTATGAAAATAAAGGAAATTAGGAGAAAAGGAAGGTGAAAGGTCACAAATTTCATCTGAGGAGAAAATTAAAGGAAAATAATGGAAAAATGAAGAAAATAGAGGCCTCATTAATAAAAAGGCTTCTGTGGATCAATTGGTAACCTTTTGTTAGTTCAGTTTTGGAGCTCTCTCTATTTATTCTCTCTCTCACACACTCTTGGACACAGAGTATTCTTGGATCACTCTAGCATTGGATAAAGAAGGGCAAAGGAAGAGTAAAGAAGGCAAAGGGAAGCAAGGATCAAGCAAGGAAGAGTAGGATCAAGAAGCTACGACGGGATTACTTGCAGGTATCAATTTGCATGTGTGATTTCCTTACTAGATGTGGCATGCATTGTACATGTATGTGTGTTCTTGGTTCTCTTGCTATCATTGGCAAGGGTTTTTCCAGATGTGATAGTGTTCTTCAACCTTTCCTTTCCATTTCCAAATAACCATGGTGTGGTGGGGTTCTCTTGTATTTGGTTGAGTTGGATTGCTGGATGGACTCGAAGGCGAGTGGTGTGGTCTCAAGATTATTCACAAGGCCTATGAGTATCAGGATGGAATACATGGTAAAGCCTAGTTGTGAACACCTCAATTGAGCATATGAATCCTTAACTAGTGAACTGCGAGATACATGATAAAGCTCAGAGGTTAATACCCTTGATTGAGCCTAGGAATCCTTGACTAGTGAATGGCAGGACAAATAATAAATATTAGAGGGGAGTACTCTTGATTGGGCTTAGGAATCCCTTGACCAGTGATGGCAGGATAAATGGTAAATCCTAGAGGATGGAAACCTTGTAGGCCTAGGGATCCATTAACTAGTAATGGCAGGATACATGGTAAATCCTAGAGGTTGAGATATATAAATTCCTAACATTTTAGGTGGAGAGATCCAGAGGAATCCATGCTTGTTTAGGGCCTAGTGATCCAGTGGGGATTGTGGTAAAGCTCTATTAATGAGGGTTGAAGTGGTTTGGCCTCAAGAAGCCCTGGTTGTTTTTGTTATGAGTCCCACATTCATGCTTGGAATATGGCATGGGGGTGATTGGTTGAAAGAAATATTTGGTTAAACTCAATCTATGGTCGGGTGGTATGTGGAAGTCCCTGACTTGGTTGGATTTTGAATATGATAGTAAGTTCTCTTTTCCTCTTGTGTTCTATGTTTAAATATACTTGATATTATGTGGATTTAATGGTTATTATATCATTGATATATCTTTGGTTATTTGTTGGCTATAAGCATGTTTTATGACAATGATGATGTATGACTCTCATCATGTTTTGATTTGTAAATGAATGAATGATGAATGTATGACCTAATAGATGATAATGAAACTATTTTGAGAAGGCATCAATTCTTCTTGAAATTTTTCAGATAAGTATTAGACCCCTATGTTCATATGTGTATCTATGACCTGTAGATTTAATGTTCATGATATGTTTGACGCAATGTCTGTCATGGCTATGCCTTGTTAGGTCAAGTTCTTTTCTAAGATTTGAATTCAAGGCTTTGTTCTTGTGTCATTCATGGATCTAGAAAGTGTCATTAGGTTTTTGGTAGAGTTATGGATCCTAGCCTGTAAAAGTGGCTTAAATATTGGATTCGGAGGCCCAAAACTGGGTGAAAAAGATTGCAATCGCTCCATTGTAGGAATCACGCATGCGACTGGAGGGTTCCATTCAAAATTAAGCAATGTTGTTCTAGCGTCTCGGAGATCAAGGTACTGAAAAAAAAGGTTTAATTCAGGGTCTGGGCACCCGTAAGGGTGGTTTATTCATTGGGGATCCTGTAGCACCTAATAGGGAAGTCATTAAGGGTTTTGGTTTGTTGATTCCATTTTCTTAAGGTGGTCTAGGAGGTTGAATCATATCATAGTAACTCTTAATCACATGTTTACCCCGGTAGGAAGGTAAATTGGGTAAATGTGGGAGGAGGGCGTTGCAAGATTATTGTTGCAGAGCCCATCGCCAATGTTGCCACTACCAAGGTCCATAATATTGAGCCCGAATACCCAGAGGAAGGGGAGCATTTCTTCCACTCACAAATGTGGGGGAAGGGATCACTATTGCACTTCATTGTTAGTAGCAAGAGCCAAATTAACCTCATATCAGTAGAATACATTAAGCGGTTGATCCTTCTGACCACACCACACTGACAAACATACATCATCAGTTGGCTCCACCAAGGATGAAATCTCTGCATCATCCAACAATGTTGCCTTCCCTATAGCATCAAACCCTTCTTGGATGAGGTACTGTGTGGCATTGCTCCTCTTGAAGTTTGTGATGTATTATTAGGCTAACCATACTTATGGAAGTGTCATGCTATGTATGAGTCTAGGCCTTGTACTATTATTATTATTTTGAGCAATAAGTTATACAGGATACCGAAGGTATCCCTACCTACCACTATCTCTTTAAACTTTGCTAACAATTTAGTAAGATGATCTCCCAGACTGAGAAATTTGTTTTCTTTCAAAGTCACTCTCAAAGTAAGGGGAATATTGTGGCCCCCCGATAAAGGTTCCTCCATGCAGTAAAATTTTGTGGATAAGGTCGTGGAAGAATACAAGGACATCTTCTCCTCACCCAAATTGGTACCCTTGCACTGTTAGGTCAAGCATTCGATCGATCTGAATCCCAAAGTACCTCTACCCAATGGTCCAATATACAACTCATATATTTTGGAAAATGAATAAATCAAGTGATAGATCCAAGAGTTACTACAAAAAGGACACATTTGACCAAGTTCTTCACCTTGTGGGAGCGAGATTGTACTTGTAAAAAAGAAGGATGGGACCTGGATTATTTGCATTGATTATCAGGCACTAAACAAAACCACTATTAGAAACAGGTATCCAATCCCACAAATAGTTGACCTTTTGGATCAACTTAAGGTGGCCAAGTATTTTATCAAGTTTTATTTTATGTCTAGCTATCACGAGATTCTAATAGATCCAACATATGTATGGAAGATTTCCTTCAAATCCAATGAATGCATTTTTGAATGGTTGGTCATGCCTTTCGGGTTGACAAATTCCCCTATAGATTTTATGAGGTTGATGGATGACATATTGCAGTGCTTCACCAACTTTTTTGTGGTTTTTTATATGGATGACATCCTTATCTTCAACAAGATTTGGGAAGAGAACTTGCAACACGTTTGGCGAGTCCTTCAAACCTTGTGGAAGCAAAAACTATGTGCCAACTTAGAGAAATGCACCTTTGTCATGATCCATGTCCAATATCTGGGTTACTTCATAGAAGAGAAACACATCCAATTGGATCTAACTAAGATCCAAGCCATTCGAGATTGGCTATCCTTGAGCACCCTAATAAAGCTTCACAACTTTTTGGGTCTTGCCAACTTTTATCGGAGGTTCATGTTGAGATTATCCCATATCACTTAGACTTTAAGTTAGGTTACCAAGGGTAGAGCGAAATAAAATTTTTCCTAGTTTGAGTCCCAATAAAATGTGTTGATTAAGCAGCATAACTGCCTCTACATTGCACCTATACTCACATTTCCAAACCTGCAACAACCATTTGAAATTGAGATGGATGTGTATGATTATGCTATTGGTGCAGTTCTCACCCAACAAGGGAATCTGGTGGCCTATCACAATGGGACACTTTCCGATGCAATTCAGAAGTACTCTACCTATGATAAAGAGATGAATTCTATCATGTAGGCTTGTCAGTTGTGGAAACATTACATTCTGGGCAAGGAGACGGTCATCAACACAGATCATCAACCTCATAAGTTTATACATATACAAGGGAAGTTGTAGATCGATCGCCATAAAAAATGATCTACATATATGCAACAATTCCACTTGAACATTAAATACAAAAAGGCAAGACCAATCATGTTGCAAATTTCCTCAGACAGCCTCGAGTTGCAGCAATGACTACTTTTCTCAACTCTTGTGGCCACAAGACCTCTTGATGGCCGCAATTGTACAAAAATGATCCAGATTTTGACACCACATAGCAGATGCTAGTGGATGGAAAGCAAGTTCCATATTTCCATCTCTAGGATGCATTAGTATGCTACTTGGGCCACCTTTTTATTCCTTTAGGAGAGCGTGCAAAGCTAATTTGGGAGGAGAACTATAGTCAAGTCGCAACACACTATGGTGTGGAGAAAATTACGGTCAGACTACATAAGTATTTTTGTTCGCCAAAACTCCGATAAAATTTTGGAAAATATATCAGATCCTAAATATCCTGTGCCATTGCCAAGCCAACCATAAAGAAGCATGGCATGTACACTAATATGCTTCCTCCCACCCAAACCTGGGAACCCATATCCATGGACTATCTATCTGACCTCTCCTTCTACTAAGAATAATAATGATTGCGTATTTATGTTCATGGATAGATTTTCTAAGATGCTTGTATTGGTGGCCTACAAGAAGAGTATCACAACAGAGGACAATACCAACCTCTGGTTTGAATGAGTGTGCGTACATTATTGGATCCTAGAGACCCTTATATCATATCGGGATATCAAGTTCCTAAGAACATTATGGTTGAGCCTCTAGACACTATTGGACACCAAGCTCACCATGTTGACTACATTCCATCCCTAGACTAATGGCTAAATAGAGGTCATCAATAGGATTATCATGCACATCCTACGAACATACAACTCTAAGCATCCACAAAAACTAGGATGACAGGCTTCCCTATGTGCAACACAACTATAATACAACTCTCCATAGCTCGACTTGTCACAGTCCCTTTCAAGTGGGTCTGGGATTTCAACCTTTGTGTATGATTGATGTTTCCATGCCTCACATGACTACCCAAACAAAATCCACACATATACAGTCTGAGGCTAATAAAGAAAATGAGTTTATTAAATGTATCCCACACATTTACCAATAGGTTCAAAAAAACTTAAAGTCCATTTCCAAGTACAAGTAGTGGCATGATCAACATCGGGTGCTGCATAAATTTTAGGTGGGTGAAAAAGTTTGGTTGCATTTGTAGAATAAATTCCTTACCAGATCCCATCAGAATATTCGACCACTCCGATATAGGCCTTACACCATCACCAAGATTGTGGGAGACAATTATTTCGAGCTTAGCATTCCCTCATTCCTTGACCTACACCCAATACAGTTCAATGTGGATTGCCTTCGTCCATACTTTCCATCATTGTTGGACACATCAGACATTGCGGAACAACTAACACCGATAAATCTCAACCCAAACCGCATGGAACGGGTCACAACCAATTGCATCATGGAGACACAGATCAAGAACACTCACCAAAAAAATATCCAACTATATCGAGTTGTAAAAGTGGGCCAACTTCTACACCAAGGTAAGTGGCTCACCAAGGACCAAGTTTAACAAAATTTTCCCTATCTCAAAGAGGCACTCAATGCAATGGGGACCATTGCTTCCTAAGGGGGGAAGGATTGATTCAAGTGGATATTGGTGACCACCTGCCTATTTCACTTGGACCCCAACCATTGTTTCTTTCATTTTCCTTAATTGTAGCACAACTTAATATTTTTGGCAACTTTTTGGGTCCTAAACTTCTGGTGCCATTTTGAGGTCCTAAAATACTTTATTTTTTTTTACGAAAACATAGAGCTTAGAAAAGTGCTTGACTAGTTCAATGGTCTACTTTTGGCATCCTCTTAGAGATATTCAAAACAAGGTATTATGATATTCAAACAAAGATCATATGCCAAATTTATGACCCCAGAAAGTTGGCATTCCATCTAACCCCAATGGGGCCCACAAACATTTGGCGCTTCATCTCCTAGGGTTAGCTTTTTAGGATGTTTAGGGCTTCCAATTGTTTCTTAATGATAAAAAGGCCTTCGAGCCTCATTGTAACACAGTTCATAAGGCATGTATCCACCACATCTCTTCTCAGAGATAAGCTACCATTGCCCGAACTAGTTTAGGTCCATTTTGCATGTGACAATTTTCAATACTTTGTTATTAATGAATTAAAGTGTTGTTTTTATAGTAGATTTGTGATTCTTTTTATTTTTGTATTTCATTTCATTCATTCATAAAAATGGTTCAATTCTAGTGGTTAATTAGGTGTTAAGTAAGTAACAAATTAATGACTTGAAGTTAACAGATCTTGTGCTCCATCTAAAGGATATAGTGTTAGTGTTTGAGTCTTTCTCCATAAGTCACATCTATCAAGAGTTGAATCAATAGGTAGACATTTTCTCCAAGGAGGGTATCAAGTTAGCTTCAGGTGAAGTTCATATGATGGAATTCAACATAAACTTTTGCAAAAAGTGCGGACATGATGGCTACATTTTCAAATTCCCTTTCTATCTGATCTCGTATAGTAATCTTTATGTAAGAGGACATATCTTAATATTTGTAATTTTTTGTAATGTTTCAAATAGTGTAAGTATGGTTTTATATTATGGTCAATTAAGTATGTCAATGGATAGTAATAATAGTAGATAAAATTAAATACATAAACTAAGACTATTGGGGAAATCTAGCATGCCATAGCATGAGGAATACATTTTGTTTTTGATAAAGTGCTTTTTTTTTTTCCGAAAAAAAATGCATTACTATATAATTGATTAGGCATTCACAATTCTATATTGAATATTTTTTCTGGCAAGTCAATTATGAAGTTGAAAAATATAATTGAAACTAAGGTATTCTCTAACAACTATTGCATTGATTTGAGGACTTTGTAATGGAAATATCAAAAAATCCTCCTTTCAATGTGTACATCACAATCATAAAAAAACAGATATTTCAAATTTCTCTCTTTCAAACATATATCTACCCTTAATCCTCCTTTTTCTAACTTGAAGGTATGTTTTTTATCATAATATAAACATCATTATAATTATATAAAACTAAAGCTAAAGTACAAATATATTTCTCTTATATGTATACTTATTTTCATCATCAAACCACTTTTAAATTGATTTATCGATAATATTGACTATGAAACTTGACCATATTACTACATATCTAAGCTTCTCATCCATCCAATCTAGTTTGAATATCTTTGTTGCCATATGAGCCATTAATTTTGAAACCTAATTTGATTTAGATGTATGAGATTTCTTATCAAATATACCAACTAAATTTGAAAACCTACTTACCTTGAGTTCCATAGACAATTGTAATTTTGATTTAAAAGTCAAAACGAATATTTCAACCACTCACTCATAGGATTAAAAATCAACATAGTTGACAATATGAATATATATGACCTTGATAATATGAGCATATACCTACTTTCTTGGAAAATATCATCAACTGAATATATGGTTCTAATTTGTATTTAAAAGTAATAAATAATATTGGTAACGAAGTAAATCCTTCAACCACACACTCATGTGATTACAAATTGACATAGTTGACAAAATGAACATATATCTACTTTGTTAGAAAATGGCATTATATCCATAGGAAATTGTAATCTCAATTTAAAAGTAATAAATAATGTTTATGACAAAGTGAATACTTCAACCACATGTTCATAGGATGACAAACTAACATATTCAACATTATGATTACAAATTGACATAGTTGACAATATGAACATATATCTACTTGGTTAGAAAGGTGCATCAATTGCATAAATGATTGTAATTTGGATTTAAATGTAATAAATAATGTTTATAACAAGGTAAATACTTCAATCACACACTCATAGGATTACAAGTTGACGTAGTTAACAATATGAACATATATCTACTTTGTTATAAAATGGCAGTAGCTCCAAAAATTATTGTAATTTGGCTTTAAAATTAACAAATAATGTTTATAGCAAATTCAATATTTCAACCACACTCATAGGATTACAAATTGACATAGTTGACAATGTGAGAAAATGTTTTTTAGAAATTGACATCAACTCCATAGACAATTGTAATTTGGATTTGAAAGTAATAAATAATGTTTATTGCAAAGTGAATACTTCAACCATACTATTATAGAATTAGAAATTGACATAATTGACAATACAATTATAAATTAATATATTTGACAATTTAATTAGAAATTAACATGAACATATACCAATTTTGTTAGAAAGGGATCCATCAATATCATTTTCTTACCATGAAAAGGAGAAATGTCTTAGTATCATTTCAACAATTTCTTCCAACATTATAAAGGTGATTGAAATGACTCTCTAGGTCATGACAAAATGACTTAATGAAGAATACAAGACAATGGAAAAGATCCTTTGTCTAATAAGGAAAATAGAATAGTAGAGAAGATAATGACATTAGTTGCAAATAAAAGGGAAAAGTGGACAATATGAGCATAGCATAATTTATTAATATGATGACAACCTTTTCATTTTTACACTAATTTATTTAACCTTAGTTTGTTAGTCTTATTCTACACATCTCATCCATGTGCTGTAAAATATCTCTTTTCTCTAAGTAAATTTTCATAATTCCATCTTAACTCCATATTTATTAAGCACCTAGGGAGATAAACAACAAAAAATACAAAATATGGATTTGTGCTAATTTAGTTTTTTATTATTATTAGTTTGGTGGTGCTTTTTAATGTTTGTATTTTAATTTGAATAGGGAAGAGCTAATGGAGGAGATTTATAGTATAACTTAATGTAAAGTAACAATAAAATAGAAAAAAAAATGAAGTTAGAAAATTAAAATTAAAATTTGTGTGTTTGCACAATAAACCAACGTAAATCCATCTTTAGACTAGTCTATTAAGCATGGATAGTTTTGTAGTTCAATTCATTTTTGTTTCCAGCTATTTTATTAAAGTATGGGTTGATATAGATGTGTGTTGGTTACAATTATGGTCATACTTTTTCACTTCTATGATACTCACTTGTTGTAGCTGTTGCAACAACCCCTCCAAAATTTCTAACCCTTCAAAATTTCAGAGCCCCTTTACCATTTTTGTAGCTACCACCCATCCTCAGAGTCTATTCGGAAGCCTGGAAACCCCAGAAAAGTTTCAAAAGCCTGAGTCTCTGCCTCATAAGCCGAAATTGAGATCCTGCGACCTAACCAAGTTCATGATCAAGTCTAGTCGCCAAGTTGTAGTACAATATTGTGACTTATTTCCCCTTATGTGACCTATGTGACTATACGACCTCACTAAGTCACTAAATCACAAGGAAAAATCCATCTTATTGTGTGACTTGTGTGACTATGCAACTACCCAACCCAATAATTCGGTGGGTCACAGGGTCGTAAATGCCTCACCACCACAAAACATGACCTCTATGACCTATCAACCCCCACGAAGTCACTAGGTCACAAGGTCACAAAGGTGTTAGAAGCCCACAGTTACGACCCTACGACCTATGCGACTTAGCAACCCCTTGAGGTGGCTAGGTCGCAAGGTTGCAAGGGTCGTATACACCCCTAACTCAGGCAGTGCGACCCCTGCGACCCCCCACGCGTGCGACTAAAATTATAAATACCGGCCTCAACCGGTCATTTTCACAACTCTCCTTGGTCGCACGAAGAATGGGGAAGCTCAGCAATTGGATAAGGCGTGTGACCCTCATAGGTAGGTGACCTTTCTCCTTCCTGGTAATCATTTATTTTTGCCATGTGTCTTCCTCTTCCACCTCGAATCTGTGAATTCCCAACCAGGAGGATTTTTATCCTCAATTCGGCCTCATGTTGACTACAAACCCTTGCTGAGTTTTTGTTTGACTTCATCAACCTCCCCGAGTATTTTCCATTCTGATTCATGTTCCAAACTGACCTTCTATCCCTAAAGATCAAGACATCTACCCCTGGAAAGCCTCAAGGACCTCTCATAAGCCACGTTCTTCCCCTGAAAATCAGCTAAAGATGTAGATCACATGAACTAAAATCGTGATAAGAAAAACATCACAACCTCACGACATGAGTGACCCCACGACCTAAAAAATCTTGTGACCTCATGGCCAAACCAACCCTGCGACCCCCATGACCTGATAGACTCTGTGACCCTGCGACCTTACTCCTAACTTTCCAAGTCGCAAGGTCGCACCCTAATCCATGTGACCCATGCAACCTCCTCACCCCCACAACCTCGGGACCTACCAAAAGGCCTCCTTCTAGGCTCTGAAAACTATAGTTTGTATTTGTCACCAATGTTTAGTTTCATGTTGTCTCTCTCATCATGGGACTATTTATTCGATATAACAGGTGGTATGGATCTCTAGTGCATCTCCATCTCTTGCTTCAAATACAAGATGGCACCTCTGGTAGCAAGATATTCTTGTAAGAGCTCTAGAAGCAGTTCACAGGAAGTCTACCATTACGAATAACCCCCTATTTATAGGGACACAACGTTCAATATCAACAAAAGGACTAGTTTCCCCTGGTATGATATTTATTAGGAGTTCGCCAAACCAGATATTCCAGAGAACCAGGAGGATTTCCTGGTGTACATAAATGTTAAGAGGTCAAAGCTTCATAAGGTGGCATCACATCCTCCAACCTTCCTGTGTGTCGAGACTATTGATTGGATCATATAAAGTAAAAAGACATATGCATGGACAGTAAAGGATCACACTATTGTGCCGCTTGCAACTATCACCTCCGCAGAGATTGCTACATACTACAAATTGCCTGAGAAGGAGGAAGCCTTCAACACCAGGTTTCTCTCCAGTTTTGTGACTCCTACCAAAGATATTCTCATAGAATGGTAGCAAGAACCATCCAAGTTCCGGGTTAGAACTGACCAAATTTACAGGATGGATATATTAAGAAAGGTCTATCAATTAATTGCTGCCATGATGAACCATTTGTAAGGGAGACAAATTTGTGACGTGTTCCATGGGACATGGGTGCCCATCATGTATGTTGTCGCTACCTGAGGTAAATTCTTTAATTGGGCCAACGTTCTTGTGTGAACCTTGAGAAAGAATATAATTGCAGCTAAGTATCCCGAACCAGACTAGCCACTAGAGTTATATGTGGCCTCATACCTGCTAGATGCAGTCTCGGTAAGGTGCCAATTTGAAAACTTGAGCTACAATTGGAACATGTATGCAGCTAGCCTGGTACACCACCATTACAAGATCTTTTGGGACACTAGCTATAAGGGTATGATTGATACTATTTCTGAGTCATTTATTTCTCCACTATATTAGTGGTTGTTCGGGGAAGAACCACCTTGTATGTCAAAGAGGGCCATGGAAACCATCGTCAAGGTGGCACATTGGTTCTCGATCTAGGAGGGGACATTTATTAGATTTTTTTGTTCCTATAAAGCCCCACATGCATTTCCTAGGTTTTCCACAAATAAGCTGCTCTTATGAGAAGTATGTTACCAAATGACACAGGGCTTCTTGAAAACACTAAGAAAAGGGAAGAAGAAACCATGGCCAGCTTTCCCTCTTGTCATCAGGGCTTATGTCATAGATAAATTCAAAGAAGTGGAGGTAGAGGTCGAGGCATTAAAAGGGTGTCATTTTGTGACCTTGAACCATTGTGCATATGATCTCGAGAGGGTTGTAACTTCTCATTGCAAGAGAGCTAATTTTAATTTTTCATACTCACATTCCAAGTAGGATCATGAAGATGCAGTTAGGAACGGGTACAATTCCACTAGGGATCTCAGCCCCAACAAGTAGTAAGCAAGAGCCAAGGAGCTCCTTGAACACTCCTAGGAGAATGTAAGCCTACAGGAGAGGTCATCCACTCTAAAGAGGAAGCAAGAGAAGTAGAAGGCCACCAAAAACTCAAGAAACAAAAGCAGAAAGAGGTAGAATATTCCCCAAGTGGCCATAAAGTAGGAGAGGATAATGAAACTCTAGAAAAAAGGAATGCAACCCTAGAAAATAAGAATCAAGAGATCAAGCAAAAAAGAGACGAAGATCTCAAAAAATCGCAAGATTTAGGTGACTAGGACCAGCATGAGAAGAGGAAGCATAAAGAAGAGGAAGAGAGAAAGAAGAAACTGGAAGAAAAGCAGTTAAAGGAACATGAGGAGTAGAGGGACAAGGTAGAAGAAGAGAGGAGGAAATGAGAGAAACAACTGAAGGAATGGAAAGAGAGGCTCACTCAAGCCAAGGAATTTGAAAATAAGCAAGAGAAATAAGAGCATGAGAATAAACAAATAGAGGAAGAGCAAAGGAAGAAAGAAGAGGAGGAAAGGAGAAAGAAGGAGAAGGGAGAAACCAATGAGGAAACTCAACATGACCTAGAGAAAGTTAACCTGTCTCCGTTGGATGTTCCCCCATCTACTCCCCTCATTAGAGGACATCTCCTTCTCCAAGAGCTGGGAATTCCCAAAGAGGAAGAAGAGGAAGTGTTGGATCTCACCAATCTCACCTTTGATCAGGTTAGCTTCAATATCATGTAGGAGAGGAGAAAGTTCTATGCCAAAAACTCTACAGAGCCCCTATTGGTGACCACAATGAAATAAATTGTTTCCAACACTAGATTTAATCCTGAGATGGTCACCTCTGACGGAACTTCATTTGTGACCATGATTGAACACAATGTTGCTAAGATGAGCAAACAAAATGCGGAACTCCTAAACAATATTTACGCATCAAAGAAGAAGGCTGCTAAAGAAGAACAAGATATAAAGAAGGAAGAAGAAGAAAATGCAACTCTCCACTTAGTGCACTCCAGTACAACAAAACTACATGGATCAATCAAGGATGAGGCCAAAACTCTCAGTGAAGCCATGGATATGGTCTATGAAGAAATGTCAAAGCTACATCACACGGTAGCTCCAATATTGGCCATACAAACCCATACAAAAGAGAGGTCTGCTATGCTGAAGGAAGTCATTGTAGCTCTGGATAGCATACATGAGTGGTCCATCAAGTATCCAGGAGCACCAGCGGTAGTCCCAAAGAAGGATTGGATCACCATGAAAAATGCCAAAGTCCAGCTATGCATCAAGATCCAATCAAAAGACAAACTAGCCAAATATGTGGACAGAGTGTTGGCTTCATATAGGCACATTTTCAATGGTTTGGAATCAATGATTGAGAACCATGGGGTCCCATCCATTGGGGAAATTGGGTAGGTAAGAAAGAAGGAAGACATATCATATGAAGTCTAGGCATTTTTTGACACATACACATAGGTTGTGACCTACCGGTTACAAAGGAGAATATCACATAGTACGTTGTTGAACCAATGAGAATGTATACAAATTTGGTGACCTTAGGAAATCAGGTGAATGTCGAAAGGACCACCCTCATATCGGATGCCCTCGAGTGCCTTCACAGACATGATGAGGGACAACCACAGATTTCCCCCATTGCAACTGAGTACAAGCTTTGGCACACTTACCTAGTGGAAAAACTCCACCTAGACATTCCAGAAGTTTCTATTGTCAAGTTAATAGTGTAGGTTTTGCTCATTTTTTGGAATTAACAAATCAGGATAGAATAGGAAAATTATAGAATGTGAAAAGTCATGAGGAATTCTAAAGGTCATGAGGTAGTTGAAAGGCCATCAGGAAGTCCAAGAGTCAATTGTAGGGAAAAGGTCACCCTCATCCTATAAATACACCCTCATGGTACATTGTGCAAGACTTTTAGCTCGAGACATATTGTTTTGAGAAGGACTTGTGCTCTTCTAATAAATATGAGTAATAGTTGTTTTCCACTATTGGATTGGATGAATATTTTATTCTGTGATACCATGGATATTATTTTCTTGATGGATCAAATGTTCTTGAGAGTTCTTTCATGCGTGGTCTCCTCATGTGTCTTCGTGTGCTATGAATCTTGTTTTTCAACACATGGATGGTACATGATGTGCTAACTCTGTGCTTATATTGATGAATTGTTTGGTTAATATTGGTATGATCTTATCATTTTCTATGCATCTGCTTATGCTTTTAGGTTCTTAGTTACTGTGAACTACTTCATAGTTGTTAAGCGCATTCTTTACATAGGCATGATATTATTTGAAGTTTTGCTAACAATTACTTTATGTGAGATTCATGTTGTTAATTTATGTTCTTGTTATTCATGGTATTCATGTTATGAACATTCGTCAGTTATTTACTTGTGTTTGTTCAAGTCCATACTTTCAACTAAGTCCGTATCCCACCTCTATTTGAAGAAAACTCAAATCACCTAAATGGCAGCCAGGCCTACATACCAAATGGGATCCCTAAATGAAATGGTGTAGAGTCTAGTAGGGATTCTACACTGGAGAGATCCCCTTGTTGTTGGTGGAGAATTCTAACCCATCAATGGATTTGGTGCCAGAAGGAGATCTTGATGGAAGGTACCAATACATTCCCTCACACAAAAACTTCTGATCAAGCTAGTAACCAACCCCGTCCTACCCCATCTGAAACACTTTATCATCCCTCTTTTGGTCCACCCTTTGGGAAGCCCTGGCTTGGGGATTCCCAACCTCCTCCACTTGAAGATGCCCTAGGAGAAGAGGAGCCTCCTCTCTTTGAAGTTACATATGACCAGTTGACAACCTTGCACCCTATTACGCGTCAATTCGCTAGGGGCTAAAGTGCATTCCAACCACTAGCTCCTTACTTAACCTGTGCAACTCCAAGCCTCATCACATGCATCAAGGTGTCTTGGTTAATTTTGTACCACATTTAATTGGGATAATTTTGGATGATTATGTAGATGTTGTTGAAAGGCTCTCAATTGAGGGGTTGGAAAGTCCCCCAACATCTGAAAGAGAAGGCCCTAGGAGCACAATTACAGGGGGAAACAATCAACCACGATGGGGAGAAACTCAGGGAAATGATCAACCGCCCCTAGAAGATACCCCTGTTAACAACCAGTATTTAAGAGGGAAAACTGAAGGACCCCTAGGGAAAGGGACTAGAGACAATACTAGAGACCACATTAATTTTTACGATAACGAGCAGTGAGGCGTTGGAAAGTCCCCCAACATCTGAAAGAGAAGGCCCTAGGAGCACAATTACAGGGGGAAACAATCGACCACGATGGGGAGAAACTCAGGGAAATGATCAACCGCCCCTTGAAGATACCCCTGTTAACAACCAGTATTAAAGAGGGAAAACTGAAGGACCCCTAGGGAAAGGGACTAGAGACAATACTAGAGACCACATTAATTTTTACGATAACGAGCAGCCTTTTAGATTCCCTAGGAACGTGTGGAATTTTAGGAAGATGAGAAACATTGAAACCTAGGGCACTTGAGAGTTCCCCAGGGTAATGGTAGACAAATTCCCCACACTAGTGGGGGGTCAGGCATGGAAAGTAACTCTGAGGGGAATCCTAATCGCCCCCTTTTTTCTCCCCCAACGAGAGGCAATCGACATCAACCTTTGGCTTGGATGGCTCAGTCCCCTTTGGGCATTCGAGGCCCCCTGTTGACATGCCTCATCACCTCAAAAAGAACCTCTCGAAGTTCAACCCCAAAAAGGGAACCTCGCCTGATGATCACATCAGAAATTTCTACCTAGCCTGCAAATGATGAGAGTATAACATGAAGACATGGTTTGTCATCTCTTCCCTCACACTTTATAAAATAAAGCCGCAACCTGGTATCGATCACTGCCTGTAGCATCAATTCGAATGTGGGAAGCATTCTGGAAGACATTCCTTCATAATTTTTTAGAAGACATGACACCTTCCATCCTCCTGACCAATCTTAGTACATTGAAGTGTCATAATGAGGAAAAGGTGAAATATTTCAACGAGTGATTCACCACCATATTGAATAAATTTCTAAGGGACATGGCTCTTAACGATTCCATCATTGTTGACTTTTACACTAGATCCCTCCCTCAAGGCATCACTATGTTCATCAAACGTGAAGCTGAAACCACCTTAGTGGAGAAATTTGCAACAAATCTTGCGATAGAGAATGATTTGCTATCTATAGGTGCCCTCAAGCACGACTCTTGAGAGGAAGCCAAACTATCTAGCAAGAAAGATCAAGCCTCGACTAGTAAGTCCACTGATAAGGACAAGGATTCCTTCGATTTCGAGGGTTTAGCCAAATCCTTAAAGAAATGAATAAATGAGGTGTCTGAGTTCAAAAGGACAATTATTGTATCCTCCTTGGGAGAGAAATCTACTAAACCCTTCTTTGAAAAGACCAATAATCCACCTAAGAAGTTGTCCCAAGGGTCCAATACAAATTTCAATGTGGAAGACCTAGGAAAAGACAATTTTTTCACTTTCCACAAGGCCTCTCATTCCAAGAAGACATGTCCACAATGGATCCACAACATGACTAATGTGGTGACCTAGATATAGGAAGATAAAGCCATAAGGGAGGGTGAAGAAGAGTCCAATGACCAAGAAGAGGAAACCACACCTCTCGATGATGACACTCCTTCTAGTGTTCTAACATTCAAAGTCATCCATAGGGAAGAGGTTCAATCCTTTCAAGAAACCATTGTAGGAGAAAATCCCCTGCCTAAGTCTCCAAAACCTTACAACCTCAGGAGCAAGGGGCTAGTATCATAATCCACCATGGAAGAAAAGTAAATGGCTTAGTTGAGAAGAATACTTCCAACTAATAACACAAGCCAACCATCTAACCCTTCCCTTAAGGGTTCATATGGCCAAAGCCCGAAGCATCCCTTGAGAGGTGGTAAAGGAAACACATTTGCGTCCGGAGTCTCAACCAAAATAGATTCGACCAAAACCACCCTCTCCCCATAGGCCTCCCCAAAAATTGCTTCCTCCATGTACTTAGGGTACAATATTATTGAAGATATGAAGAAGACATGATCCAACATCTCATTTTATTAGCTATCCAGCCAAGGCGAGTTGATTTCCAAAACATTTTCCACCTCATTAGCAACCTCCAAGGTTGCCTCTTTGGCCAAGACTAACTCTCCCAGCTGATCTTGAGCCGTGATCGATCTCCAAGCTATTGTAAATGTCGTAAACACAAACTTGAGAGGTTCAACTCCCCCTTTCCTTTTGACCTTCAAAGTCTTCAACTACAATGTGCATAATAGCCTCGTCAACTCTGGTGCATCAACCAACATCATGCCCTAGTCAATATGCAAAAAGTTAAACATCCAACCCAAGAAGACAAATGCCAAGATCATTCAATTGGATAGGTCTCAATTCCTTATCATTGGTGAATTAAACAACATGATAATTAGGATGTATTTTGACTCTCGAGTGCACCAGTTCATCGACATAATTGTGCTTGACATCCGGGAAGCCTATGTATTACTACTTAGCAGGGACTAGTCCTGTAAAATCCAAGGTTATTTTGCCACAGACTAGTACCACTTGTGGTCGCCCTATAAAGAGGAGAACAATAATATCGAGGTTAACAATGAACCTTTCATGAAACATACAGTCACATATCCCGAAGGCTTTAGTGAGCTGATCAGTTTCACTCAGGAGGAACTAGGAGTGTTTTTTCTTGAAGCAATAAGGGGTTGTTATCAATCCAAACTGTCACACATCCCACCTAATACCCATCTGGAACTCACATCACACACCCCAACTGATGAAAATGAAATTTGTACTCTAGATGTATGTACTCTAGACTCACCGGTGCTTAATGATGAAATCTGAACACTATATTATGATGGTTCTGAAGTAGGCTGCATCCTAGTGGGCCCCAAAAAGAACAAATTTTAGTTTCCTATAGGTTATATTTCTAATGCACCAATAACACTGTAGAATACAAAGCATTGATCCTCGGCCTCAAGAATGTTATTGACCTAAAATTTTAATGTTTGAAGGTGAATGACGAGTCTAGAATAATTACAATACAGGTACGGAACACAATTCATTGTTTCTCACCCACCTGAAGAATTGTTAGCAAGAGGTATGGTGCCTAATCGGTTCTTCTAAAGCTTTAAATGTTAGTTTTGTTCCTAGATTCAATAACATTGTTGTTGATACTCTGGAAAATGCTGGAGCCAAATTTACACCTCTTAGGGATGGGTTTTCCATTGAAATTGTTTATAAACCAGTTGTCCTTGATAATGTAACTAACTTATGTTTTTTCAATGATTACCAACATATATTGGATTTCATGGAAAGCATAGAGGTGTTTAAAGACATGAAAATTAAAGAAGAGGAACATGAATTTCCTTACAAGAGTAGGAAGACGTGTGTAAGGGGAACCCCATACCAAAAGGAGTGGTCACACTAGAAATGTTATTCGATCTACATAACCACTTTCGAGGCTCGCCAAACACCAAAACACAGAGTTCCATACTTTCACATGAGCAAGTCAACCTTGGGACTGAAGCCGACCCCAAATTCATTAGCATAGGTTTGGGATGTTCCTCTAAGGAAAGATAATATCTCATCAGCTTGTTCAAGAGGTACTATGACATCTTCATCTGGATGTACAATGCTCTAAATAATTACGACACAATGATCATTCAACATGTTATTCTCAATAAAGAAGGGGTCAAACCATTTCAACAGAAGTTGATGAAAATACATCCCACATTGGAACCTCTCATCCAAAAGGATCTCAAGAAGTTGTTAGATGCTCGTATTACCTTTAAATTCAGGCATTCTACATGGGTTCCAAACCTTGTTCCGGTATGGAAAAATTCTGGTGAGATCCGTTTGTGTGTCAATTTCCAAAATCGTAATCGGGTGTCGGAAAAAGACAACTACCTATTCCCATCCATTGAACAAATTCTCCAAATTTTTTTGGGGTCGGAAATGTTTTCTCTGCTTGATAGTTTTACCTGCTACAATTAGGTGATTGTGGCCGAACTAGACCGGATAAATATAATGTTCAGGACGAAGTGGGAAACGTTTGCATTCTGATGTATGCCTTTCGGGCATATCAATGTCAAGGCAATGTTCGAAAGAGAAATGGACATCGCTTTCAGGGGTTTGATGGGTCAAAGTGTGGTTTTTTATTTAGATGATGTCACTGTCTTTTCAAAGAAGAGATCTAACCACCTTCACCATCTCAAACAAATCTTTGAATGGTGTCGGAAGTATGGGATCTCACTTAACCCCAAGAAGAGAATATTTATATTTTCTTAGGGAAACCTTATTGGATATATCATCAACAAGGATGGAATCATCTTTGATCCTGGCTATGTGAGATCTATAGCAAAAATTCCTCTTCCTAACAGCAAAAGAGGTATGCAATCTTTCCTGGGTAAAATCAATTTCCTTCTCAAGTTCATTTCAGATTTCACCCATATTGTTAATCCTTTGCAGAGTATGATAAAGAAGGAGTCAATGTTTAAGTGGAACCAAGAAAAAGGGAATCTTTTGATTGTATCAAGAAATCTATCATTAAATATCCTTCACTCTATAGCCCCGATTTCAGCAAGGACTTCATCTTGTACACTTTCACCTCAAATTCATCCTTAGTCATCATTATCACGCAGAAAAATGGCAACAATGATGAGCATCCCATATCCTTTATGAGTATGAGACTGCAAGGCATAGAACTCAATTACCACAATATAGATAAGCAGGACTATGTGGTTTACAAGGCGGTGAAAAATTTCACACTATACATTCTAAAGAACCATGTCACATTATTTGTTCCACACCCCGCTGCCAGGTCACTTTTCATCCAAAAAGAATTGGGCGAGAGAAGACCTAACTGGACAACTTGCCTCTAATAATATGCTTTGGATTTCAAGCTTGCGCACAGAGTTAAAGGGAATAGACTATGGAAACTAATTGTTGAAGCCACAAACCAACAAAATGAAGAGTTAGAAGGTTGGGATCATGAGATCAAAATGTATTAGAATGAATTCCCCAGCACTCATGAATCATTTCCATGGTATTATGACCTGAATAAGTACCTATGGCAAGGGACTTTACCTCCTACCTTGTCCACGAAGAAAAAGAGGGCAATTAGGCTCAAAGTCGCATCCTACCAAATGGTACAAGGTAATCTATTTCAGAAACACCACCATTCTACTCAGATGTTTGGAATATCACAAAGCCTAGTAGGTGTTGAAGGAGTTACATGAAAGACCAACACAGGGCCACTATGCTAGTGACACCACTACCCATAATATTATGAGGGCAGGTTTCTATTGGCCCACTCTTTTCAAAGATGTGCATGCATATGCTCGGAAATGCCCCATCTGTCAAAAGCATGCAGGAAGACAAGCTCGGTCAGCTGCTCCCGTCCAGTCCATAGTAGTGGAAGAACCTTTTCAACAATGGGGACTATATTTTATTGGGGAAGTCATGCCAAAATCTTCAAGGAAACATAAGTATATACTCACGGCCACTGACTATTTCACCAGGTGGTTTGAAGCAATTCCATTATGGTAAATCAACGACGAGGAGGTAATATATTTTTTTAATCAATACATTGTGGCTAGGTTCGATGTTCCAACCTCACTTGTGTTTGATAATGCTATGTATTTCTCGTCTTTAAGACTATATGATTTTTCTTTGGAAAATAGCATTGTTTTAAAACACTCGGCTAACTACTACCCTCAAGGGAATGGCCTGGAAGAATCCACCAATAAAAACCTCATCCACATCCTCAAGAAGACCTTACTATCCCACCAGAGAAATTAGCATAATTCCCTCAACAATTCCTTGTGGGCCGACCGGGTTACACCTAAACCATCTCTCGGAACATATCCCTATTTTTTGGTTTATGGGAAAGAAGTTATCCTATTGCCAAACCTCTACCTCTCCACCCTCCAATTGTCACAAGAATCACAAGGCTCCCCTTTCCCTACCATTCAAAACGTGATCAACGCACTCCTTAAACTGGAAGAGGAGAGACAAAAGACTAAATAAATGTTTGGCATTCATGAAAGCCATATTAGATTATGGTTTGACAAGAAATCCACAAGGACCTATGAATTTAGTTTGGGGGACCTAGTTCTTAAATGGGATAGAGACCATGAGGACAAGGGAAAACACACAAAGTTCCAAGCCTTATGGATTGGTCCTTTCCAAGTGAAAGAGAAAATTGGCCATCACACCTATAAGTTGCAAACTCTAGGAGTGAGGGTATAACCCCTTCCCAGCAATGGCTAAGATCTCAAGTTATACTTCACCTAGGAGCTCTCACAACTTCTCACACACCCTATACTATACTTTCCTTCTGATGTTTCTTTTCGTTTGTTTTCTTTACCTTCATCTTTTGTTTTGAAGTTTGTTTTTCCTTGAATAAAGCATTTGTAATTTCATTTTAAGGTTGAGGTAGCCCTTTCACTTTGGCTTAGATGGGTGCTCCCTAGAACCTCCTTTTGATTGAACCTTAAGTCACGACCAAAATAGAGTATTGAAACTTGTTGTAGTGGGGAAATCGATGTCATCCGTGGTCCCCTATCTTTCACCAGCTTATCCTAAATGTTGACTTGGCCAAAATTTTGGGACATTGTGTCTTACTCATTAGTCCAAAGGTGGAGGTGAAGAAAACTTTTGAGCATATATATATTTCAGGAAAATAACAAGGTCTCCGAAAAACCAAAAACAACCTCTCTTGCAAGTCAAATAAGTTAGGATCCCTCGTCCATCGAAGCTTACAACATCCATATGCATAAGTTCCAATAAGAAAAACTAAATAATTGTCAGTGAGCACATCAATTAATGAATAAGGGAAAAATCACTAAGAAAGGCTTCCTTCATAGAGAGGTGATGCAACGACTCTGCCGAAGTACTGTCCAGGCTCTCTTGTAGTGGAGCAACGTTTGTGATTTCTAGGTAGTGACTCTGTTAGGGTACTGTTCAGGCTCATTTCCAATGGAGCAACACCAGAGTTCCGTAACTACTATAATAAAAGCCTTGAATATCATATCATTATTTGGCTCCTCCACATCGAACCAACAAGAATTGGTCTTATCTTATGTGTGTGTTAAAAGCCCGAGTCTTAGCAACTTGGGATGGCTAAGACCTAATATTGCAACTTATTTCCCTTTATGCGACCTATGTGACTATGCGACCTCACTAAGTCACTAAGTCACAAAAGTCACAAGGCAAAATCTATCTTACTGTGTGACCTGTATGACTACGTGACTACGCGACCCAACAAGTCATTAGGCTGCAAGGTCGCAAAGGCCTCACCACCACAAAATGTGACCTCCACTACCTAGCAAATTTTGCAACCTAGTGACCCCCACTAGGTCGCCCAGGTCGCAAAGGTGTTAGAATCCCATAGTTATGACCTCGTGACATATGCTACTTAGCAACCCCTTGAGGTCACTAGTTTGTAAGGTCGCAAGGATCACATACACCCCTAACTCAGGTAGCGCGACCCCTATGACCAACCACACGTGCGATGAAACTTATAAATGCAGCCTCAACTAGTCATTTGCACAACTCTCCTTGGTCGCACGAAGAACAAGGAAGATCAAGGACTGGATAAGGCATGTAATCCTCACAGGTAGGTGACCTTTTCCCTTCCCAATAACAATTTATTTTCACCATGTGTCTTCCTCTTCCACCCCAACTCTGAGAATTCCTAGCCAAGAGTGTTTTTATCCATGATTCGGCCTCATTTCGAATACAAACCCTTGCTGAGTTGTTGTTTGACTTCATGAGCCTCCCTGAGTGTTTTCCATGCCCATTCTTATCCTAATCTAACCTTCTATCCCTAAATACCAAGTCATATACCCCTAAAAATCCCCAAGGACCTCTCCTAAGATGCGTTCCACCCCCCAAAATCACCTAAATATATAGGTCGCATGACCTAAAACCATGATAAGAAAAACAACACGACCTCATGACATGAGTGATCCCGCATCCTCTTTGACCCCACAACCTAACTGACCTTCTTGCTTGCCAAGTCACTAGGTCACACACTAAGCCACGTGACATCCTCACCCTCGCGACCTCACATACTGCCAAAAGGTCCTCTTCTGGGCTCTAAAAACTATAGTTTGTATTTGTCACCAATTTTTAGTTTCGTGTTGTATCTCTCATCATGGGATTGTTTATTCAATATTCCAGGTGACGTGGATCTCGAGTGCATATCCATCTCCTCCTTCGAAGACAGTATGGAACCTCTAGTAGAAAAATCTCTACGTAAGATCTCTGGAAGTAGTTCACAGGATGTCTACCAATACGAAGAACCCCCCATCTACAGGGACACAACTTATAATAAAAAAAAAACCACCAGGCTCTCCTGGTATGATATTTATGAGGAGTTCTCCAAACTAGATATTCCAGAGAACCAGGAGGATTTCCTGATGTACATAAATGTTAATAGGTCAAAGCTTCATAAGGTGGCATCACATCCTCCAATCTTACCGTGTGTCAAGGTAATTGATTAGATCATACAGAGCACATAAATAGAGTCATGGATGGTAAGGGATCACACTGTTGCACCGCTAGCAGCTATCACTTCCGCATATATTTCTACATACTACAGATTTTTTGAGAAGGAGGAAACCTTCAACACCCGATGGATCTCTAGTTTTGTGGCTCCTACCAAATATATTCTTAGACAATGGTAGCAATATCCATCCAAGTTCTAGGTTAGAACCAACCAAATTTACAGGATGGATGGATTAAGAAAGGTCTATCAGCTGATTTTCGCCATGATGAACCATTTGTACAGGAGAGCAAGTTGTGACATGTTCCACAGGACATGGGTCCCCATCATGTACGTTGTCGCTGCCCAAGGTAAAATATTTAACTAGGCCATCATTCTCATGTCAGCCTTGAGAACGAATATAATCATAGTTAAGCATCTAGAACCAAACCAGCCACCAGTGTTCTATATGGCCTCATACCTACTAGACGCATTCTATGTAAGGTGTTAGTTTGACAACTGGAGCTATAATTGGACCACGTCTACAGCTAGCATGGTACACCACCATTACAAGATCATTTGGGACACCAACTATAAGGGTATGATTGATACTATTTCTGAGTCATTTATTGCTCCACTATATCAACGGTTGTTCAGGGAAGAACCACATTGTATGTCAAAGGGGGGCCCTATTATCGGGAAATCTAGTGTCCACTTGGAGCTACTAGTCCCACTAAGATGGGTAGCTATCTTAGAAACAAACAAACTAAAACTACTTTCATTTTCCTTTATGAGAAATAATGAGAGGGGATCAAATAATACCAACCTCAGTCTTGCGCTTGGTCCTTTGCTTGTTTCCTCTCCCTTCTGACAGATCTTTGCTACTCCTTCCTTGCTTACCTCCCTTCAAAGAGCACCTGTAAAGTCAAAGCAGCATAACACTATCGAAGAACAAAGATCTACAATCATAATAGGACCAGATATATATTGACCACACAAATGCATATATCATCAAACATACAAGAATGTGGAGGAAAACTTGAATAGTTTTATTGATAGAAAGAGTAGAAGAGACGAATACAACCCATTGATCTGACCCAGTGTCATCCTCCCAGCATGAAAGCCCTTCTTCACCTCATGAAAAGCTTAGATCACCCAACACTATGGTATTCCACCAAGAAACCAACAACACTTCCTTACAAAATACAAGATTCCAGCCTCTAGATCTTTGGGATGAGGGATCCATATATAGATGTTTGCAGGGTGTGAGTTAGCTTCTGGGATTTTGATTAGTGTCCTCTTTTTGATAGTTCTTGGTTCCACTTGGAGATTCATGATCTCTTACTCATCCCTGGGCGAATTTAGAGAGGCAAGTGTCACAGGAAAAGTTTCTGGAAGATTCCATGATCATCCACCTTGGAAACTGTCTCTGCCATTTGTCTACTCTCGCCCATTGCACCCTACAGAAGTGATTTCCAGTATGCATTGCACTTTTTGCACTGAGCAGGTGAGATGCATCGCACCCTTAGCACTGAGCAGTTTGTATGGTCTAGTTTTGACCAGTTCTGAGCAGTTTTCCATGGAGAATTTTTGTGAGATGATGTAATCAGCTGACCTTGTTCCTTTAGGGCATGAAACAACACTTTTAGGGACTCAGAAGCCCTTGGTTTATGGACATATATGATTGGGATTGCAGCTCCCAAATATGTCTATAACAGTTTCCCCCTAAAGCATGAGGTCGAAAATCTTTTGATGTCAGGTGAAATGCTTTATCATGAGGATCCGAGGTTTTTCGAACTAGAAGGTGACCTGTAATAAGATACAATACAATACATTATCTTCATAATATTTTCATGATCTAGCTGAGGTGGGCATTCCCATGCTCAGCTTTATAAATTCATTTTCATGTACATAGGACAGACAACCATCTGTGTGGCAGACTGATGATTCTGATAGAGCCATCATCCTTTGATTCAGATGATTATCTATGCAGCAATGATGTACATTTGATGTCTTTATTTTCCTGAATATATCGCAGCCCAGATGGATGAAACTAGATCCGAGGTCTTCAAACTCGTTCAATCTTCGCCCGAAGCACAAGTCGATCCATGTGGATGATGTTCTGAAGTCGAACATGGAAAGACATCGCCCGATTACCAGCCAATAATGTAAGTTGTTAACAAGCATGAGAGAAATCACCGATAATGATGATGACCCTCAAGGTATGACAGTACAATTCACGTGGTGTGAAAATGGGACTTGGCATCGAACACCACGCAAAATCTTTCGGTCGAAGGCCATTGATGTAAACCTGTCGCCGGAAGGGTTGTTCCTAGGTCTACTTCTTGGATAATGAGCTGATGTCGATAAGAAGTGACCCGTCGTAGGAGGGCCTTAATGAATCCCACATCTACAACATTGTTACAGGGAAAAGTGTCTATACAGAACTGCTTATCCCACTAAGGTGTGGTAGCTACCTTAGAAACAAACAAAGTAAAGCTACTTTCATTTTTCCTTTATGAAAGATAGATGAGAGAAGAATAGAGGAGACCAACCTCTATCTTGCGCTTGGCTCCTAGCTCGATTCCTCTCTCTTCTGATAGTCCTTTGCTACTTTCTTCCTTGTACGCGCAGCTTCACAGAGTACCTGTAGAATCAGAGTAGCATAACACTATACAAGAACATGGATCTATAATCATAAACAATCTAGGATCAGATGTAAATTGACCATACAAATGCATAAAGCATAAATGACACAAGAGTATGGAGGAAAACTTGAATAGCTTTTATTGATAATCAAGAAAGAGCCAAGGGAGTTACAACTAGTTGTTCTGACCCAACATCATCCTCTCAGCAAGTAAGCCCTTCTTCACCTCATACAAAGCTTAGATCACCCAACACTATGATGTTGTCTCAAGAAACCAACAACAATTCCTTACAAGATGCAAAATTCCAGCCCCTAACCTCCTGATCTCTGGGATGAGAGATCTATATAGATATTTTTAGAGGTGTGAGTCAGCTCTGGGTTTTTGATAAGTGTCTTCTCTCTGATAGTTCTTAATTCCACTTGGAGATCTCATTGATCTCTTACCCATCCTTGGGTGATTCTGAGAGGCAAGTGTCCCAGGAGAAGTTTCTGGAAGATTCCAAGATCATCCACCTTGCAAACTGTCTCCGCCACTTGTCTTTTCTCGTCCATCGCACCACATAGAAGGGATTTTTGTAATGCAACACACTTCCCATGTGTACAAGGTGAGATGCATCGCACCCTGGCCATGGAGCAAGTGAAATGATCCAGTTTTGACTAGTTCTGAGTAGTTTTTCATGGAGAACTTCTGGGAGAAGCTGTAATCAGTTCACCTTGTTCTTTTAGGGGTTGGAACAACACTTTTAGGGACTTAGGAGCCCTTGGCTTATGGACATTTTATGCTTGGGGTTGTAGTGCCCAAAAATGTCTATAACAGTTGCCCCCTAAAGCATGATGTCGTTAATGTTTTTGATGTCGAGTGAAATGCTTTATCATGAGGATCCGAAGTTCTTTCAAGCTGGAAGGAGACCTGTAATAAGATAAAATACAATACATTATCTTCATAATATTTTCATGATCTAGCTGAGGCGAGCATTCCCATGCTCAGCTTTATAAATTCATTTTCATGTACATAGGACAGACAATCGTCTGAGTGTAGAATGATGATTCTAGTAGAGCCATCATCCCTTTTATTGGATGATTATCTATGCAGCAACGATGTACATTTGATGTCTTTATTTCCCTAAATATATATCGCAGCCCGGATGGATGAAACTAGATCCGGGGTCTTCAATCGCGTTCGATCTTCACTCGAAGTACAAGTCGATCCATGTGAGAGATGTTCTCTAGTCGAACATGGAAAGACATCGCCTGATTACCAGCCAATGATGTAAGCTGTTAACAGGCGCGAGAGGAATCACGAATAATGATAATGACCCTCAAGGTACTACAGTACAATTCACGTGGTGTGAATAAAGGACTTGGCGTCGAACACCACGCAAAATCTTTCGGTCGAAGGCCATTGATGTAAACCTGTCGCCAGAAGTGAGAAACTTGCCATTGAGGCATGCAAGCTTCAAAGTACTGAACAGGGTGTCCCTAGATCAGCTTCTTGGATGATGAGTTGATGTCGACAAGAAGTGATCCGTCATAGGAGGGCCTTAATGAATCCCACATCAATGACACGGAATGGAGCAAATGATTTTAATGGAGGTGAAAACGATCTGGTGATATAAGGTTTAGGGTGGTGGTCATGAAAGAATGGAGCGTAAATTTATTGCAACGGGTGAGACACAGGTGAATTCTCTGAGTGACTTCTCTTGAACATATCGGCGAAACTAGCGTGATGGATTGGTAGCATTAACCCCAAATGTGGATGGTGCGATAGGACCATGGTGATGTGACCGGTGAATGAAACAACCCAACCTAACTTGGATGCGGAATGAAAGTGTCATGTTCAAGAGTGACTTGCTACCAACAAAGTTTCTTCAAGTTTTCTTCCCAATTTTTCCCCAGTCATTGCTGATCAGTACCTCTTTATTTTTCTCAAGCTTGAGGAGGATAACATATGCTTGTTCTATAATTTTCCTTTCGGGCAAACCCATCGCTATGTTTTAACGAGCCTAGCGATAGTGAAACTCGCTCTTGTCTGCTATGGAAAAGTTTGTCGCTATTAGGTTTTAACGAGTTTAACAACAAAGATAACTCGGTCCTTTTCAATTTTAGAGAGTCTGAAAAGGGACGTAAAGGAAAATCCAAAATTCCTTTTTCGTCATCTAATCCCTTATGTTGGAAAAAGTATAAAACAATACAGAAGGGATGAATTTTCGATACTTTTAACAAGCCGAACAAAACAAGCACTTGATCTTTTTGTGTAATAATCCCTTAGGTCCAAAAAGATTAAAATCTAAAGGAGGGATAGCACTTCCGATCCCTTTAATGAGCTGGAGAGGCCAATGGCTCAGCAATCTTTTCATATTTTACGAGTCAGTTGAAAAGAGCTTAAAGGAGACTCGTCTTTGAGGAATGAGTGATAAAATTGGGTAGCAGCTAATTCCAGGTAAGGTTTGGAATTTTCCAATCACGGCAGTGTTACAAGGATGGCTAGCGGGATCACTCTTCGCAGCTATTCCTCAAAAGGGGTAAACAATCAAATGGAGGTGAATGATCAGCCAATACAGAGTGGAGGTGATGATGGGAACACGACCAAGGTTTTAAAGGTTGAATCTCTACATTCACGATGATTATTTACCGGGAATTGGTTCATTTTTTATTGAGCTTAAACACTGGGGGAAACATTTGCTCATTGCTTATATTTATTTTTTAACGAGCATGAAGTCCGCGTTAAAACTGCTCGATGCGGGTTTATTTTTTAACGAGCTTGAACCCTGCAGTAACACTGCTCGTGATAAGTTTGCATGCCTCCAGCATAATAACGCAAATCAAGGTGCATGCCCCCCAAGCTTCATTGCATTCAACTCGGTGGTTGGAATGAAGGTTTACCTTTGAGATTTGGAAAGGGGATTTGTTTCATTTTTTCAGAGGGGTATGTATTGGTCGATCAACGAATAACATCACTGAATATAGTGCATTAATATAACTTCTCTCTGATGCCATCACACATCGTATACACTGACTGATTGTCAGGCTAGACTCACAACTCGTCATACTACAACTCACTGGTATCTACTCTGTCTGAAATCCAGCTATTTATCGCATGTTCCTAAGGGTTAAGATTTTGGAAAGGCAATTTGATTTTATTCAATATTAGCATATTTCCAGAAGCTTAAACACATTAACTGACTCATTGGAAAATTATGTGTTAGATAGACATTTGCAACATTTTAATGAGACAAAGGGCAACTGGGAGCGACTAGGTTGTTTGTTTATCTACCTTGTTGTTTACTTTATAAACTTACAGACGGAGCCTGAAGTTGAGCCAGGTAGCTTTCGAACTGCATTTTCTATGCAAATGCAAAGTAGATAAATGCCACTTCAGTCAATCTCCGGGTTTTGTTTATGAATTAAACAACTGATTTACAAACTCTCTAATTGCCCTTGTGGTGGCTCTAGTAACCTCTTTAGATCTACCCCTATTGTTGATTTACTGATTACCACTTGCTCGGCCAAAATCCCTGAACTGAACTGCAAACTGTGACCCAGAACCCAAGCAAAGTCTCGTCTCTGGCCCAGCACAGTCTCTGTTCTGTGAATCTGAAATTCAGCGCACTTCCCGAGTGTAGTAGCATTTCAAGTTCACTGTGTTACAGGTGCGTTGATCAGACTAGGCATTGTTCCTCAGTTTTGGTTTCTGTGATTCATTCTTTTCAGTTCTATTCATAAGTTTTGTTGCCTGTAGTTAATATACCTCTGTTTGAAACCCCTTTTCCTTGCTGTTATTCCGCCTCCATTGTGCAAAGAACTGTAAATGTTTTTGTGTATTTGTTGAGTCATTTTTAGTTCTCATTTGCAAAAAAGTAACGTAATTGTACTGTCATTTCTTGATTTGAAAGTGTCACAAGTGTCATTTTCAGTCATAGAAGAGAGTCTGATTGCTCTTGATAGTCGATTATCCTGTTACTGTTGTATTTGATCTGAATTAGTAGTTTTTCTAGTGTCGAAAGCAAGTCTTCATTTCCAAATCGCAAAGTGTTGTCATTGTCTTCATTTTGATTTTGAAAAGAAACTTGTTAGTAATTGTCGCTTGAAAAGTAATTCAAATTTTCGCATTAGCTTTATTTTATCATTCACATATTAAGAAGGCTGAAAACAAATACATGCATGTGCATTTGCATTTAGACTATTTGATTGGTTTGATTTAGGACAGTGCATATAGTGTGTGCTCTTTGCTCTTTGTTGAAAGAATTTTGTCTTTCTTTCCTTAGTAGCTAGGATTTTCATTGCACAAAGAAGATAAAAGATTGTTTATCATCTTAGATTGCATTTTAGGAATTGTACATCTACATCACGCGGTGAACCTCAAAGGCAAATTTCTTAAGCAAGATCAACTATAAAATAAATTTATTGAATCTAACAACGCTTTGGAACCTAATGCACAACATCTAGAAGTCTAAGCTAGAGACGTATTCCAGCGTCGTAAAGCCTGGTAACTGTTGTTCTCACTGTTGGTTGGGTGATTCCTCCACTTTGAGACGTTAAGTGCCAGTACGGACTTGTGCTCCCACGTACCGTCGAGTATATTTTGGGAGACCACAATATGCTTAATCCTTTATCCTTAAGAAGCCGTGTCTGCCGCCCTGTTGATCGCAATGCACTGAACACAGCATTCGAGAAGATTGACTGCCGTACCGTAAAAAGTATTCTGCAGTTTTGCGATTGGTTTGGGAATCCCTCTGTCTAGATTTCCAGAGCAGTCCCTTTCATTCCTTTTCAGACTCCTTAACAGAAAAGGTCCATCTGAGCACTTGTCACTTCAGGCTCATTAAAAATAGAAGGCAACTAGAGTCATCTTTTGTTTTTTCTCGAATCTTAAGAATTGAAAAAACAAGTTATGTCAAAGCATCTAAAATTTATTTTAATCGGAATAACATCACTGTTCCCTCGTTGGTCTTAGAAGTTAGTCTCCCTTCATCGAAAGTTCTTGCAAAATCGCTAGGAAATATTTTGGATAGACTAGATATGTCTGAACAACCGTCGACATCCAGGACTGTGTCATCTGACGCAGCAGTGGCAGAGCCTCCTGCTGCTACTCCAGCAATGTTCGCCGGTATACCATCTGTCCTGGCAAGTTATCAAAAACAAGCCGGAGTCCAATCAGAGACTATTTCGATGACATGGTCAGTTCCTATTTCTTCATCCAGATTATCATCTGGTATTTCTTATGTTGAAACTCAACAAATTGATCCAATGTGTCTTCAAAGGCCAATCTACCCTTTAAGTACTGGATTGCCACCATATGGAGGGCAGTATGCCTTTTCATTGTTCCCTCCTGGAGAACAACCATATGAGAGTTTACAACAAAGTTCAGGTCAAACTGGAATTACATCCAGCAGTTGGGTACCAATACTGCCTCAGCAACCAAGGGTTGTATATTCAATGCAACCAGTCCACCCTGTGTCGAATATTCCCACTATACCTGCTATGGTAACTGCGTCACAAGTACAAGCACTACCTGTTGTTGCAATACAACAGCCTCTTGTCCCAACGACTCAATCACAACCTCAGGTTAGTGCCTCCTTATCTGGAGTGACTCAGGCTCAAACAAGCACTATGACTCCTCATCTTGGTCAATCATCCAGTATTGGACAACAGCAAATGGTCCAACAACCATGGCTGGTTCAATATCAACAACCGCAATTCCAGCAATCATATCAAGGACCTGAGCAACAAGTCTTTATGAGTAATGGGCAACCACATTTCCAAAGCAGTTATCAACAACCATATTATAATGGTTATGCCCATCAACCTTATCAAAGTTACCAGCATCAAATACATTATGCTGGTATGCAAAGACCCACTGCTCAGGCGATTCCATCTTATCCTAGGTATGCTTCGCCTAACCTGAATCAACAGTTGCCCTTTGTAGCAACTCTAGAATTACCAGATCTAAACCGGCTGATGAATGATCCAATTGCTTATGCCCCTTGGTGGCCGGCGATTCCGCATAAACTTCCGTCAGATATTCCTAAATTTAATGGAAATCCGGGTGAAGACCCGTCGAATCATGTGATGACCTTTCATCTGTGGTGTTCATCTAACACTCTAAACGATGATTCGATTAGGCTTCACCTTTTTCAGTGAACGTTAACTGGTCCAGCAGCAAAATGGTATATCGAATTTCCTAGAGCTTCATTCGATAACTTCAGCACCCTAGCCACAACCTTTTTAACCCATTTTCAATTACCAATAAGGTACGAAACAGGAACAAAGCTTCTTACCAATTTCAAACAGACAACGGCCACTCACATATCTGATCATATTCATGAGTGGCGACGTCGTCGTAGAATGGTAAAAACATATGTTCCTGATCAGCTTTTAGCTGAATGGTTTATTAAGTCATTATTACCTTCCATTATAGAAGATGTGGCAAAAGGAGGAGTTGTCACTGAAGAGCAAGTAGTTGCTCGTGCACAATATTTAGACTTGATTTATACTCAGTCTGGCATGCTCTACGATAAAATCCCTGACGCTCCCAGACTGGAATTTTCCATACCTCCTCATCCTAAATCAAACAATGACTCTCATGCCAGTGATGGCGTGATTGGTACAACAGGCACGAAATTGACAAAGGATACATCTAAGAAAGCCCTTAAGATTTCTAATCAAATGCAAATGAAAAACTTCTCGCCTCGGAGGTAAATGCCGTGTCGACTGACAAGGGCATACAACTGAAGCAACCATGAGGCAAGAAGAAAAAGAAAGGGAAGAAGAAGAAACAGGGTGAGTCATCTCCTGAAAAACCTTATGCAAACCCTTATGGGCAAAGGAAACCCCCTGTGGGGTGTCAGATATGTGATGAGGATCATCAGACGAGAGATTATCCACATAAAGCTGAAGTTAAGAAACTCTTTAAGAGTTCAAAAACCTCAGCGGTATTGACTGATCTGTTTCCAAACACAGGAACCAAACTGGTTGCTAATAAAAATGCTTCCCGATCCCAAGTGCTTATGTTGTCTATCTCAAAGCAGCAAAATGATGCTTTGACAAGGAATAAAGATTACAGGAATCCACAGCTGTCGAATAACAAGGCTAATGAACAACCTTAGTAGTTCGACAACAACTTTGACCGAAGTTGTGCCACCCATCATTCCTGAACTAATGATAAAGCCGCCAAAGGGAATAGTACACAAATCGACATTTAATCCTCGTGCAAAAATAGCACAGAATTATAATATAGTAGAGGACCTAGCCCAATCGCTGTCTGCTATGTCGACACTTGAGGTACCGCCAAATTGCCTCTCCCAAAAGCAGGATCTATTATCAGTAATAGGTGGGATTGACCCAACAGATTCCAATCTTGTATCCTTTAATCACAAAGGATATGACCCTCAGTTACCAGCTCAACTAGCTTTCCTTATTCAAGTGAAAGCCCTCAACAAAATTGTTCATCGAACAATTATTGATGAGGGAGCATCTACATGTATTATGTCGATGAGTTGCTGGAAAAATTTAGGCTCACCACCCTTGTCGTGATCGTCAACGATGTTAAAAGCATTTGATGGATGGTCACACACTCCATACGGGGATTTAAGTAACTTGCAAGTTGAACTGGGGGGCAAAAAAATAGAAATTGATGTTGAAGTAATCGATGGAAACCTCGATTACAACATCCTATTGGGAAGGCCCTAGATATATGCCATGGCCGCAGTTGTGTAGACCTACATCAGGAAGATTGCATTTCCCTTTCAAGGAGGAATTACAATCGTTGACCAACAAACATTTCTCCCCAATAGTTCACAAGTTACGGGAAGCATTCCAATGATCCATGGAAACAATCATTTGCTTCAAAATATCGGAGTAGGTCTCCTAAAAGACCTTGCCTTAATGGGTACTTTTTCCCTACCGCCTCCAAGTAATCTGGCAGAAGTGGCCACAGTGGAAACCTACAATATGAAATCTTCTATATCTAATGGATTCGGAAGATTCCTAAACATTTTGTCAGCATGGATCATTGCCATTTTAGAAATATTGTAGCAATCAATTTTCTTGGCCTGGGGGGAAAACCCAAACCAATGCTCATCAAGTGTTTGGATAGATAGGTCTAAGGAATATGGTACCTCTTCAAATCCTTGGTCGCATGTACATTCTATAGACAAAGGAATCATTCAGTCAATGATGTTAGGAGAGGCACCAAGGGAAGATCAGCACCATCGTTCCCATCTCCCAGATTACAACGAAGATTATTCCAATAACCTTAATCATCCTTCAGTTTTTTATTTTCTATCAAATACTGTAAATACGGTGGATTATGAGGATAGTTCTTTTACTGTGTCAACCTCATTAAAAAATGAAACGACTCCCATTCCAAATCGAGTCTTTGATTACAATCTCGTAAAATCAAAGTCGATTCTTTCGAAGAACTCGAAGGTAAACCTTCATTCCAACCACCGAGATGAATGCAATGAAGCTTGGGGGTCATGCACCTCGATTTGCGTTATTATGCTGGGGGCATGCAAACTTATCACGAGCAGTGTTACTGCAGGGTTCAAGCTTGTTAAAAATAAACCCGCCACGAGCAGTGTTACTGTAGGGTTCAATCTCGTTAAAAAATAAACCCGGATCGAGCAGTTTTAACGCGAACTTCATGCTCGTTAAAAAATAAACATAAGCAATGAGAAAATGTTTCCCCCAGCATTTAAGCTCAATAAAAAATGAACCAATTCCCGGTAAATAACTATCGTGAATGTAGTACTACAGCCTTTAAAGCCTTGGTCGTGTTCCCATCATCACCTCCACTCTGTATCGGTCGATCATTCACCTCCATTTGATTGTTTACCCTTTTTGAGGAACAACTACGAAGAGTGATCCCGCTAGCCATCCTTGTAACACTGCCATGATTGGAAAATTCCAAAACTTACCTGGAATCAGCTGCTACCCAATTTTATCACTCGTTCCTCAAAGACGAGTCTCCTTTAAGCTCTTTTCAACTGACTTGTAAAACATGAAAAGATTGTCGAGCCATTGGCCTCTCTAGCTCGTTAAAGCGACCGGAAGTGCTATCCCTCCTTTAGATTTTAATCTTTTTGGACCTGAGGGATTATTACACAAAAAGATCGAGTGCTTGTTTTGTTCGGCTCGTTAAAAGTAATGAAAATTCATCCCTTCTGTATTATTTTATACTTTTTCGGACTTAAGGGATTAGATGACAAAAAAGGATTTTTGGAGTTTCCTTTATGTCCCTTTTCAGACTCTCTAAAATTGAAAAGGACCGAGTTATCTTTGTCGTTAAACTCATTAAAACCTAATAGCAACAAACTTGTCCATAGCAAACAAGAACGGGTTTCACTATCGCTAGGCTCGTTAAAACATAGCGATGGGTTTGCCCGAAGGGCAAATTATAGAACAAGCATATGTTATCCTCCTCAAGCTCGACAAAAATAAAGAGGTACTGGTCAGCAATGACTGGGGAAAATTTGGGAAGAAAACTTGAAGAAACTTTGTTGGTAGCAAGTCGCTCTTGAACATGACGCTTTCATTCCGCATCCAAGCCGGGTTGGGTTGTTTCATTCACCGGTCACATCACCATGGTCCCATTACACATTTGGGGTTAATGCTACCAATCCATCACGTTAGTGTCACTGATATGTTCAAGAGAAGTCACTCAGAGAATTCACCTGTGTCTCACCCGCTGCAATACATTTACGCTCCATTCTTTCATGACCGCCACCCTGAACCTTATATCACCAGATGGTTTTCACCTCCATTAAAATCATTTTCTCCGTTCCATGTCATTGATTTGGGATTCATTAAGGCCCTCCTATGACGGATCGCTTCTTTTCGACATCAGCTCATCATCCAAGAAGCCGATCTAGGGACACCCCGTTCAGTACTTTGAAGCTTGCATGCCTCAATGGCAAGTTTCTCACTTCCGATGACAGGTTTACATCAATGGCCTTCGATCGAAAGATTTTGCGTGGTGTTCGACGCCAAGTCCTTTATTCACACCACGTGAATTGTACTGCAGTACCTTGAGGGTCATTATCATTATCGGTGATTCCTCTCACACCTGTTAACAGCTTACATCATTGGCTGGTAATCAGGCAATGTCTTTCCATGTTCGACTCCAGAACATCTCTCACATGGATCGACTTGTACTTCGAGTGAAGATCGAACGAGATTGAAGACCCAGGATCTAGTTTCATCCGTCCAGGCTGCGATATATATTCAGGGAAATAAAGACATCAAATGTACATCGTTGCAACACAGATAATCATCCAATCAAAGGGATGATGGCTCTACCAGAATCATCAGTCTACACTCAGACGATTGTCTGTCCTATGTACATGAAAATGACTTTATAAAGCTGAGCATGGGAATGCCCGCCTCAGCTAGATCATGAAAATATTATGAAGATAATGTATTGTATTGTATCTTATTACAAGTCTCCTTCTAGCTTGAAAGAACTTCGGTTCCTCATGATAAAGCATTTCACTCGACATCAAAAAGATTAACGACCTCATGCTTTAGGGGGCAACTGTTATAGACATTTTTGGGCACTGCAACCCCAAGCATAAAATTTCCATAAACCAAGGGCTCCTAAGTCCCTAAAAGTGTTGTTCCAACCCCTAAAAGAACAAGGTCAACTGATTACAGCTTCTCCCAGAAGTTCTCCATGAAAAATTACTCAGAACTGGTCAAAACTGAATCATTTCACTTGCTCCATGGCCAGGGTGCGATGCATCTCACCTTGTACACATGGGAAGTGCGTTGCATTTCAAAAAGCCCTTCTATGGGGTGCGATGGATGAGAAAAGAAAAGTGGCGGAGACAGTTTGCGAGGTGGATGATCTTGGAATCTTCCAGAAACTTCTCCTAGGACACTTGCCTCTCAGAATTGCCCAAGGATGAGTAAGAGATCAATGAGATCTCCAAGTGGAATTAAGAACTATCAAAGAGAACACACTAATCAAAAACCCAGAGCTGACTCACACCTCTGAAAATATCAATATATATATCTCTCATCCCAGAGATCAGGGGGTTAGAGGCTGGAATTTTGCATCTTCTAAGGAATTGTTGTTGGTTTCTTGAGACAACATCATAGTGTTGGGTGATCTAAGCTTTGTATGAGGTGAAAAAGGGCTTACTTGCTGAGAGGATGATGCTGGGTCAAAACAACTGGTTGTAACTCCCTTGGCTCTTTCTTGATTATCAATAAAAGCTATTCACGTTTTCCTCCATACTCTTGTGTCATTTATGTTTTATGCATTTGTATGGTCAATTTACATCTAATCCTAGATTGTTTATGATTATAGATCCATGTTCTTGTACAGTGTTATGCTACTCTGATTCTACAAGTACTCTGTGAAGCTGGGCGTACAAGGAAGCAAATAGCAAAGGACTATCAGAAGAGAGAGGAATCGAACTAGGAGCCAAGCGCAAGACAGAGGTTGGTCTCCTTTGTTCTTCTCTCATTTATATTTCATATAGGAAAAATTTGTTTGTTTCTAAGGTAGCTACCACATCTTAGTGGGATTAGCAGTTCTGCATAGACACTTTTCCCTGTAACTGTTATAGACATTTTTGGGCACTACAACCCCAAGCATAAAATGTCCATAAACCAAGGGCTCCTAAGTCCCTAAAAGTGTTGTTCCAACCCCTAAAAGAACAAGTTCAACTGATTACAGCTTCTCCCAGAAGTTCTCCATGAAAAACTACTCAGAACTGGTCAAAACTGGATCATTTCACTTGCTCCATGGCTAGGGTGCGATGCATCTCACCTTGTACACACGGGAAGTGCATTGCATTTCAAAAATCCCTTCTATGGGGTGCGATGGATGAGAAAAGACAAGTGGCAGAGATAGTTTGTGAGGTGGATGATCTTGGAATCTTCCAGAAACTTCTCCTGGGACACTTGCCTCTCAGAATCGCCCAAGGATGAGTAAGAGATCAATGAGATCTCCAAGTGGAATTAAGAACTATCAGAGAGAAGACACTAATCAAAAACCCTCATACAAAGCCGGTTTAGATCTGGTAATTCTAGAGTTGCTACAAAGGGCAACTATTGATTTAGGTTAGGCGAAGCATACCCAGGATAAGATGGAATCGCCTGAGTAGTGGGTCTTTGCATACCAGCATAATGTATTTGATGCTAGCAACTTTGACAAGGTTGATGGGCATAACCATTATAATATGGTCGTTGATAACCGCTTTGGAAATGCGGTTGCCCATTACTTACAAAGACTTGTTGCTCAGGTCCTTGATATGATTGCTGGAATTGCGGTTGTTGAGATTGAACTAGCCATGGTTGTTGGACCATTTTCTGTTGCCCAATACTGGATGATTGACCAAAATGAGAAGTCATAGTACCTGTTTGAGTCTGAGTCGCTCCAGATAAGGAGGCACTAACCTGAGGTTGTGATTGAGTCGTTGAGACAAGAGGTTGTTGTATTGCAACCTGAGAAACTTGGGGTTGACATACAATAGGTAGCGCTTGTACTTGCAACGCAGTCACCATAGCAGGTATAGTGGGAATATTCGACACAGGGTGGACTGGTTGCATTGAATATACAACCCTTGGTTGCTGAGGCAGTATTGGTACCCAACTGCTGGATGTAATTCCAGTTTGACCTGAACTTTGTTGTGAACTCCCATATGGTTATTCTCCGGGAGGGAACAATGAGAAAGCATACTACCCTCCATATGGTGGAAATCCAGTACTTAAAGGGTAGATTGGCCTTTGAAGACACATTGGATCAATTTGTTAAGTTTCAACATAAGAAATACCAGATGATAATCTGGATGAAGAAATAGGAACTGACCATGTCGTCGAAACAGTCCCTGATTGGACTCCGGCTTGTTGTTGATAACTTGCCGGGACAGATGGTATACCGGCGAACATCGTTGGAGTAGCAGCAGGAGGTTCTGCCACTGCTACGTTAGATGACACAGTCCTAGATGTCGATGGTTGTTCAGACATATCTAGTCTCTCCAAAAGATTTCCTAGCGATTTCGATTGAATTTCTTCCATGATTGCGGATTACATGATCAACTAACAATCAAGGGGAAATATGTTTCCGAATTAAATGAATTTTAGATGCTTTGACACAACTTGTTCTTTCAATTTTTAAGAGTCGAGAAAAAACAAAAGATGACTCTAGTCGCCTTCGATTTTTAATGAGCCTGAAGTGACAAGTGCTTAGATGGACCTTTTCCATTAAGGAGTCTAAAAAGGAACGAAAGGGACTGCTCTGGAAATCTAGACAGAGGGATTACCAAACCAATCGCAAAACTGTAGAATACTTTTTAGGGTACGGCAGTCAATCTTCCCGAATGCTGTGTTCAGTGCATTGCGATCGATAGGGCGGTAGACACGGCTTCCTATGGATAAAGGATTAAGCCTATTGTGGTCTCCCAAAATATACTCGACGGTACGTGGGAGCACAAGTCCGTACTGGCACTTATCGTCTCAAAGTGGAGGAATCACCCAACCAACAGTGAGAACAACAGTTACTAGGCTTTACGACGCCGGAATACGTCCCTAGCCTAGACTTCTAGATGTTGTGCGTTAGGTTCCAAAGCGTTGTTAGATTCATTAAATTTATTTTATAGTTGATCTTGCTTAAGAAATTTTCCTTTCAGGTTCACCGCATGATGTAGATGTACAATTCCTAGAATGCAATCTAAGATGATAAACAGTCTTTTATCTTCTTCGTGCAATGAAAATCCTAGCTACTAAGGAAAGAAAGACAGAATTCTTTCAACGAAGAGCAAAGAGCACACACTATATGCATTGTCCTAAATCAAACCAATCAAACAATCTAAATGAAAATGTACATGCATGTATTTATTTTCAGCCTTCTTAATATGTGAATGATAAAAAGAAAGCTAATGTGCAAATCTGAATTACTTTTCAAGTGACAATTACTAACAAGTTTCTTTTCAAAATAAAAAATGAAGACAATGACAACACTTTGCGATTTGGAAATGAAGACTTGCTTTCTACACTAGAAAAACTACAAATTCAGATCAAATACAACAGTAACAGGGTAATCAAATATCAAGAGCAATCAGACTCTCTTCTATGACTGAAAACGACACTTGCGACACTTTCAAATCAAGAAATGACAGTACAATTACATTACTTTTTTGCAAAGGAGAACTGAAAATGACTCAACAAATACACAAAAACATTTACAGTTCTTTGCACAATGGAGGCGGAATAACAGCAAGGAAAGGGGTTTCAAACAGAGGTATACTGATTATAGGCAGCAAAACTCATGAATAGAACTGAAAAGAATGAACTCAGAAACCAAAACTGAGGAACAATGCCTAGTCTGATTAGCGCATCTGTAACATAGTGAACTTGAAATGCAGCGCACCTACTACTCTCGGGAAGTGCACTGAATTTCAGATTCACAGAATAGAGCCTGCGCTCAGCCAGAGACGAGACTTTGGTTGGGTTTCGTTTCACAGTTTGTTGTCCAGTTCAAGGATTTTGGCCGAGCAATTGGTAATCAGTAAATCAACAACAGGGGTAGATCTAAGGAGGTTACTAGAGCCACCACAAGGGCAATTAGAGAGTTTGTAAATCAGTTGTTTAATTCATAAACAAAACTCAGAGATTGACTGAAGCGGCATTTATCTACTTTGCATTTGCATAGCAAATGCAGTTTGAAAGCTACCTGGCTCGACTTTAGGCTCCGTCTGTAAGTTTATAAAATAAACAACAAGGTAGATAAACAAACAACCTAGTCGCTCCCCAGTATGGTCACCATTTTGTTACAGGGAAAATTGTCTATACAATTGCTTATCCCACTAAGGTGTGGTAGCTACCTTAGAAACAAACAAAGTAAAGCTAATTTCGTTTTTCCTTTATGAAAGATAGATGAGAGAAGAATAGACGAGACCAACCTCTGTCTTGCGCTTGGCTCCTAGTTCGATTCCTCTCTCTTCTGATAGTCCTTTGCTACTTGCTTCCTTGTATGCCCAGCTTCACAGAGTACCTGTAGAATCAGAGTAGCATAACACTATACAAGAACATGGATTTATAATCATAAACAATCTAGGATCAGATGTAAATTGACCATACAAATGCATAAAACATAAATGACACAAGAGTATGGAGGAAAACTTGAATAGCTTTTATTGATAATCAAGAAAGAGCCAAGGGAGTTACAACCAGTTGTTTTGACCCAGCATCATCCTCTCAGAAAGTAAGCCCTTCTTCACCTCATATAAAGCTTAGATCACCCAACACTATGATGTTGTCTCAAGAAACCAACAACAATTCCTTACAAGATGCAAAATTCCAGCCCCTAACCTCCTGATCTCTGGGATGAGAGATCTATTTATAGATATTTTCAGAGGTGTGAGTCAGCTCTGGGTTTTTGATTAGTGTCTTTTCTCTGATAGTTCTTAATTCCACTTGGAGATCTCATTGATCTCTTACTCATCCTTGGGCGATTTTGAGAGGCAAGTGTCCCAGGAGAAGTTTCTGGAAGATTCCAAGATCATCCACCTCGTAAACTGTCTCCGCCACTTGTCTTTTCTCGTCCATCGCACCCCATAGAAGGGATTTTTGAAATTCAATGCTTCCCATGTGTACAAGGTGAAATGCATCGCACCCTAGCCATGGAGCAAGTGAAATGATCCAGTTTTGACCAGTTCTGTGTAGTTTTTCATGGAGAACTTCTGGGAGAAGCTGTAATCAGTTCACCTTGTTCTTTTAGGGGTTGGAACAACACTTTTAGGGACTTAGGAGCCCTTGGTTTATGTACATTTTATGCTTTGGGTTGTAGTGACCAAAAATGTCTATAACAAACATGGAATGGAGCAAATGATTTTTTGGAGGTGAAAACAATCTGATGATACAAGGTTCAGGGTGGTGGTCATGAAAGAATGGAGAGAGAATGTATTGTAGTGGATGAGACACAAGATGGGTTGGTGAATTCTCTGAGCGAATTCTCTTGAACATATCGGTGACACTGAAATGCATTGGTAGCGTTAACCCCAAAGATGGATGGTAAGATGGACCAATGGTAATTATGACCGGTGAACGGAATAACCCAACCCGACTCAATCATGGTGATGGAGTGAAAGTGTCATGTTCAAGAGCGACTTTGCTACCAATAAAGTTTCTTCAAGTTTTCTTCCCAATTTTTCCCCAGTCATTGCTGACCAGTACCTCTTTATTTTTATCAATCTTGAGGAGGATAACATATGCTTTTTCTATAATTTTCCCTTCAAGAAAACCCGTCGCTATGTTTTAATGAGCTTAGCAACAGTGAAACTCGTTCTTGTCCGCATGGACAAGTTTGTCGCTATTGGTTTTAACGAGTTTAATGACAAAGATAACTCGGTCCTTTTTCAATTTTAGAGAGTCTGAAAAAGGAACAGAAAGGAAACTCCAGCAATCCTTTTTCATCATATAATCCCTTAAGTCCAAAAAAGTATAAAACAATATGAAAGGGATGAATTTTTGATAGTTTTAATGAGTCGAACAAGACAAGTGCTCGATATTTTTGTGTAATAATCCCTCAGGTCCAAAAAGATTAAAATCTAGAGGAGGGATAGCACTTCCGATAGCTTTAACGAGCTGGAGAGGCCAATTTCTCGAAAATCTTTTCATATTTTATGAGTCAGATGAAAAGAGCTTAAAGGAGACTCCGTTTTTTAGGAACGAGTAATATTTCAGGGTAGCAGCTGATTCTAGGTAAGATTTGTAATTTTCCAATCACGGCAGTGTCACAAGGATGGCTAACAGAATCACTCGTCACAACTGTTCCTCAAAAAGGTAAACAATCAAATGGAGGCGTATGATCGGATAAAATAGAGTGGAGGTGATGATGAGAACATGACCAAGGCTCAAAATCTGATGATAATGCATTTGCAATGGTTATTTACTAGAGATTGGTTCATTTTTTAATGAGCTTAAACTCTGCGGGGGAATAGTTGCTCATTGCTTAGGTTTAATTTTTAATGAGCTTGAGCTTCACATAAAAACTGCTCGTGCCAGTCATAAAATAAGGATGTCTCATCGATAGGTTCAATTTTTATGGAGCTTGCACCATTCGAAACTTTGCTTCGTATCCTATCTTTATGTAAGCTAGGAACGACCAATCCTACGAGTTTAAAGGGTTGAGAATCTACAAACTAAGAAAATAAATGGTCACTTTTCACTTGCATGCAAAAAGGTTTGCATGCCCCCAGGAATAGTGAAGTCGAGTTTCCAGGTTACCCTTCAATTTGCAGACAAAACATTTGTTCTATCGAGAAAGGCCTACCTTTTAACGGACAAAGTAGAGTTTCCAAGTTACCCTATAGAAGTTCTCGCATTTGCAAGATTGCTCCATCCGCATAGCAGACAGAAACACTTCCTCGGCTTAGTTCATTTGGACAAAGGTGATTCTAGCTCCAATCACCTAACCTTGATGAGGGAATCTTATTCTGGTCTAATCCCATTTTCCTAAATGGATGGGTGTCAGACTAGTCATATATCCTTTGCGGAAACCTACCCTATACCCAAAGTTTTCGTGCCAAAGCAGACCAGGGTGTATGCCCCATGGGTTTCAGTCATGACCACTGAATTACTCGTGTTCTTCAAGTGGATGGACTGGAGATTGATGAGACATTCCTTGCATGAAAATACCAGTCAGGGATGGCATTTGACTATTAGCTATGTGTGAGCCGGGGAATGAAAGCTAGTCTACAAGATGGACCATTTAGCCTTCATGTGGAAAACACATTACTCGAAAGAGTGAGGAGACAATGGCTCCCATGATATAAATATAGTCACACCCAAGGAGTAGATTATAATCTAAAGGTCATTGGACTACCATTACATTCAAATAAACGGTTTTCCTTCTCAAAGTTATAGGCACATTTGGAAGGATCCCTGATGGTCGACTGATTCCTTTGTCGAAGCCTGTTATATTTCTCATCTCAGGCATAAGCAATGGCAAACCAAACACTTTCCAAGTAGTCGAGGAAAGGATACTCATAGATGCCCCTTCATCTATGATAGTACCGACCATGACCATTCTGTAAGCTTCTACAATGATTCAGAATGGTACATTAGACAGTAGATGGGGTCTGCCTAGTAGATTCCAATTGAAGGAAACGACTAGTTTGCTTGGAGGTGGGACTGAATAGACGGCCGGATATGACTTTGACGAACTTCCTTCCTGCGGTAAAGGAATGGGTAGATTGCCCCTATGTTCATCAGAGTCTATGTTTATGAAAAGAATTTGAACAGTGTCGTTCTCATTCTCTTCGGTGACTGTATCATCTGAAGACGGACCTTCCGGAGAAGACCGGGTCGACTGTCGCCTCAACCTTTTGACTTTCGTCTGGTGTTGGCTCAAAGGGTTTATCTTCAATGATATATGCTTCGACTAACCACAAAGTCATGTCAGTCATATTTTCAACTAGCGATGGACTCAGCAAGAGTTTCTTGTACCCAGGAAGAAGCCGTACCGGTGAAGCAGGACTGTTATCCAAAACCCTTTTAGCTTCATCCTGGAAGGGACAACGGTGGACGACATGATTTCCTTCACACAGTTTGCAAGGAAATTTACATTTTCCTTTCGATCCATAGACTTCACTTTCGCTAGTTGACGGTGTACTCTCAACATGATCGTCAGAGTTTGATGACACTGGATTGTGCAAACAAGGAGACCAGTCCCTTAAGATCCGAGGGATACAAGGAAAATCTCGATGATAGTGGTCTCCTTTCCAAATTACACATGGAGATTTAGGTTTGGATGGTGCAGTGTGTGGATTTTCGCTAGATGATGCACAGTTGCCCCTTTTTGCCTTTGGCTCCTTCTTCTTCTCCTTCTCCTTCCCTTTCTTCTTCTTCTCAATTACTTGGTTTTTAGCTTTACCAACTTCACCAAGCAAAGAGGAAGGAGGGGAGGGAGAAACAAGTGAAGCAGAAGGTTGGGGGGTTACTCTAGTATCATCTAGTTGCTGACTTGATTGTTCAGGAATCATGGTGGCTTGAACGACAGAGGTTGATCTGAGCCATATTGGCAAGCCAATTGTCAATCCTAGAAGGGACAATGTGGCCATATGAGGTGCACCAACATCTCCCCAAGAGGAAAAAGGACTAGGATTTCCCCCAAGGGGAAATCCTTGGTTGGTGGACTCCATTTTTCTCAACCTAAGACCAACGAGGGAATAGTGACGTTATTCCGATTAAAATAAATTTTAGACACTTCGACACAACTTGCTTTTTCAGTTTTTAAGAGTTGAGAAAAATCTAAATATGACTCTAGTTGCCTTCGATTTTTAATGAGCCTAAAGTGATAAGTGCTCTGATGGACATTTTCCTTTAAGGAGTCTAAAAAGGAGTGAAAGAGACTACTCTGGAAATCTAGACAGAGGGTTACCAAACTAATCGTAAAACTGCAGAATACATTTTATGGTATGGCAATCAATCTCCCCGAATGCTATGTTCACTACATTGCGATCGATAGGGCGGCGGACACGGCTTCCTAAGGATAAAGGATATAGCCTATTGTGGTCTCCCAATATATACTCGACGGTACGTGGGAGCACAAGTCCGTACTGGCACTTGTTGTCTCAAAGAGGAGGAATCACCCAACCTACAATGAAAGTGATAGTTACCAGGCTTTACAACACCATAATACATCTCTAGCCTAGACTTCTAAATGTTGTGCGTTAGGTTCCAAAGCATTTTTATGTTCATTGAATTTATTTTATAGTTGATCTTTCTTAAGAAGTTTTCCTTTCAGGTTCACCATGTGATGTAGATGTACAATTCCTAAAATGCAATCTAAGATGATAAATAATCATTTAATCTTCTTTTTGCAATGAAAATCCTAGCTACTAAGGAAAGAGAAATGAGTTTCTTTCAACATAGAGCAGAGAGCACACACTAGATGCACTGTCCTAAATCAAAATCAACAAGCAGTCTAAATGAAAACGCACACACATGTATTTGTTTTCAGCCTTCTTAATGTGTGAATGACAAAAAGAATGCTAAGTACAAATATGAATTATCTTTTCAAAGCGACAGTACTAACAATTTTCTCTTCAAAAACGAAAGGAAGGCAATGACGACACTTTGCGATTTTGAATTGAAAACTGCTTTCAACACTTGAAAAACTACTAATCCAAATCAAATACAAGAGTAACAGTGTAATCGACCATCAAGAACAATAGAATTCTTTTCTTTGACTGAAAACGACACTTGCGACACTTCCAAATCAAAAGACGACAGTTCAATTAAGCTGCTTCTTTATAAAAGAGAACTATAAATGGCGCACAATAAATAAAAACATTCACAATTCTTTGTACAATAGAGGCCAAATCATGCAAAGGAAAGGGGTTTCCATAGTGGTATACTGATCACGGACAGCAAAACTCCTTAATAAAGCTGAAGAGAGTGAATAAAAACCAAATTTTGGAGGAAAAATTAGCCTTTTTTTATCATTTCACATGTTACACAGGGAAACAGGGATGCATCTCACCTACTGCACACGGGAGGTGTGATGCATCCAGATTTCCTAGAAGAAAGGGTGTGATGGTACAAGGATGACATTTTAACTTGGTTCTTGGTCACAGTTTGCAGCTCAGTTCAGGGATTTAGGCCAAGCTAATGATAGTCATTAAACATAAATCACATGGGCTTATCTAATGAGGTTACTTAAGCCACCACTAGGGCAATTAGGATGTTTGCAAATCAATTTTTCAGTTCATAAACAAAACCTGGAGATAGACTGAAGTAGCATTGATCTACTTTCCACTTGCATAGAAAATGCAGTTCGAAGGCTAGCTGGCTTGACTTCAGGCTTCGTATGTATTTTATAAAGCAAACAAATATAGACAAGCAAACAAGCTATTCGTTCCCCAACGGAGTTGCCATTTTGTTATCGGGAAATCTAGTGTCCACTCGGAGTTGATAGTCCCACTAAGACGGGTAGCTGTCTTAGAAACAAATAAACTAAAACTACTTTCATTTTCCTTTATGAGAAGTAGATGAGAGGGGAGCAAAGAATACCAACCTCAGTCTTGCGCTTGGTCCTTTGCTTGTTTCCTCTCCCTTCTGACAAATCTTTGCCACTCCTTCCTTGCTTACCCCACTTCAAAGAGCACCTGTAAAGTCAAAGCAACATAACACTATCGAAGAACAGAGATCTACAATCATAAACAATATAGGACCAGATATATATTGACCACACAAATGCATATATCATCAAACATACAAGAATGTGGAGGAAAACTTGAATAGTTTTATTGATAGAAAGAGTAGAAGAGAGGATTACAACCCATTGATCTGACCCAGCGTCATCCTCCCAGCATGAAAGCCCTTCTTCACCTCATGAAAATCTTAGATCACCCAACACTATGATATTCCACCAAGAAACCAACAACACTTCCTTACAAAATACAAGATTCCAGCCTCTGGATCTCTGGGATGAGGGATCCATATATAGATGTTTGCAGGGGTGTGAGTCAACTTCTGGGATTTTGATTAGTGTCCTCTCTCTGATAGTTCTTGGTTCCACTTGGAGATTCATGATCTCTTACTCATCCCTGGGTAAATTCAGAGAGGCAAGTGTCACAGGAGAAGTTTCTGGAAGATTCCATGATCATCCACCTTGCAAACTATCTCTGCCATTTGTCTACTCTTGTCCATCGCACCCTACAGAAGGGCTTTCTAGTATGCATTGCACTTTTTGCACTAAGTAGGTGAGATGCATCGCACCCTTAGCACTGAGCAGTCTATATGGTCCAGTTTTGACCAGTTCTGAGTAGTTTTCCATGGTGAAATTCTGTGAGATGATGTAATCAGCTGACCTTGTTCCTTTAGGGCATGAAACAACACTTTTAGGGACTTAGAAGCCCTTGGTTTATGGACATATATGATTGGGGTCGCAGTGGCCAAATATGTCTATAACAGCCCCATCGTTAAGGTGGAACATTTGTTCTTGATCCAGGAGGGGAAATTTATTAGAGTTTTTGGTTCCTATAAAGCCCTGCATGCACTTCCTAGGTTCACCATAGATAAGGTGCTCTTGCGGGAAGTATGTTACCAGATGACATAAGGCTTCTAAAAAACACTAAGCAAAGGGAAGAAGAAACCATGGCCAGCTTTCCCTCTTATCATCGGGGCCTATGTGGTAGAAAATTTCAAGGAAGTGGAGGCAGAGGCCAAGGCATTAAAAGGGTGTTATTTTGTGACCTTGAACCATCGTACGTATGATCCCGAGAAGGTTGTAGCTACTCATTGCAAGAGAGATAATTTTAATTGGTCATACTCACATTCTAGGCAGGATCATGAAGATGGAGTTAGGAACTGGTACAATGCCACCAGGGAGCTCAGCCCCAACGAGTAGAAAGTAAGAGACGAGGAGATCCTTGAACACTCCCAGGAGAATGTGAGCCTATAAGAGAGGTCATCCACTCTGAAGAGGAAGCAAGAGAAGCATAATTCCACTAGGAAACTCAAGAAACAGAAGGAGAAAGAGGTAGAAGATTCCCCGAGTGACCAAGAAGCAGGAGAGGATAATGAAACACTAGAACAAAGGAATGAAACCCTAACAAATAAGAAGCAAGAGCTCAAGAGGAAAAGAGAGGAAGATATCAAACAATTTCAAGATTTAGGTGACCAGGACCAACTTGAAAAGAGGAAGCGATAAGAAGAGGAAGAGAGAAAGAATCAACTAGAAGAAAAGGATTTAAAAGAGTAGGAAGAGAAGAGGGAAAAGGAAGAAGAAGAGAGGAGGAAATGAAAGCAAAAGCTGAAGGAATAGGAAGAGAGGCTTAAGAAATCCCACGAACTTAAGAAGAAGCAAGAGCTAGAAGAGTGAGAGAAGAAACACCTAGAGGAAGAGAAAAGGAGGAAAGAAGAGGAGGAAATAAGAAAGGATCAGGGAGAAATGAGTAAGGAAACTCAACAAGACCTAGATCAAGTTAATTTGTCATCATCAGATGTTCCCCCATCTACCCACCTCTTCAGATGAAATATCTCTCTCCAAGAGCTGGGCATTCCCGAAGAAGAAGAAGAGGAATTATTGGATATCACCAAGATCATATTTGATCAATTTAGCTTCAAGGTCATGCTGGAGAGGAGAAAGTGCTATGCCAGAAATCCTGCAGAACCCTTGTTGATGACCGTAGTGAAAGAAAATTTTCCTGATACTACAACTAATCCTGAGATGATCACCTCCGTCAGGACTGCATTTGTGACCATGACTGAACACAATGTTGCTAGGATGAGAAAACAAATCACGAAACTCCAAAACAGGCTTTACACATCAGAGCAGAAGGCTGCTAAAGAAGAACAAGATAGAAAGAAGGTAGAAGCATAAAATGTAGCTCTCTGCTTAGTGTAATCCAGTACAACAGAACTACAGGCTGAAATCAAGGATGAGGCTGAAACTCTCAGTGAAGCCATGGATATGGTCTATGAAGAAATGTCAAAGCTACATCACATGGTAGCTCCAATCTTGGCCATACAAACCCACACCTAAGAGAGGTCTGTTATACTAAAGGAAGTTGTTGCAGCTCTGGATATCATACATGAGTTGTCCACAAAGTATCCAAGAGCATCGGCGGTAGTCTCGAGGAAGGATTGGATCACCATGCAATATTTCAAAGTCAAACTATGCATCAAGATCCAATCAAAATAAAAACTGGCCAAAGATGTTGACCGAGTGTTGGCTTCATATAGGAACCTTTTTAGTAGTTTGGAATCAATGATCGAGAACCATGGGGTCCCGTCCATTAGGGAAATTGGGAAGGTAAGAAAGAAAGAAGACATCTCACAGGAAGTTCAGTCATTTTTTGACACATACAGGCAGGTTACCCACTTAGACGACCTACCAGTTACAAAGGAGAATATCGCACATATGTGGTTGAACCAGTGAGAATATATAGAAAGTTGGTGACCTTAGGAAATCAGGTGAACACCAAAAGGACCACCCTCATACCAGATACCCTCGAGTGCCTACACAAACATGATGAGGAACAACCACATATCGCCCCCATTGCAACTGAGTACAATATTTGGCACACTTACCTAGTGGAACAACTCCACCTAGACATTCCAGAACTTTCTATTGTCAAGTTGATAGGGTAGATTTTTCTCATTTTGTGCAATTAGAAAATTAGGATAGAATAGGACAATTATAGAATGTGAAGAGTCATGAGGAAATCTAAAGGTCACAAGGTAGTTGAAAGGTCATGAGGAAGTCCAAGAGTCAAGAGTTGGCCAAAGGTCACCCTCATGTAACATTGTACATGAATTTTAGCTTGGGACTTATTTTTGGGACATATTGTTTTGAGAGGACTTGTGCTCTTCTAATAAATATAAGGAGTAATAGTTATTTTCCACTATTGGATTGGACGAATATTTTATGTTGTGATGCCATGGATATTAGTTGCTTGATGGATCGAATGTTCCTGAGAGTTCTTTGATGCGTGGTCTCCTCATGTGTCTTCCTGTGTTATGAATCTTGTTTTGCAACACATGGATGGTATATGATGTGCTAACTTTGTGCTTGTATTGATTAATTCTTTTGTTAAATATTAGTATGATCTTATCGTTGGTTATTCATATTCTTACGCTTATAGGTGCTTAGTTATTGTGAAATACTTCATAGTTGTTAAGCGCATTCTTTACATAGTCATGATTTTATTTGAAGTTTTGCTAACAATTACTTTATGTGAAATTCATGTTTTTAATTTCTGATCTTGCTATTCATGGTATTCATGTTATGAACATTCATTAGTTATTTCCTTGTGTTTGTTGAAGTCCATATGTTCAACTGAGTTGGTATCCCACCTCCATTCGAAGCAAACTCAAATCACTTAAATGACAGTTGGGCCTACATACCAGACAAGATCCCTGAAGAAAATGGCGTAGAGTCTAGTAGGGATTCTACACCGAGGAGATCCCCTTGTTGTTGGCAGAGAATTCTAACTCGTCAATGCAACCTTAAAAAAAACTTCATTTTAGTTTATTAATCCACATTACACATCTTATCCATAAGGATTTGTATAATATCACTAATTTTTCATGTAAAATAGTTATTGAGCCAAGAAGTGCACTCTACAGCCCAATATGACCCCGATGTGTAAATATGTCTATGCTCAAAGTTAAATTTTAGCTAATGTCAGCCAACATAAAAATGAACAAATAGAAATCCAAATAATGTTTATGTTCGTCTGTCCAATAAATAATAATAATGAAAGTAGAAAAAAATAATGTTGGCTTGAAATAAAAATAAAAATAACAATACAGATAAAAAAAACTACAATACAATTATCTCGTGTTTAGATAAAAAAAATTATGCATTTAATAGTTCTTTTGTCTTTTATCATATACTTTGAATTCGAATAGATCATAAATTTTCCTTCAACGAAATCTTTTACCACACTAAAATTCCAAATTAGGTAAAATTTTAAACATGTTTACTCTTTACTAAAGCCACCACCATTTCTTAAATCAACGTAAAAAGGTTAATTCAACACCAAGAATCCAAAATCTTTCTCTAAAACCTTTTAATATTTCTTTTACTTAATTATTTGTGAAATGAATCTTAAAAGGAAAACCATATCCTATGGATGTATTAAAATATCTATACACAAATATTTCCACGTCCAAGTTGTAATATTCGAAAAACATATTCATTTGATGTAGTTTTATTATAAATTTTATTATCATGCCACGTAAAAAAACATTATTAAACCTAATATTAATATTGAAAGAATAATATTTATATTATTATTATTATTAAATCTAATATTAATATTGATATATGATAATATTAATATTATTCAACTTAATAACTTTTAATTAATACAATATTAATATAATATAATATTTTTATTATATTATAATGATATATATTAACTCTAGATATATATGGGAGGGAAGAACAAAGACATAAAGTGATAGAGGTGGGGAGATAGAGGGAGTCAGAAAAAGGAGGAGGGAGGGAGGGATAGGGAGATGGAGTTGGAAGGAGAGAAAGTGAGGGAAGAAGACGTAGAGAGAGAAAAGTGGAGAGAGAGAGAGAGAGAGAAAAGGAAGAGATGGAGAGAGAATGTTTATGCTTGGGTGTGACAGAGTGTTGGCTTAGTGGGTCCTGACCCAGGTTCAGAGTTAGTTTTTCCAAACAAATCCCTACATTACTGGCCCTTTCGGCATCAACCCGCGGAGCGCAGACTGAAGTCTCACCTGAAGCAGTATGGGGGAATGCTGGAACCAAGTTTCTACACCCAGAGATTAGTGTAATGTTGTTTTATGCCCTAAACCTACCTTCACGTAGATCGATAAGCCTCTAGGGCTTATCGATATAAATTTCCTTAATCAACTTCTATACCTCCGTGAACATTCATGATTGTCTTCTGCAGACCCTAAACAAGGGAATCAACTACTTTTGTGCCTCTATGATTACTCTTAATCATGTATTTACATAGATTAGCCTAAGCATCAAGAACTTTAACATGCAATAAGATATGCTTCACGTAAATAGTTAATATTAAGTGTGTTCATATAATAACATCAATTATGTAAATTTGTCCATCCATACAGTATTACTTCATAAACCCATCATTCATCATAGCATAAAAGTGTATTCATCCATAACATAAGTAAACAAACAAAACACAGGATTTTCTAGACTAATCTCTTTATTAATACTTCAGTTCTGCTTATAGACTCAAGACTTCCCTATGCACTCAACTGCAGGGGTCCGCACACTCATATATGAACTCTACTCTAGGCCTCTATGCACACATCTGCAGAGCCTCTCTTCCACTCTAAGACTTCTTCGCTCTTTCTTCTACTGACCCATTACATTCATATTCATCATCACTTACTTGCCTTAGACTCTCTAAGACTCTCCTACTTATATAATCCCATGGTCCGTGGACCATGGGTAGATCTATAAAAGCTGACACATCTTACATAAAAGAAGGGTGAAACCCTTTATGACACTTTACTATCTACGTGCTCTGTGACCACAACTTGCGGAGACTTTACATTTTATACAACAAAACTTGGGCTTTTTACCCCAAAACTTGGGCTTTTGCCCCAAGGTCGACCCTAGGGGACCTTGTCCCAACAAGCCCCCAACACAAAGATCATGACTTGCCCTCGAGTCACTATGCTAGTGCAGAGATATTACTGTGGAGACCTCCCAACTCTACTTGTGCCACTGCTACCTCAGTTGCACTGTGCGTGGCTGTCTGTTTGATCTGCTCCACCAGTTGCTCTATTGCTAGTCTTGCACTGTCTTCCTTGATTTTCTGTTGCATTCTCTGCAGGCTTGCCAACTTCTCCTCAATGTTGGTGGATATAGCGTAGGCCTCATCCAAGCAAGGCCCTAATCTAGCCTTGAGGACTGCCTCTTTCCTATGTGCTACTTCCACCTATTCAAGCAATTATTTTGCCTCATGCAACTTGGCCAATCATTGTGTTATAACAACGGTGTGCGTCGTCACTCTCGTTTCATCATACCACTACTGCAATTCATGGGGCTCTTTGTTTAACCTCTACATGTTAGGATCTTCCTACAGAATCATCACTACCTCCATGGATTATTTGAAGAGCATGTGCAATCAACCACCACAGTATCCACTATTGTGACTCCATCCTTCACAGCGGCTACGCATTGTTCTCTAACCTCTGGTGGAGTTGAAGGTTGTGACTTCAACTCTAACTCTGTGATTTTCATGTTCAATTCAAACTGAACCTTAGCCACTTTTATCTTTGCATCACACACACCTGTAGCCAACTTCCTAATATTTTCCTCCAACAGCGCTTCTTCTGGGATTTGCAGTTCAGGGATTGTTCTGCATGCCTTGGCTACCACGACTGCAAGTTGGACGTTCTGCACCTGAAATTTCTTCTAGTCCTCTAGCACTGCTGATTTTTCCATGAAAAGTTGTTTTTTGTTGACTTTTTACTCGCTGATCAGGCTCAACGCGTGCTACTCCTGAGCCTTAACTTCTACTATCACACCTACTTGCAGTGTGTGAAGAAACTCGTTGGGGAGCGTGACCAAGTTGAGGCAAATATTCTTCAAAGTACTAACAATAGCCTTGTTAGCCACCACCTCCACACTCAAAGCTCCATCAGACAGTGTGACTGCTAAGAGATCCAATGACCTAACCATCTTTGCTACTTGAGTGGTCCCCGGTGCCAAAATGGTTTATGGCGCGCTCCTATGTCCTGCACCTGCTTGGATTCTCATTGTCTGGATCTGCAGCTCACGCGTACCCATCTGGATGATGCTCAGTGCCTACTTTTGCTGTTGCCCAAACTACTGTAGCACTTCGACTGTTGTATCCTACACCTTGTCGCCAATTTCATCCAAGTCACAATTTGTCAAAGTAATCGGATCTAGCGACGACTTGGTGGCTTTCGTCTTCTTTCATGGTCCTTCCTTTTCCTGCTCCTTGTACTGCTTTATTTGGAAGGGAGTGCTTTCCTGATGCTCATCGCCGCCCTGCTCTGACCATTCTTCCTCCTCCATTTGGGGTGAAGGAGACTTTTGACTTCTTTCAGAGTCGTGCTCTTCCTGCTCTTCCTGTTCCTTCGCAGCACGCTCTGCTTCTACTCAGGCCTTTTCCTTGGCCTCTTTCTTCCTCTTCTCAGCCAACTACTGAACCTTCTACTTGGCCACTTCCTTTTTCTTCTTCTTTATGGACTTGCTAGTCCCTATGGCCAAGTCAGAAGGAGAATGCCACTTTGTTGGCTAATGCTTGATGACCTCTTCAATAGCGTCATTCGTAGCAAGGTATGGTAGGTCGAACCATTTCTGCTCAGGGTCCTTTCACACCCAGATGTAGACATGGTGGAAGTCCGCTTTGAACTCCGCGTACCTCAAAAGTTGCTCAAACATAGTTGGTGACAACCGCGACTTCTATTTGATGGTCATGCAAATGCTCACCTCCATTAGTACTCAAAACACTTTTTTCTCTGTGACCCACACAACATCTTTAGTGGCCCAAAGAGATGAAAACTTGGCAGCTTCTGGTAAATCCTTCTCCACTAGAGGAAATTGGTTGTCCTCCATCAAATCCCATGTGATGAGAACTATCGATAGTAATAGCCACGAATAGTGGAATGTCTTACTATCATTCTGTGCCTCTCTGTAGTTCATGAGGAACTCACTGCACAAGTAGCATGCCCAATTGAACTGTACGCCCTTCACACACTGTGCTACCAATGAAAGCACTAGTGTCGGCACCTTGTCTACGCAACACTTCTCATAACCTTTCCAACCAAAATATACGTGGCAATCCTTACTGTGGCGTCAGCAATGGAAGTAATCGAGTATCCACGTGGCTTTTTCACAATTTTAAACTTGTCCTTCATCTTCTCAGCGAGGTCGCACTCGCTCGTCTTTCTGCCAAACACCTTGGCCAGATTCAATCCTGAATGGGGAAATAGCGTGATCTGATAGATCAGCATATCAGTGATGTGGATCAGTGCATTTAACCATAAGCACTCGTCATGCACCAGGCACAACAGTTGCTTAATGATGTTCAGGTTAATATTTGAGCGATATTAGTGCGACACCCACAACAGGCTCAGCAACCCTGACTTGTTGACTCCGTGAATCCATTGCATAGGTTCCAATGTAGTGACACCAGATTCTTTATAGAAGACCCTCTGCATGAAGGTGTCGGTAGCTAGGTGGGGGAACTGCTTGTCTTCTGCCAAATCCCAATCTTCTAGCTTCTAGTGCGGGATCCGTGCCAAGTACAGACCTTCAAATGGGATGTTCTCCGATAGCAGGGGTGTGTGGAAGAGGAACTGTCCTGCATCTGGGTCCTTCAAGACCTTCACTTTGGCCTTATGTGAAGGGATATACTCCAGTAGCTTAGAAATAGGGTGTACCCCCTTAATGTCTATATATTCCGTGCCCTGCTCAGCCTCCAGATCTACCACCTTCCCCTTCTCCTTCGTGCTCAACTTTTCTTTCCTTTGGGCCTGGGTAGCTGCATGTTTCCTCAGTGACTCGTACACTAGCACAGGATTCATTTGGTTATCCTTATTTCATTTGGGGACCTCCCTCACAGTGTAGGCTTCAGCCTAGGCAACCTCAGCACCATAGGCACTGCATTTGGAACCTCCATACTCACCACCTCTGGAGTAGCTCCCTCAAAGGAAATAACTTCCCCAGTATTGGTGGTCTCTGCTAGTGCGGAAATTATGTTGTGGATAAATGCTGGGTGTCTTCAGGTAACTTCTCAAATAGGCAACCTCGGCACCATAGGCACTGCATTTGGAACCTCCATACTCACCACCTCTAGAGTAGCTCCCTCAAAGGAAATAACTTCCCCAGTACTGGTGGTCTCTACTAGTGCGGAAATTATGTTGTGGATAAATGTTGGGTGTCTTTAGGTAACTTCTCAAATACAGAAGCAATGACCAAATCTGCGTAAAACTGAGGATTCATAAACACTCGACAGCTCAACGCAGAATTTCTAGGAATGCAAAGTGTTTTTCACTAGATGGCCACGTGTAATTTATAGGAAAATTTGAATTCGAATTCAACCATTCCCCCTAAAATCTATCCATAAATGCTAGATTGGCGGCAGATTTCCAAATATTTCACTCTTAAATTCATCCTTAAATTCCACCCCCCCACTCCTCTTAACCATCTCCTCACTGTCAAATCATGAATGGTGATGGTAATGATCAATTTCTAGTTGCACTGCGCGGTCTCTCCTCCTATAGCGTAGCGTAGCTCCCTTCGTGCTTCTTCTAGTAATGTGACAACCTCCTATTTCGCGCAGTGCCCCTGTCGTGTAGCTATACACACCGGGAAGTGTAGTTTATGGTCCTACCCCTCCTTTCAGCTTCCTAGAGTGCTAATACTATGCTACCGTCATGTACTAATCGGGCCAGATCCCCGGTGTTGGGCTTCAATCAACTTCCATTTACCTTTCCCAGAAATGGATCTCCTTTCAATTTCACAAGTTGAACTGCTTCTCCATCGATAATATCTTTGATAACATATGGCCTCAGCTAATGCATCTAAAATTTTCCTGGAAACTTATCAAACTTACTGTCATATAATAAAACTAAATTATTTATCTTGAAGGTGCGCAGTTTGATGTGTCGATCGTGCCATGCCTTTTTGCATTGCTTCTGAACCCGCTGATGGAATCCAGCCAAAAATCTATCTTCCTTGAGCTCTGTTAGTTGCGTGAGGCTTTCTTCTAAGGCTCTGCGGTCCGCTATTCATGTAAGAGATGTTATGCGTAGACTAGGAACAATGTACTCCATAGGCATCACAACTTCTACGCCATAGACCAGCCTAAAAGGTGTTTGACCAGTAAGCTTCTTACAAGTAGTTCTATAAGCCCATAATACTACTCGTATGTGCACGTCCCAATCATTTCTTTGTGTTGGGTGTGGAGCCTAATTATCTTTTGTATTCAAAGGTATCGTTGCATCGGACCCCAGTTCCTAATGGGGTGGCAACGCCGCCCATAATATATTTGTTGTAGGGGGGGTCCGGGGGGGTCCAGGGCGGGCGGCTGCGACCTTTGGTAGCCCCCCCTAGTAGGGGGATTGGGGGCAACACCCGCAAAGCTAAACATAGCTGTAAAATTGCCTTGTAAAATGTTGTAATTTCATAGTCAATCTGGGCCATTCATTAGGCAGAGATCTGACAGTAGAAGTTATGTTTAATTTAGGGTTTTTTTCCCTAGAAGGAAACCCCTCGCTATATATGAGGGAATTGTATTGCATCTATGTAGACCTGTGTTCTAAGTGAGGAAGAGAGAGAAGATTGATAGTGAAGAGGGAATTACAGGTGATCTGTTGTAGGTTGTATCTCTTTAGTCTGTTGGATAATATAAAAAGGAAGGACTGGCTATTTCTCCGTGGGTGTAGCCCAAACTAGGTGAACCATGTATATCTATGTCTCTCTTGTTTTATGTGTTTTCTGCATTTATATTTCTGCAATATTTTATGTGTTCAATTTCTCCATAATGTATAATTTTCTAACACTTTGTGCATTGCAAACCTTTGTCAGTGCACCCTCCAATATTGTGTTAAATGCCTCAACTATCCCATTGGCCTGAGGATGATATGGCATATTCTTCTGATGATAGACTTGGAATTCGTCTATCAGCTCGCTGATCATTTCATTGAGGAAATGCATACCGCGATCACTCATAAAAATCTTTGGGAAACCAAAACTGGTCAACACATATTCAAATAAGAACTTCGTTGTTGTTGCCCCTGTATAGTGCTTTACAGGTTGTACCTCCGCCAATCTCGTCAAATACTTGGTCGCGGTGATGATATACCATGCACGTGTCTTATTGGTTGGAGGTTGAATCGTTCCTACAAAATCAATTCCCCATTTTTCAAATGGTTTTAATGATACCTGTGAATTCAAAGGCAACTCATCCCTCTAGAATGGCCTGCCAGTTCTCTGACATGCATCGCACGCCCTACAATATGCTTTGGAATCCTTATGCAATATTGGCCACCATAACCTAGTGCGTAAAATATTCTGTGTTGTTTCTTTTCCTGCATAATGGCCTCCCATAGCTCCTCCATGAGCTTCAGCTAGGATATTGTTTTGTTCAAAATTAGGAACGTAGCATTGCAGTATCTCATCCGAGCCCATCTTATACAAGAGGCCTACAGTCACAGAAAATTCTACTACGCACACCACCAATTCCTTCTTCTATCGACTCATGTATCTTTCTGGAGTCGTTCCCGTAGTCAGGAAGTGGATAATGTCTGCAAAGTGATTATCTTCTATGTGCAGCACAAAGAGCTATGCATCAGGTAAACCCTCCTCCAAATTCGTGGGCTCCTCTCTTTTTTCAATGCTCGATAGATGGTCTAGCTCTGCATTCAATCGTCTTGGCTCTACAATTACCTCAAAATCATACTCCTGAAAAACAGTAACCATCTGCATATTTCCCCCCCCAACACAGGGTTGTTGACTAGGTACTTTAATGCATAATGATCCATATACATCTTAAAGTGTCTGCCTAGCAGATAATGTCTGAAATTCTAGAGCACGTACACCTAGCCAACCCTTCGCACTCTGTCATCGAATAATTATTTTAAGACTTAGACAACTTCATGCTTGCAAATGCTATAAGGTGATCCAATTCCCCCTCACGCCCTGTGTTAGCACTACTCCCAGCACGATACATGAAGCATCCACATGCACATGAAATTCCTTCTTCCAATCTAGGAATACTAGGATCGACGGGGTGACCATTTTTCTCCTGCAATACATCCAAACTTTGCTGAGATTCGTCATCCCTATAAAATGCAGCACCCTTCTCTAAGAGCTTTTCCATTGGCACAATAATCTAGGCATAACTCTTGATGAAATTTTGATAGTATCGAGTATGACCCAATGTTGCCCGTAGTTGTTTAACACTTCTCGGTGCATCCAAAATAATTATTACCATGACCTTAGCAAGGTCCACCATTAATCCTTGTCTGCAGACCACGTGACCCAACAAGATTCCGAAAGGGACACAAAATAAGCATTTCTTAAAGTTTAGCATGATCTGATACCTTCGGCATGTATCCAACATCAAGCGAAAACTAGCTACGTGGTGCTTTACCAATCCAAACACTGTCTAATCATCAAAATATACCTCCAAAAATTTGTGAATGAACTCTTTGAACACCACGATGACTATCCGTGAGAATATTGCTAGCGCATTCTTGAGCACAAAAGGGATTACCATATACTGAAATCATCCCCACTTAGTCGTGAAGGTCATCTCACTCCTGTATTCTGGTGCGATCTTTATCTGATGGTACCTAGAGAACCCATCAGTGAACAAATATGCTTCATGTCCTCCAACATTGTCCAATGCCTCATCTGTTAACAGAGTTGAGAAAGGATCATGAATGAAAGGATCATTGAGCTTCATGAGATCTACGCAAATTCTAATTTCTTCCTTTTGCTTCTTTCCCTAAACTCCAGACTCACCCAATCAAATTCCTCCACCGATTCAATAATACCTGCTGTAAGCATCTAATCCAACTCCAGACTAACCTTTTCCTTGCATTTGGGATTAAGGTGATATGGCCTCTACTTAACATGCTTCACATATGGTTTTAAAGTTATTTTCATCACTCCCAAATTACCGATGATGCCTTTCAAGTCCGAAAATTTTGTGGGAAACAAATCTTGATATTTGTGGAGCAACTCAATGACCCTAATCTTTGCAAACTTTGGCTCTGCTTTTGTACCAATGTTCATCTCTCTAGTCTTTAGTGGCATGGTGATATATGGATTCTATATTTGTGGTCCCTCAACTTCATGGTGACCTTCTACCTCTGGGATGTTAATTTTCCTTGGATCCCCGACTTCTTCTTCAATAGTCACATTGTAGCACTCCAGCACATGGTGTAGCTAGGTGGTCCAATCTGGTTGAATCAGATCTAGGGGGTCCTATGGTATTCTGAAGATCGCTGCCTTGATCTCCTACAATGCCTCATCAATGCATTTTAATCCATCCTCAAAGCTGAATGTCATAAAAAATCCCTGTCTCAAAATATCCCACTCGTCAGTGTTGTGGTGGAACTCTGTTTCCAGGTACCAATTCATTGGTATTGCATCCAAAGTGTGATAGAATGAATGCACCCACTCCAGTTGCAGCTTCGTTCCATAAGCATCAGTCCATTTTGCTAGGTGATCACGCATATCATTCCTCCCATCATATTTCTCTGTTAGTCACACTTTTGGGCGACCAAACCGCAACCTCATCATTTTTCTGTATTCACACCATCCATCAAAACTATCTTTATGCATACCCCACCACCTTGTGGGCATAGCATGCAATGCCAAATCCAGTGCTTTGAAGCGATTCTTCTCAGGCACTTCCCTTTCAAATTCATCCAAAAATTTATCTACATCAGTTAGACCATCATAATAATGCAAAATTCGTACCTCTGACAATACATAATGAAGTGATTTAGTCATCATGTTACAACGCAGCTTAGATACTTCATTCAACCTATTCTGCCAGTGCTCCAACTCTTCATCTGAATCTGATGTACAAGAACTTTTGCGGTCCCATGCAATGCATCCACCAGCTGTTAGATTAACCCAATCTTGATCTCGCACTGTTATTTTATAGATCTGGTCCAGATCATCGTCAGTTTCCTCATAATCGCAAATGGTTCAGTATAGCGCGATCCTTCTATAGGGTCCAAAGGTACTACTATGGGGAGTGATTTCCTTTTAAATGAAATCGTTCACTTCATTAAATTGATTACCCCATTCATGTCAATAGCCCAATCAATCGTAAGTAGCTTTAGGTATGGATTGTTGTCATCCACGATCTCTATCACTTCAAAATCATCCAACGCACTCGTGCCTTCAATATCTAGTATCACTCCTTGCAATATTCCCATGGGGATAATCTTCTGTTGATTTTCCATTCTTAATTGAATTGGAGACCACTACAACACAGGTCTCCCCATCCTCTCCCATGTCTATTTAGGCAAAACATTTGCATTTGACCCAAAATCCATAATAACTTGGTCCATTTCATATTTTCCTATTTGCGCGGTGAGCCTCATCTCATGCCCAATTATTTGCTTATGCTTACCAATTTTTCTGACTATGCAAGGTCCTTTAGGGGCATTTTCTTTACCAGCACATTTGTTTATCAACTCCTGTAATCCTTTCACGGCCTTGCTATCGTGTAGCAGCTTCATACAAGTCTCCAAGAATGTAGTAAGCATGGAGGGGTCCATTTCTTCAGATAACTTATCCCGACTTCCTGAGGTAGAGGCCTCAGCGAAGCTTTTCTTTGCTTCCATGAACATTTCTTTCGCGCACTCCAAATCAAACCCAACCTCCTTTTTCTGGAGCTTTGCAGACCCATTCACTTTCTTCAGACTATTTTCCTTTATCCCCGCTAGTCATCACTCCACTTCGCACTATGATATTCACATTAGGATCTTCTTCACGAGGTTCAGCCCTCATCATCTACAGGTTCTAGGTAGGCTTCTAAGGTTGTGTCCTCTTCTCTTGCATCTTAGCTATCAATACTGAGCAGTCTTCTATCACGTGATCAAACAGGCTACAGTACCAGCATGACAGGCGTGCTGGGCTCATACACTCCCATGTGTAGTGTCCTGGAGCTCCACAATTGTAACAAATGACTTGTCCTCGACCTGTACCAGGTCCTCCTCCTCCTCATCCTCATCCATGCCCTTGATATCCTCCACGTGCTCCCCCAACACCTTGATCTAGAGGCCAAGTTTCTTTCTACATTCAATACGAGGGTGTTCTTTCCATCATTAGCTCATAGCTACAACAGTTACACTCATACTAATTTGTAGAAGAGTTGTTGTGGTGTCTGCACGAATTTTTGCAACAAGTGACAATTGTCTGTGACATGTTTTCGAGCTACCTGATAGATAGCACACTACAGTGTGGGCCCTATACTTGTCCTTGTTTGAGCTTCCGACCTCAGAGGCATTGGCCCACCTCTTGTAACATAATTCACGAAGACAGGGCAATGATCTTTATCATGCCCCTAACTCTTACATTTCAAGCACCAAACTTCTTCGTGCACCTCTGGCCGAGCCGATCTATCCTTCTTCAGGCTTTGAAACTCTAGGCAAAGATTCTGCAACTCCGCATGAATCTGTTGAACCTCTAAAGAAGCATCTTGAATCGGTGTCTCATGCAACCTCATCACAATTTCTAGGGCTTCCGCCTGGGTCCCAATCTTTTTTTGTGATAAAGCAACCCTTAGGTGAGGCAAGAGCAAAGCTACAAACCATTCGCGGTGCTATCCATCCATATGATTCATGCTAGCATTTCAATCTCTAATCTAGCTCCCAGAGTGTTTCACCAGGCCTCATCATGATTTCCTTGAATTCGACAACTGATTACGACTCAGACTTGGGTCTACTAAATTCCTTATTCAGGGCGGTGTAAGTGCCCGCCAATGATGCCATCAGGTTATCAGTGCAGTACTTAATGTACCATGTTAGCTCGCGATCCTGTAGAGCAGTAACCAACTTCACTTCTTCATATGATCATTTGTAATATTCTGGCCTATCCATATGTCTTTCGCAACAAACCAAAATTGGTCCAGGTCCTCATTTCCCAAGCCCTTGAAAACGGGAAACTTCATCATATTCAACATATTGAATAGTGGTGGAGGTGGTGGCAGTGTGGGTGAAGGTGTATTCTATGGAGGTGAAGGTGGAGGTGGTGTGGATGGATGAAGTATTCACGAAAACCCTTGCCTTATTAATTGGAAAATGCTCTGCGTGAAGCCTGTGCTGCTCCTTCATCGTCACTCAAAGGAGGTTCAATCACCAACCTATATTCAGAGCCTGTCCTCCCTCTATCCCTAAATAGCTTTCCACTTTGCGTAGCTCCAAACATCAAGGTAATGGCATAACCCGCATAACCCGCTTTTCACATAAGAGCATATTAATCCAAGTATTCAAAGATCTTAAATACTTACCTCATGGTCCCTTAAAGAAGCATCGCTCTACTTGTTTTTCCCTAACCGAGGTATCAACCACGAATTCTATCACAAATCCTCCTATGACGTGATCAAGCCAGTGATCAACAGCACGCGTGACCTTATCCTCAGAGGCTTCCAATCTCCACACTAGCTCCAAGGCCCACACTATTGGACCATCAAGCGCGGATTTCTATTTCCTTGCGCAGCCAATTTGTGGATCTTTCTATCCAACCAATCCTCAATTTCATTCTTAGTTGGATTCCAGTGATGCAACATCACACATCTCTTTATGCAAATCCCAATCCTGGCAACGAAACCATTTGTTGGCTTAGTGGGTCCTAACACAAGTTTAGAGTTATTTTTGCAAAACAAATCCCTACACTACTATCCCTTTTGGCATCAAACCGTGGAGCACGAACTGAAGTCTCACTCGAAGTAGTATGGGGGGATGTTGGAACCAAGTTTCCGCACCTAGAGATTAGTGTAATGTCATTTTATGCCCTAAACCTGCCTTCGCGTAGATCGATAAGCCTTTAGGGCTTATCGATATAACTTTCCTTAATCAACTTCTATACCTCTGCAAACATTCACGACTGTCTTTTGCAAACCCTAAACAAGTGAATCAACTACTTTCGTGCCTCTGTGATTACTCTTAATCCTGTATTTACCGAGATCGGCCTAAGCGTCAAGAACTTTAACATGCAATAATATATGCTTCACGTAAACAGTTAATATTAAGTGCGTTCATATAACAACATCAATTATATAAAGTCACGCATCCATACAGTATTACTTCAAAAACCCATCATTCATCACAACTTAAAAGTGTATTCATTCATAACAAAAGTAAATAGACAAAACATAGGATTTTCTATTGGAAATAATACTAAGAGTGGGGAGGTGAATCATTATTAGTCAAGTTAGTAATCTTTTTCTTTTCATACTCAAATTTGTATACGATACTTCCATGTGGGTAACCCGTGTGTACATGCAACTGTGCTTAAGGAAACAAGCGTATGTCCAACAAACTAATGATTCAATTAATTCATCATATGTTGATGTTTAATTTGTGCATTAGTACTTTAATAAACATTAAACAATAACCATATGTAGTTAATAGCAGAGTGAACCATCACACATAAGCAACGCACATGAACACCAGGATTTAAGGTGGAAACCTAATGTGGGTGAAAACCAACTGCTACTGTCGTTTCTATCTTCTTTAAATAATAAGAAAATCTGTTTACAACATTGTATTGGCACAGACTCATACCAGTACGCAGGCTTCTATCTTCAAAAGGCTACAACCTTCTCTCGTTCTCCAACTTCTACTAGAAGGGAGCTACAACCCCCTAGCTCTTGTACTAGCCGATATGTTTACTAGTACGTAGGAACCGACCTACAGAAGGCTACAACCTTCTCTCTTCCTCCAGAGACCTCGTTTCATAAATTTTTAGACTGGATACTCCTAGAACAAAACATAACCTTTGAAGGCCACGTTTCATCCAATTTTCATACTGGACCCATCAACAACATTGAAGCTCAAAATCAATCACCACTGTAATACAACTATCAAATACATCAGCATCAACCAATCACTGAAACGCAATCATTACTTTTTGAATCAACCAAACTCAATCAATCACTGACAACCTCTGAACCTCTGACACAGCTAAATCAACCATTCATTCATACTTTAATCAACTTCAACAAATCAATTGGAGTAGAGAGATCACTGTAGCTATTACATATATTTGTACCCAGAACAATGCATAATCATTCAGAGCCAGCTGTAACCTCAAAACCATGCATCAGAATGTATACGCAACTTGGAAGAGTCGAACCAGTGTGTATACGCAACTTCATCAAAGCAAACCAACGTATATATCTCCAAATACTTACTTATAACTTCGTTTCACTTTCCGACTTCACACATACCTAGATCATTACTTATAAAAGATAATACATGTGTTAGCAACCATATTTAACCCATAAGATCACATAATGATAAGTCATTATGATCTAGATCCATTATTAGATCTCATCCATCATCAATGAAGCAAATCACTATCAATCAATCTGAACACTGTTACCAGAATGCAGTCACGAGAACATAAATCAAAACCCAGAACTTTGTATCAACAACCAGAACCAATTGTAACTTCAAAAATCATAGCTCATAAGGTATACGCTACTTTGATGTGTCGAACCTGCATGTGTACGCACTTTTACCAAAGCCAACCAGCGTATACATCTGTAAATATTCATTCATAATTTTGCAGCTATTCCAAACTTCAGTTATACTCAAATCATAATATCTACAGAACAACGCATGCATCAGTATACATATCTAGAATAAACATGATCAAACCATATAAAGATAATTCATTCCAAGCTTTAAGATCCCGATCCATCATTAGATCTTGTCCTCCATCAACCGCTACGGTTCCTCCTAGGCTCAGATCAAGCAGAGCATCATAAACCCATAACCTGCATACTGGATCTCGCACTTCATCAAATATTCAATGCTTTTTCACTTTGGCCTCATGATCTTCTCCTCCTTATATAGTTTTAATCCTTTCTCAATACCATGGACCAAAACCACTTAGGACCAATACCTTGGATCAAATACCTAGGGTCAATACCTCGGACCATATACCTTGGACCAATACCATGGACCAGAATACTTCAGACCAAAAACTTAGTTTTACAAGGTATACGCGCTTTTCCTTCTGTGAAAGTGTGTGTGTATGCTATATGCTCCTTTTGTTCTGTTAACTTGCGTGTATATGTAGCTTGGTCAAGGTGAACCTGCGTATACCCCTCTTTCTTCATTTTGTGAAGATTGATATGTAATTCTTTGTTGTTTACTTGTTATACTGTGATCTTTCATCTAAGTGAGTTGCCCTCTGAACTGATTCCTTGAAGCTGCCCTGCATTTCATCACTTCTATAAATACTACTGTCATGCATTCTATCACATCTGATATCTCTTTTGTAGATTCATCTAGTTACCATGTACAAGTGAGTTATTCTGCTACAAGTGGGTTGCCATCAAGTACAACACATGCATCATAATGCCAACAATCTCCCCCTTTGGACTTGATGGTAACAACAACACCAAGTCACTCTCACCCTTTGAAATCAAGGGCAAAGGGCGGACCAAGGTATTCTCCCTGCTTGATATACATTATGATGTCCATGCTCCCCCTGAGTACATGCTGAAATCTCTGATTGAGCTCCCCCTTTGTTCATGCTAAGATGTATTGTATCATCCATGCTCCCCCTGAGCACATGCAGAGTCTGCAAATATTTTCAAGAAAAAATAACATGGCTCTATAACTCAACTATATGAGTTTTACCTTCCTATCACCAATGACTCATACATACATTCATTCTCCCAACCAAGAGGGGATATACCAAACTTGACTCATCCTCCCAACCAAGTGGGGATATATCAATTGTTTATATATGACTAAAATATTACATCATCCTTCCCATGCTTAGTGGGGGTACAAATTACATCATATGACCAAAAGGGACTCATCAAAAGACTACAACAGACAGAGACAAATTATTACATCATGGGTCTTGATATGACCTTTACATTGAATGATATACATGACATTTATAACAGAGACCAAATATCTAAACAAGACCATGATAGTCATCAAAAACTATCATACACCATGTATGATCTGCTCCATAAGCATCTGTCAACAACATCCAAACCAGCAACCTGTATATGTCCATGTCAGTGTAAATATCATCAACCTATGACAAAGTATGTCTACATATAGATATCAACTCATCCTCTTGATCTCATCAAGATCAACTTGCTTCGTTTCCTTCCATGAATCAACTCAGCATATGTCATATCTCCAAGTTGTAACAAAATCACTCACACCATATCATATGTGAAAACACCATAGTCATTACATGATCTTTCACATCATCATCATGAACTACACAAGGACCTTCAATATATCAACCATGTATCATCACTAGGGAACATCCCACATCTGATAAGCATCAACCATGATAATCAACATATGTGAGTATCAACCTATCATCATAAGATAAGAACTCATCATCATTATGTGGTTAAGTAATCCATGTCTTCGAATATCCATGTCTTCAAATAGCTATGTCTTCATGAGACCTGCAATAACACCATTTTCTTGGCCAACCAACAATATTTGTCAATATGCAACTTAAGTAATCATCCATGTATCCAGCATAGCAATATGTATCTAGCAAACCATGAGCTCATGGTCATTTGTCAATATTTCTTTATATCATCAACATCAACAATCCTCAACCATGTGAGAGGCAAGAACTATAGGAATCTTGCATCATAACTGCACCATATGATATTTTTGCATCTTTGAAGGTATGATGACAACATCATAAAAGAAATGAGTGGCTCATCATCAAATAATGAAGTTGTGTACTCAAGAATTATACTTCTCCTTGTCCTTATGAAGATCGCCATGTAAGCAACATATATGTACTATATGCATCATCAAAGAGTCATCATCAAACATTCATAAATCTGATCTGAATACCAACTATGTGACCCCAAGTATCATATGATATTTTATCGTGGAAAACTCATAACTGTAACATAGCAAGATGTATCATTTAGCCATATAAGCATCATCATCATTGATTAGGTACCAAATACTTCTAAACATAATGCCAACAATGCTTTATTAGAAGCATAGCATGTTCTCCCCCTGAACCTGTTCCACCTATTCACTATCAGATCTGATCATTGCATATATTAGTAAGAAGTATCAAGGCATCATCATCAATCAGATATACATCAAGTTATCAACAACTTGTGAGGATAAAAAACACTTCTAAATAACATCCACAGACTGTAGTCATCTATCATCACGACAGAAAAGATAACTGATAATTGTCTGAACCATATCAAATCAGTTTTTCTGAGTCTGTCCCACTGCATTTTTCTCAAACCTACATATACGTGACTATGCAGCTTCGAACTCGCGTATATATGCGACTTGTCTTCATGAAACTTGCGTATGAGATTTAGAACACTGAAATTTCACACTTTCAGCTCCCTCTGAGTCTGTGATGTTTTTACATTGTGCCATGCCACATTTTTATGGTTGTACTTCTTCTTCCATATCTTTGAGTGTGATGATATTTTCTCCTTTTGGTATGGTGCCCAAAATTCTCTCCTGCATTTCTTTGCTATATGTGAAAATTTGTTACATGCATAACATCTGACATGTTTCATATTTCTTCTATAGCAGTCAATGGATTTGTGAACAAACATATTGCAAGAAAAACAATATCCCTTAAAGTACCTGGGAGCTGATGATCTTTCTATATGATGGTCTTAACCATTCTACTTCTGCATCTCACTGCAACATGTCCAAGATTATGACATATAAAACATTCAACATTATTCATTTGTGGAAATAACCAACTATCACTTCCATAGTTAGGACTAATATATTTTCTTTGAAGAATTTTTTTCCTTGGTTGTTGATGGGATTGACCTCTCATCTCATTGTTGTGCATTTTAGGTTTTACATTAGAGTTCCTTGCCTTAGCTTGTGAGCTAGATTCACCTTCAACATATTCATGGAAACCAAGACCAGATTTGATGGCAAGAGACCTTTGACTACTAAGAATATCATCCAAAATCTTAGTACTATCTTGAAATCGTAAAATCTTATCCTTTTCTTCTAATTTACCTTTTAGTATATTCACCTCAACCTGATATTGCTCTTATTTTTCAAGATACTACTTCATCATGATTTCTTCAATTTTTCTTCCTTCTTCCACTTGTTTCCTTAATTTGAGAACTTTTTTTTCTTGTTCTTTAAGAGCTTGGAGTAGTTCTTCATTCTGCTTATTTGATTTTTCAAGATCTTCTTTTAGAGAGAGGATCTTAGCTTCAAGACCTTCATAGTAACTGGATCTATCTTTAAGTTTCTTGATTGTTGTGTTCCTTTTATTTACATCATTTCTTAATGATGTCACTTCATCTTGCAGCTTTTGACATTGATCTTCCTTTTCCTTGTACTGCTTCCTTACTTTGTTTCCTTCCTCTTTTAGTTTGGTAGCTTCTTCTTTGAAGGCACACTCCCTTTTGTCCAATAGATCTTGTTGATATCTAATTTTGTCTGTAAGCCTTTTAAATTCTGCCTCTATTTGATATCTTTCTTTCTCACCAATAAGAGAAAATTCAGTTGTTTCACTATCACTTTCATCATCTTCAAATGGATGGAGAAATGTATCACCAGAGGATAACAAATTCATACCTGATAGTTCTTTTGCTTGTTCATCTTCATTCTGAGGTGATTCTGAATCTAAAGAGTTGCTGCCACATAGTCCCCAATCGATTCTCCCACTATCATAGTTCCTTTAAGATGTCTTCTTCTTCTAAGGCGCTTTATTCTTTAGCTTATTTCCCATTGTTCTACGGATCTCCTTCAAGCAATCAAGCTTCTACCAAAGGACCTTCTCTAATACCAATTGTTGGAAATAATACTGAGAGGGGAGGGGTGTTATAGACATTTTTGGGCACTACAACACCAAGCATAAATGTCCATAAAGGGGCTCCTAAGTCCCTAAAGGTGTTGTTCCAACCCCTAAAAGAACAAGGTCAACTGATTACAGCTTCTCCCAGAAGTTCTCCATGAAAAACTACTCAGAACTGGTCAAAACTGGACCATTTCACCTGCTCCATAGGAAACGTGCATTGCATCTCACCTAAATACACACAGTAGGTGCGTTGCATTTCAAAAATCCCTTCTATGGGGTGCGATGGGCAAGAAGGGACAAATGGCAGTGTCAATCCGCGAGGTGGAGGAGCATGGAATCTTCTAGAAACTTCTCCTGTGACACTTGCCTCTTTGAATTCGACCAAGGATGAATAAGAGATCATCAATCTCCAAGTGGAATCAAGAACTATTAGAGGGAAGACACTAATAAAATCACAAGCTGACTCATCTCCCTTGCAGACATCTATATATGGATCCCTCATCCCAGAGATCCAGAGGTTGGAATTTTGCATCTTGTAAGGAATTGTTGTTGGTTTCTTGAGGCAACATCATAGTGTTGGGTGATCTAAGCTTTTCATGAGGTGAAGAAGGGCTCACTTGCTAAGAGGATGATGCTGGGTCAGAACGATTGGTTGTAACTCTCTTGGCTCTTTCTTGATTATCAATAAAGCTATTCAAGTTTTCCTCCATACTCTTGCGTGATTTATGTTTTATGCATTTGAATGGTCAATTTACATCTGATCCTAGATTGTTTATGATAATAGATCTATGTTCTTGTATAGTGTTATGCTGCTTTGATTCTACAGGTACTCTGTGAAGCTGGGTATATGAGAAAGCAAATAGCAAAGGACTATCAGAAGAGAGAGGAATCGAGCAAGGAACCAAGCGCAAGACAAAGTTTGGTCTCCTTTATTCTTCTCTCATCTATCTCTCATAAAGGAAAACGAAAATAGTTTTACTTTGTTTGTTTCTAAGGTAGCTACCAGCCTTAGTGGGATTAGCAGTTCTGCATAGACACTTTTCCCTGTAAAAAAATGGTGACTCCACTGGGGAGCGAATAGATTGATTGTTTATCTACATTTGTTTACTTTATAAACTTATAGATGAAGCCTAAAGTCAAGCCAGCTAGCCTACGAACTGCATTTGCTATGCAAGTGCAAAGTAGATCAATGCTGCTTCAGTCAATCTCCGGGTTTTGTTTATGAATTAAACAATTGATTTACAAGCTTTCTAATTGCCCTCATGGTGGCTCTAGTAACCTCCTTAGATCTACCAGTGTGATTGATTTACTGATTACCATTTGCTCAGCCAAAATCCCTGAACTGAACTGCAAACTATGACTCGGAACCCAATCAAAGTCTCGTCCCTGGTCTAACGCACTGTCTGTTATGTGAATCTCAAATTCAGCGCACTTCCCAAGTGTAGTAGGTGTGTTGCATTTCAGTTTCACTGTGTTACAGGTGCGTTGATCAGACAAGGCCTTGTTCCTAAATTTTGGTTTCAGTGTTCACTCTTTTTAGATCTATTCAAGAGTTTTGCTACCTATAGTCAATACACCTCTGTTTTAAACCCCTTTCCTCGCTGATATTCTGCCTCCATTGTGCAAAGAATTGTAAATGTTTTTATGTATTTTTTGAGTCATTTTCAGTTCTCCTTTACAAAGAAGTAACGTAATTGTACTGTCGTTTCTTGATTTGAAAGTGTTGCAAGTGTCGTTTTTAGTCATAGAAGAGAATCTGATTGTTCTCGATAGTCAATTACCCTGTTACTATTATATTCGATCTGAATTAGTAGTTTTTCTAGTGTCAAAAGCAAGTTTTCATTTCCAAATCGCAAAGTGTTGTCATTCTCTTCATTTTGATTTTGAAAAGAAACTTGTTAGTAATTGTTGCTTTGAAAAATAATTCAGATTTGCGCATTAGCTTTCTTTTTATCATTCACATATTAAGAAGGCTAAAAATAAATACATGCATGTGCATTTGCATTTAGACTGTTTGATTGGTTTCATTTAGGACAGTGCATATAGTGTGTGCTCTATGCTCTTTACTGAAAGAACACCATTTCTCTTTCCTTAGTAGCTAATATTTTCATTGCACAAAGAAGATAAAACAACTTTTTATCATCTTAGATTGCATTTTAGGAATTGTACATCTACATCACGCAGTGAACCTGAAAGGAAAATTTCTTAAGCAAGATCAGCTATAAAATAAATTTAATGAATATAACAATGCTTTGGAACCTAACGCACAACATCTAGAAGTCTAGGCTAGAGACGTATTCTAGCGTCGTAAATCCTGGTAATTGTTGTTTTCACTGTTGGTTGGGTGATTCCTCCACTTTGAGAGGATAAGTGCCAGTACGGACTTGTGCTCCCACGTACCGTCAAGTATATTTTGGGAGACCACAATAGGCTTAATCCTTTATCCATAGGAAGCCGTGTCTGTCGCCCTATCGATCACAATGCACTGAACATAGCATTCGGGAAGATTGACTGCCGTACCGTAAAAAGTATTTTGCAGTTTTGTGATTGGTTTGGTAATCCCTCTGTCTATATTTCCAAAGAAATCCCTTTCATTCCTTTTCAGACTCCTTAACGGAAAAGGTCCATCTGAGCACTTGTCACTTCAGACTCATTAAAAATAGAAGGCGACTAGAGTCATATTTTGTTTTTTCTGGACTCTTTAAAATTGAAAAAACAAGTTGTGTCAAAGCATCTAATTTAAACGGAATAATCATCACCTTTCCTACGTTGGTCTTAGGTTGAGGAAAATGGAGTCCACCAACCAAGGAGTTCCCCTTAGAGGAAATCCAAGTCCCTTCTCCTCTTGGGGAGATGTTGGTGCACCCCATATGGCCACATTGTCACTTCCAGGATTGACAATCGGCTTGCCCGTATGGCTTTTCTCAACCTCTGTCGTTCAGAATACCGTGATTCCTGAACAATCAAGTCAGCAACTAGACGATTCCAGAGTTACCCCCCAACCCTCTACTTCCTCCAATTCTTCCTTTCCTCCTTCCTCTTCCCTTGATGAAGCTGGTAAAGCCAAAAATCAAGTACCTGAGAAGAAGAAGGAAAAGAAGAAGAAAGAGAAGAAGAAGAAGGAGCCAAAGGCGAAAAGGGGCAACCAAACATCATCTAGCGAAAATCCACACACTGCACCGACCAGGCCTAAATCGCCATGTGTCATTTGTAAAGGAGACCACTATCATAGAGATTGTCCTTGCATCCCTCGGATCTTAAGGGACTGGTCTCCTCGTTTGCACAACCCGGTGTCGTCAACCTCTGATGATCATGTTGAAAACACACCGTCGACTAGTGAAAGTGAAGCCCCTGGACAAAAAGGAAAGTGCAAATTTCCTTGTAAACTGTGTGAAGGCGATCACGCCGTCCACCATTGTCCCTTCTTAGATGAGGCTAAAAGAGTTTTGGACGATCGTTCGGTTTCACCATTACGACTTCCTCCTGGATATAAGAAACTCTTGCCGAGTCCATCACTAGTTGAAAATCCGGCTAACCCGCCCTTGTGGTCGGCCGAAGAATCTATCATTGAAGATAAACCATCTGAACCCATACCAGACAAAAGTCAAAAGGTCGAGGTAGTAGTTGACCTCGTCTTTCCTTCAGAGGTTCCATCTTCAGATGATACAGTCACCGAAGAGAACAAGGATGACACCGTCCAAATTCTTTTCATAAGCACAGACTCCGAAGAACATGGGGGCAGTCTACCCCTTCCTTTACTGCAGGAAGGAAGTTCATCAGAGTCATATCTGGCCATCTATTCAGTCCCACCTCCAAGCAACCTAGTTGTTTCCTTTGACTGGAATCTGCTAGGTAGACCCCGTTTACCGGCTAATGTACCATTCTGAATCATTGCTCAAATATATAGAATGGTTATGGCCAGTACCATCATAGATGAAGGGGCTTCTGTGAGTATCCTTTTCTCAACTGCTTGGAAATCACTTGGTTTGCCATCGCTTTTGCCTGAGATGAGAAATCTAACAGGCTTTAACAAAGGAACCAGTCGACCGTTAGGGATCCTTCCCAATGTGCCCATAACATTGAGAGGGAAAACCATTCAAATGAACGTAATGGTAGTCCAAGGACCCCTGTATTATAATCTACTCCTTGGACGAGACTATATTTATTGCATGGGAGCCATTGTCTCATCACTCTTTAGAGTAATGTGTTTTCCGTACGAAGGAAGAGTGGTCAAGCTTGTAGAACAGCTTTCATTTCCCGGTTCACACATGGAAAATAGTCATATACCATCCCTGAATGGTCTTTTCACGCAAGGAATGTCTCATCAATCCCCAATCCGTCCACCTGATGAGCGCGAGTGATTCAGGGGACATGACTGAAACCCAAGGGGCATGCACCCTGGTCTGCTTCGGCAGGAAAACTTCAGGTATAGGATAGCTTTCCACGAGAGATATATGACTAGTCTGACACTCCCGTCCATGATTGGAAAAGGGGGTTAGACTAGAATAATATTTCCTTGTCAAAGTTATGTGGGTGGGGGCGTCTGCGCCACTCACCTTTGTCTATTTCGGTAGACATCGCCGAAGAAGTGTTTTGTTTGCGGTGCAGATAGAACAATCTTTGGTAACCTGAAAGAGGTAAGCCTTTCCCGATAAAACAAATGTTTTGTCGGTAGCTTGAGGGGTGACCTTGAAACTCTATTTTATACCTGGGGGCATGCAAACCTTTTGGCATGCAAGTGAAGAGCGACCATTTATTTTTTTTAATTTGTAGGTCCTCTAACCCTTTAAACTCGTAGGATTTGTCGTTTCCTAACTTGCATAAAGAAAGGATATGGGGCAAAGCTTTGAAATAATGTTGTTTTGATATATGAGACATCATTATTATACGACTGGATTAATCGAGCAGTTTTAACGCGGACTTCATGTTCGTTAAAAAATAAACATAAGCAATGAGCAAATGTTTCCCCCGGCATTTAAGCTCAATAAAAATGAACCAATTTCCGGTAAATAACCATCGTGAATGTAGTACTTCAGCCTTTGAAGCCTTGGTCGTGTTCTCATCATCACCTCCACTTTGTATTGGCCGATCATTGACCTCCACTTGATTGTTTACCCCTTTTGAGGAACAACTGCGAAGAGTGATCCTGTTAGCCATCCTTGTAACACTGTCATGATTGGGAAATTCCAAACCTTACCTGGCATCAGCTGCTACCCGAATTTATCACTCGTTCCTCAAAGACAAGTCTCCTTTAAGCTCTTTTCAACTGAATCGTAAAATATGAAAAGATTGTCGAGCCATTAGCCTCTCTAGCTCGTTAAAGTGACCGGAAGTTCTATCCCTCCTTTAGATTTTAATCTTTTTGGACCTTAGGGATCATTACACAAAAATATCGAGTGCTTGTTTTGTTCGGCTCGTTAAAAGTACCAAAAATTCATCCCTTCTGTATTGTTTTATACTTTTTCGGGCCTAAGGGATTAGATGACGAAAAAAGATTTTTTGGAGTTTTCTTTACGTCTCTTTTCAGACTCTCTAAAATTGAAAAGGACAGAGTTATCTTTGTCATTAAACTCATTAAAACCTAATAGCGACAAACTTGTCCATAACAGATAAGAACGAGTTTCATTATCGCTAGGCTCATTAAAACATAGCGATGGGTTTGCCCAAAGGGAAAATTATAGAACAAGCATATGTTATCCTCCTCAAGCTTGACAAAAATAAAGAGGTACTGGTCAGCGATGACTAGGGAAAAATTGGGAATAAAACTTGAAGAAACTTTGTTGGTAGCAAGTCACTCTTGAACATGACACTTTCACTCCGCATCCAAGTCGGGTTGGGTTGTTCCATTCACTGGTCACATCACCATGGTTCCATCACACCATCCACATTTGGGGTTAATGCTACCAATCCATCATGTCAGTGTCACTGATATGTTCAAGAGAATTCACTCAGAGAATTCACCTGTGTCTCACCTACTGCAATACATTTACGCTCCATTCTTTCATGACCGCCACCCTGAACCTTATATCACCAGATCGTTTTCACCTCCATTAAAATCATTTGCTCCATTCCGTGTCATTGATGTGGGATTCATTAAGGCCCTCCTATGACGGATCGCTTCTTGTCGACATCAGCTCATTATCCAAGAAGTTGATCTAGGAACAACCCTTTCAGTACTTTGAAGCTTGCATGCCTCAATGGCAAGTTTCTCACTTCCGGTGACAGGTTTACATCAATGGCCTTCGACCGAAAGATTTTGCGTGGCGTTCGACGCCAAGTCCCTTATTCGCACCACGTGAATTCTACTGTAGTACCTTGAGGATCATTATCATTATCGGTGATTCTTCTCACGCCTGTTAACAGCTTACATCATTGGCTGGTAATCAAGTGATGGCTTTCCATGTTCGACTCCAGAGCATCTCTCACATGGATCGACTTGTACTTTGAGTGAAGATCGAATGAGATTGAAGACCCCGGATCTAGTTTCATCGATCCGGGCTGCCATATACATTCAGGAAAATAAAGACATCAAATGTACATCATTGCTGCACAGATAATCATCCAATCTAAGGGATGATGACTCTACCCGAATCATCAGTCTACACTTAGACGATTGTCTGTCCTATGTACATGAAAATGAATTTATAAAGCTGAGCATGGGGATGCCCGACTCAGCTAGATCATGAAAATACTATGAAGATAATGTATTGTATTGTGTCTTATCACAGATCTCCTTCCAGCTTGAAAGAAATTCGAATCCTCGTGATAAAGCATTTCACCCGACATCAAAAAGATTAACGACCTCATGCTTTAGGGGGCAATTGTTATAGACATTTTTGGGCACTATAACCCCAAGCATAAATGTCCATAAACCAAGGGCTCCTAAGTCCCTAAAGGTGTTGTTCCAACCCCTAAAATAACAAGGTCAACTGATTACAGCTTCTCCCAGAAGTTCTCCATGAAAAACTACTCAGAACTGGTCAAAACTGGACCATTTCGCCTACTCCATAGTCAAAGTACGTTGCATCTCACCTAAATACACACAGTAGGTGCATTTCATTTCAAAAAGCCCTTCTATGGGGTGCGATGGGTGAGAAGGGATAAATGGTAGTGTCAATCTGCAAGGTGGAGGAGCATGGAATCTTCCAGAAACTTCTCCTGTGACACTTGCCTCTCTGAATTCGACCAGGGATGAGTAAGAGATCATCAATCTCCAAGTGGAATCAAGAACTATCAGAGGGAAGACACTAATCAAATCACAAGCTGACTCATCTCCCTTGCAGACATCTATATATGGATCCCTCATCCCAGAGATCTAGAGGCTGGAATTTTGCATCTTGTAAGGAATTGTTGTTGGTTTCTTAAGGCAACATCATAGTGTTGGGTGATCTAAGATTTTCATGAGGTGAAGAAGGGCTCACTTGCTGAGAGGATGATGTTGGGTCAGAACGATTGGTTGTAACTCTCTTGGCTCTTTCTTGATTATCAATAAAGCTATTCAAGTTTTCCTCCATACTATTGTGCGATTTATGTTTTATGCATTTGTATGGTCAATTTACATCTGATCCTAGATTGTTTATGATAATAGATCTATGTTCTCGTATAGTGTTATGCTGCTTTGATTCTACAGGTACTCTGTGAAGCTGGGTATACGAGAAAGCAAGTAGCAAAGGACTATCAGAAGAGAGAGGAATCGAGCAAGGAACCAAGCGCAAGACAGAGGTTGGTCTCCTTTATTCTTCTCTCATCTATCTCTCATAAAGGAAAACGAAAATAGTTTTACTTTGTTCGTTTCTAAGGTAGCTACCAACCTCAGTGGGATTAGCAGTTCTGCATAGACACTTTTCCCTGTAACAAGGGGGGTGAATCAGTATTAGTCAATTTAATAATCTTTTTCTTTACATACTCAAATTTGTATACGCTACTTCCATGTGGGTAACCCGCGTGTACACGCAACTGTGCTTAAGGAAACAAGCATATGTCCAACAAACTAATGATTCAGTTAATTCATCATATGTTAATATTTAATCTATGCATTAGTACTTTAATAAACGTTAAACAATAGCCATATGCAGTTAATAACAGAGTGAACCATCACACATAAGAAACACACATGAACACCAGGATTTAAGGTGGAAACCTAATGTGGGTGAAAACTACCTACTGTTGTCGTCTCTATCTTCTTTTAATAATAAGAAAATCTATTTACAACATTGTACTGGTGCAGACTCATACCAGTACGCAGACTTCTGCCTATAGAAGGCTACAACCTTCTCTCTTCCTCCAGGGACCTCATTTCATAAATTTTTACACTGAATACTCTTGGAACACAACATCAACTTTGAAGGCCACGTTTCATACAATTTTCATATTGGACCCATCAACAACATTGAAGCTCAAACTCAATCACCACTGTAATACAACTATCAAATACATCAGCATCAACCAATCACTGAAACTTAATCATTACTTTCTAAATCAGCCAAACTCAATCAATCACTGACAACCTCTGAACCTGTGACACAACTGAATCAACCATTCATTCATACTTTAATCAACTTCAACAAATCAATTGGAACAGAGAGATCATTGTAGCTAGTACACAGATTTGTACCCAAAACACTGCATCATCATTCAGAGCTAGCTATAACCTCAAAACCATGCATCAGAATGTATACGCAACTTGGAAGAGTCGAAACAGCATGTATACGCAACTTCATCAAAGCGAACCAGTGTATATATCTCCAAATACTTACTTATAACTTCACTGCACTTTCCGACTTCACACATACCCATATCATTACTTATAAAAGATAATACATGTGTTAGCAACTAGATTTAGCCCATCAGATCACATAATGATAAGTCATTATGATCTAGATCCATTATTAGATCTCATCCTTCTTCACTGAAGCAAATCACTATCAATCAATCTGAACACTGTTACCAGAATGCAATCACGAGAACATAAATCAAAACCTAGAACTTTGTATCAACAACCAGAACCAATTGTAACTTCAAACATCATAGTTCATAAGGTATACGCTACTTCGACGTGTCGAACCTGCGTGTGTACGTGCTTTTACCAAATCCAACCAGCGTATACATCTGTAAATATTCATTCATAATTTTGCAGCTATTCCAAACTTCAGTTATACTCAGATCATAATATTTACAGAACAACACATGCATCAGTATACAAATCTAAATTAAACATGATCAAACCATATAAATATAATTCATTCCAAGCTTTAAGATCCCGATCCATCATTATATCTTGTTCTCCATCAACTACTACAGTTCCTCCTAGGCTCAGATCAAGCAGAGCATCATAAACCCATAATTTGCATACTGGATCTCACACTTCATCAAATATTCAATGCTTGTACACTTTGGCCTCATGATCTTCTCCTCCTTATATAGTTTTAGGCCTTTCTCAATACCATGTACCAAAACCACTTAGGACCAATACCTTGGATCAAATACCTAGGGTCAATACCTCGAACCAGATAACTTGGACCAATACCATGGACCAAAATACTTCGGATCAAAAATTTAGTTTTCCAAGGTATACGTGCTTTTCCTTCTATGAAAGTGCGTGTGCACACTATACGCTCCTTTTTTTTTTGTTAACCTGCGTGTATACGCAACTTGGTCAAGGTGAACCTGCGTATACACCTCTTTCTTCATTCTGTGAAGACTGATCTGTAATTCTTTGTTGTTTACCTGCTATAATATGATCTTTCATCTGAGTGAGTCGCCTTCTGAACTGATTCCTTGAAGTTGCCCTGCATTTCATCACTTCTATAAATACTACTGTCATGAATTCGATCACATCTGATATCTCTTTTGTAGATTCATCTAGTTACCATGTACAAGTGAGTTGTTCTGCTACAAGTGGGTTGCCACCAAGTACAACACGTGCATCATAATGCCAACATTTTCTGGACTAATCTCTTTATTAATACTTTAGTTCTTCTTATAGACTCAAGATGTCCCTGTGCACTCAGCTGCAGGGGTCTGCGCACTCAGTTGTAGACTCTACTTTAGGCCTCTGTGAACATAGCTGCAGAGCCTCTCTTCTACTCTAAGACTTCTTCGCTCCTTCTTCTACTAACCCATTACATTCATCTTCATCATTACTTACTTGCCTTAGACTCTCTAAGACTCTCCTACTTATACAATCCCATGGTCCACGAACCATGGGTAGATCTATAAAAGCAGACACATCATACATAAAACAAGGGTGAAACCCTTTATGAAACTTTACTATATACATGATCCACGACAACAACTTGTGGAGACTTTACATTTTATACAACAAAACTTGGGCTTTTTGCCCCAAATCTTGGGCTTTTGCTCCAAAATTGACCCTAGGAGACCCTATCCCAACATAGCGAGAAACAAAGAAAGATATATAGAGAGAAGGAGAGAGGGAAGGATATAGTGACAAAGTTGGAGGGCAAAGAGAGAGAGAGAGTGTTGAGGGGGAGAGATAGAGGGAGGTGGGAGAGAAAGGGATAGAGAGGAAGGAAGAGAGTGGGTATGTGAGAGAGAGAAGGAGAGAGGAAGGGGGGGAGAGAGGAAGGTATGTAGAAAGACACATAGAGAGAAAGGTGTAGAGAGTGAGAGGGAGAGAGGAGAGCAAGAGGGAAGAAAGATAGATGTGGGGAGAGAGGGAGAGAAGGGGAAGAGAGAGAGTGAGGGAGAGGAAGAGGGAGGGAGGGAGATATATATATATATATGGAGAAAGAGTGTGTATGTTTTGGGGGTGATATAGAAAGACAAAAGAGAGACAAAGGTAGATGGAGATACAGATGGAAGGTGAAGAGAGGGAAGAGAGAGATAGAGAGAGGGAGAGATAGATATATATGGAGAGAGAACATGTGTGTTTGGGGGGTGAGATAGAGAGACAAAGAAGGAGATATGGAGGGATATATATATATATATATATATATATAGATGGAGGTGGGAGAGGGGGAAGAAGATTTCTTGTACTAGATGCATTGATTTCAGTGTAGATGGTGATTTCTAATCCTATTTGATTGCTTGCACTGAAGGAGATAAAATAAATTAGAGGGGAGAAGAGGAATGAAGAGAGAGAGAAGGAGAGGAGTGAGAAAGGGAGAGAAGGCTAAGAGAGAGATAGAGGGAGACACAAAGATGGAGGGGGAGAGAGGAGGAGAGAGAAAAGGAGAGAGGGAGGGATAAAGAGACGAGGTTGGAGGGAAAAGAGAGAGAGAGAGTAATGGGGGGAGAGAAAGGGTGAGAGAGGAAGGATGAGAGAGAGGATGAAAGAGGGAGGAACAAAGAGGTGGAGTTGTAAGGGGAGAGAGGGAGGGAAGAAGAAGGACATAGAGAGAGAAAAGTGGGGAGAGAGAGGGAGTGACAAGGGAGAGATGGAGAGAGTGTGTGCATGTTTGAGGGTGAGATAGGCATACAAAGAAGGAGAGATGGAGGGAGATATAGGCATAAATGGATGGGGGAGAGAGGGAAGAAAATTTCTTACACTAGATGCATTGATTTTAACATACATTGTGATTTCTAATACTATTTGATTCCTTACACTAGATGCATTGATTTTAGTGTAGATGTTGATTTTTAATTATATTTGATTGTTTTCACTAGATGCATTGGTTTCAGTGTAGACGTTGAATTTTAATCCTATTTGATTGCTTTCACTAGCTGCATTGATCTCAATGTATATGTTTTGTAATTTTATTTGATTGCTTGCACTAGATGCATTGATTTCAGTATAGACATGATTATTTATAATCCTATTTGATTACTTGCACTAGATGCATTGATTTCTGTGTAAATGTGATTTCTAATCCTATTTGATTTCTTGCACTAGATGCATTGATTTTAGTGTAGATGTTTTCTAATTCTATTTGATTTCTTGCACTATATGCATTGATTTTAGTGTAGATGTTAATTTCTAATTATATTTGATTGCTTGCACTAGATGTATTGATTTCAATGTAGATGTAGATGTTGATTTTTTATTATATTGGATTGCTTGCACTAGGTGCATTGATTTCGGTGTAGAAGTTGATTTCTAATCCTGTTTGATTGCTTGCATTAGATGCATTGATTTCAGTGTATATGTTTTAAATTTCTTATCATATTTGATTGCTTGCATTAGATGCATTGCTTTTAGTGTAGATGTTAATTTCTGATTTGATATAACTAGATGTATGATGGTACATTAATTTTAAAGTGATTGGATTAACAGTGCAATTGATTTTAGTGCAAGCACAAAAAAATTATTGACAATGTGCATCGATTTTTGTGTTATAATAATTCATCTTATTAATATTGGAGAGGAAGAGAGAAAATATAATATGTTTACTACAATAGCTCGAGTCAAAGGTTTTAATGTTTTATGATTTCAAGTGCACTTTTCATATAATCGATATGAAAATATGGCAAAACTGACATGGGTGACAATAAGAATAGTAGAAGAAAATAGTTGAGATTGATCACAATGAAGATTATTTGTAATTGACTACATTTTTATTATTCACATTTTTTGCCATTCAACACTATTACATTGTCACTTTGCATTCAAAATTTTTATCTCATCATTTTTCATAATTAAAGTTATTAATAGATTGAGGTAACTCAACAAATTTAAAATTAAAACTACTCTTCAAGATATATTTAGTAATACCTAGAGGGACACTATTAAGAATTAATTAGTTGTCAAAAACTATGATACCTAAAATTAAATGAAAAATAGATGTGCAAATTTAAAATTAAAACTACTCTTCAAGATATATTTAGTAATACTTGGAGGGACACTAGTATGAATTAATTAGTTGTAAGAAACTATGCTACCTAAAATTAAATGAAATGGATGTGCAATATCAATCCTCCTACAAGCTATTGACAAGATTGCCTTCATTCTTCATCACCAACTAATTACTAATAGACAATTACATACACATATACAAAAATAACACAAAAACAGTAACATTCACAAACATTACCATCCAAATCCAAACACACAAACCACTCAAAGAATCCAAACACAGACACACAAACCACTCAAAACATAAAAAACACAAACATACAAACCATTCAAGGCAAGCAACATAGACTAAATTAAAGAACATAATTCAGGAAAAGAAAACATAACGTAAATTTCAAAGTATGAAGTTTATCTCAAACATATACACAATAATGATAATCTAAAAATATGACATTCTGTTATGAAACCAGCTCACAAAAGATAGAAAAGATAGATCAACACCTTAGAATTCAGCCTCTTCAAGGGGGCAACCTCCTTTACATTACACAAATAAACAATTCTTGTATGATACAAATGACAAGACCTCCTTTCTATATATAGGACTCTAAGGGGTCATAATATAATTAGAGCCGACATAACAATAATAATGTAAGGGCACAATAATAACAATAGTGGGCTTCTATGGGGCACAATAATAACAATATGGGGAATACATGGACACAACAATATAATAAGGGAGTTGTAGTAATAAAAATAAGGGGTTACACTAGTAGTATGGGGACCTAACATGCCCCTCTCCTTCAAAAAGTGTTGTCCTCAACGCTTGAGTAGTTCTTGATGCTTCTATATAAATTCTTGTCCTCCCATGTGGAATCTTCAGTGGATAAGTTCTTCCACTTGATGATATACTTTGAAATTGATCTATTTTGTAGCTTTTGATTTCTCGATTATGTGACTGCTTCAGGTTCCAATATGATTTTTCCTTCCTTGTCAAGTTCTCACAATACTGTTTGAACTAGGATCTTCTGCAACTTTTGAATGAGTTCCCACTCCTTTGTGCATATGGATATATGTAAGGCCTGATGTTTGGAGGTACACTTTGTTGAATCAAATGAATAGCATGATCATGATCACGAATAGGTGGGAAGCCTTTGCGAGTCTCAAATACCTAGGAATGATTGTCCAAACCATTTTGGAGATCTGGAGAAATACATGATTTCGATGTGGGATCCTCTAGTGAACATAATTGTGCAATTACACCCTGTTGTTATTCATTTAGAAGCTTTGTCATGATGTTAGAGTTGATTATCTTTCCAGGTTTTCCTTCGATACCCCTTAATTCAAATTCCTTTCCTTCCAAAAAAAATTTCAAGAAAAGTTCTTGAAAATTAAAAGTTATCATACCCAAAGATTGTAGCCATTGGACTCCTAGTAAAACATCAACACCACCCATTTAAGTGGAAAACATTGGGCTATTCAATACATATTCTCCCATGGATAGCTTGATATTATGGACCTTTACAAAGCAATTTATGGTTCCTCCACTTGCAACTATCACTTGACACTTCGGTGCTGGATATAGGAAGCAATTCAATTCCTTGGCTATCTTACAATCAATAAAATTATGGGTACTACCCGAATCAATGAACACTCTTACCTTTTTCTTCTTGATATGTCCTTCTATCTCGATAGTTTGAGGAGTGGTAATTTCTTCTAATGCATTACAAGATATGGTAGGATTGATTTCTTGAGACTCAATGTGATCTTTCAATTCTTGAACATTTTTCTTCTTGATATGTCATCCTATATTGATAGTTTGAGGAGTGGTAATTCCGTCCAATGCATTACAAGATATGGTCGGATTCATTTCTTCTTTATCGTTGTGATATTTCTCTTCTTGAACCTTTTTCTTCTTGATATGTCCTTCTATCTTGAGAGTTTTAGGAGTGGTAATTCTTTCCAATGCTTCACAAGATATGGTCGGATTCATTTCTTCTTTCTCTAGGGTTGGTTCCTGGTGTATATACTCTTGTTTTGACGTTTCTTGATCCTTTTCTTCCTCCTCTCCATAATCAATGTAAAATAATTTCTTCTCAGCACACTTATGACCTTTAATGTATTTGTTATCACAATTGTAACAAAGCCCTTTTTCTCTTTTTTCTTCCAATTGTTGTGGTGTAACCCTTGTAGGTTGTGGAAGGATAGAAGAAATAACACTTCCATCTTTATAGTTGTGAGGGGTAGACTTCCTTGTTGCCATAATTTTGCTTTCCACTTTGTAACAAAGCCATTTTTCTAATTTTTCTACCAATTGTTGTGGTGTTGCTCTAAAGAATGTGCTTCTCTTTGTATCCTCATAATGTTCTATCATTTCCTCTGTGAAAATTGACCATGTAACAAGTTGTTTACGAGAACAAAGCCCTTTATACCATAAAAATTGATCTAGTTTTAAATATGAAGATGCAATACATACCTTTTGTAACAGTGGTACACCATGTAGATCAAAATATTGTTCCATCCGTAGTATCCAATTTACTAGATCCTTTCCATCAAACTTCCTCATATTGCCTTTTCTTGATTTCAGTAGCTTGATCTTGAAATGACTGTAACTCTTTACCTTCAGATCTCAAAGTTCTGAAATTGTCCCCTGCCGTAGCCCTCTCAGTCCTCTTTCTAACCCTACAAGTCTGATCAGAATTTGATTCTCCAAGAAAGAATTATGCCCAATCTCCTAAGATGACCTAATTATATAATGTTTCAGTAGAGCGAACTTGTACGATGTGCCACGTGTCACCATTTCGACCTTTGGATTTGAAAACTATGCACAAGAAACTACAGTCCATCCTATTTGTATAACTTCTTATGAAATTTCAATTTGTTGCTCAGAGAGAAAGTTATGATGATTTTCCCAAGGTCACCTGTTTAGGATGTAATTCGGGAGTCTACAAAAACCCTAACTTCCTCAGATCATATATCCAAAAATTTAGCGAGACAAGATTTGAAATTCGGACCCGAGATTCACAATGATTTCTTATAAAATGGGTTTTTTCTTTAGCTTTTAAAACTTTGTAGCGAAAAGGTTATAGTGAAAACACCACGATGACCTGTTTTAGATGAAATTCTGGAGCTTTCAAAAACCCTAACTTCCTCATATCCTATCTCTGACAATATAGCGAGATAAGATCTGAAATTTGAATGTGCGGTTCAGCAAAATTTCTTCTCAAATGGGTTTTTGTTTTAGCTTCTGAAACGTCATAGAAAAAAATTTATAGCGAAAATACTACGATTACCTATTTGGAGCAGGGAAACCCTAGAATCCAAAGCTCTGATACCAAATGTTATGAAACCAACTCACAAAAGACAGAAAAGATAGATAAATGCCTTATAATTTAGCCTCTTCAAGGGGGCAACCTCCTTTACATTACACAAATGAACAATTCTTGGATGATACAAATGACAAGACCTCCTTTCTATATATAGGAGTTTAAGCGGTCATAATATAATCAGAGCCGACATAACAATAATAATATAAGGGCACAATAATAACAATATGGGGACTACATGGGCACAACAATATAATAAGGGGGTTGTAGTAATAACAATAAGGGGTTACACTAGTAGTATAGGGACCTAACACATTGTTTCCCTCAGCTAGAACTAGCTTAGATCCATCTAACTCCATATCTATCATGCATCGACAGAGATCGAATCCCTCAAGGTGCAAACCTTTCTTCAAATTCTACACTCCAAAAAAGGAGTTTGCACCTCTAGGGATTTGGTCCCTCTCACCGGATGATAAATCTAGAATCAGATGAATATAAAGCATTATAATTTAAGATTCATATAACACTAAACAAAAATCTAAGTGACATATAATTTTTTTTAATAATTAACACATAAAAGTTCAAAATATTTCGCATTTTACTATTTCCCTCGTTAAAATATATTGATTCAATATATGTTGAAATCCACCATCATTTCAACTAAAATTATAAAGGATAATTGCATATATAAATATGGTAATATAAATATGGTAGCTTTGAAAATCCCACACTGAAATTATATAATTTAGAGATTGGGCATGTGAAATCCATTAAACAAAAACAACTTACTTCTAGTTTCAACGAAATGTCAGTGTAACTTATTGATATTTTGGCCGGATAGAAAAGGGACAATTCATTAAACTATATCCTTTAACAAATATAAAATACATTAACGGTGTCAATGTTAAATACATTAACGTTAGGTCAAGTTAATTATATTAAAAGTGTTAAGTTAATTACATTAAAGGTTTCAAGGTTAAAGACAATAACGTTAGGTCAAGTTAATTACATTAAAAGTGTCTTTTAAGGGGATAGCATTCCTTGAAATTGTGGTTCCCTACTTCTCGACATGTATGGAACCCACCTGCCAAGTCACTTTGTCTCACCCGCTTTGTATTCAACTCATGATGTCAGCCTTTATCTTACCCATGTGCCATGTTTGTTGGAGGCATATTGAGTATTTTATTAATGAGTTCTTCAAGCTCCACGAGCGCTTGCACTTACTCTAGGGTGAAAGGTATCTTATATAGTTCACATATGAGGTCTAATTGGGAAACACTTTAATAGGAATTTTACATGTTGGGCTTTTGAAAATACAAAACAACCTTTTTACATTGATTTTCCTATTTCTAGTATTCCTTTTAGCTTATAAATTTGGCATCTTGTTTTCATATTATTTCAAGTATATGATGTTGTACGAATAATGGAAATAATGAAGAAAACAAGAAAGCTCAACAGAATAACCAAGACAAGAAACTGAATGGATTGGAATTTGTTATTCAACAATGATTCTTTGCACATTACATTTCATGGGCATTTATTAGTTTTATATCATCGACCATCGTTACATAACTAATATTTCGGTATAAAACTGTCTAGTTACATTTTACCCAAAGTTACTAATTCGTTGTCAAACTAACAAACTCCACCTTGACAACAATTTTCCTAATCTCTTGCCCATGCCCATTCATCATCTTTTCTGCAAGCCAAGAGAAGCTAAACACCACCGCAGCTTCTCTATTGTAACTGGCTTTGTGAACATGTCTACACAATTCTCTCGCGTATGGACCTTTTGAAGAGCTACTTTTCCGCCATCGATCACATGTCTCAGAAAATGATACCTTACATCAATGTGCTTGGTTCTGCTGTGATAAGCAGGATTTGTAGCCAAGTGAATAGCGCTTTGACTGTCACAAAGTACATTCACTTTCTCTTGCGTCCTTCCAATCTCATCGAGCATACCCTTTAACTAGATTGCTTCTTTACTGGCATCTGAAGCAGCTATATATTCAGCTTCGGTAGTGGACAACGCAACTGTTTCTTGAAGCTTTGACATCCAACTAATTGCTCCACCTGCAGGAGTAAAGACATAACCTGTAGTAGATCTTCTTTTGTTCAAATCACCTGCATAGTCAGCATCTACATATCCACAGACTGATCCTTCACTACCATTAAAGACGATGCAATGATCACTTGTGCCTCTTAGATATCGAAGCACCCATTTCACTGCTTGCCAATATTCTTTACCTGGATTTGCCATGAATCTGCTGACAACTCCAACTGCATGTGAAATGTCAGGTCTTGTAGATACCATCGCATACATTAAGTTGCCTACAGTGTTTGCATATGGTACATGAGACATATACTTCTTTTCATCATCAACTCTAGGACTCAAAACTAAAGAAAGCTTAAAATGGGAAGCTAGTGGAACATTAACAGGTTTCACATTATTCATAGAGAACTTTTCAAGTACCTTCTCCACATACTTCTGCTATGATAACCAAAGCTTACCATTTTTCCTGTCTCTATGTATCTCCATGCCCAAGATATGTTTTGCTGCTCCAAGATCCTTCATATCAAACGTCCTAGAGAGTTGATCCTTTAACCTGTTGATCTCTTCCATGCTTTTGCTTGCAATAAGCATATCATCAACATACAAGCTAAGATAATGAATATGCCATTGAAACTTTTGAAGTACACACAATGATCATACTCACTTCTTATAAATTTTTGGCTCACCATGAAGGAATCAAACTTCTTGTACCATTGTCTGGGAGACTGCCTTAGACCATACAATGATTTCCTAAGCTTGCAAACTAATCTTCTGCTGTGACCTCGTACAAAACCTTCTGGTTGTTCCATATATATCTCTTCGTTCAAATCACCATGTAGAAAAGTTGTTTTAACATCTAACTGTTCTAACTCAAGATTAAGCAACGCAGTTAGTGCTAACACAGTATGTATAGAAACAAGTTTTACAACTGGAGAAAAAATCTCATGAAAGTCTATACCTTCAACCTGAGAATACCCTTTTGCTACCAGTCGCGCCTTATACCTTTCGATACTTCCATCAACTTCCGTTTCACCTTGAAGACCCATTTACATCCAACAACACTTCTCCCTTCAGGAAGCTCTACAAGATCCCAGGTATTGTTCTTGGCTAAGGAGTCCATTTCTTCTTCCATAGCCATTTTCCATTTCTCGCTATCTGTATCATCTACTGCTTCCTGATAACAAGAGGGTTCCCCATCTTCAGTAATCAAAGCAAAAGATGAAGCAGAATCTTCATACCTTTTGGGAGTTTTCGTTTCCCTTGTAGACCTTCTCAGAGTGACTGGTTGCTGAACTGGTTCATAAACTTGCACTGGTTCAGAAGCTTCAACGGCTTCCTTTGTGTCTTCAACACCTTTTTCTCCAGAAGTCTATCCTTCCTTTCGACTGTCACCGAAAGGTCTAGCCTCCAACTGAACTTGTTGATTCGGCGATACCTGTTCCTGTTCGATTCTTTCAACATTTGATTTTAACAAAGGGGATTCATCAAATGTTACATCTCTACTAATGACTATCTTCCCCAATGTAGGATCCCACAACCTATATCCTTTCACTGCATAGTCATACCCAACAAAGACATAACATTTCGACTTTGGATCTAATTTTGAACGCTGATTTTTCGGAATAAGAGAATAAGCATCACAACCAAATATCCTAAAATATGAATAGTCACAAGACTGACCTGTCCAAACTTCTTCAGGAATTTTACAATCAATTGCTACTGAAGGTGATCTATTAACTAAATAACAAGCAGTAGATACTGCTTCTGCCCACAACTCCTTTTGCAAGTTAGCATTGCTGATCATGCTTCTGGCTCTTTCCATAAGAGTCTGATTCATACGCTCAGCAACACCATTTTGCTAAGTATAAACAGCAGTTTTGTGTCTAACAATTCCCTCATCCTTACAGTATTGTTCAAATTCAACAGAAGTGAACTCACCACCATTGTCAGTTCTTAGACATTTAATAGATTTTCCTGTTCTTTTCTCTACCATTACTTTAAATTGTTTAAAGACATTTAATACATCAGCTTTCCTTTTTAGCATATAGACCCAAACTTTACGGGAGTGATCATCAATGAACGTTAAAATATACAATGCACCTCCATATGACACAACAGGGGAAGGCCCCCACAGATCAAAATGAATGTAGTCTAAAACATCTTTACTATTATGATTTCCAACTTTAAATCTTTGTTTACACTATTTTCCATACACACAATGTTTACAGAAATCTAAATTCAAGGATTTCATACTGGGAAGAGATTTATGTTTCATCAATATCTGAAGACCTTTCTCGCTCATATGACCCAATCACTGATGCCATAGACGAGTACCTGCTTCTTCCTTTTTCTGATGCAACCGCTGCTTCACTGATCTGAGTACTTCCTTTTAACCTGTAAAGATTTCCAACCTTTTTTGCCTTCATAACCACAAGTGCTCCTTTAAAGACTTTTAAGACACCATCCTGACCTGTAAACTTATATCCATCTAAATCCAACACTCCCAAAGAGATTAAATTTTTCTTCAAATCAAGTACATGTCTAACACTAATTAATGTCTAGACTGTGTTATCATACATCTTAATCTTGATATCTCCCATCCCAACAGTCTGACATGACACATTGTTACCCATAAACACAGAACTACCGTTTACATTTTCATACGAGGTAAACCAATTTCTATGTGGGCACATGTGATGCGAAGCACCAGAGTCTAACAGCCAGCTATCAAAACCCTGAGAGACATTACATTCAGGTGAAGTTTCATCTATCATACATAATTCTTCAGCAGATAAAACTTCATCTATCATACCTGAATCGACCTGATTCGCTTCGTTCTTCGGGTTTTCAGATTCCTTTCGTTTCCAACAGTCCTTCTTCAAGTGTCCAACTTTACCGCAGTTCCAACATTTTGCCTTACACTTCTTTCCCTTCGATTTTGATCTGGAAGACCCCCTTGGTTTTTCTCCTCTTTCCTTTGAGCATCCTCTAACAACCATGGCTTCTGATGCAGTTGTTTCAGTGCTGGATTTCCTTCGTACTTCTTCAGACAGAAGAGCTCCCACGACTGATTCAAACTTCAAAGAATCAGCAGAGCTAAAGCTGATTGAAGTTACGAAGTGATCCCATGATTCAGGCAGAGAACACAGCAAGGTTATGGCTTTATCTTCTTCCTGTATTTTGACTTCCATATCTGTTAATTGACATATTAGTGTATTAAAAACATTCAAATGTTCTGCAACGTTTGAACCTTCTTTCATTCGAAGACTATATAGCTGCCTTTTCAAATAAATTCTGTTGGTTCATGACTTTGTCATGTAGAGATTTTCAAGTTTTTCCCACAATCCTGACGCCGTAGTCTCTTAAACAATATTGAAGAGAACTTCATCCACTAGGCATAACCGGATGGTACTAAGAGCTCGAGCATCCAAGTCCTCCCAGTCTGAAGTAGTCATGGTTGCAGGTTTCTTAGTTACCCCATCCAATGCCTTGTGCAACCCTTGTTGCACAAGCAATCCCTAACCTTCAGTTTCCAAAGAGAAAAATTGCTCTTTCCGGTGAATTTCTCCACCTCGAATTTTGCATTCGACATCCTGGCCATTTTTCCCTTTCCTAGGGTTTTAGTCTTTCTAGGGTTTACATATATTTTTGTTTATCTTTCTCAAAAAAAAAATTCCAATGCCAACAAAGGATTTCCAAGTTTTTTTTTTTAAATTGTTGAATATTTTTTAGGAAAAACCTTTGTTTTTCTTATTCAAAGAAAACCCTTTTTAAAAAAACTTCTTTTCTCCTTTCCTTAAAGAAAAATCTGTCTTCTTTTCTTCAAATTCTCTCATTCACCCCTTTATTCAAAAACTTTCTGAAACAAAATTTCTTTTAAAACAAAAATACCCAGATTTGCAGAACAGAGGTTTGGCAGCCAACACGCAGAACATAGGTTTTTCCTCTTCCGCTGGATAGCAGCTCATACTCTGCTCCTACTAGACTAGGCAGCGGTCTGGCAACATGCAACAACCCCTTCAACACCTCCACGTAGCAGCACGTAGGTAGGCAAGTCAACTTCCCTTTCACGCAGTAGCACCTCCAGCACCTCCACGTAGGCAGGCAAGTCAACTTCTGGCACCCTTCCTCTAGCGCTTCCACGCAGCAGCACCCAAGAAGATTCACGCAGCCTCACGCAGGTCCTCACATAGCAAAAAACACCACGCAGGTTCCCAGCACGCAGGAAGATTCACGCAGGCTCTCGCAGGCAGACTCTGGACTCTCACGCAGACAAATTCACGCCAGCAGCACCAATTCTTTACGCAGGGTCTTCACACGGCTTCTCACGCGAACATGCTCTTTCACTGGAAAAAAACGCCTCACAACTGATACAGCTTCACGCCCAATCTCTCGGCCCTCAGAGCTCTGATACCACTTGTTGTACAAATAATGGAAATAATGAAGAAAACAAGAAAGCTCAACAGAATAACCAGGACAAGAAACTGAATGGATTTGAATTTGTTATTCAACAATGATTCTCTGCACATTACATTTCATGGGCATTTGTTAGTTTTATATCATCGACCGTCGTTACATAACTAATATTTCGGTATAAAACTGTCTAGTTACATTTTACCCAAAGTTACTAATTTGTTGTCAAACTAACAGATGAGTGACCCTCTTAGATGGAGCTCGGGGGGAAAGTTTGAAAAGGAACCATCATGGGATTATCAAAGTTAAGAAGTTCGATAAGTAATTAAGCCGAAGGCTTTTTTATGGTGAATTTTTGTCTCACGATATTGTATTTAGTTAGATTTGTTGGCTGCCACATAATTTATCTATAGTGTCAATGAAAATGTAGAGTGAGATATATAAAGATTTATTTTTAACTTGAAAAGAGGTGATCATCCTGATAGATCAAATATGTATAGTCCATATATTTCTAGTCTATCAAAGTCTTGTGTTAGGATAACATCTGTTGGAAATAATACTGAGAGGGGGGGGGGGTGAATCAGTATTATCTAATTCTTTTAATGAACCTTCCTTTTTTTTATCTTTGAATTATATTTGCATGTCAGTACCATAAAATAATGTGCATGAACAAAGAAAACAGATAGTCACACCAAAGAACACAAGATGTAAGGTGGAAACCCAATGTGGGTGAAAACCACCTGCTGCAATATGTCTCTATCTTCTTTCAAATTAGAAACTTCTTTTACAATGGTTTTGTACTGGTGCAGTCCTTTACCAGTACGCAGGCTGCAACCTGCAGAGAGCTACAACTCTCTCTCGTTTTCCAGTCTCTCCTGGAAGGGAGCTACAACCCCCTACTTCTTTTCTTACAAGGACCACTTTTCATAAATTTTCAAACTGGATCCATAAGCATCAAGTATGAGAGAATCACCCAATCAACTGTAGTAACTAGATCAACAGTAATAGGACCAAACCCAGAACACAACAATGATAAACGAAGATTTTAAGAGAAGGAAGCACCCTGCTCCACTGCTAGCCTGCTTCCGGACTCACCCTGCTCAACTGCTAGCCTACTTCCCGGACTCACCCTGCTCAACTGCTAGCCTGCTTCCCGGACTCACCCTGCTCAACTGCTATCCTGCGTCCCGGACGCATTCTGCTCAACTGCTAGCCTGCGTCCCTCGCTCTGAGTCTATTGAACTGCCTGCGTCCCGACGCACCTGAACCCTTCTGCGCCTGCGTCCCGACGCACCTGAACCCTTCTGCGCCTGCGTCTCGGCGCACCTGAACCCTTACTGCACCTGCGTCCCTCCGGGCATAGATGATTTCAAGACTTCAGAAGTAACCCAGACAGTCAGATCTATAGATCTGAACATGCGCCGAAGAGATCTTGGTCCATCAGTAGATTCGCCTTGTTTAGATCTAGACCATATCTAGCCCTCATAAGATATTCAACCAAAACCATGCTTAAACCAAATGATCTCCTTTGCTTTATATAGGAAAGCTCCTCCTCAAATCATGGAACAATACCACGAGCCGACACCATAATAACACAATACCGTCGGCTAGATACCAAGAGTAAAACACAAGAAACCCCCATGTGGGCTTTTCTCTGCCTAGAAATGTGTGCACTGGGTGGACGCACCCCCTGAATGGCTGGCCTGCGACTCTGGACGCGGTCCCTGCATGGTGTACCTGCGGGTACGCACCTTCTGAACTGATATCCTGCGTCTTTCTTAATTTTTCATAAATTGAGAGCTTTGTCATGGGAGTTGCCATCAAGTACAACATCTGTAACATATAGCCATACCAGAAAACATAATGCCAACAATCTCCCCCTTTGGACTTGATGGCAACCTTACAAACTTCAGCTTCATTCTCCCCCTTTGACATCAAGGGCAAAGGGGTATGCTCCCCCTAAGATCATGCTCCTCCTGAAAATGAACCAGATCTGCAACAAAGAACCATAATCCACCATGAAAGAGATAGAGACATATTGCAGCAAGATCTCCTTCTGACCATCCTCCATAATGCCAACAATGCATTATATGCTCCCCCTGAACCTGTGAGCCAACCATGACTGAACCATTTCCTGAGTCTGTTCTGCTCCCCCTGAGCCTGAGCCAACCATGACTGAACCTGAGTCTGTTCTGCTGCCCTTTCTTCATATACGCAACTTTGCAGCCTGTAACTCCCGTATATACGCGGCTTGTCTTCATTATATCAGCGTATGCAAGATGGAATACTGAATTTCATCACTTTCAGATTCCCCTGTGTCTGTTATGTCCGCTCTCTGAATTATGCCACACCTTTCTGTCTCTGTCTTCTTCAATTCCTGCAACTGTGATGATGTATGGTCCTTTTGTTTTGAATTTTGAAATCTGCTCCTGCATTCCCTTGCTTTATGCCCATAGTTGTTGCATGTATAACATCTTACATTTTTCATGTTCCTTTTATCACAATCAATTGCTTTGTGTCCATATGCATTGCAGGCAAAACAATATCCTCTGAAATATCTGGGATGCGATGATCTGTCTTGAACCATTCTACTTCTACATCTGGCTGCAACATGTCCAAGATTATGACATACATAACATTCAACATTTTTTAGTGGAGGAAATAATCGTCTATCATAGTTAGGAGTAAAGGATCTTCCTTGAGGAATGTCTTTCCTTAGTTGTTCCTCGTTGAGCATTTCAGATTTCTCATTAGAGTTTCTTGCCTCACCTTGTGAACTACATTCACCTTCAACATATTCATGAAAACCAAGACCAGTCTTGATAGCAGGAGACCTTTGACTATTAAGAATATCATCCAAGACTTTAGTACTATCTTGAAATCGTAAAAGCTTATCCTTTTCTTCTATTTTACCTTTCAAGATATTTACCTCAACTTGATGTTGTTCTTCCTTTTTCAGATATTGATTCCTTAGGTCTTCTTAAGCTTTTCTTCCTTCTTCCACTTGTCGCTTTAGTTTGATCACTTCATGTTCTTGATCTTCAAGATCTTCTCTGTTCTGTTCTCTTGATTTTTTAAGATCTTCTTTTAGAGAGAGGATCCTTGATTCAAGTTTCTGAATAGTTGTACTTTGATCCTTTACTATATCCTTCAATTGCTCCCTTACCCTGATTTCTGTCTCCAATTGTTCTTTTAATTTGGCAACTTCTTCAGTTTCTGCATTCTTCTCTTCATGTGCCATGAGACTTTTAATATCTTCGCTATTATTGGATGAAGCATTCTTCTTCTTATGTGCCATGAGACTTCTAATATCTTCACTATCATTGAATGAACTTTTAATATGGGTATAATAGCTTCTACCATCTTCTTCAGATATCTTTCCTTTGTTATGAGGACATCTAGCAGCATAGTGACCAACTCTACCACATAGAAAACATTTGAAAGGTAGCTTACCTTTGAACCGTCCAGTTCCCTGTTCAAGATTCTTGACAAAATTTACCTCATCTTCTTCCTCTGATACTTCGAATGCGGCCTCTGGTGGTACCTCTTGTCGCATTTCAAAAGCAGTTAAGATCCCATGAAGTTGTGACATGGTGATTTTCTGCACATTCTCCTTTTCTTCTATGGCAGATACTTTAGAGTCAAATTTAGCAGACAGAGATCTCAAAACTTTTTCAACTAAGACAACTTCCTCAAATTCTTCAACCAGATCCCTCATACAATTCACAATCTCATCCATACGCAGGAAATAATTAGCTATGCTTTCATTATTACGCATCTTAAAAGTTTCATACCGGATTCTGAGAGTTTGAAGCTTTGCTCTTTTTACCTGATCATCTCCTTCGTAGCTTGTGACGATTTTGTCCCATATTTCCTTAGCTGATTTGAAATGCATGATCTTCATAAATTCTGATTGAGTCAAACTACTCAATAGGACAGTAACAGCTTTGGCATTGAGCTCATATTGCTTTTTCTCTGCTGGATCTGTAGGAGTTGCTGATGGGAATTTGTATCCTCCTTCTACGATTCCCCAAACTTCTGCTCCAAGTGATTGTAGATATGCAGTGGTTCTTATCTTCCAGTGAGTAAAATTGTTCCCATCAAAGACTGGTGGCCTGATGTGTGCCTCTCTTTCTGGATTAGCCATTCTGATGGATCTTTTCCTTCAAGCGATCAAGCTTCCTCAGAAGGACCTGCTCTGATACCAATTGTTGGAAATAATACTGAGAGGGGGGGGTGAATCAGTATTATCTAATTCTTTTAATGAACCTTCCTTTTTTTGATCTTTGAATTATATTTGCATGTCAGTACCATAAAATAATGTGCATGAACAAAGAAAACAGATAGTCACACCAAAGAACACAAGATGTAAGGTGGAAACCCAATGTGGGTGAAAACCACCTGCTGCAATATGTCTCTATCTTCTTTCAAATTAGAAACTTCTTTTACAATGGTTTTGTACTGGTGCAGTCCTTTACCAGTACGCAGGCTGCAACCTGCAGAGAGCTACAACTCTCTCTCGTTTTCCAGTCTCTCCTGGAAGGGAGCTACAACCCCCTACTTCTTTTCTTACAAGGACCACTTTTCATAAATTTTCAAACTGGATCCATAAGCATCAAGTATGAGAGAATCACCCAGTCAACTGTAGTAACTAGATCAACAGTAATAGGACCAAACCCAGAACACAACAATGATAAACGAAGATTTTAAGAGAAGGAAGCACCCTGCTCCACTGCTAGCCTGCTTCCGGACTCACCTTGCTCAACTGCTAGCCTGCTTCCCGGACTCACCCTACTCAACTGCTAGCCTGCTTCCCGGACTCACCCTGCTCTACTGCTAGCCTGCGTCCCGGACGCATCCTGCTCAACTGCTAGCCTGTGTCCCTCGCTCTGAGTCTATTGAACTGCCTGCGTCCCGACGCACCTGAACCCTTCTGCGCCTGCGTCCCGACGCACCTGAACCCTTCTGCGCCTGCGTCCCGGCGCACCTGAACCCTTACTGCACCTGCGTCCCTCCGGGCATAGATGATTTCAAGACTTCAGAAGTAACCCAGACAGTCAGATCTATAGATCTGAACATGCGCCGAAGAGATCTCGGTCCATCAGTAGATTCGCCTTGTTTAGATCTAGACCAGATCTAGCCCTCATAAGATATTCAACCAAAACCATGCTTAAACCAAATGATCTCCTTTGCTTTATATAGGAAAGCTCCTCCTCAAATCATGGAACAATACCACGAGCCGACACCATAATAACACAATACCGTCGGCTAGATACCAAGAGTAAAACACAAGAAACCCCCACGTGGGCTTTTCTCTGCCTAGAAATGTGTGCACTGGGTGGACGCACCCCCTGAATGGCTGGCCTGCGACTCTGGACGTGGTTCCTGCATGGTGTACCTACGGGTACGCACCTTCTGAACTGATATCCTGCGTCTTTCTTAATTTTTCATAAATTGAGAGCTTTGTCATGGGAGTTGCCATCAAGTACAACATCTGTAACATATAGCCATACCAGAAAACATAATGCCAACAATCTCCCCCTTTGGACTTGATGGCAACCTTACAAACTTCAGCTTCATTCTCCCCCTTTGACATCAAGGGCAAAGGGGTATGCTCCCCCTAAGATCATGCTCCTCCTGAAAATGAACCAGATCTGCAACAAAGAACCATAATCCACCATGAAAGAGATAGAGACATATTTCAGCAAGATCTCCTTCTGACCATCCTCCATAATGCCAACAATGCATTATATGCTCCCCCTGAACCTGTGAGCCAACCATGACTGAACCATTTCCTGAGTCTATTCTGCTCCCCCTGAGCCTGAGCCAACCATGACTGAACCTGAGTTTGTTCTGCTGCCCTTTCTTCATATACGCGACTTTGCAGCCTGTAACTCGCGTATATACGCGACTTGTCTTCATTATATCAGCGTATGCGAGATGGAATACTGAATTTCATCACTTTCAGATTCCCCTGTGTCTGTTATGTCCGCTCTCTGAATTATGCCACACCTTTCTGTCTCTGTCTTCTTCAATTCCTGCAACTGTGATGATGTATGGTCCTTTTGTTTTGAATTTTGAAATCTGCTCCTGCATTCCCTTGCTTTATGCCCATAGTTGTTGCATGTATAACATCTTACATTTTTCATGTTCCTTTTATCACAATCAATTGCTTTGTGTCCATATGCATTGCAGGCAAAACAATATCCTCTGAAATATCTGGGATGCGATGATCTGTCTTGAACCATTCTACTTCTACATCTGGCTGCAACATGTCCAAGATTATGACATACATAACATTCAACATTTTTTAGTGGAGGAAATAATCGTCTATCATAGTTAGGAGTAAAGGATCTTCCTTGAGGAATTTCTTTCCTTGGTTGTTCCTCATTGAGCATTTCAGATTTCTCATTAGAGTTTCTTGCCTCACCTTGTGAACTAGATTCACCTTCAACATATTCATGAAAACCAAGACCAGTCTTGATAGCAGGAGACCTTTGACTATTAAGAATATCATCCAAGACATTAGTACTATCTTGAAATCGTAAAAGCTTATCCTTTTCTTCTATTTTACCTTTCAAGATATTTACCTCAACTTGATGTTGTTCTTCATTTTTCAGATATTGATTCCTTAGGTCTTCTTCATCTTTTCTTCCTTCTTCCACTTGTCGCTTTAGTTTGATCACTTCATGTTCTTGATCTTCAAGATCTTCTCTGTTCTGTTCTCTTGATTTTTTAAGATCTTCTTTTAGAGAGAGGATCCTTGATTCAAGTTTCTGAATAGTTGTACTCTGATCCTTTACTATATCCTGCAATTGCTCCCTTACCCTGATTTCTGTCTCCAATTGTTCTTTTAATTTGGCAACTTCTTCAGTTTCTGCATTCTTCTCTTCATGTGCCATGAGACTTTTAATATCTTCGCTATTATTGGATGAAGCATTCTTCTTCTTATGTGCCATGAGACTTCTAATATCTTCACTATCATTGAATGAACTTTTAATATGGGTATAATAGCTTCTACCATCTTCTTCAGATATCTTTCCTTTGTTATGAGGACATCTAGCAGCATAGTGACCAACTCTACCACATAGAAAACATTTGAAAGGTAGCTTACCTTTGAATCGTCCAGTTCCCCGTTCAAGATTCTTGACAAAATTTACCTCATCTTCTTCCTCTGATACTTCGAATGCGGCCTCTGGTGGTACCTCTTGTCGCATTTCAAAAGCAGTTAAGATCCCATGAAGTTGTGACATGGTGATTTTCTGCACATTCTCCTTTTCTTCTATGGCAGATACTTTAGAGTCAAATTTAGCAGACAGAGATCTCAAAACTTTTTCAACTAAGACAACTTCCTCAAATTCTTCACCCAGATCCCTCATACAATTCACAATCTCATCCATACGCAGGAAATAATTAGCTATGCTTTCATTATTACGCATCTTAAGAGTTTCATACCGGATTCTGAGAGTTTGAAGCTTTGCTCTTTTTACCTGATCATCTCCTTCGTAGCTTGTGACGATTTTGTCCCATATTTCCTTAGCTGATTTGAAATGCATGATCTTCATAAATTCTGATTGAGTCAAACTACTCAATAGGACAGTAACAGCTTTGGCATTGAGCTCATATTGCTTTTTCTCTGCTGGATCTGTAGGAGTTGCTGATGGGAATTTGTATCCTCCTTCTACGATTCCCCAAACTTCTGCTCCAAGTGATTGTAGATATGCAGTGGTTCTTATCTTCTAGTGAGTAAAATTGTTCCCATCAAAGACTGGTGGCCTGATGTGTGCCTCTCTTTCTGGATTAGCCATTCTGATGGATCTTTTCCTTCAAGCGATCAAGCTTCCTCAGAAGGACTTGCTCTGATACCAATTGTTGGAAATAATACTGAGAGGGGGGGGGGGGGGGGGGGGGTGAATCAGTATTATCTAATTCTTTTAATGAACCTTCCTTTTTTTGATCTTTGAATTATATTTGCATGTCAGTACCATAAAATAATGTGCATGAACAAAGAAAACAGATAGTCACACCAAAGAACACAAGATGTAAGGTGGAAACCCAATGTGGGTGAAAACCACCTGCTGCAATATGTCTCTATCTTCTTTCAAATTAGAAACTTCTTTTACAATGGTTTTGTACTGGTGCAGTCCTATACCAGTACGCAGGCTGCAACCTGCAGAGAGCTACAACTCTCTCTCGTTTTCCAGTCTCTCCTGGAAGGGAGCTACAACCCCCTACTTCTTTTCTTACAAGGACCACTTTTCATAAATTTTCAAACTGGATCCATAAGCATCAAGTATGAGAGAATCACCCAATCAATTGTAGTAACTAGATCAACAGTAATAGGACCAAACCCAGAACACAACAATGATAAACGAAGATTTTAAGAGAAGGAAGCACCCTGCTCCACTGCTAGCCTGCTTCCGGACTCACCCTGCTCAACTGCTAGCCTGCTTCCCGGACTCATCCTGCTCAACTGCTAGCCTGCTTCCCGGACTCACCCTGCTCAACTGCTAGCCTGCGTCCCGGACGCATCCTGCTCAACTGCTAGCCTGCGTCCCTCGCTCTGAGTCTATTGAACTGTCTGCATCCCGACGCACCTGAACCCTTCTGCGCCTGCGTCCCGACGCACCTGAACCCTTCTGCGCCTGCGTCCCGACGCACCTGAACCCTTCTGCGCCTACGTCCCGCCGCACCTGAACCCTTACTGCACCTGCGTCCCTCCGGGCATAGATGATTTTAAGACTTCAGAAGTAACCCAGACAGTTAGATCTATAGATCTGAACATGCGCCGAAGAGATCTCGGTCCATCAGTAGATTCGCCTTGTTTAGATCTAGACCACATCTAGCCCTCATAAGATATTCAACCAAAACCATGCTTAAACCAAATGATCTCCTTTGCTTTATATAGGAAAGCTCCTCCTCAAATCATGGAACAATACCACGAGCCGACACCATAATAACACAATACCGTCGGCTAGATACCAAGAGTAAAACACAAGAAACCCCCACTTGGGCTTTTCTCTGCCTAGAAATGTGTGCACTGGGTGGACGCACCCCCTGAATGGCTGGCCTGCGACTCTGGACGCGGTCCCTGCATGGTGTACCTGCGGGTATGCACCTTCTGAACTTATATCCTGCGTCTTTCTTAATTTTTCATTAATTGAGAGCTTTGTCATGGGAGTTGCCATCAAGTACAACATCTGTAACATATAGCCATACCAAAAAACATAATGCCAACAACATCAATACTTATATCACGTGCACATGTCGGTAGAAAGAGATTTGTACAAAAGAAGAGGCATGCTTCGAATTTTCTTTTCACAAAAATGTGAAAATACTAGTTGTAATTATTTTTCTGCTTCATATGTGAGAAGAACTGTGTGACATTTTATCATTATTATCCTTACACACCATTAAATCTCTAACATATTGAGGAGATAAGGAAGGAGTGGAAATTAATTTACAATATGGAGAACCCTCTGGCTGCAATGAATATGACAATTAATTTAGAAAATGGAGAACCCTTTGGTTGTAATGAATATGAGTTCATTGACATGAATAAAAGTAGTTGTAGACATCCCCCAATCGGGGTGTGAGCTGGCGAACAAATCCATTAAGGTTGTCATAATGAAAAGGACACCAAGGAATGGTGTCACCGCCTCCCACACGCTTGAAGCACGGGGCGCGGTGGCCTTTAGCATGTTTAATGAAAGCATGACAAGGGAAGGTGGTAATTGCATTCGACTTAATTCATTGATCACAGAGAAGGATAACAATTTGGAGGGTGTAAGAACAGAGGTGACGAAGATGAAATTGGAGCAACGAATTCGAGAAGGCAAGGTGATACGATGGCTCCAAATTTGGGTTACCAAGTATGTTAACTAGTTCTGCCTACAATCCATTATGCTTCCCTACGTCTGGTCTATTAATTGGGGTTTGCATGGGGGCACGAGGTTTGTGGGGGAGAGAAATTGGGGTAGTGTGATTAGCCTGGTGGCAGAGGTCTGCAGGAATAATCTCAGTTCCATGGGGTCTGCACGGGTGTCACTCTGTTTTGGCATTCTACTCTCTCACATGGGGATTATTAGGTTGGGTCGAGAGGGAATCTGCCCGAGCAAATTCCAATTTATTATCTACCTAGAAAACCTGGGGATCGAGGGTAGGGAAGCTGCAATTGTCTTTGTGTTAAGGCTAGTCTTGTTCTTGGAATTCTCTGAGAAGGCTGTGAAAATTTGGGAGCCATGGGCCCTGAGAGCACATGTCAAGCCTCTAAGGGGAGCTAGTTGAGGGGAGGCTATCGCAGGATGGGGTATTCTGAAATTAGGGAATTGGCATGCTTGGAACGCTGGCCAAGCCAGCCTTAGCCGACTGCAAGGAATGGGGGTGGCTAGCAAATTATGGGTTGGATGCCTCATGGGGGGGCGAGGTTCAGATGTGAGGTTTTCATGAGGACTAGAGTCAAGTTAAGATGATGCTAATCCAAGGGGAACGGGGGCAGGGGCAACCAGCAAGGGGCAAATGAGATGACGTGCATGGTTCTTGTATGATTGGCCTTCAGGCTACAGGCTATGTAGGTGGCCATGCACCTCGCTTCCAAAACTACGGTCAAATCTTGAGTAAGGCAGGGGTCATGCAGGGGCATATTGGGAGTCATGGGTGGGGGCTCCTTACGCTCGGGAGTTATGCATATAAATCATGGGTGTAGGATTTGATGTAATGGCAGAACCTTTAGATGACATCAATACAAAAAATAATGTTTTGGAAATTATGGTTTCTTGTTCCTGTAACAAGTCAGCCGAGAGGTAACTTTTCTTGGCCGAGAAAAGCACAGAGGCTAGTTTCTGGCCAACAACAGAAGTTGGTTTGAAGGTACAAGCACATAGAGGTAATGGGTCGAGCAGCGAAAGGCAAGGGCCGAGGGAAGAGATCAAGGGGGAGTGAGGTCAAGGCCGATCCAAGCACTAGGGTAAATGCCATGCAGAAAGCATGTGGCCAACCTAATCTAGGAAGCGACAGCTACTTATGTGGATGGCACCAGAGAGGAAATCAAACGACTCATAGCAGAATGGGAGGAATATATAAATCGCCAAGCGAGCGGGGAGGCAGCTGACATGGAGGATTGGAAGCTCCTGGTTCCATATTTGGGACACACCAGAGGCCAACAGACACAATACAATAAGACCTTATATCTGTATTGGCTTATCAAATTCCTCTTGGGCAAGGCCATGGAACAAATCTTAACGATTGTTGTCTAGGACATTCCAAATTACAAACAGGACTTTCAAAAGCTACGATTTAAATTACAGAAAAAGGATGGCCACCTAGACCGTATAGAGAAACATTTCCCATGCATGGTCTTACCGACTTAGCTACTAGGCTCTAGAGCGAAAGATCCAGCTCTAGTTGCATCGGCATTCACCGAGCAAGAGGACTAGAATGCTGGCTTTTAGCCTTTTTTGATTAGCTTTTATGTGGATAGCTTTTAATTTGCAGTTTGGAGTCATACATATATATAGATAGCTATAATATGGTTGTGGACAAGACAATCAAGTTTATATAGCTTGGATAGGTAAACTAAGTATTTTTTTTCTACTAGATGGCTTATAATGTGGTTAGGTGATCAATAGACTTGGTTTCCCGATGAGCAAGTTGAGACCACCTAACCAGGCTCTATGTGGTTGTAACTTGCTTGCTTATTTTATAATGACAAAGAAGGATCTACCAAGCTTAACGAAAAAAAGTAGGTGTAGACATAGATAGAGTTGATTGAAAGTATATATGATTATTCAAAAGTATATTCTATCCATTCTTACCTTAAATTGTAATTAATATAATCATATAAATTAAATGGTTGGTAAATGTTGATAGGCATCAATCCATAATAAACATCGAAACACTTATTTTATGATACATCTCATATTACCAAATTATAACTCTATTTTAAATTATTATTATTATTACTTAAAAAAAAATTAATATATGAGTTAAAATATATACATTTAAAAAGACATGTAACAAGATTTTTAAGTATGGAGATTCACTTTATTTAGCCAAATATATTGTTAATGTGTGAATAAGCTCTGTTACAATATCATGGGCTAACATCATGACTTAACAATATCACATGCCCAAAAAATCATAACTCATTTCATATGACACTTGTTCATACGACATTTTTTTAATTAATCAATGTAATTAAAAGAACATAAATGACATAACTAATTTTCCGATGAATATCAATCTTTGAATTGTGACTATTAGAAAGAGTATTCTAGAATATTCCATAGGAATTAAATCCCTACCATCCATCTAATATCATAGTTTATCAATAGCACATGCCCAAAAAATCATAACTCATTTCATATGACACTTGTCCATATGGCATTTTTTTTTATTAATCAATTTAATTAAAAGAGTACAAATGGCATAACTACTTTTGCGATGAATCTCAATCTGTGATTTGTGACTATTACGAAGAATTAGAATAATTCTTACAATAACATATAGGTAATATTAGTTTGTTGGTTGTTGAGTTTTGTTGAGAGATTTTCTCAACAAGCAATTTCTTGGTTTAGAAATTGTTGGATCCCTCATAAAGAACTATTTATATGGCATGTATGTGGGTTTTGTGATTGAATAAACAAATAGTTTTGTGAGTAATCTGTGAATAATAATTTAGTAATTTGTGTACCATGTCTTCTTCTTTAATTTCTTATTTGAAGAATATTGTAAAATATTTTATAGAAATTAAATCTCTACTATTTATCTCATAATTCTTAATAACTAAATTAAAATTCTTGAAGCTTTATTTCAAAATTGACATACTTACTTAATATCTAAATATTTGATGTTCATAACTAATCATACTCTTTATAAGCAAAAATTAATTTCAATGTATTTGTACTAACAATATCAAGGTTAATATCGTAGTTGAAATTCAACAATTAATTTCAATGTATTTGTACTAACAATATCGAGGTTAATATTGTAGTTGAAATTAACCTAAAATATGTAAAGGAAAACGAATTGCACATCAAATATCAACTTCATTTATAGAACTTTTCAAAATGAATTTAATAAAATATTTAGGAAAAAATAAAGGGAGAAAATAAATATAATGTAATAATTTGATAATGGAAAGTGAAAAGTTTGACCATGAAAATATACGACTTTGTTGATATACTGACGATTACGCCATAATGAAATTGGACAAGGAACATATACCTACTTTGTTGAAAACATGGCTTGCATGCCTACTTTCTTGATCAAATCGCTTGCCTCACATTTGGAATGTGTTAATAAATTTTGTGCAGCTTTAACTTGATATATTCTGTACACACTATATATATATTTGTTTTTGGTTTTTTGTTTTTTGTTGTTGTAGGTAAGCACTTACGGGGGATTTGAACCAGTGACCCATCACAAGGAGTGCTTTAACAGTGCACCCATTCACCGTCAATCCAAAGCCCCATGAGCTTCTATATATATATATATATATATATATATATATATATATATATATATATATATAGTTGTAATGTGTATATTTTTTAATTTTTTTTAGTTATATATATATATATATATATATATATATATATATATATAATTTTTAAAATAGGTTTAATTATTAAAAAGATGTTTTTTTTAAGTCATTTTAGATTTATTTTAATTTTATATCTACTAAGTCCGAAGAGGGATCAAATCTCTTTTCATTCTAAAAGAAGTTTGCATGTTAAGATATTTGACCTCTCTCAACACTTGGTAGGATGGTTTAATTGTTAATCTTCATATAAGCTACATTGGAAAAGAATACCATGAGAAGAAGCATGGATTAAAAATACCATTAGAAACCATGAGTTGGAATGCAAATTCGTTAAAAAAAATTATTTTAATATTTTATCTTAATTTTATTTTTATTTTGTGTTATTATCTCCACCACACTTTATAGGTTCATATATAAAGGAGGGTAGAGTATGGTTCCTTATTCCACAAATAAAAGGGTTTCATATACCAATGCACCAAGCGTCCTTTGTCCGACAAACAATTTTGTAGCACAATACATGGGCCTATATAGTTTCACATATGAAATTAAGGTTCATATATAAAGGAGGGTAGAGTATGGTTCCTTATTCCACAAATAAAAGGGTTTCATATACCAATGCACCAAGGGTCCCTTGTCCGACAAACAATTTTGTAGCACAATACATGGCCCCATATAGTTTCACATATGAAATTAAGGTTAAATATTATTTGAGAGAACATGATCTTATTATTATAATATGAAGGCATAGTCTAAGTAATAGACTAAATGACTTTTTTTGTCTTGAATTGTGCAACATAATTTTAAGTAAGATTTTTAAAATGCATTTTTTTAATGCATAAATAGATTTAACACCCTAAAAAATCTCTCAAGTACTAGAACTTTGAGGCTTAAACAACCAAAACTTATGATTCTTAAAAATATCTATTTAGGGAACATTTGGTTTTTTTTTAAAACCACTGTGAATTATTGACTTGTTGGAATATTCTCGGCAAGGCCCAATGAACCTTATCACAATGGGCCAAAGATGTTCCAAGTAAAATTTGAAATGAAGTAAAAGAAAAAACATTCCATTATACCAACCAGTCCATCCAAAAAAATATATAATAAGTAAAACCTGACTTAGTTTATGTAACCACTCCTTCATCCCAGAGAAAAACATGAAAAGATTCTAAGTGAAACATGGCATTGCTTACCTAGTTTATGCCAGGTTAGTCTTGAGGAAGTCAATACCCACCGACATTTGACGGAATTCCATCCACTGAATACAATTAATGATCATTTTGCGGCCGAGACCTGACTGAACTACCACCAACCAAAGTAATATTTGCGACTCGACTTGGAATTAACGTCTCTCTGGATATGCGAAAATTTCAACTCTGAACATATTCGCCACAAAATTTGCAAGTTTGTGCGTGTTTGGACTTTACGCATCGCAGCCAATCAACTTCCCATTTATGTACCACAATCGGATTAGTTTCCACTACTTCTCTATCTCAACGATTTGTCTTTCTATTACATTTATACTTTTCAACATTTTATGCATTGACCTTCAATTTTGTGCATTTTATGCATTGAGAGTTGAGACCTCTTATTTCTATACATATCCCTTTCACATATTAATCGTAAAAGGCAACTCAGAAGCGAGGCATCAGAGATAAAGCTGCTGTGTCTTTAATCATGGTGATCCTGCAAATTGTTTGGTTTTTTATCATCACAACTACAATGTCGCTTGATTCTGTAACAACAGAAACTATTAGTAATTCAATTAAGAAGCCATGTTATTCCTCTCATATTCACTTCACGGGGAACGTCTACGTCTCCTCTCATATGAAATGGAGTCATATCTTATCTATTTCGATCCCTCCTCAACTGGACACCACGAAACTCACACAACATGTGCTCCTCGAATGTGATCCAGTGTAGAAAGAGCACGAATAGAGTGATATCCATAACACTTCCGGGCTTGGCATTAGAAGGTAGTACTCGACCTTAGCTTTAGTATCCTTTAGGGTCCTATCCCACGATCATTGTCTAACTCTACGTGCCTTCAGTGGCTCTGACTTTCAGTAAACAGCTTGACAAGGACTATACCAATAGAATTCGACTGTGTGGGCAAGTTGGAACATTTCTGCTTGCCCAACAATAATATTAATGGAAGTATTCCAATTTCTGTGAACAACTGTACCTCTTTGCAAGACTTGTCCATTGGGAACAACAGTCTCAATTTTGGGTTTGCTCAGAAATCTATCTCATCTTTACATTGAAGACAACTTGCTATCTGGCCACATTCCTTTTGCCCTAATCAGCTACATGTTTCTCCAAGCTTTGTCCATGGGAGACAACAAACCTCACTAAACCAATCCCTTCAGTTTTGGGCCTGCCCAGAAATCTATCTTATCTTTACTTTGAAGTAAACTCACCAAGTGGTCACATCCCTTCAACTCTTGGCAATTGTACTTAGCTGTGGTATATAGCCTTTTCTCACAACAGTTTGAGTGGAACAATTCCTCCTGAATTCGTGTTGCTGCAGGGATTCGAGTACCTGTATCTAAAAACAAACAGTTTCGAGAATATCATTCCTCCATTTCTGGGAAACCTCTCTTCCCTGCAGTTTTTATTTTTGGGGTACAACAGATGGTCAGGAAGTATCCACCTGAGTTGGGAAATTTGAGAAACATTGATCAACTATCTATTTACGACCCAAGTAATATCTCAGGTATGATCCCTTCCGAATTGGGAAATTGCAGCAATCTTGAATGGCTAGATTTAGGAGCCGAAAAGATTCAGGGCTCCATTCCAATGAGTATAATGCAACTTCCCCTCTCCGCTTTGAGCTTGGCTGAAAAGAACATGAGTGGTGGCATACCTGAAGCCATTAGCAATTTGACTCAGTTGACTATCCTATTTTTGAGGGATAATATATTCTCTAGTGCCATTCCTGAACCCATTACCAAATGAGTCAGTTAACCAAACTAAATTTGGGTAGAAACAAGCTAAAAGGCAACATACCTCAAAGAATTAGAAATTTAAGTATGCTGGAAGAACTTCACTTTAATAACGATGATTTAACAGGTAGCATACATCAAGGAATTGCCAATTTGACCCAGTTGGTCAAGCTAAAGTTTGGGTGAAAATAATTTCACAAGAAGCATACCAAGAGACGCCATTACAAAGTTGACTGAGTTGGTCTTCTTGCATCTTGGTTTAAATAGGCTCATTGGTGGCATACCAGAAAGTATTTCAAGATTAAGTTAACCTTCTTGCATCTTGGTACCAACATGTTAACAGGAAATATACCTGAAGGTATCAGCAACTTGAGTAAGCTTCATATTATTTAGTTGCAGGCCAACAATCTCACAAGTACAATTCCTGAAGGTATCTGAAAATGTGTGGAACTGCAACAATTGGATTTATCTGAAAAAAATATGAATGGAACTATTCCGGACTCTCTAGGAAGCTGCGAGTCTATTGCTGTTTTGACATTAACGAATAACTTGTTTTCAGGGAAAATACCATCCATTTCAAATAAATGCATGGCTTTACAAAGGTTGAAGGTTTCTAAGACCAAACTCACTGGAACTTTGGATATAGGCTTTCTGGTTTCTATGAAATCCTCATTCTAATAATTTCTCTAGCATTATCCCTATATCTTTGGGATGATGCACTAAAGTTCAAATACTAAATTTAAGAAAAAATGAATTAATAGGTGAGCTTACTTAGTATCTCATATTTTTTTCAGTGGTGAGAGAGTCTTATGTCTTGGTTATAATAAGCTCCAAGCTGGCGTCCTCGAATGGATCGCAAATTTCACCTGGTTGCAAGTGTTCGATTTATCCAACATTAATTTCAATAGAAAAATACTTTCCAATCTTCACGAAAAGGGATTCAAACTCAGTGGATCTTCCCGAGTTAATGGTCGCACACTATATGAGGATCTAAAGATTCTAATAAATCTAAGATTGTAATAAAGGGATTTGAGTATGATTTGGGATTTGTGTTGTTCAAAAACAATATATTTGATCTGTATAGCAATAATTTTATTGGAGAGATATTTAGAGTATAGGAAGTTAAGGTGATTATGGAATTTATCCAAAAATAAGTTGGAAAGGCAGATGCTTATATTTATTAGTGAGATATTTATCTTGAAACAGTCGGATTTGTCTAAAAATAATTTAAGTGGATTGCTTTTTCGAGATCTCTATATATTAACTAAGTTGGTATATTTAGAAATTTCTTGGAATAGAATTTGTGGAAGAATCCCAACAAGAACATAATTTGAAACTTTTAGTGAGACTTCATTTAAAGGAAACAAGTACACATGTGGCTATCCTTTACAACAATATAACGAAACACGAAACAATAACACAATGGATGGTGCTAACATTCGGAAAAGATAGGGATGGCTAAGTCATGTAAATACACATATCCTATTGATCCCAATGGGATTGGGATTGGGAATTGGATTTGGTGGAGTTGTAAGTATAATGATATAATGGGATAAGGCTAGGGATTGGGTAATACCCCTAAAAATACAATCATTTTATGAAGTGTACAAATTTCCTAAATAATTTGAAGGTTTGATCTGTCTCCACCAAAATAGTCACAAATCGTAAAGTCTTAACTATAATAACGTCCCCATAAAATTCAATTTAAATAATTTTTTTGTATTATTAGTTAATGTGTGTTGACGACTATTAGTTTAGCATTGACCAATGCAATTTACAATATTTCACTTTGAAAAATAAATATTTATTTTTCAATATTATTAAAAAAATATTTTCAAACATTTGATTGGACCATAACTTGAAGGTCATATTGCAGTCTCTGCAAAATAGAATGTCATGTGGATAATTGCCTCACATATTTTATGCCATAATTTGTGCATATAGTTGCAATATTCATGCATGATTTTTAGATATTTGTGTAGTGATTTTTATTCTCAAGCTTTGTGGGAAAACCATCCAAAAACAAAGTCTTTGTTAAGAGGTCATACTCAAGTAAATAACATATTTAAGCAAGTCTTTGCATTAAAAAATGAATAGGAATAAGATGTAAATAAATATAAATATAACGAATTACTTCCCACCATTATTTATGTTTTCCTTATTAATTATGTAAGAGCAAAATTGTAAATGTGTAGACTTACTAGTGGTTACTATCCACCAAAATTTATGTAAGTCTGTGTGCCTGAGCAAGCAATTAATTTATCCACTTCATGTCTCAATTTATTAGTTTATTCCCAAGAAAGACTATATAATTATATAAATTAAATGACTAGTAAATATCAATAAGCATAAATCCATATAAGTATCAAAACACTTAATAAAAATTAATAAAATTACAAAAATGATAAGAATTAATAAAATTATTATGATTATTATTATTAATGATAAAAAAAATAATATAAAAGTTAAACATATACGTAGGCTTTGTTACAATACCATGGGCCAACACGATGACTTATCAATACCATATGACAGTTGTTCATATGACATTTCTTTAATTGATGAATTTAATTAAAGGGGCAAAAAACATATAACTATAGGCTTTGTTACAATACCATGGCTCATTTTTGGTGCACAAAGGGGTGACCCAAGGTTCAGGAATTGGCCAACAAAAACCCCTCAGACACTGACATATTTAACACTTGCGAACAAGTGACATATCACATAAGGCATCATGATGGGATTGCAAGGACCTTTGAATGTTTTCACAAGAGAAGAAGGAACAATGTTATGATCCATGCACCTTAAAAATGATAAGAAACCAATAATTACAACTCACTTCGAGAAAGTGACTTCCTTTTATAATAAATACAATGAACGCAATAATATTCGATGATCCTAAGACTAGGTTTCCTTAGTGTATATATATATATATATATATATATATATATATATATATATATATATATATAGGAGACAAAGGAATATACTTATAATAAAATTGGACCATGAGGGGTTATAGATTACATATCAATATAACAATAGAAATGTAATAAGTCAATATCTATTGTTTAATAAGGGGTGTTTGGGTTAACATGGGGTTTATATAGGACTTAATATGACTTTTCTCTTCAAAAATGTGTTTTCCTCAACCCTTAACTATATGTGGGTGTTTCTGCATGAAACACTCATATTCCCATGTTGCCTCTTCCACTATAGGTTATTCCGTTTGATGAGGTACTTAGTAATTGCTCAATTTCTCAAATGCTTAGTCCTTGTTTCCAAAATTGTTTTTGGTTCTAGTATTATTTTCCATTCTTCATTAATCTCTAGTAGAAGAGTTTGGACTGTGATATTATCGTTGATGACCTTCTTTAAAAAAAGAAACATGAAAGACTAGATGTACATGTGAAGATGGAGGTAGCTCCAAATTATAGGCCATACTTATAATTCTATGCAATACCTTATAGGGTCATATTACCTCAGAGCTAATTTATTGTCCTTTTGCTACAATCCCCCACTTCAAATTCCCTTTCACTGTGATGTTAATTTGCTTGTCGTTTCATCTTATTGTGTGCCATAACCAAGTTTTCCTTCAATATTTTGAGAACCTCTTGTTAGTGTTGGATGTGTTCCTCTATTACTTGAGCCTATATAGCCCCTTTCAAGGGTGAATGGAGGATGCTATCCATAAAGTGCCATAAATGATGACATTTTTTATGAAGTATGGAAGTGTCATTAGAGAAATTTTAAGGTAAAAATGAACCTCAAAACAAAAATATACAACAAAAATCAACTGTATAAGAAGCAATAGGATTTAATATGATGATATAAACCATGGGAGATGATTCACCATTTTTGGAGTAAAATGGTAAAAAGATAAAAGATAAAAATAAAAATGAAATAATTTTTTTAACTCTTGTTTTCAACTTATCTCCTTATAATTTTACTCAAATTTCACATTGGAGCACTCATTGGATATGGAATTTAATTTTGCATCCAAAGAGTACCCATGTTTCATACTTTCGATGGACCCTACTACACGAAAAATGTGAAATGCATGAAAAATGTGATTACAATTATATTTTTCATGTATTTCACATTTTTCGTGTAGTAGGGTCTATCAAAACTATTGAACATGGGTATTCCTTGGATACAAAATTAAATTACGCATCCAATAAGTGCTCCCACTCGAAATTTGAGTAAAATCATAGGGAGACAAGTTTAAAATACGAGTTGAAAAAAGTCTTTTTTTCCTCCAAAATTTGATGAGGTAATCTAATATTATTTTATTATTTCCACTATTATTTGATAATATCCTTTAGGAGGCACATTTTATACCTCAAAATTTCTCTAATGTACACGTCATTTTGTCACACTTAGGAAAATGACAATTAATGCAAATCTTTCATTGTCTAATGAACCCTTTTCAACAATCCCCTATAAAGCTGGAAGAAGAGTCATTATGAGAAATACAAGAATCTTTGATTACATTATTTAAAACTCTAATTTCAAGAATGATTGCAGGTGCACATTATAAAAGTGCAATAGCGCCTCTGTTACTATTACAAACCTAAAATAATCATTGCACACTGCTAAATTAAAAATTGTGATGACCCTTTTACATGCGTAAAAAGTAAAAAGCAAAATGTAGAAACCTTGTTGGATAATATTATCCAAATAGAATGGGCTCGACTCTCTACCTGTTTGGACCTCATCCCTAACTTGATGGATCCCATGCCCCCTTTATATGGATATCATCTCATGAGAAATAGATCTACAACCTACTCTATTCTCCTATTTATACAGAGTAGACTAAATGGAAAAAGGTTGGCTTTTGAGGTTCTTAATTTATGCACTTAAGCTATCAAAGTGAATGCTTATCATTACAAAGGAAGGATTGGAGATTGTTTGAAGGAATCTTATGAAATCAAGCCCTATTGGCTTGTAAACATTTCCTCTCATTATTAATACAAGTACACTATCTTTCTCACATGATATGTTGAATTTTTACATGTATGTATCAGAGCTCCTTGATATTCTGTTTAGTAATATCTTGAACTTATTGATGTATTGTATGCTTTGATATTGTGCCTAATTTTGTTGTTGCAGATTTCAGTTTCAAGGATTGAAAGAGGAGCGAGATTTCAAGAAAACAAGGAATTTGGAGACTTATTTCATTAATCAGGTAAGTGCATCTCTAATTGTTCAAGTATTTCTAGAGAAATGTTAGCATACATTGTTTTGTTTATTCTAGACTTAGTTACTGAATCTAGGGAGATTGCTCCTACCCGTAAGAGCGATTAGTCCACTAAAAAACTTGGTGACTCCACTAGGGAACATTTTAGTTCTTTGGTGGCTTCTTTTGTGTACTTCAGCCTTCCAGAACCTTTCATGACTGTGATTTTATTTTGAAAACTTGAATTTTAGACCTGTTGTTTGATTTTTTCATTTTTCATTGTGTTTTCCAACGATCACATTTTTTTGTTTTGCATAGAGCATTTTATTGCACTCTTCTACTTTATACAAAGAAATTAATCACATTTTTATGCTTTGCATAGAGCGATTAATCACATATTTCTTGTTTAAAAAGTGTGACATCGCATTTCTTTCAACTGCTTATGTGTAGTGATCTCAGAAATTTGAAAAAAATTAAGGTTTTTTCCTGCTAGGTATAGAATTTCTTTTTCCTTGTGGTTTCGTGGATTTGTTTTCTATCTAAAAAAGTCAACTTTAGCTTGAATTTTTGTGTTTAATTGTATTTTTGTGTAAGTTGTTTATCTTTACATATTTAGGCTTTTGGAATTGATTAGTTTCATTGATCTATCAAAATATAGTTTCTTACTTCTAGAAATTAGTTGTATGAATCTGTCTTCTTTCAGTGATCTGATCAAAGAATTCATTGTGTCTATGGTAAAGAACTTTAGATTATTTTCACAAAAATATAGATTGATTTGAGCTTGTTTTTTTGTTTGGATTGAATTAGTTGTAATCATTCTCTCTACACAAGAAATATATATATATATATATATATATATATATATATATATATATATATATATATATATATATATATATAGGCTTTGTTTTTGAAAGATGTTATTTGGAATTGTTATTTGGTTTTTAGAGATCTATTATAAAAAGGATTATTGCATTTTGGGTTAAAAAGTTTTCTCCTTCCCATAAATAGGAATTCATTGAATCAAAAGTTTGGATTATCATATTTGCTACATTAGAACTTGGGTTGTCGAAATATCATTAGGTTCATCTTTATCGACCTTTTGAGTAAAAACACCCTAAAAAACAACACTAATAAAATAAAATTAGACTTTTTATATTTCCAAGGCTCATTACACCAACATTAAATTAATTGTAAGCTTTGGAATAGGAGTGAGAGTCAACTTTCCAAAGATGCAAACAAACAATAGTATCTTATGGTAGGGAGTAAATCCATTTATTATAGTTTGGCTCTAGGAAGATTCTCTTACACAGGAGTTAAGCACGAGATCATATCGTACCCACTGAAGTAATCAACCATGCTTCATTGGTTACAGTAGCGCAATTTACATGCATTACAAATGGTACCAAAAGGTGGTTGGGAATGACTTGAAAGGAATACCTCCTTGCAAGGGATCTTTCAAGGGAACCGAGCTTTATTACTCTATCCTTGTGTGTATGTGTTAACGAGAAAAGTGTCTATTCAGAACGACCCTATCCCACTGAGGTGTGACAGTGACCTCAGAAACAAACAGGGAAAACTACTCTTGTATTCTCCTTTATGAACTATAAACGAAGAGGAATAGGATGAACCAACCTGTGTCTTGCGCTAGTCCTTTGATCCAATCTCTCTCCTCTTTGACAACTTCCAGCTACCTGCTCCCTTACTTGCCCAGCTTCACCAAGTTCCTGTAAGATCACATAAGAAAGAAACTACACAAAGACATGGATTTATGTTCATAAATAGCTTAGGATCAGATTTAAGCTAAACATACAAATATAACAGACATCAATGATATACAAGCATGTAGGAGAAACTCAAATAGTTTTATTGATAAAACAAGAAGATCCAAGAGGAGTTACAACCGATGATTCCTGATCCAGCATCAACCTCCCAGCATAGAATCCCCTCTTCACCTCCAACAAAGCATAAATCACCCAATACTCTGATATCTATCTCAAAACCAACAGCAATTCTCTGCAATGTACAAAATTCCAACCTCCGGATCTCTTGGTGAGGGATCCATATATAGATGTATGCAAAGAGGATGAGTCAGCTCATGAATTGATTAGTGGCTTCTCTCTGTCAGTTCTTGCTTCCACTTGGAGACTGAGAGCCTCTTACTCATCACTGGTCGAATTCAGTGAGGCAAGTGTCATTGGAGAAGATTCTAGAAGCTTCCATTGTCTCTCCACCTCATGGAATGACTCTGTCACTTGTCATTTCCCGCTCAACGCACCCTGGTAGTGCATTTAAGTGCGTTGCAACGCACCTAGCCAGTGTATTTGGGTGCTTTGCAATGTAGCTAGCTAGTGGAGTAGCTGAAATGATCCTGATTTGACTAGTTCTGAGCAGTTTCTGGTGGAGAGCTTCTGGGAGAAGCTGTAATTTGTTGACCTTGTTTCTTTAGGAGCTGGAACAACACTTTTAGGGACTTAGTATCCCTTGGTTTATGGACATTTCATGCTTAGAGCTGTAAGGCACAAAAATGTCTATAACAGTTGCCCCCTAAAGTATGAGGCTGTTTATCGGGTGAAATGCTTTATTAGGAGGATCCGAAGTTCTTCCAATGCTGGGAGGAGACCTGTAATAAGATACAATACAATACATTATCTTCATACTGTTTCCATGATCTAGCTGAGGCGGGCATTCCCATGCTCAGCTTTATAAATTCATTTTCATGTACATAGGACAGACAATCGTCTGATGGTAGATTGATGATTTTGATGAAGTCATCATCCTTTTGGTAGGATGATTATCTGTGCTGCAATGTTGTACATTTCAATGTCTTTATTTTTCCTGAATATATATCGCAGCCCGGATGGATGAAACTAGATCCGGGGTCTTCAATCTCGTCCGATCTTCACTCGAAGTACAAGTCGATCCATGTGAGAAATGTTTTGAAGTCGAACATGGAAAGACATCGCTTGATTACTAGTCAATGATGTAAACTGTTAACAAGCGCGAGAGGAATCACCGATAATGATAATGACCCTCAAGGTATTGCAGTACAATTCACGTGGTGTGAATAAAGGACTTGGCGTCGAACACCACGCAAAATCTTTCGGTCGAAGGTCATTGATGTATACCTGTCGCCGGAAGTGAGAAACTTTCCATTGAGGCATGCAAGCTTCAAAGTACTGAAGGGGTTGTTCCTCGATCAACTTCTTGGAAAATGAGTTGATGTTTAAAAGAAGTGATCCTTCAAAGGAGGGCCTTAATGAATCCCACATCAATGACACGGAACAGAGCAAATGATTTTGATGGAGGTGAAAACGATCTGGTGATATATGGTTCAGGGTGGCGGTCATGAAAGAATGAAGTATAATGTATGGTAGTGGATGGGACACAGGTGACTTCTCTGGATGACTTCTCTTGAACATGTCGGCGACACTTATGTGATGGATTGGTAGCATTTACCCCAAATATGGATGGTGTGGCATGACCATGGTGATGTGACCGGTGAATGAAACAACCCAACCCGACTCAGGCACGGAGTGGAAGTGTCATGTTCAAGAGCGACTTGCTACCAATAAAGTTTCTTTGAGTTTTCTTCCCAATTTTTCCCCAGTCATTGCTGACCAGTACCTCTTTATTTTTGTCAAGCTTGAGGAGGATAACATATGCTTGTTCTATAATTTTCCCTTCGGGCAAACCCATCGCTATGTTTTAACGAGCCTAGCGATAGTGAAACTCGTTCTCGCCTAAAGACAAGTTTGTCGCTATTAATCTTTTTAACGAGTCTAACGACAAAGATAACTCGGTCCTTTTCATTTTTAGAGAGTCTGAAAAGGTACGTAAAGGTAACTCCGAAGTTCCTTTTTCGTCATCTAATCCCTTAAGTCCGAAAAAGTATAAAACAATATAGAAGGGATGAGTTTTCGATAGTTTTAATGAGCCGAACAAAACAAGCACTCGATCTTTTTGTGCAACAATCCCTCAGGTCCAAAAAGATTAAAATCTAGAGGAGGGATAGCACTTCCTGTCGCTTTAACGAGCTGGAAGGCCAAAACTAGGCAATCTTTTCATATTTTACGAGTCAGTTGAAAAGAGCTTAAAGAAGACTCGTCTTTTGAGGAACGAGTGATAAAAAGGTAGCAGCTGATTCCAGGTAAGGTTTGGAATTTTCCAATCACGGCAGTGTCACAAGGATGGCTAGTGAAATCACTCTTCTCAGCTGTTCCTCAAAATGGGTAAACAATCAAATGGAGGTGAATGATCGGCCAATGGAAAAGTGGAGGTGACGGTGCAAACACGACCAAGGCTTTAATGGCTGAAGTACTACATTCACGGTGGTTATTTACCAGGGGTTAGTTCATTTTTTAACGAGCTTAAACGCGGGTGGAAACATTTGCTCAGTCTTATGTTTATTTTTTAACGAGCTTGAACTATGCGCTAAAACTGCTCGATTAATCCAGTCATATGATAAGAATGTCTCATATAAAAACGGCAACTTTTAGATTTTTTCCCCACATCCTTTCTTTATGCAAGTTGGGTGACGACTAATCCTATGAGTTTAAAGGGTTAGAGGTCCTAAAAATTTAAAAAAATAAATAGCCGCCCTTCACTTGCATTCCAAAAGGTTTGCATGCCCCCAGGTATAAAACAGAGTTTCAAAGTTACCTCTACTTCAGTCCGTTAAAACATTTGTTTTCCCGGGAGAGGCCTACCTCTTACAGGTTACCCAAATATTGTTCTATTTACGGCGTAAGCAAAACACTTCTTCGGCGATGTCTACCGAAATAGACAAAGGCGAGTGACTCAGTTCTGCCAACTCACATAACTTTGACAAGAAAATCTTATTCTAGAATAACCCCTCTTCCACCGACGGACGGGATACAGACTAGTCATATTCTCCTGCGGAAACCTACCCTATACCCGAAGTTTTCCTGTCGAAGCAGACCAGGACGCATGCCCCCTGGGTTTTAGTCATATCCCTCCGAATTACTCGCGCTCATCGGGAGGACGGACCGGGGATTGAGACATTTCTTGCGTGAAGAGACCATTCAGGGATGGTATATGACTATTTGCTATGCGTGATCCGGGAAATGAAAGCTGGTCCATGAGCTTGACCACTCTTCCTTCGTGCGGAAAACACATTACTCTAAAGAGTGAGGAGACAATGGCTCCCATGCAATAAATATAGTCTCGTCCAAGGAGTAGGTTTTAATCCAAGGGTCCTTGAATGACCATGACGTTCATGCGAACTGTCTTCCCTCTCAATGTTATGGGCACATCGGGAAGGATCCCTACAGGTCGACTGATTCCTTTATGAAAGCCTGTCAGATTTCTCGTTTCAGGCAACAGCGATGGCGAACCAAGCGCTTTCCAAGCAATAGAGGAAAGGATACTCACAGAAGCCCCTTCATCTATGATGGTAACAGCCATGACCATTCTATATATTTGAACGATAATTCGGAATGGTATGCTTGCTGGCAAAAGGGGTCTGCCTAGTTGATTCCAGTCGAAGGATACAACTAGGTTGCTTGGAGGTGGGACCGAGTAGTCGGCCGGGTATGGCTCTGACGAACTTCCTTCCTGCTGTAAAGGAATGGGTGGATTGCCCCCATGTTCGTCGGAGTCTGTGTTGATGAAGAGAATTTGGACAGCGTCATCCTTGTTCTCTTCAGTGACTGTATCATCCGAAGATAAAACCTCTGAAGGCAAGACCGGGTCAACTGCTGCCTCGACCTTTTGACTTTCATCTGGTATGGATTCAGTTGGTTTATCTTCAATGATAGGCGCTTCAGCCGACCACCTGAGCGGGCCAGTTGGGTTCTCAACTAGTGATGGACTTGGCAAGAGTTTTTTATATCCAGGAGGAAGTCGTAATGGTGAAACCGGACGATCATCCAAAACTCTTTTAGCCTCGTCTAAGAAGGGACAACGGTGGAGGGCATGGTCGCCTTCGCACAGTTTACAAGGAAATCTAACTTTCCCTTTTCGTCCTGGGGCTTCACTTTCACTAGTTGATGGTGTGCTTTCAACATGATCTCCAGAGGTTGATGACACCGGATTGTGCAAACGAGGAGACCAGTCCCTTAGTATCCGGGGGATGCAAGCACAATCTTTGTGAAAGTGGTCTCCTCTGCAAATGACACATGGCGATTTAGGCCTGGTCGGTGCTGTGTGTGGATTTTCGTTAGACGACACTCGTTTTCCCCCATTCGCCTTTGGCTCCTTCTTCTTTTTCTCTTTCTTCTTATTTTCCTTCTTCTCCTTAGGAACTTGGCTTTTAGTTTTACCAGTCCCGTCAATCGAAGAGGAAGGAGGAGAGGAAGAATTAGAGGAAGTAGAAGGCTGGTGGGTAACTCTGGACTCGTCTAATTGCTAATTCGATTGTTCAGGAATAGTGGTGTTCTGAACGACATTGGTTGAGAAGAGCCATACTGGCAAGCCAATTGTCAGTCCTGGAAGCGACAATGTGGCCATATGGGGCGCACCAACATCTCCCCAAGAGGAGATGGGACTAGGATTTCCACCAAGGGGAATTCCTTGGTTGGTAGCCTCCATTTTCTCAACCCAAAGATCAACGTAGGAAAAGGGGATGAATATTCCATTTAAAATAAATTTTAACACGCTTTGACACAACTTGTTTTTTCAGTTTTTAAGAGTCGAGAAAAAACAAAAGATGACTCTAGTCTCCTTCGATTTTTAATGAGCCTGAAGTGACAAGTGCTCAGATGGACCTTTTCCATTAAAGAGTCTGAAAAGGAACGAAAGGGACTGCTCTGGAGGTCTGGGTAGAGGGAGTACCAAACCAATCCCAAAACTGCAGAATACTTTTTACGGTACGGTAGTCAATCTTCCCGAATGCTGTGTTCGGTGCATTGCGATCAGTAGGGCGGTCGACACGGCTTCCTATGGATAAAGGTTTTATGCCTATAGGGGTCTCCCAATATATACTCGACGGTACGTGGGAGCACAAGTCCGTACTGGCACTTATCGTCTCAAAGTGGAGGAATCACCCAACCATCAGTGAGGACAACAGTTACCAGGCTTTACGATGCCAGAATACGTCTCTAGCCTAGACCTCTAAATGTTGTGCGTTAAGTTACAAAGCATTGTTAAGTTCATTGAATTTATTTTAGGTTGATCTTTCTTATGAAGTTTGCCTTTTGGGTTCACCACGAGATGTAGATGTAATTCCTAAAATGCAATCTAAAGATGATAAGCAAGCTTTTATCTCTTTTCAGCAATGAAAATCCTAGCTACAAGGGGAAAAGAAAGACACAATCTTTTCTCAAAGAGAAAAGAGCACACTGTAAATGCACTTTTCCTAAATCAAGCCAAACAAACTGTCAATATGAAAATGCACATGTGCATGTATTTGTTTTTCACTTTCTTAATATTGATGCCTAAAAAGAAAGTTGTTGTACAAATTTGAATTCGTTTTCAAGTGAAAAACACAAACAAGCTTCTTTTCGAAATCAAAAGGTAGAGACGATTACGACACTTTATGATTTTGAAATAAACACTTGTTTCGACACTAGAAATTCACAAATTCAAGCCAAAGGCAAAAGTAAAAGCATAATCAACTGTCACCAGAAAATAAACTTTCTCCTAAGATCAAAATCGACACTTACGACAGATCTAAATCAAAGGACGACAGTATGACTATTCTACTTTTGCAATGGGAAACTATAAATGACGCAAAAAACACACAAAAACAAATACAGTTTCTTTTATACAACTGAGGTGGAATTAAGGCAAAGAAAAGGGGCTTTTAAACAGACACACACACTGATCACAGGCTGCAAAAATCAGAGGCAAAACTGGAAAAAATGAGCAAAGAACCTCAGCTGCACAGGGCTAAGCTGATCAACGCACCTGGTACACAGAGAAACTGGATTGCAACGCAGGTTGCCCTCTCGGGAACTGCGCTGAAATGCAGGAACTCTTCACATCACCTACGCTGGGGCAGAAACGAGAATTCTATTCGGGTTCTGGGTCACGGTTTGCAGTTTAATCTATGGTTTTTGGCCGAGTAAAAGCAATCAGTAATGCACAATCAGAGGGTTGATTTAAAAGAGGTTTAAGAGCTATCACAAAGGGTAATCAGATCATTTTTGAATCAGCTATTCAAATCATAAACAGATCTAGTGAATGGATTGAAGTAGCAGATGTCTACTTTGCATTTGTTAATGGCAAATGCAGTTCGATTCGCTACTTCTAAGTTTATGAAACAAACAACAAGAGAAACAAAAACAAACTAACTAGACACGATCCCCAGTGGAGTCGCCATTTTTTTAACGGGAAAAGTGTCTATTCAGAACGACCCTATCCCACTGAGGTGTGACAGTGACCTCAGAAACAAACAGGGAAAACTACTCTTGTATTCTCCTTTATGAACTATAAACGAAGAGGAATAGGATGAACCAACCTTTGTCTTGCGCTAGTCCTTTGATCGCATCTCTCTCCTCTTTGACAGCTTCCAGCTACCTGCTCCCTTACTTGCCCAGCTTCACCAAGTTCCTGTAAGATCACAGAAGAAAGAAACTACACAAAGACATGGATTTATGTTCATAAATAGCTTAGGATCAGATTTAAGCTAAACATACAAATATAACAGACATCAATGATATACAAGCATGTAGGAGAAACTCAAATAGTTTTATTGATAAAACAAGAAGATCCAGGAGGAGTTACAACCGATGATTCCTGATCCAGCATCAACCTCCCAGCATAGAATCCCCTCTTCACCTCCAACAAAGCATAAATCACCCAATACTCTGATATCTATCTCAAAACCAACAGCAATTCTCTGCAATGTACAAAATTCCAGCCTCCGGATCTCTTGGTGAGGGATCCATATATAGATGTATGCAAAGAGGATGAGTTAGCTCATGAATTGATTAGTGGCTTCTCTCTGTCAGTTCTTGCTTCCACTTGGAGACTGAGAGCCTCTTACTCATCACTGGTCGAATTCAGTGAGGCAAGTGTCATTGGAGAAGATTCTAGAAGCTTCCATTGTCTCTCCACCTCGTGGAATGACTCTGCCACTTGTCATTTCCCGCTCAACGCACCCTGGTAGTGCATTTAAGTGCGTTGCAACGCACCTAGCCAGTGTATTTGGGTGCTTTGCAATGCAGCTAGCTAGTGGAGCAGTTGAAATGATCCTGATTTGACTAGTTCTGAGCAGTTTCTGGTGGAGAACTTCTGGGAGAAGCTGTAATTTGTTGACCTTGTTTCTTTAGGAGCTGGAACAACACTTTTAGGGAGTTAGGATCCCTTGGTTTATGTACATTTCATGCTTAGAGTTGTAAGGCACAAAAATGTCTATAATAGTATGTGTGATCTACGACTGTCACCCCAGGTCAAGTTGTATGTGGTAACTTTAGCGGCCATAATATTAGGGCTTTTACCCAAGGTGATGGTGGGGGAGGGGGGATGGGAGTCCTTTCTGTACCCAGAACAGGCGATGACTAGACTCACTTGGGCCTTCTTCGATGGCACTTCACATGAGATGGTATATGTGAAGTTACTTGCACCAGGTCGTGACCATTAAGCAGTTGTGAGCGTAACGAGTTCCACCCACTCTATCTCTAGCCACTCTTCACATTGATTATTGCAACGTTCGGTTTCATCTCCAACTAGTGATTTCACTATAGAAATGTTGTCTGCATAGTTTTGGCTCAAATTTATTAGAATGTGGTATATTGTTTGTTTTTACCTTTTAGTGAGACCATAGATGTAAATTCTGAATTTAATTGATTAATCTTGTGTTGTAGCAAAACAACAACTCCCCATTTTTACTTTATTATCTTCATAATAATAAGGGGACCTTCCATGTATTTTTTGGTCATATCATCTCTTAAATGCTTTCACTTTGTTTATTTTGTGGGATTTTTTTCTTGGATTTGCATTGTGATTGCTTAATTCAGTGCCATTTTTGGCTAGCTTCCTAATGACTCTGATTTCGCTTAGTATGGATTTACGATTTGCAAATGCCACTTATTCAAAATTTCAACAATTTTTATTATATAAACTTAAATTATGTAAATATATATTTTTCATTTTATTTTCGAAATATATATATATATATAGCTATATATATATATATATATATATATATCTATATATATATATATATATATATATATATATATATATATATATATATATATATATATATATATCTATATATATATATATATATATATATATATCTATATATATATATATATATAATTAATGTTACAATATTAATTAATAAAAAAACCGTATTGTACGATGTATATTATTTAAAATATATGTATTATACTCCTGGTATCAAACCTAATTACAAGGTTAATAATAAAAAAAACTAATTTAATTTGTGGCATGTAAGATTTGTGAAGGGGACATTTCATGTTATGCATTTACACATTGTTGGTTTGGTTTGTATTTTATTTCGTGGTCTTTACTTAAATTGTTTTCCTATGTTATATTATATTTCGTGGTCTTTACGGAGCTCCGGAGCGCGTCAGGACGAGAGGACCTTGTTCAGTGAGCAGCTGTTTTTCTCAGCCAACCAGCATGAGCCTCAGCCATCCAGCATGAGCCCCAGCCAGCTAGCATGAGCCTCGAGTCATCACCAATCAGGCATTCCCCTTTCTTATCTCATAGGCGTCAACTTATCTCTCTATGCATGGCCACCTAATCCATAAATCGGACACGTTTTTCTCGGTTCATCTTCACTGGAAATAGTTTTTTGGTCCCCCATGCATGCAGGGTGACACCTGGTTGTCTTCCACCTTGCCACTCTGCCTACGTTCCTTTCTATAAGTATCGACTCTGGTGTGCAGTAATCGGTTTCCCCTCTGGCCTTCCTGGCCGGAGGCAAAGGTTGTAGGAGGTGCCATTGAATGAACTTTCTGCTATCTGTTCCCCAACTCGTGTTTTTCATGCTCGGACGCTCCTACTTTCGGTTTTTCGACAGGGCTTTCTTGGTTCAGACATGCTTGTGGACTCCATCGCTAGTTATTTATCTTTCCTTCCTTATTATGTCGTTTACTACAAACAATAGAATGTCATGATTGTCTATGGGCTTGGAAAGTTTATTTCTCAAGAAATTTTCCATGTTTGTTTTTAGACCCTGTGAGGATAGTTATTTTTAAGGATGATTTAAATGTGGATTATGGCATATTGCTTGTCTCTGGTAAAATATGTTGAAATCTTTCATTAATAAGATTAAGGCATCTATCTTCATCTATAGCCCATGCTCAGACATCCGTTTTAGAATTGGGAGGTGGTGGTGTATTTTACAAATCTATTGTTGCTGTATTGATTGCCATAATCAGCCAGTAGAATAGTTTTTTTTCCAGTAGCTCCTGGTTTTCAGCTCTTACGGTCCCTCTGGTTCGAATCATCCCTAGTTTCTTAGGTTTCTCGGCAGGACGCCCTTTGACGGAGTTTTTTTTCAAAACTCTTTTCCGGTGATCCCATGGCCTATCATTAAGATTTTTGAACGTTCTGAAGTACCTCAGAATAAAATTCCCATCATCCTCAGCTTCGATTTTCATCCCCTCCTGCAGTTGACATTTTGATAGTTGGATACCCTCCCCTCCTGTCTTCTCACATCATGTGAGCAGTTGATCTGGAGCTTTGAATTTACTTTTCCTTGTCCTTGAATCTTCCTTTTCGAGGATCCGAAATCCTTTTCCAGCTGCTCTTTTAATTCCATATCTAGCCTTGTCCTTCGTTTACTGACAGGATCTAGCGGGAAAGACTCCTAATTGTACTTTTTCCCATTACTTTCCTTTTTAGTAGTTATTCCATCCAGGTTTTTGTTGCAGAAGGATCTCTTTTGGCTGGATTTTGCTCTAGATTCCGTGCTGTACTTTCTTTCCAGCACCTTCTGAGCCTTCTCTTTGTTCAAAGATGTCGGATGAAAGTGACTCTCCTGCCACGCAAGCCCTTTTTAGAGCTGCAATTGAGGCTGAATCTGCACGTGAAAATGCCAATCAAGGCAACAGCTGGCATGCCACGGTGGAAGAAATGCTACTCCCCGACATTCGGGACCAATCCATTCCTGCCCGGCCGGTACCGGAATTGGCTCATCAGAAAATTGGGTCGGACCTCTCTAGAAAAGGTAAAACTCATGCCCATGCCCAACATTTTAACAAATCTAGAAATCCGGTCAAAACGATCCCTCCTCCAAAGGCTGTATCTGTGGTCAGTGCTACACTGTCCGAACGTATTGATAGTCTGCAAAAGCTGGCACTGATCGGGAAGTGGCATTTTCCGGAGATGACTGAGGAAGATATGAGGAAATGGCTGGCAAATAAATGGACTCCTCTGATTGGATACACTCCTGTCATATCTCGTCTAATGAAAGACTGGTTCTCCTTCCACTTTCTGAAAGCATCTGACTTGGAAATCGTCTTTAATAGACCATGGGTGTATGGTAGAAGTTTTCTATCATTATCTCGGTGGTTCATGGGGTTTGACCCTCTTAATAATACGCCATCTAATTGCATGATATGTGTAAAACTTCCTAACTTACCTCTAGAATTATGGTCGATAGAAACCCTTACTGAGATTGGCAATTCCGTTGGCAAATTTATTTATGTGGATCCCTGGGTCAGAGGAGAGAAGGATAAAAGGATCGCGTGGATTCTGATTGAAAAACCTTATAAAGGTGGTTATCCGGATCATATCGAGATAACCTGGGAGGGTGTCAAAATATGTCAAAGACTTGATTTTTGGGGCATCCCCTTTCGATGCTCTCTCTGTCATCGAACTGGACACCTCATAAAAAATTGCAGTCTTCGTTTTAATCGCAGGCCAAAGAGGCATTCTCTTTATCGGGGCAGAAATTTTGGTTCTGATTCTCTTTCTAAAGATGCAAGAAATCATGATAATCAGTTAACATTTCAAGCCTCGGATCTCCGCTGCTCTCAGCAAAATCCTCAAGATCAGTCATAAGCTCAAAATGCGACGGTAGTTGAATGTCCTCCTATCCCCGAGCCTCTTGATGAGAATGCGGTGCCCTCTCCTCCTGCCATGAATCAAGGGGATTTTGTCGTGGGGTCTCACCCCATCCTGATTGCCTCTTCGTCGCCCTCTTCTGCCAATCCTTCAACTGGCTTGTCAAAAGGAAAGGAGCTTATGCTATCGCCGACCCCTTTCAACTCCCCGACTGAATCTCCTGTGAATAAATCCGATAGTGACATAGATCTTTTCCTTCAGAGGAACCCCTCGGTTCTTGAACCATTAACCATTCATAAACCCTCTTTCCCTCTCTATCCTTCTATCAGTCCTAATTCCGCAAAAAATATTACCGTCAGGAAAAAGCAAAGAGGCGGCAGTCGCCACTTCAGAGGTAGAACAATTGTTTCTGATCTTGGTGTCACAAACCTGTCCCTTGTAGATGTTCCAATCCTGGAATCAACTGATTCTCAGCCTCTTAGAGCATGTATGGCTGGCCAGTCTTCAAAATGACATTCTTAATATCATTGAATATCAGGGGATTGGGCGCCCTCCCAAAATTTTTGGCGCTAAAAGAGATCTTTTTTCCAGCTCGTCCTCAAATTATCTTCATTCAGGAAACAATGCATTCAAGCATTGTTTCTTTGGCTTTCTTCAGAAGAATGTTTCCGACTTGGCATATGGTTGCCACTGAAGCAGACGGTATGTCTGGTGGTTTGGCAGTACTGTGGGATCCAGCATGGATAAAAGCAAAAGCTTTTAAATGCTGCGCTGGGATTCTTATCTCGGCTTCAATCAGAGGCCGACCTTTGATCCTCAACATCTTGAATGTTTATGCGCCCTACAGGAACAGATCCTCTTTTTGGGATAATTTGTTTGCCTCGGAAATCCTAGATATTGAGTCGTTATTGATAGCAGGTGATCTAAACGTGACTTTAAATTCTGATGAATGTTGGGGCAATTGCAGGAAGAAAGACCCATTGGCTGATAGACTCCGACAGGAATTTCTGAATAGGAATCTTGTTGATATCATTCCTGAAAAAATGATTCCAACTTGGGATAACAACAGGTCGGGTCATGCCTTCATTGCAAAAAGAATTGATCGTTTTATTATAAATGCCAGCATTATTGCAAAATGGGGGATGCCTGTTGCTAGTACCAGGAATGATTTTACCTCAGACCACAGACCTATCTTTCTTGAATGGAAGGATATGGACTGCAGGATGGGTTACTCCTTTAAATTTAACAGAATCTTTTTAGAAGACAAATCCTTTAATGATGTCATAACAAAAAAGTGGAAGGATCTTCAACAATCTGAAATGGCTCTCTTTTCTACCTTTCAAGAAAAGATTCAATCTCTAAGGGATGTTGCTAAGGATTGGCAAATTAAACGGAGGAAGAAGGATAAACAGGAGCTGATTGACATAAAAAAGGAGATAGGTATCTTCACAAACTCAGCAAATTTTGATTACTTGTCTTTTGACCCAAAGAATCTCATCAGAATTTTGGAAAAAAAGAAACAAGCGCTGCTGCAAAAGGAAGAAGCATCCTGGAGGCTTAAAAGCAGAGCGACCTAGCTCAGGGAGGGTGATCGAAATTCAAAGTTTTTTCATAATTTCGCAAATGCAAGAAGGAGGAAAAACTCTATCTGGAAGATTGAAGACGGCAATGGGGGTTTCTATTACTCTCAGCATGACATATCTGCTGAAGCCACAAGATTCTTCCAGAATCAATATAAGAGGCAACGGGGTGAAATAAATGACATCCTATGGGCTGTGGATTTAGTGCCTGTTATGTTTGACGAGGATGCTAACGCTGAGTTTTTTAAGCCTATTACGGAAGAGGAACTCCAAGATGTTATCAAGACCTTCAAAAAGGACAAAAGTCCTGGGCCAGGTGGCTGGCCTATTGAGTTCTTTTCTCATTTCTATGATATGTTCAAGGTGGACTGCTGCGGATGGTGGAGGCTTCTCGTATATCTGGGAATATAAACAGTCCTTTAACTGCCACATTCATAGCTCTTATTCCAAAAAAGGACCAATTAGATTCATTAAAGGACTATAGGCCTATTGCCCTATGCAATATTCTATTTAAAATCATCTCCAAAATTATAGCGGAAAGGATGAAGCATGTTCTAAACTCTTTTATCACAAGGGACCAGCATGCGTTTTTAAAAGATAGGAACATACTGGACACGGTTGCTATGACTCAGGAATTCTTATTTTCAATGTTATCAAATAATATTGATGCGGCCATTCTAAAGATAGATTTGAAAAAAGCGTATGATTGTGTGGATTGGGGATTCCTTAGAATCCTGTTGGCCAAAATCAGTTTGAGGTCTCAGGGCATTAACTGGATAATGGCGTGTGTCGAAAACATTAAATATTCAGTTATTATAAATGGTATCCCTTCATCCTTTTTCCAAGCGGAGAGGGGACTTCACCAGGGTTGCCCTCTCTCCCCTCTCCTCTTTATTCTAGTGATGAACTCTCTCAGCACTCAGATCAATAATGATGTGACTGATCGAATATGCAGGCCGATTAAGATATGCAAGGATATATTCCTATCTCATAATCTTTTTGTTGATGATATTCTTATTTTTTCCATGCTATGCAAGTCAACATGGCACTGCCTAAACGAGATCTTTCAAAAGTTCCAGTCTGCATCTAGCATGGTCATAAACAGGGACAAATCTATGCTGTATCACAATGAGTCCAATCTGGAGATAGTTCAATGGATTGCAACGCTGTTCGGCATCAACCAGGCATCGATTAAGGAGGGCTTTAAATATTTGGGTTTCATTCTGAAAGAAAAAGGAAACCGCAAACAGGACTGGCAATGGCTGATTGATCGCTTCTATAAAAAAGTATCAAGCTGGGAGATGAGATTCCTATCTCTGGCGGGAAGGTTTATCCTGGTTCAGGCAATTCTATCTCAACTGGCGATTTATTGGGCCCACCTATATCTTCTTCCTGCTTCTGTTATAAGCAAAATGGTTTCATTAGCTGCCAATTTTTTATGGGGTGGAAGATCTTATCAGTCCAAGTTCCATTTAGTAAAGATGGATTCTATCTCAAGATCGAAGAAGGTGGGCGGATGGGGCCTTATGCACATGAGAACTTTTGGCAAAGCCCTTCTATGCAAATCTCTTCATAGAGGCATCTATGGTGAGGGTAAGTGGAGCAAAGTCATCAATCAAAAATATCTAAAAGGCAGGAGCATGGTTTTCTGGTACAGAAGAAAATCTCTGGGCATTAAAAGAGGATCAGCCATCTGGCAAAGTTTCAGGAAGATTCAGGTCTTCTTCATGGGAAATTTAAGGTGGAGATTTTTTTCAGGCTCAAGCATCTATATCGGTATTGACTCAACAGTGAATGGTTTGGAATCATTGCTCCCTCCCGGACTGATCTCCTTTTTCCACTCAAAGGGTATTTTTACGTGGAACAAGCTGATAAAATCTTGGTCCTCATCTTCTCCAGTATGGATGGACGGGGACGACTTAACATTGCCTCTTTCTCTGCGTCCCATTTGGTTGTCGGCTGTTCAAAATCTTACAGGCAAAGGAATCAAGCGATCAGGCTCAAGGGATGTGCTGGCGTGGTCTCTGCAGAATTCTACACAGCCTATTCGTGTCAAGGACTTATATGCAGCAATGTCATCAGGCCTTCCGCCGCTCTCTGTTCCGATCTTTCCTCCCAGATTTTGGAAAGCGTCTTGTCCGCTCAAAATGATATTATTTTCATGGTTGGTCTTTTCTAACAGGAATCTCACATGGGAGGTCCTCCAAAGGAAGGGATGGCAGGGTCCGGGCAGATGTCCAATGTGTCAGTTTGCGGCTGAATCAAATGCTCACATGTTCTTTCAATGTGCTTCAACTTCTCAAATCTGGTATGAACTGTCTCTGTCTTATGGTTTTCCTCACCGGTTTTTCTCATCTGTACAGGAAGGCTTCAAATGGTGGAGCGAACAACGTCCATCTTGGTGATCTTTATTCATCCTTACATGCTGGTTTTTGTGGAAATGGAGGAATGCTCATATCTTTCAAGATTCCAGGGTGCCCCTTGCCTCTATCCTGGTTCACATATTGGCATATCTTGATCCTGTCGGATAAATCTCCAGCCTATGGTTTCTGTTTATATGGCCATCAACGGTTTCTCGATTTTTTTGTGGATGTTTTCTCTTTTGAAACTATCTCTATGCTTTTTGGATGGTGTTATATAATGCTTCTTAAGAAGGAATATCTGTAAGCTATCTGGATAGTCATATTTTTTGTGGAAGTATCTGTATAATCTGTTGTTTCGACCTATTTGAATTTTGTTCCAGGGTGGGACGATCTTGTATGTATTCAGAACTTTATATTCTCTTAATATAATCCATGATGATTTTCTCTTAAAAAAAAAAAATCAATCTTTAATTTAATTATATTTTGTGGTCTTTACTTAAATTGTTTTCCTATGTTATATATCTTTACTTAAATTAAAGATATATAACATAAGAAAACAATTTAAGTAAAGACCACGAAATATAATATAACATAGGAAAACAATTTAAGTAAAGACCACGAAATAAAATACAAACCAAACCAACAATGTGTAAATGCATAACATGAAATGTCCCCTTCACAAATCTTACATGCCACAAATTAAATTAGTTTTTTAGCACGGTTATATCAAAATGGTAGAATGAGGAAAAACGGTTGTATCCATGCCCCCACAGCCACCTTGATAGGTTACGTTAATTATTACGATTTGGATTTACTATATTATCAAATTAATTGTGGATTTTATTTTCGTGGTAGGTACGAGGATCATGAGATTCCGGTTCTACTCTATTCTTATTCCTTGATATGATATTGCCACTATTTCGTGGATGGTCTTTTCTTGTGATTGAAGGGCGGTTTTTCTCTTTTTTTTGAGCAAGAAAAAAATGTATGTTTTGTATTATATAAAATGGTATATAATTTAGAAAATTGGGCTTCTGTAGTCATTTTCTTCAAATATCCTATCTATATTTAGCATATATGTATATAAAGTTCCATATTCATCATACAGTTTTCCAACACTATGTGACACTAATGTATATACAAGAAGGTGTGAGGATCCAACATTGTCTATTATGAGCTGGAGCACGATGTTTCACAGCTTATATATATACAATATACAAAAAATTGAGAAAAAACATATAAATGTATACTTATCTCTTTTGGCAATGTCCTTTTTTGTTTTGTGTTAGTAGAATGTGTTCACTACCCAGGCAGGTGGAGACATCTAGCATCTGTAGTAATTGTCGTATCTTTATTTCGATGTGCAGTTCTTCCAGTGCATCCAATAGACCCATCTTGGACATTTTATCTGCATTCTAGTTATGGTCCCGACTGATATGCTGTAAAGTGGAAACCTGAAATGTGACCCATAGCTTTTCAATACGACATAGCTAGCCTGGTAGTGTATTTTGTTGAATCTTGATTTTTCCCATGATATGGTCAATAATGCTCCGGGAATCCCCAAATATATGCATGTGAGGTATGCCCATGTATTTTGTGAACCAGAGTAATCCCCACAAAGCCATGGCTTCAGCTTTCATGCTCGTACCCCATCCCGCATTCCAGTGTACCCAGTACTCTTGAACTTCAGAGAACTTAATCCAAAAACCACAACCGCACCTCCCTCCTTGGGATGCCCCATCAAAAAACCCCGCAGGGTATGCATTGAATGGAGCCACCCCCTTATCAGTGTTGTCCTTATGCATGCTATTGTTATCATTATCAACACTAATCCATTGATTTATGCGAGAAAGTACCTTATCTTCTTTTACCTTGACATTTTCAAAAATAATGTGATTGCGCCATCTCCAAATCTCCCAGAAAACAGCCAGAGGAAGCATCCTCCATCTGGTACATTGTATGCTCCACCAATTTAAACAGTCAGAAATATTATTATATTGCATATATGGAATGTTCATATTAACAGAAAAATGTTTCCATATGCAAACTGCGCAAGGAAATTTTATAAATAGATGATTGTTATCTTCCCCTTCATTCCAACATAGATAGCAGATCCCCGACCCTTGTCATTTTCTCTTTTGTAGGTTGTCCCAGGTAAGGATTTTGTTTTTCCATGTTAGCCACAGGAACATGATGATCTTGGAGGGCAATTTCGTATGCCAAAATTTGTAAAACCAACAATTTCTAGTGAGTTGTAACTCTTGTGTGCAGAGGTTGAAATAAGTGTCTGCTATCTTGATCTCCCCGATCTTTTTCTTGCCATCCCATGTGACTTGGTCGCCCCATCCATCATGGCAGATACCAATTCATTTCATCATTGTTGTGATGCATTCCCATTCTAGAGCCAATTTGCCGTACAATCCCAGCTCATTGGCCTTCTTCCAAATAGGTATGCAGCCAAGCCATTCTCGGATGACTTGGTTCTAGAAGAAGATGCCTCTGCTATTGAAAATATGTAATAATTCTATAGAGATATAAGATCCCATGCACATACCAAGGATCTGATCCCCTCCTATCATAATTCGGTTTCGAGTATCAAATTGCTAGCATAAATTTTGTAGAAAAATATTTTTAATCTTGTTAAAACTAAGCCATATAGTCGACCCCATTGTGATATGAATGGATCCCTAGCACATCCAGTATATAAATTCTTTGTTCTTGAGGTATTTGTATCGTATCACTTTACCCCATATACCCTCTCCAAAGATACCACGCCATAAAGACTTCACCAGCAGCGCCCAACCAAAACGTGTGAGATTTATAATGCCCCATCCTCCTAGCTTTTTTGGTCTGGTAATTTTATCCATTTTCACTAGATGGTACTTAAAGTTTTGTGCAGCCCCGGATCAAATATAGTGTGCCATAATGCGATTTAGTGAATTAATAATGAGCTAAGGAAGTTGAAACAAGTGAGCCCAATAGACCCCCAGTTGGGTGAGCACCAACTGGGTGAGGGTAATATGACCCCCCAATGAGAGGCACCTTAATTCCCAACCCTTGATTTTCTTGTGAAATCGATCGACCAGCCACATCTAATCATTGTTCTTGTACTTACATGACTTTAAGTGATATCCCAGATATTTCATGCCCATTGCCAGTGGATCTGCGCCCACCCCAAAGATTCTCTGTATATATGCAATGTCATTCAAATTACATGTGACATATAAAATAGTGGATTTAAGAACATTCATAATGAGGCCTATGGCCGCATCCAAATTTGTTGAAAATATGTGATAATGTGAGCCATTTATATCGATCGATCATGCCCATAATTAAAATATCTTCCACAAAAAAACTGTGGGATATAGAGATATGTCTACCTATGTGCAATGCATCAAATTGACCCTCTGCCACCACCTTTTTGATGTGTAAACTTAGACCATCCATAGCAAGAATAAATAAAAGGGGTGAAAGGGAGCAGCCTTGTCCAAGTCCCCTCCTAGCCCCGAAAAAACGCGATGGATATCCATTTATAACAACAACGTACCTGACATTAGTGACGCATGCCATAATCCATTCTGCTCCATTGGACTGTATCCGAATCTTGTGAAGGACCATCCAGAGATATCCCTAGTATAAACAGTTGTATGCCTTTTTTAGATCGACCTTCATAACAACTGCATTCATTTTTTTAACATGTATGGAGTGTAGGCTTTCTTGAGCAATAGCCACAACATCGTGAATTTGTTTTTTTCTGTAAGAAACCATACTGTTCCCAAGAGATATACTTTGATAATATTAACTTCATCTTGGTAGCAATTGCCTTTGAGATAATATTATATACAAGATTGCATAGTGAGATAGGACGGAAGTCTGAAAATGTGGATGTAGTTACCTTCTTAGGGATGAGAGCAATGTATGTAGAATTAATGTGAGGGTGAATAAACCCCTGATGTCTTGTCTCTTCCACTATGTTTAGAAGATCATCCTGAAAAATGTCATAAAAAAGTACAAAAAATTCAACCATCAAGCCATCTGGTCCCGGGCTTTTGTCCCCCTTCAGTGATTTTAGCACCTGATGTATCTCCTCAACCGAGACAGCCTTGTACAGTTCCAAGTTTGCCTCCTCATCAAACATCCTAGGGCATTCACTTACCCCCGAATTTGTTCCTCCCTGCAATCAAGCTCCCTACACCTGTAGGCTTGTTCAAAATGTGTAACCGCGAGATTAGTGATCTCTTGTTGAGACCGGAAGAAATTGCCATCAGCATTTGATATCTCCCAAATGGTATTGACCTTCCTTCTGTGGTTAGCATAGAGGTGGAAGAACTTAGTGTTCTTATCGCCCTCCCGGATCCATATAGCCCATCTCTTTAGACGCTAGGTAAATTCCATTTGTTGTAGGATTTTCTTCTTTTTGAGCTCTAGTGCACGAATTTCATTTCGCACCTTAACAGTTGGGGAATGTGTGACCATATGATGATGGAGAGACTCCAGAGCCATGTCAATATCAATCAGCTCATGTTTCTGTAGTGACTTTTTTCTACGTTCCCACACCTTTACCACTTCCTTTAAGGCACAAAGTCTGTTCAAGATATCTGCCATGGGAGATAAGTTGGCAACTCTATCATGTTCCCAGTGAGATCGTATTAGGGCCTCGAAATCAAGGTCTTCCAGCCATACACTATAAAATTTAAATGGCATACCAAATCTTATATCCCCATGATGCCATGTAAGGATAATAGGCCGATGGTCCGATGTATAGTTACTAACAATACAGGATTGAACAAAGCCAAGTTTCTCCACCATTTGTTCGTGAATTAGAAAATGGTCCAGCCTCTTTGCAACATATTCCAGTCCAGCCCTACCATTATCCCAGGTAGGCGCAATCCTTGGAGGGCATATATCAACCAGGTTATGTTCAAAGATAATTTCTTTAAACATGTCAGCCATATGATCAATACTTTGGGTCCGACCCCAAACTTCATGTAGCCCAGTAGTGCAATTTAAATCTCCAGGCAATATCAGAGAAATCAGATGCAATATTCAAGAAGATTCTATGTTGCATGGTTTCTCATTGCAAAGGCATTGGTAGCTCGTATTGGAAAACTGATTCAATTGCAAACAGGATAATGAAAGATCCCGAGTTATATTCCCAATCAATTCTTGGTGCTCTCTTAAAACTGAAATAATTAATTTATTTAGTGACTAGCTCCCATGAAACAATCTGTCCGTTAGCAAGAGAAGATCTGATTTGAATTTGTTGAGATATTTTGGACCAAAACAATCGTTAATCCAACTAGAAGATTTTTTCTTGTGCCAAATAAAGAGTTTTTGTTCACTCAATTCTGTTACGGTGGGTAGAATTCGAGTCTGGTTCCTACTTCACAATTTGTCATATACCCAGCGATCGTGATAAGAAAGGAACACATGGGTTTTGTGTAGCACAGGTTCGAGATGGTTTGAGAGGATGTGATAATTGAGGGCTTATTCTATAGCCCGGTATGAAGGGGATGTGTAAATTTGTTACTCTATTAGTCATTTAAAATAAAATAAAAAATTATGTTCTAAATAGAAAATAATATCCTTATGTGCATGTCAATTTCATATATATTTATATAATTTTCTTTTTATTAAAATAAAACATTTTAATGTTATAAAAAATATTCAATGTGGGTTATCAATAAAATAATTTAATAAGAATTAATATTGGCATATACCTAAAAATATATTAATAATAAAAATCCATTTTAAATTGTGAATGAATATATATATATATATATATATATATATATATATATAGAAAATGTAAAACATTTTAATGTAAATTAAATATATATTATATATAATATTAAAAAATGTATATATCAAGAAAAAATTAAGTTTTATGGTTAAAAAGTTTACTTGGTCTTATATATACTTTATTTAAAACTTAAAAAACAGGTAGTCTAACGAGGCCGAGGAGTGCCCGGAAAGTTATGGAAATTCCGGTCATATTTAGAGAAAATCTGGCAATGATTTTTGTAAATCCAAGTTATAGATGTTAAATTTCAAAATTTTAGCTGTCCTAGACGTTTTAGATGGTGCTGAATCCATTTCCACCATCAAAAACATGATTCAAACACTGCCTCTACAAGATTTTTTGAAATTTTTTTGCCCGGATTCTAACCACTTTTGGCCGTCTGGTCAATTCCTCTAAACCACTCCCTTAAAAATACAATTTAAACAATGAAAAATAACATATTGTATTTTACACTTTCAAAAAATTTGCATATATCACTCTAACTCATGTTAAATCCATATTTAAATAAATTTACTCATAATTTATGAGTAATTCAAGAATATCTCCTCATAATCAATCCATAGTTAAAGAATATCGCGGTGGAAACTATCAAATCGCAACTACTGCAAGGAGTGCTCCAGAACGGTGCCGTGTCAAAAGAATTTGCCAAAAGAAAAAGTAACCATGTAGAAATAGCGTCATGCAATAAGACGATATTGTTTGCAATAAAATCGCTTTGGTAAAAGCTTGTCATGTAATCAGTTTGTTGAAGTCGCTACGGCTGGAAATTCTAAATACTCCATCAAAAAGAATACTAAATCGTGCCGTATTCATTACACAACGAATTGTTTTTCTGTAGTTTTATTTAATATTTTTTTATCATACTTTTGTTTTATTATCTAGTTTGATTAAATTGTTTTTCTGTAGTTTTATTTAATATTTTTTTATCATACTTTTGTTTTATTATCTAGTTTGATTATATTAGGTTTTGATTTTGTTTCAAGTTTAGTTTATATATTAGGTTTTGATTTTATTTCAACTTACTTTAAATATTTAATTTTGTTGTTTTAAAGTGTTAGGCAGTTAATTTAAATCTTCACTTATGATAAGATGAATATGCCTACACGAAAGAACAAGTTGTAGGAAATGAGCAGCCGAGTGGAGGAGCGCTGTGAAGGCAACCAACCAGCTCTGTTTTCTCTCATCGACATGGCGAAATTCGACCTATAGCTTACATGCAGGTGCGCATCTTTTTTACTGAGATTTGTATAATCCTCAAGCATGTCTGTTTCCACTATCGCTAGCCACGTTTTCCCCCAGCTACACTTGCCTACAACCGAGTCTTCCGTCTGAGCGTGGCACCCTTAGCATGCACTCTTTGCCTCGTGAATTCTCTTGTCCACCTGCTAGCCTACACAGGTGTCGACTTTCCCATGTGGTTGAAAACATAACCTGATGCTTAAACCTCTATAAATTCTCATCTACGACAGTTTCGGAAGGTTTTTCGGCTCTGCGCACATTTGCGCAGGTTGAACGATACCAATCTGATCCTCCATTGCTCAGATAGTCTGTTTTTTCCTTTGTCCTAAGCTTTTACCGGTGGTTTATGCACCTGTTTCAAGCTTTCTGGTTCTGGTTCGCTGGAGATTCTTGCGGCGCTCTGCCCTCGGTTCTTGCTCGGTTTAAGGTCAGTGTTTCGAATTTCCCTTTTGATATATGTATTGTTAGATACCTGAAATTTCAAAATCCAGAGTTAACTAGATTACAGGAGTGTATATGCAATATTATTAATACGTTCACTATTACTCCCTTCCTGGTATTTTTGGGTTAATATTCGGGTTCTGGGTTATCATTGGAAACTTTTATCCTGATTAAATGGTATATATATGCGGAAGGTTTTAACTGCTGTCGCCTTCCATGTTCTGGCCTATCTCTTCCGAATGGTTTTGGACTTCAGTGAAAAATTTCAGGAAACATTTTATTGTTTACAGACCATGCACTGATTTTCGGTTTAAGATAGGCCCTTGGTGGTGCATCTATGAAATTTGTTGTTTTCGTATTGTGTGCCTGGGTGCATCTTCATGAACTGTATGTTTCAACTTTTTGCGCCTCCTCTGGTTTTTCCGTCACTGGGCTATTAGTTCCGCCTCAAATCCGGCATTTCGGTGAGGAAACTTCATTCAATGAGTATTCAAATTTTCTGAGCTCCGTAGGCTGTCATTTCCATTTTCTACCTATTCCTATGCGTATAGGGCTTCCAGTACAGTCGACCTTAATCTCTATTTGACTATTTTTAGTCCTTTTCCTCAATCCTTTCCACTTTCCATTAATACTTGGAGATATCTTGTCCCTTTTGTGCTATCTCCTCGGTAATTGACATGCTCATTAGGGGATCTGTGTCGACTTTTTTCAAATTTTGATAAGAGATGAAATCCCGAGGTGGCTATAATATCTGATGTAAGATTTATTTGCCCTGTTTGGCCCGTGTCTCTTTTATTTCGCCTGTCTTGTCGTCCCTTTGGAAGATGGGCTTTTACTAATTCTGAGATGGACATTCTTCTCGTGGAATCCGACACGTCGGATCTAGTAAAAGCAGCCATGGAAGCAGAAGCTTTACATTTTGGTACTATTAAAGCATCCACCTGGCATTCCAAGCTGGCAGAGCACCTTCAATCATCCCATCATGTTCCTGATCCGGGCGCTGATATTCCCTCTGTTCCCCATAGCAAACACAAACATCGTCCTGCAAAAATCACCCCTCCTCCCTCTGCTATTTGTCTGGATGGTGTTATGCTAGCTGACCGTATTGCAAGCCTGCAATCTCGTGCCTTAATTGGGAAGTGGCACTTCCCCGACATGGATGATGTCTAGATTAGAAAATGGCTTGGAGCTCGATGGCGCCCTCTCATTGGATACACTCCTCCCATTGTCTGTCTGATGAAAGACTGGTACAACTTCCATTTCTTGAAAGTTAAAGACCTTAATATCATTTGGGGCCTCCCGTGGGTGCATGGGCGGAGTTTCCTGGCTATCCATAAATGGTATATAGGTTTTGACCCTCTCAGAAACACCCCTCAGAACAATTTTATATGGGTCAAATTACTTGCTCTGCCTATTGAACTGTGGACGAAGGAATCTCTTTACTTCATTGGAAATGCTATCGAAAAATTTGTTTATGTTGACCCCAGATGTCTAGGTGCTAAAGACAAAAGGGTTGCCTGGATCCTGGTTGAGAAAGACTATAGAGGTGGTTTTCCTGACCACATTGATCTGTTCTGGAGTAATTTATCTACCTGTCAAAGGCTTGACTACTGGGGCGTCCCTTTTAGGTGCTCCCTTTGTCACAAAATGGGACACCTAAAAGACAAATGTCCTCGGCTTCCACAAGGAAAGGTATGGAAAAAGGAATATAGGGTGACTTAGAAATCTCAAAACATGGCTTCACCACACTGTAGCGAGGACGACGAAAATTGAAACTACAATAATGTATCCCCTTCAGCGAATATTTTCTCCTTGATCTACTATCACAATATTCCTTATTCCCGGAATCCATCGGGGGAACTGGTCCATCGGCCTTTCTTCTCGCTTAGGCATCAAAAATCTTCCTCCATTTCTCTACCGAGATCGAATTCCATGGGCAATCTAAACGCTGTGGGAGCTCATGTCTTTTCCCCCCAACCTCCTCCTCCCGAACCATCTCAAGGTATACCTGTCATTTCACCGTCTCCTGTGCCCAAAGCATGCTGCCCTTCCCTACAGAAAATTGACATTCATATTATCCCCTCATCCTCCTCGTCACCTGTTAGATATGGATGCTCGCCTTTGAAACCTTCCCCATCTTCCTCCATTCATTTTACTCCGAATCACTTAGTTATATCTTCCAAGGGTAAAGCCCCCATGACCTTCCCCCCCTGCCTCACCTTTCCCATCTCCCTCTAACTCTATTGGCAGTGATCTCGACATGCTTCTACAGAGGGATTCTCTTCGTTTGCTTCCCCTGACTATCCATAAACCCCAAGAATCTTCTTCTCCTGTCATCAGTCCTAATTCGGTGAAGAATATCACTGTTCGCCAAAAACAAAACAGGGGCAGTAGACACTTTAGGGGGCGAAAAGGCATTCATAGTCTGAATTATCAGGAATCCTCCCTTGTTGATATACCCATTTCTAATTATACTGAATCTGGGCCTCTTAGAGCAGATTTGCCCGAGAAGAGTCTCAAATGATGAACATACTTTCTATCAACATAAGGGGTCTTGGAGCTGACCCTAAGTTTCTAGCTCTAAAAGATTTATTTCTTTCTTCTCCTTACAGGATGATTTTAATACAGGAAACCATGCATGACAGACAGGACACTATCTCATTTTTTAGGCGTATGCTTCCATCCTGGTATATTGCGGCAATGGAGGCGGCTGGTCTTTTCGGAGGATTAGCAGTTCTATGGGATCCGAGATGGATTTCTGCAAATACATTCCGATGCCTTGGGGGAATCTTGATAATTGCTAAATATAGAGGTTGTGCTGACCGATTCCATATACTAAATGTTTATGCTCCCTACAAAGATAGAGTTTCTTATTGGAACTTTTTTCTTTCCTCCGGTATTATGGAGATTGAATCGCTTCTCATCGCTGGTGATCTAAATTGCACTTTGGGACCGGATGAAGTTTGGGGGAAAGGGAAAAAAGCTGACTCGATCGGGGAGAAAATCAGAGAAGCGTTGCTGCAATACAACTTTGTAGACATTTGCCCAAAATCTTTGTCACCTATGTGGGACAATGGAAGGTCGAGGGAGGCCTATATAGCTAAAAGATTGGACAGGTTCATCATGCATGAAAATTTGTTGGAAAAATTTGGCATCCCAAGCTCTCATACCCTCCCAGTTTTTATTTCTGACCATCATCCGATCACACTGCAATGGGTGGATCAGAATTCGCGGAAAAGCTATCCTTTTAAGTTCAACAGGATTTGGCTAGAAGATGAGACCTTCAACAACATTATCCGTGAAGCTTGGCTATCTAGAAATCCTACAACTGGAGCTTCCCCATCGGAAAATTTGATTGGCAAAATGAGGAATCTACGATCAAAAGTAAAAGAGTGGCAGATCCTGAAAAACAATCTAACTGTATAGAACTTCAAAAGATTAAAAATGAATTAAAAAACATTGCCAGTGGTATGACAACACAATCCATTCCATGGAGTATTCGATCTCGGATTTGGGAACTAGAAAAAAAGAAACAGAAGTTACTATCAATTGAAGAAATGACATGGCGGCTTAAAAGCCGTGCCACTTGGCTAAAGGAGGGAGATAAAAACACAAAGTTCTTTCATCGTTTTGCAAGCAAAAGATGTGCTACCAATTCTATATGGAAAATCAAGAGTGAAGAGGGTAGAATTCTGTACACTCACGAAGAAATCTCCAAAGAAGCTGTCAATCATTTTCAGAAGGCATATAAACGGGACGCAAACAGAGAGATAAATGATATTATGTGGGGCATCGAACCTTTCCCATGTATGTTCGATGAAGAAGAAAATGACAGACTTTTTACTGCTGTATCGGAGGAAGAACTACTTGCTGTAATGAAATCTTTTAAAAAAGACAAATGCCCTGGCCCTGACGGCTGGACCATCGACATTTTCATCCATTTCTTTGACATGATGAAAAGCGATATTTTGGGGATGGTGGAAGAAAGCAAAATGAGAGGCAAAATTGATCACAACATTACTCCTACCTATGTTGCATTGACTCCAAAAAAAAGGGACTCCTTATCTTTTGTAGACTACATACCTATATCTTTATGCAATACCATCTATAAAATCATCTCAAAAGTTATAGCAGAAAGAATCCATGGCAAACTCTCATTTTATCTCTCAAAGGAACAACATGGTTTTCTAAATGGCAGGAACATATTAGAGGCAGTGGCTATTGCTCAAGAAGCTTTACACTCAATGCAAATAAAAAATATAGGAGCTGCCATTCTTAAAATTGATCTAAAAAAAGCCTACGACTGCCTAGACTGGAGCTATCTGAGATGTCTTCTTATTAAGATCGGGCTAAATGATCAGTGTACTAATTGGATTATGGCATGTGTGGAAGGAGTCAACTTTGCCATTCTCATAAATGGACATCCCACTTCGTTCTTCTCGGCTGAAAGAGGTCTCCATCAGGGTTGCTCCCTGTCTCCCCTATTATTCATACTTGTTATGGATACCCTCAGTCTTCATCTAAAAAGAGCTGTAGCTGCGGGGAATATTTGTCCTCTTTCCATATCCAGAGGTAGCTCTTTTACGCATAACCTTTTCGTGGACGATATTCTACTGTTTGCTATGCTTTGTAGACAAACATGGCATATTATGCATGAGATATTAATATCCTTTCAAAGGGCAACAGGTTTATATATAAACGAAGGAAAATCATCTTTTCACTTTGGAAAGGTTAATATGGATGATATGGAATATATCTCTCAACTATATAAGATTCAGGCAGTAACCATCAAAGAAGGTATGAAATATTTGGGTTACCAACTAAAACCCACGGGCTACTCCATATCTGACTGGTCATGGATCATCAATAGATTTTACAAAAGAATATCAGGATGGGAATTTAAATGTTTATCTTTAGCTGGCAGGATGATTCTCTCACAATCGGTACTTGCACAAATTTCTGTTTATTGGGCTCATCTGTACTACATCCCTTCAGCTATCATTAAAAAATTAAACATCTTAATGGCCATCTTTATTTGGGGAGGGTGCAAGGAAAAGAGGAAATTCCATCTTACAAAACTGATTAACATCTCCTTCCCTAAAAAAATGGGAGGATGGGGCATCATGAATCTTCGTCTCTTTGGCTTGGCCCTATTATGCAAATCTCTATGGCGAGCGGTTTTTGGAAACAGTTTATGGAGCCATGCTATTAAGATGAAATATCTTGGGAATGAAGATGTCATTTATTGGTACAGGAACAGATATATGGGTCCCTCTCAAGGATCGGCTATTTGGAGGAGCTTTCAAAAGGTTCTTCCTTTCTTCTACAGGAATCTAATATGGAAATTTCAAATAGGAAACAACATTCTTATTGGCATTGATGCAATCATGGGTGTTGAGGTGGAATCCCCAATCGCCCCACAACTTCTTACGCTCCTACATCAAAAAGGTCTATTCTACTGGGCACAAGTAATTCAAGGATGGCAGGGTGCTATTCCTCGATGGAAATCGGCTAGAGCGCTGGGCCTTGATGGAACATTGGCTACCCAATGGAACAAGATTATTTGGGCAATGAAAAATGCTGGGATTTTCAAAACAGAGGACAGCGATAGCATTGTATGGCAGGTGAAGAAAGGCAGGACTAATGTTTTAGTGAGAGATATATATCTCTCCTTGATTGAAGATCGAATGGAGGCCTCTCGGAAATTATTTCCCAACACTCTATGGAAATCTAGTTGTCCACTAAAAATTATTCTTTTTTCATGGCTAGTCTCTCATAATAAAAATCTTACATGGACAAATCTGCAGAAAAGGAACTGGCACGGACCAGCCATATGCACAATCTGCCTATCCGATACAGAAGATAACATGCACATTTTTCTTAATTGTCACCTCACTCAGATCCTATGGAAGCAGTTGGCTTCTCATTTTGGTTTTCCTGTAATATCACATTCCTCCATTACGGATGCATATGAATGGTGGGGTTCACAGAAAATCACTTGGCGTCCCATTCCACTTATTGTCTTCTGGTTCGTATGGAAGTGGAGAAACAAAAGGATATTTCAAAACTGCAAGGAGGATTTCGGGCATATATTTGACAAGGTTATTCCCTATTATTTATCTATCCTCCCATACATTCCACAACAATTGAAGCATCACACTAGTGTTTTAGCCCCTCAACAGCATATCATCCCACGGGCTCACTTTGACGGTGCAGCAAAAGATGGCAAATGTGCATGTGGTGTTTACATCTGCATTACAAAGGACCTACATTATTCTATCTTTTGGAATGGTGGCCTAGGAACCAACAACAAAGCTAAGGCCATGGCTCTACATGGTCTACTCTTATTCTGCTCATTTTTGGATATCGGCCCAATCAAAATCTTTGGTGATTCCAAAATCATCATAGAGCATGTTAATGGAAAACAATCTATAAAAAACGACAGTCTTTCTAGATGGCTGGGCAGGATTTCAACTCTATGGAAGCCTACACTCTTCCCTATCACACATATAAAACATTTGCAAAATGAGCTGGTGGACGAACTATCAAAGAAAGGTTTGCAGTCTCCATGTGGTATGTGGCATCTGAGCATCACTATAGAATCCATCACATACTTTATTCAGCCTTTCTCCATGCCAGGTATATAATGTCAACTTTTATCTGGTATGTTTCATGATCCCGTACATATTACAATTGTCTTATGGCCAGGTAGTACTTTATTTTTGTATGAATATATCTCTGCAATAGTCCTCATACTTGATCTAACAAAAGAAAGATGTATATACTGAAAAAATACTATCAGTTTTTGGGTTCCATCCTATTTCCCTACTGACCAGAAAAAATACTTTCCTCTCCATAATGTATATGCTTCTTTTATATATAATATAAATATTATACAGCTTTTTCTTCTGAAAAAAAAAAAAAAAAAAAAAAAAAAAAAAAAAAAAAAAAACTAGTTTTATTTTAATTTGTATTTCATTAAGATTTAGATTTATAATTATATATAAGTTAATTTGATTATATAAGATTATTTCTTTTTTAAATAATAGGTTGGGGTTTGGATTGCAAGTAGATGACGGAAGATTTGGAGCATGAAATCAAGGAGACTAAAATCTCAAAGATTTATAAAAGGAGCATGACTATACATGAGAAAAAGTTTTAGATCTGAAACTACAGAGGAAATTTTTTGTAAAGAGAGGACTTTTATGCAATATTGTAGAGACCATAATTTTTGTAGAGAATTAGATAAATTGGACAAGATATAAAGAGATGTATTAAAATTCTGAAAATTTCATGCTATCATGAAATATTTTGAGAAATTATATGTTCCAGAAGCTCTGATTAGATCTGCAATTTTTGTACACTTTTGTTGAAATTGTGGACTATATGTTTTTTGAGTTTTGCACTATTGTAGACTCATTTAATTATATGCTTGTTTAAATCATTTGAAAGTTATATTTTAATGATGGACCTAGTTGCTATTAAGTTAAATAACAAATTAGAATAGATAAGCATGACATAATTGTTAACTAATTACCAAATTCATGTCAAGTTTATCTTGGTTCTAATAATGATTGTTTTATGAGAATGATTTTCTTAATGCAATCATATTATTGAGTTTAAATTCATTTTATTTGAATTTGGATGTATGTGCACCATAGATGTGATGACTATTCATGAGATAGTTGAATATATATACTTGCATGAACTAGTAATAAGTCCTAGAACTATTTCCTTGTCTTATTGATTTCATTTTTATTCTAAATTCAACGATAGTCCAAATCTCCTTTTACCTTGCTCTTAGTTGAGAAGAGAATTAATGTTGGCATTATGATACAGGTGTTGTCCTTGATGGAAACTCACATATATGATACCCAAAAATGAATCAGTGATGTATGATGCCAGTTCACAATGCAACAAGTCAATTCAAAGGTAACAGTAAAGGATTATAGATCAAACTCTAGAAATTGAGGAAAGAGAATGGTTTAAGTTGTATACATTGTTTCACTTTGTCCAAGTAGCATATACAAGCAGGTTTAAAGAAAAAAAGTAGCGTATACGTATGCACGCACTTTCACATAAGGAAAAGTGCGTATGGGATGGAAAATTAAGGATAATGAATACCAGGGGTTCCTACCATGGTATTGACCCATGGTAATGAGTGCGATAAAGAATATTGATACCATCAAAGAATACCAATAGCATAACTATGGTTTTGGTCCGAGGTATTGAAAAATGATCTAAGTATATAAAGAGGAGAAGATCAAAAGGCTAAGTGTGCAAGTGAAAGGGTTTTTCATGAATACTTCTATCTGAAGTATATTTTACAGTGTAACGGCTATGGTTATGATATGATCTAAAATAAGTTATTATCTACAGATCTATATGTTGGTTCGCCTTGGTGAAGGAGGTAATACACGTTGGTTCAACACTTCTAATTACCGTATACATTCTGAAATATAATGTTTCAAGTTGCAGCTGGTTCTAGTTGTTGATGCAAAGTTCTGGGTTAAGCTCTATGACATGGTGACAATGATCTGACTATTTAGATTGATTGATTGTATTTGATGATTGTATTACGGTGGTGTTTGATTTTGAGCTTCAAATTTACTGATAGGTCCAGTATGAAAATATGATGAAACGTGGCCTTCATAATGTGTTGTTATGTGCCAGGAGTATCCAGTCTGAAAATTTATGAAACGTGGTCCCTGGAGGAAGAGAGAAGGTCGTAGCCTTTTGTAGGTCGACGCCTACATACTTGTAAACATATCGGCCAGTACAGGAGCGAGGGGGTTGGAGTTCCCTTCTAGTAGTAGCTAGAGAACGCGTGAAGGTTGGAGTCTTCTATAGGTCGGCACCTACGTAATGGTAAACATATCGGCTATTACAAGAGCTAGGGGTTGTAGCTCACTTCTAGTAGAAGTTAAAGAATGAGAGAAGGTTGTAGCCTTCTGCAGGTGGGTGCCTGCATACTGGTATGAGTCTGCACCAATACAATATTGTAAGCAAGTTTTTCTTATATTAAAAAGAAGATAGAGATGAAAGCAGCAGGTGATGTTTCTCCCGCATTGAGTTTCCACCTTAAATCTTGGTGTTCATGTGTGTTTCTTAAGTGTGGTGGTTTATTCTATTATTACTACACATGGTGACTGTTTAATAAAGTATTGATGCACTGATTAAAGATCAACATATGATGAATTAACTGAATCATAAGTTCACTGGATATACGTTGGTTGCCTTAAGAAAAATTGGGTGCACACGCGAGTTCCTTTAACTGAAGTAGCATATATAAATCTGATTATGAAATGGAAAAAGTTATTGATCTGTAAATATTGATTCACCCCCCCCCCCCCCCCCTCTCAGTATTTTTCCCAAAAATTGGTATCAGAGTAGGTCCTTCAGAAGAAGTTTGATCGCTTGAAGGAAGATCTCTCAAGATGAACAATCACGAAGGTATGGGATCTATCATACCACCAATATTCAACGAAGATAACTTAGTATATTGGAAGACAAGAACTAGAGCCTATATTTAGTCACTTGGAGTTGATGTTTGGGAAATTGTGGAAAGAGGATACCAATATCCAGTAGCAGTCCCCACGGATCCAGTAGAAAATAAATCATATGAAATCAATGCCAAAGTTGTCAATGCTTTATTGGGAAGTCTATCAAAATCAGAATTCGTCAAAGTCACGCAGTTCAATGAAACCAAGGAAATATGGGATAGAATCATTCAGACCTACGAAGGAGACTCCCAGGTAAAACGTGTTAAACTCCAAACTCTTAGAATCCAGTATGAAACTCTCAAGATGCATAGTGATGAAAGTATTGCTAGTTATTTCTTACAAGTAGATGAGATTGTAAATCATATGAGAAATCTGGGTGAAGAAATAAAGGAGGCTACTATAGTTGAGAAAATTTTGAGATCTCTATCTTCTAAATTTGAGTCAAAAGTATCTGCCATTGAAGAAAAGCAAGATCTACAATCTGTTACTATTGTTCAACTTCATGGAATTTTAACTTCCTTTGAAATGAGGAAAGGAGGTCCATCAGAAATCAAAGAATCCGCTTTCAAAGCTTCTGTAAAAGAAAACGAAAAGGAAGATCTCAAAGAATCAGGATGTATATTAGAAGAAGATGAGGCAAACTTTGTGAAGAAACTTCAACGAGGTTCCAGAAGATTCAAAGGTAAGCTTCCCTTCAAATGTTTTTCTTGTGGAAGAGTTGGTCATTATGCTGCTAAATGTTCTCATGAGAAAGGAAATATTTATGCTGAAGGTAATAGAAGAAGTTATTATACTCATGAAGATAGTGATGGCTTGTCTAATAGTGATGAAGACGATCAATGTTTTAAACTACTCATGGCATATGAAAATGATACCTTAGAAGAAGAATATTTCCTTAAAGAAATCACTCAACTCAAAATCTGTTTGGCAGAAAAAGATACAATCATAGACACAGTGACACATCAACTCACTGAAAAGGACAAGCACAATGAAAAATTAGAGTGTGAAGTAGTAAGTCTAAGGAAAAAACTTGAGAAGAAAAAAACTTTGAATCTTAGATTTGCTAAAGGATTGGAAACATTAGATGAAATCATCAAAGTTCAACATTCTCCACTTATAAAGACTGGTCTTGGTTTTCATGAAACTATTCAAGGTGAATCTAGCTCACAAGAACTCTAATGCAAAATCTGAAATGCTCAACAAGAAGATAAGAGATCAACCCCATCAACAACCAAGGAAAGAAAGACTTCAAAGAAAATCATTTACTGCTAACTATGAAAGTGATAATCGATTATTTCCTCTGATGAATAATGTTGAATGTTTTATATGTCATAATTTTGGACATGTTGCAGCCAGATGTAGAAGTTGAATGGTTCAAGCTAATAACCATCACACAGAAATATCATCAGCTTCCAAGTACTTTAAGGGATATTGTTTTTCTTGTAATATGTTTGGTCAGAAAGCCATTGATTGATATAGAAGGAATATGAAACATATAATATGTTATTCTTGTAACAAGTTTGGGCATATAGCAAAGGAATGCAGGAGAAAATTTCGGCCCACATACCAAAAGGAGCTGAAAGTGTGAAACTTCAGTATTCCAATTCTCATATGCAGTTATTATGAAGACAGGTCGCGTATATACACGAGTTAGAAGCTGCACAATAACGTATATGTTGGTTTGATGAAGAAGTGGGACAGACTTAGGAAAAGGGGTCTGATATTGTTCAGTCACTTATCAATTATCTTTTCTATTCTGATTGATGATGATTACAGTCTGTTGATGATATGTAGAAGTGATTTTGGCCCTCATAAGTTGTTGATGACTTGATGAATAACTAGTTGATGATGATGCCTTGATAATTCTTATTGACAAATGCAATGATCGGATCTGACAGTGAATAGTTGGCACAGGTTCAGGGGGAGCATATGCTATGCTTCTAATAATTCATTATTGGCATTATGTTTTTCTTTAGAAGACCTTGGTACATAATGATTCTTATGTTGTTGATGGCCTATGATGAAATCTTAGATGATACTTATATTTCTTGATCCACATAGTTGTTTTGATTCAAATGACTCTTTTGATGATGGACATATACAGGTTGTTAATGTTGCTGACAGATGCTTATGGTGCAGATCATATATGATGTATGATAGTTGTTGATAACTATCATGGTCTTGTCTAAGTCCTTGGTCTTTGATGTCATGAAAAATTATTTGATGTAAAGGTCATGTAAAGACCTATGATGTAATTTGTAACCCCACTATACATGGGAAGGATGATGTAATAATTGCAATTTTTCAGTCATGTATAAACAATTGCTATATCCCCACTTGGTTGGGTGATTGATGTATGTATGAGTCATTGGTTATAGGTAGGTCATACTCACATAGTTAAGTTATAGAGTCATGTTAGTCTATTGAAAAATATCTTTGCAGACTTTGCATGTGCTTAGGGGGATCATGGATAGCATAATGCATCTCTAAGGGGGAGAATATCTTGGTCTGCCCTTTTCCCTTGATGTCAAAGGGGGAAAGTATCTTGGTTTTGTTTGATATCTCTAACAGGTTCTATAGCTTGACGTAATAAACACCAATATGGTTTCCATCAAGTCCAAAGGGGGAGATTGTTGGCATTATGATACAGGTGTTGTCCTTGATGGCAACTCACCTATATGATACCCAGAAATGAATCAGTGATGCATGATGGAAGTTCACTGTGCAACAAGTCAATTCAGAGGTAACAGTAAAGGATTACAGATCAGACTCCAGAAACTGAGGAAAGAGAATGGTTTAAGTTTCATACATTGTTTCACCTTGTCCAAGTAGCGTATACAAGTGGGTTCAGAGAACATAAGTAACATATATGTATGCACACACTTTCATAGAAAAAAAAGTGTGTATGGGATGGAAAATTAAGGATAATGAATACCAGGGGTTCCTACCATGGTATTGATCCATGGTAATAAGTGCGACAAATAATATTGATACCATCAAATAATACTAGAAGCATAACTATGGTTTTGGTCTGAGGTATTGAAAACTGGTCTAAGTATATAAGGAGGAGAAGATAAAAGGCCTAACTGTGCAAGTGAAATGGTTTTTCATGAATACTTCTATCTAAATTATATTTTACGTTGTAAGGGCTATGGTTATGATATGATCTGAAATATCTTGTGCACCTTTGGATACAATGTTGGATCAGGATCATGACACTTGAAATGACTTATTGTTGAATGATCTAATAAAGAATAGTATAGATCTGATTGTTAATTCATGTTTTATCCTTTATAGCCATGATCTATGTATATGTGAATTCTAAAATAGTTGTGAATATATAAGTTATTATCTGCAGATCTATACGCTGGTTCGCCTTGGTGAAGGCACGTATACATGCTAGCTCAATACTTCTAAGTAGTGTATACATTTTGAAATATGATGTTTGAAGTTGCAGCTAGTTTTGGTTGTTCATGCAAAGTTCGAGGTTCATATCTGTGATATGGTCACAGTGATCTGACTATTGAGATTGACTGATTTTATTTGATGATTGCATTATGGTGGTGATTTATTTTGAGCTTCAATGCTACTGATGGGTCCAATATGAAAATTTGATGAAACGTGGCCTTCATATTGTGTTGTTGTGTACCAGGAGTATCCAGTCTGAAAATTTATGAAATGTGGTCCCTGGAGGAAGAGAGAAGGTCGTAGCCTTCTGTAGGTCGGTGCCTACATACTAGTAAACATATTGTCCAGTACAAAAGCTAGGGGGTTGGAGCTCCCTTCTAGTAGCATCTAGAGAACGAGTGAAGATTGGAGCCTTCTGTAGGTTGGCGCTTACATACTGCTAAATGTATGGGTTAGTACAAGATCTAGGGGGTTGTAGCTCCCTTCTAGTAGAAGCTATAGAACAAGAGAAGGTTGTAGCCTTCTGCAGGTGGGTGCCTGTGTACTGGTATGAGTTTGTGCCAGTACAAGATTGTAAACATGTTTTTCTTATATTAAAAAGAAGACAAAGACGACAACAACAGGTGGTTTTTCTCTTGCATTGGGTTTCCACCTTAAATCTTGGTGTTCATGTGTGTTGCTTATGTGTGATGGTTTATTCTGTTATTACTGCACATGGTTACTGTTTAATAAGGTATTGATGCACTGATTAAAGATCAACATATGATGAATTAACTGAATCATAAGTTCACTGGATATACGATGGTTGCCTTAAGAACAGTTGCGTGCACACATGAGTTCCCTTCATTGAAGTAGCATATATAAATCTGATTATGAAATGGAAAAAGTTATTGATTTGTAAATACTGATTCACCCCCCCCCCTCTCAGTATTTTTCCCAACAATTAATCATTCTTTCAATTGAGATAGATTTAAGATTTTTTTTGTTACTTGCATATTAGAGTGTATTTCCATTTAGATTTAATTATTGCATTCTAGAAGTCCTCTGACACAAGGGCATACTTTAGAGTGGCTTGGATGAGCCATTAATTCAACTTAAGGACTTCTTTTTTGCAAGCATGCAACAAGGAGGTAGATCTGATATCTCTCTTCTTGTTTGATGAGTATCAGAATATCACAAGTCAACAGGGAGAGAGAGGGGGTAACTGAACCCAATAGATCCTGTTAGAACCACCAAATCAAACGGATAAGGGATTAGTTGGGGCTCTCATTGGGTGGTGTCCTTACAAGTTGATGAGGTCATTTTTGTCCATCAACATCTTATTAAAATTCTTAATAAAAATTCATTGTGGCACATATACCTCAATGTTCTCATAGGATGTAGGGTTTACCCCTTGAAATTACACTTGAATCATCCAACACTATGAGGCTTGTAGTTACAAAAATTGAATTAATAGTATCTGATACAATTCAAACAAAAACGGTAAAATCTAAAGTAACAGAAACTTTGGAACCATAAATAATTCCATTTGAACCTAAAGGAACTAAAACTTTAGAACAAAAAATAACTAAACCTGAAACTGAAGTAACTGTGTCTAAAATTTCAGAACCTAATATACCTGAAGAGTGGTTCATCAAACCAGTGTCTTCAAAAATTCATGTTTCACCTTCACTTGGCCTAGTTGCTACTCCTCTACCGATTATGCCTCAAGAATATGTAACTTCAATTGATTTATCACCTCGTCTATTAAACATTGAAGACGTTACTAAACAACACATTCTTACATAAATTTCTTTTAATATAGGGCCATTTGTAGTTGTTGAAATTCCATCTCCTTTTCGCACAGACTCTTGGTATACAACAAGTGTATCTTATTTACCTAGGGTAACTCCCCAATTATGCACTCATTTATCTTTATTACCTCGGAAAACGATGAAGGAACCTTCAATTGTAAGTCAACCTTCATATTCTCTTAAGAGTAGACCTAGCCAAATTAGTATGACTTTGATGTTTACGAGACATCCATAATCATTTATATATGATGGACCCTTTCTACCTGTGGGGTATCAAACACTCGGCAGAACCTTTTCAGGAGTTGCACATTCATGCCTGAAATTTCATTGACATTTGATAAAAATTTAGACTTATTATCTAGTAATGTAGGTATCCCTCAACAAACCCCAGCGGAATCCTGCATTCTAGTTGGGGGGAAACTATCTTATGGTCCTTATTTTCTTCCGGGAGGGAAACCTCTTAGAGCAACTTATCCTCCATATATGGGACCATCTTCTAGTGGAACTTATCCAGACTCTGGTCAAATACCTCAGGTAGGCCTAAATCAAACTGTTGTAACTCAACCTTTGATTGATCCTCCATTCCCAAGAATGGGAGGCACCATTTAGAACACTAATTTTGGTGGTGTACCCCAGTTACCCTCTAGTCAAACTGTTCAAGCTACTCCTCAAGTGTCTACATATTAACCTATCCAAACCACTCGTTAGACTACACGTTAGACACCTATTCAACAACTAGTGCATAATACATGCTAAACACCTATTTAGACTACACAAAAAACAACTATCCAAAGAATAGCTTAGATACCAGTTCAACAACTTGTTTAGATAATACCTCAAGCATTTTTTTGTCAAGCAGTTTAGACTATACCTCAAATCCTTGTAGTTCCAACTATCTAGGCTATCTTGCAGATGCCTTCTAGTCAACCTATCCCAGGTGTACCCCAAATTCCATATCAAGGTCAACCATACCAATGCAAACCTTTCCAAGGTCAAATTTTCCAAGGTAAGCCCTTATAAGAACAAAATTTTCAAGGATCCATTTACAACTCAACCTGGTACATGTTACCTTGGTTATCCTAGCAAAATGCAAACACCAATGGATTAACCTATTCTCAAATATCCTCCCCTAGAAGTTGGAATTTATCTTTAAGGTTACTAGTGTCCTCAATAGGATTTTAACGGAAAATTACCTTTCATTGATACTTTGGATTTACCAAACTTGTACCAACTTACTAATGAATGGATTTATCATTTTCTTTTTTTGGCCGGATATCCTTGCAAATTTACCAAGTAACATACCAAAAGTTGATGGAAATCCCGGAGAAGGCCCATCGAATCACATGATGACTTATCATTTATGGTGTTCATCAAAATCCCTAATTGATGATTCCATTTGGTTACGTCTTTTCCAGTGGAATTTAACAGGTCTTGTAGCTAAATGCTACATTAAGTTACCATGTGCATCCTTTAAGAACTTCAATTCCTTAGCAAAAACATTTTTGACCCACTTTCAATTACCTATCTGATACGAAACTTCTACCAAGCCTTTTGACTTCTTTAAAGTAGTTGGACCCTACCCACATCTTTGGTCATATACATGAGTGGAGACATCATCGTCCTTTAGTAAAAAATCATATTCCAAATTAAGTATTTGTTGAATGGTTTGTCAAATCATTACTTCCTAATATAACTGAATATGTTTCCAAAGGAGGAGTTGTTATTGAATAGAAATTTATTTGTCGTGCACAGTACCTAGATCTCATTTATTCACAAGCTGTCATGTTGTACTACAAAATTCCAATGCTCCTCGACCATTGAACACAATTCTATTAGCTTCTATAGGAACTCACACTACTATGGTGTGATTGGTTCTATCGTTCAATATTCTCTGAGTAAAGATTTAAGTCATTCTAAGCCCAAGTCTACTCCTACTATTTTTGTTAAAAATTCACCTCCTATTACTACTGCTCCTATTAATACTTCCAAAGTTAATGCAGTTCAATCATCAACTGGTAAGCCTCAACATATTGGATGTGGAAATAGAAAAGGTAGAGGAAAATAAAATCCCCCTCAATAAGAAATACCAACAAAAACTCAATCTCCTGAAAAGAAACAAAAACTGTGATATCCTTGTCTTATTTGCAGCAAGCATCGTTATACTAAAGAATGTATGCATTGTACAGAGGTTAATAAATTTCTTAAAGGTTCCTCTATATCTGTTGTCTTAACAAACCCTTTCCCCTCTCAAGATACCAATCTGTTTTCCCAAAATCCATCTTCTTATCAAAACTCTATGAAAATCATGATGATGTCTTCTTAGTCTACCTAAGGTATGGTAGCTACAAGAACCAAAGATATTGGTTCTCCAAAGCTTCCAAATGGAAGCGCTTCAGATCAACCCTCTGTGTCAATTCCACGTCCTTCTGATCCTCTACAAATTGAGTGATCAACCTATGAGATAATGATTCGACCCACTCCTAAAGATGTCCTTGAAAAGTAATCTCTTAGCTTGCATGCTAAAGTAGCTCAAAATTATAATATTGTTGAAGAATTGGCTCAGGTTCCTTCAACAATGTAGACTCTCAAAGGGCTTCAAAGTTGCCTAACACAAAGAAAAAAAGTTATCAACCATTGGTGGAATTGATTCACAAGATTCAAACCTTATATTCTTTGAACTTGAAAATCATGTACATAGGATCCCACATCAATTTCAATTCAAATTCAAGTTGTTGTACGTGGCAGAAATTTTTTTCGTACCATGATAGATGAGGGAACTTCTACATGTATTATGTCTGTATCTTGTTGAAAATCCTTAGGCTCTCCTTCAATTAATCAGTCACCTACTGCTTTGGAAGAATTTGAAGGGAGATGATTCAAACCTTGCAAAATTTTAAATGCATTATCCATGGAATTGGAAGGTAAAATGGCTTCAGTCGAAATAGAAGTCATCAATGAACAATTAGACTATAACCTTTCACTAGGTTCAAGTTGGGCTTATGCCATGTATGAAGTGGTTTCTTCACTCTTTCATGTAATATGATTTCCTCATTAGGGGAAAATAATTACAGTAGACCAACTTGCTTTATATGTTTCTGATTCATGTACCCCTGGTAGTGTACCTTTTGTAGGTAAAATGCTTGTTTCTTATGAAAGTGTTGGTGTAGGTCTACTTAAAGATTCATCACTGATGTGAACCTTTCTTCTCACTCCTCCTATGTTTTCTCAAGTCAATATGATTTCATCAAGCACTTCATAATTCCATGAATCATATGATCCCTAGATAGTGCCTATTCAATTAGAATTGATAAATTATGGTGATCAAATGTCACTTAGCCCAATTGAATTAGCTTATGAAGATATTCACTTGGCCTCTATACCCCTTTTTGAACCAAATGACTAAGTGAATGCAATCATAGATGAGTATTCTCAATCATCCTGGTTGATATCTATTTCATCTCTTGATCCCTTCAATGACGTATTTCCTATAGGCAAAATAATTATGGAGATGATGTCATTTGAAGAAATGCCTTGGGATTATTATCATAATCATTTCTCGTTTCTTTCTAACCTCAAAGCCATTGAGAATTAATTTAGCACTATGTTTTCATTTGAGATAGTTGATAACCCTGAATTCCCTATATCGATTTATGGGTCTACATCTGAAAATAATTTAGGGAACATATCTATGATTGTTCCAATCGATATCTTGGTGAAACTTGGAATCACAGAAAACATTCATATAGGTGCCTCATGCTCTCTTGAATAAATTCAAACATATAAGGCCCTATTCCAAGAATTCCACAACATATTTGCTTGGACATATGAAGAAATGTCAAGAATTGACCCAAGTATTATTGTTCATGAAATTAAAACTTACCCGGATGTTAAGCTTGTTCGACAAAGATTATGAATGGTTCATCCACGGAAAGTTGTTGCCCTCAAGACTGAATTTGTAAAACTTCTAAAAGTTGTTTTTATCTATCTTGTTCCTTTCACCGACTCGGTTTCCAACATCATTCTGATTACCAAGAAGAAACGAACTATTCAAGTGTGTGTTGATTATCAGGGTATTAATAGGGATTTCCAAAAATATAGCTATTCAACTTCTTATATTAACCAAATAATTGATGATTGTGTTGGGAATGTAATATTTTCATTCATGGACATATTCTATGGTTATAATTAAATTAACATACCCCCTTCTGATCAAAATAAAACCACTTTCATTTTTCCATGGGAAACTTTCGCCTATAGGAAACTTCCATTTGGACTTAAGAATGTTGGCACCACCTTTCAGAGAGCTATGTATTATGGTTTTAATGATATCAAGAGTATTGTACAACCATATCTTCATGACTTACCTTCTCATTCCAAGAATCGTAAAGATCATCTAATGCATCTATGAGCCATACTTGTATGATGTAGGCACTACAATATTAACCTCAAACCACATAAATGTGTTTTCTCTGTAGAATCTGGTCAACTCCTAGGTTTTGTGGTATCCAAGAAAGGAATTTGTGTTGATCCTTTGAAGGTTCAGGTTATTTCCAATTTACCTGCCCCTTCAAGTCTTCGCTAACTCCATAGTTTGCAAGGGAAGGAAAAAAAATTCGTCATTTCGTACATAACTATGTGTTGTTGTTGTGAAAAACAACCTCCAAAATTTTACCTACACTTGAATTTTGGAGCCTACTATGGATCTTGCGATTGGTTATTCCATAGTCACTTCTTGGTCGTTCTAAGTCGCTTTCTTATGCATTCTTAGTTTGACCAAGTTCATGAGCGCATTATTTTACGAAATCTTGAACACACATAACACAGTCCATGAAGACAGTACCTGTGCAATGTTCAACACATGTCGATAGTCAGTGCGCACTACTATTAACTGTCCCTTAGTTTTGGCTACATTTGTACTTCTATTTTGGTGATTTTTTCAAACTATCATTTTTGCACACCTTCGCTTTCACCAATGTTGTTTTCATGATTTTGGTTGTGACTTTCGCTTTCTTTCACTTTAATTAGTGTCATTTTCATGTTATCTTTACTCTAGCATGTGTCTCTTTAACTCTCGTTCACACTTTTTGATCCAAATGGATCCTAGAAAACCCTCTAAGTCTTCTAAAGATCAAAACTATCACATGAGAAGAACTTTTAGAAAAGTCGGATAACACTATCGAGAGGCAAAAACATAAAGAAAACAGTGAAATGAAGCTTATCGGAGGTCAACGGAGCAATGCACAGGAGCCGTCGGATCTGGCTGATCAACGGTCTAGATCTGATCGGAAAATCGCAATCAGCGGTGGCAAGCGGAGGCTATCAGTGGAGACCACATGGAATATGTGACAATGATCAGCGGGGTCAATGAGGACCGTCGATCAAGCGTGCAAATCGACGGCCCAAGTTGAATCACAATATCGTGTCGGCAAACCATAGAGGAGCGCTTACAAACAGCCTGGGAGTATGTGCGATATGCGATTGTGATAAATCGCATCGCAACATCGCATCAGAGCATTACAATGGAGCGGAGTCAATATAAACATAACTCGTGATAGCTGGACCCGATGGAGATATAGGTGATATTTCATATATTTTAAGATCCGAAAAACAAAATTTTCCTTTCTATTTGCATTTTTCCTTAAATAAACGAAATACGAAGGAAATGTGCCAATGCGATGAAACCAGACCCGAAAGGGTTTATGAATGAATTTATATAATATTTCAAGTCCTTCTAAAGCAATTTTACGGGGTTTTTCAATGTTTTCATGTATTTTTAAAATACAAAGGGAAATCACAAAATAAGCGGGATTTCGGGCAGACCGTAGGCGGTAAGTGGTTTTGGCCCGGCTCCGCCCAAGCCCATAAACTGGCTGCCATGTGTCCAGGCACCGTTGAGAGAAAACCACCCTTTTCGTGTGGTTAACCCCCGTACGCATGGGCCGCCCGAAATGGACCTCATCCATTGGATGTAGATCTCTCAGATCAATGGTGGAGATGCGATAAGCAATTAAAAGGTTGACCCGATATAAGTATAGGGCAGATTTATGAATATTTGAAGTTCGATGAATAGTGTTTTGGCATATTTTTCCTGTGTTTGAATGTATTTCTTTGTGTAAACAAAGAACGGCTATTTCAGGGATTTCAAAGGCCCGATGGTCCATTTCGTTATAGAATAGGTGGCCACTATCCCTGAAGGCTTTTAACAATGATTGCTAATGCTCAGAGGGGGATCTGAGCGGACAAAGGCTGAGAAGCCAGAGAGCCCAAGAAGGAGAAACGAACAGACAGTGCTGATTGGCTTTAAAGCCACAGACTGATAGAAATAGAGACAAGCAGTGCTGAGACAGAGAGCAAACAGAGACAGAGAGTCAGTGAGGAGAGTTTGTGTACTAAGAAAGACTTGGGGGATCCAAGTAAAGCCCTGTTGTTTTGTATCTGTTGTGTGAGACTCAAATTGAGCTCACTTTTGTAAAAACTCTGCTTCTGAACACATAATAGAGAGGTCACCACCGAAGGCTGGACCAGGAGACATAGCCTAGGAGTGTTGGGTGAACTTCTTCTTAAACTTGTTGTGTTTATGTGTGTTTGTCTATTATGTTCTTTAACTACTTCATTGTCTATGTATTTCAAAATATTATCGATCCATTGCACAAAGTAACATGGGAAAATCCATGCACATGAGTTTGTAATACCTTAATAATTGTCTAAGATCTCATTATCAGAGCTTTAGGTTGTTAAGGTTAGACATGCTCGTGCTAGATTGTTGAATGCTAACTAGGTCAAAGCTCAAATTAGGAGAAGGAGAACTGGTTGAGGCTAACCTAGAAATTGGAAGAGTCTATCCTAGGATGGAAATGGCAGAACAAGTCTCATCAGAATTAGACTCTCAGTTCATGGACATTTTCATGACCATGAGAGCCATGGTGGAAGATATGTATCGAGAATTTAAGAAAGGTCAAGGTGAAAATACTTCAACCTCCAAACAAGACGAAGGAACAGAGGAACCTCTTCTAGATGTCCATTCAGAAGGAAAATAGAAAAGGGAAGAGCCTCCTCCATCAACACCTCCTTCTAGCCCTGATAATAAAAAGAAGAAACATCTTTGATTAAATTAGATGTAAAATTTGATTTGCCAATATATGATGGAGAATTAAATGCAGAAAATCTAGATAACTAGATTAGACAGATTGATGTATATTTCAGGGTGCAGAACATTGATTTAGAAAGGAGAAAGATTCAGCTGGCCAGCCTTTGCCTTGGGGGAACTGCCCTAGTGTGGTGGGAAGGCAGGACACAAGATGATTTGAAGAAGCATGGTAAAATTATTTCTACCTAGAGTGAATTTGTTTCTACCATTAAAAAAAAATTCTATCCACTAGCTTATATGTAGCAAGTAATTATGAGTTGGAAAAATCTTCGCTAATTGGTGAGCCCCAGTATTGTAGCAATAATGCTGCAACTCCTGGAACTCCCTTCTTTCATTTTATCAACCCGGTAGTTTGTAACAAACTTGGAAGCGACGGTGTTGTATGCACAAGTACTAGCTCTTGCCACAGCTGTCACTTGGTCAGCTGGCACAAGTCCGCTAGGGGCTCAAGCCAACTTCTATGAGCTCTTAGAAGAAGCTTTTTAACTGATGGACAAAAGCTAACTCAAAGGAAGCTAATCTACTTGCAGAAAGAAACTGAAAGCCAAAAAGAAACACAAACCCTAGCAAACCCTAATTCTACCAGCTAGTCCTACTGATGCAAAGGAGAGAATGCAAACTACGAAAAGAGATGCCATTACTTCTAGGAAGGTAAAATGCATGTGTCTAAGTTATCACTATCTGAAGAAAACATCTTTTTGTATTTTTGATTAAGTTATTAGAAGTATCATGCATGTGCTTTTAACTGGCTTTTCACTGTGCAGGGGTGGATCAAGGAGGAGAAATGCTTGAAAAAGGTTGGGAAGACTCGGAGAGGGTCTAAGGGATCCCTATCATCCTTTCAGAGAGTTTCACAAAGTCAGGATGCCATGCAACCATGTTTATGAACTTCTACAGGAAGTCTGCAGGGGATTCTATAGGAAGTTCTGTAATTCTTCTACAGAATGTTTCGTGATTGGGTTTTTGACTGATAGGTGAGTGGGAGAGAATGCATGAATGGGTAGGGAGGTAGGGTAGGGACCTGAAATGACCCAATGACTGAGGGATGAGGTGATGAGAGGGTGTGTAAGTCTAGCTTGCATCAAAGAAGGTTTAGGCAATGGAAAGGCAAGAAGGTAGGGTTACGTGGCAAAAGAGCAGATGGGAGATGAGGAAACAGACTTGGTGATGGAGGAGCTGATCTGGACGAGGCTCAGATGAATGAGGAGGTGATGAAGGTGCCCTGCATAGTGTTTACCTGATCAAACCAACTACATCTTGCATACAATCAAAATATTAGATGATCTATCTAACAATTTAATGAGATCAGTGAACAGCAACCTTATTCATGACAAGAATCACGTACAGCATGTGAACAAAACATTATCAAAGAGATATAAATGCATCACTAACTCCTACCAATCCATCCTAAACATAAAAAGCTACTTCAACCATCAAAAGCAACCTAAGTAACAAAGCACGAATTAAATCTAAAGAGCAGATTTTATTTTAAGAATGCAGCGAACACACATAAAGATAAACAAGGGAGGTACTGGGCGCTTGAGATGGGCCCAACCCTAAGAGCTACAGCCTCCCAAGAGAGATTTAGAGCTGGTGCAAAGCTGGATTCATCTTTATTAATCAAGAATGAAGAGTTACATCAAAATTGTCCACAAGGAGAGCTTGAGAATGAGCTGAAAGCAAAGCTAATCCATTGCATAAAAATCGAACTACAAACTAGCTAACTAATGGCTGCAAAATGACTAACCACTAGCTACTATCTACTGGCTAACTAGCTAACATCCACTGGCTAACCAAAATGAGGCCCTAAGCCTTCTTATTTATACAATTTGAGGACCCAACAGTCCTCCTAAAATTTAGGGACTCGGCTGCCCAAGACTTGGAGTTAACAACAGTCCTACTTGACTTGCTTGGCTGCCCTTGTGCTGATTGATTCGGTGGCCCTTGAACTCCGAGCTGATGGTGGAGAATTCGAGGTAAGGGCCCATAAATGAAAGGGACACCTTCCTACAAATCCTCTCCCTTGTTCTCCCACGAATTTGGCTGCCAAGTGCTCATTAAGACCTTCAATTTTGTCTCCAAATTGACCAAAAAGGCTACACAAAACACCTATTAGACTTGTTGGCATAATGACTAACCAAATTCACTCTATTAACATAAATATAATCAAAAACATGCAATAAACTAATGAGAATGGTGGATTAAGTCAAATTAGGAGGTTGAATGAGCCTAAATAATTATCCATTTTTGGGGCTCATCATCACCCCCCTACTGAAAGTGTTGCTCATACTCTGAGCAACCAATCTCTCTCCTTGTCTTTGATAGCCCTAGTGGCTTCCTTAGCTAAAATCTCGGCTTATTTCTCCTTCTGTTGCCCTCTCTCCAAACTTCTTGTAGAAACAGTTCGCTGGCTTCCTGTAGAAACAGTCTGCTAACTTCCTGTAGAACCAATTTTCTCTGATTTTGCTTGCTTTGCTTGGGGTGCCTTCTCCTTGAACTGTGTTGCTGGTTACCTTGGGTGTGTCCCTACTTGTTTGGCGTTTTTCAGTTCTCTCTGCTCGTGCTTGCAACCGCTTCTCCCTTGGCATTTGTGTTATTTTACCACCCACTGTTTTGGCCTCAGCATCCTGTTTTTTTCTCGTGCTTTTCCTCTTTCTTTTCTGGCGACCTTTCCGGTGATGGTCTGCCCTGTGTTTCCTTGCCCTTAGCTAGTTTCTCTGCCTCAATTTTCTCCTTTTCCTCACTGCAAAGGGAAAGAGTGGGTGCTAATTTTTACTTGGATGCAGTGAAAATTCAAATGGAGGCCTTTAGGTCTGCTTCAATGCCTGCGGGCATGAAGGATCCAAGCCATAAACAATGCAAAGGAAGGCAAATATATGTATATGATTTGCCCAAAAGATTCAATGCAGAGCTTGTAGAGCAATGCCACAGCCTGATTCCATGGCTCAGTCTCTGTGATTATCTTAGCAATGAAGGAATGGGGAAGCCCATAGAAAATTTTTATAAGCACTGGTTTCAGACTCATCAATATGCGCTAGAGCTCATCTCCCATTCCAGAATCTCAAGGCACCCATGTCTGGTTTCTGATCCTGCAGAGGCAAATTTGTTCTACATTCCCTACTATGGAGGTCTGGATGTGATGAGATGGAATTTCGGGGAAAATATCAAATCAGATAATGAATATCAAATGAGATGGAATGTGAGCTCTGGGTCCGTGAGGGCGCAAAGCTTGTTTTTTTTTTTTTTTCAACCACATAACAGTCAAAAAAATTTTATGCACAAGTAAGCCTTACAACGGTTTATCATTATCATATGGACCATTTGTTAACAGGAACCTTGGAAGAGAATGTGAGGCAGCGCTATTTGAAAGAAATTCCGTGTATCCCACAAGAAAAACTCCATTCTTGACCCACAGGCAGACTGGTTTTAATTGTCCCCACTTCAACCAAGCTAGTTCACCACCTTTCAAAATATCATGCATGGGAATGGTGTTTTTGAGCCTACCTTTCTTCAAGCTCCAAACTTGATGAAGAAAAACTCAGGCTTCTCTGCTCTGGAAGACTCTGCTGTATTTTCCTGTAAAACGTCTTCCTATAGAATGCTAGCCGGATTCCATAGGATGTCTCTATGCCTCTGCATGATCTTGGTATGCTGGAGAATTTTGAACAGGCCAAAACAATCAGCGAAGGATGATAGGTTAATCATTTTGAGGAAGCAGAGGATGTATACTTCAGTTGAACATGATGCAAGTGCAAGTTAACAGCTATTAGGTCCCTATACTACTAGTGTAACCCCTTATTGTTATTAGTATAACCCACTTATTATATTGATGTACCCATGTAGTGCCCATATTGTTACTATTGTGCCCCATCGAAGCCCACTATTGTTATTATTATGCCCTTACATTATTATTGTTATGTCGGCTCTGATTATGTTATAACCCCTTAGACTCCTATATATAGAAAGGAGGTCTTTTCATTTGTATCATCCAAGAATTGTTCATTTATGTAATGTAAAGGAGGTTTCCCCCTCGAAGAGGCTGAATTCTAAGGCGTGGATCTCTCCTTTCTATCTTTTTGTGAGCTGGTTTCATAACATTTGGTATCAGAGCTTTGGATTCTAGGGTTTCGCTGCTCCAAACAGGTCATTGTGGCATGTTCGCTATAACTTTTTTTCTGTGATGTTTCAGAAGTCGAAAAAAAAACCCATTTGAGAAGAAATCGCGCTGAACCTTGGGTCCAAATTTCATATCTTTTCGCGTGATATTTTCGGAGATATGATCTTAGGAAGTTGGTCTTTTTGCAGACTCCTGAATTACACTCAAAACAGGTGACCTGGGGAAAATCGTCATAACTTTCTTTCTGAGCATCGGATTGAAATTTCGTAAGAAGCTACAGAAATAGGACGGACTGTAGTTTTCTTTTATATATTTTTCAGAGTCAAATGTTGAAACAGTGACACGTGGCACTTCATACAAGTTCGCTATACGGAACTAGTCTATAATCAGGTCACTGCGGGAGATTGTGCATAACGCTTTCTTGGAGAATCCAATTTGGATCAGACTTGTGGCATTGGAAAGAGCACACAGAGGGCTACTACAGGTCACAATTTCAGAACTTAAAGATCCGAAAGTACAGGGTTACAGTAATTTCAAGGTAGAGCTCCTAAAATCAAGAAAAAGCAAGATGAGGAAGTTTGATGGCAAGGATCCGTTAAATTGGATACTTCATATGGAGCAATATTTTGATATACATGGTGTACAACTGTTACAAAAGGTATGTATTGCATCTTCATATTTAGAACCAGATCAATTTTTATGGTACAAAGGGCTTTGTTCTCGTAAAAAACTTGTTACGTGGTCAATTTTCACGGAGGAAATGATAGCACATTATGAGGATACAAAGAGCAACACCTTCTTTAGAGCAACACCACAACAATTGGAAAGAGTAAAAGGGCTTTGTGACATAATGGAAAGCAAAATTATGGAAACCAGGAAGCATACCCCTCACAACTATAAAGATGGAAGTGTTGTTTCTCCCAGCCTTCCACAACCTACAAGCGTTACACCACAACAATTGGAAGAAAAAAGAGAAAAAGGGCTTTGTTACAATTGTGATAGCAAATGCACTAAAGGTCATAGGTGTGCTGAGAAGAAATTATTTTACATAGAATATGAAGAGGAGGAAGAAAAGGATCAAGAAACATCAAAAGAAGAGGATATACGTCAGGACACCACCCCAGAGAAAGAAGAAATGAATCAGACCATATCTCGTAAAGCATTGGCAAGAATTACCACTCCTCAAACTCTCAAGATAGAAGGACATATCAAGAAGAAAAAGGTGCAAGAAGTGAAAGATCACATCGAGAAAGAAGAAATGAATCCAACCATATCTTGTAAAGGACTGGAAGAAATTACCACTCCTCAAAAGATAGAAGGACATATCAAGAAGAAAAAGGTTCAAGCAGAGAAAGATCATATCGAGCATCAACAGCAAGTTCTCCAACTTTTAAAGGATAACGCCACTTCGGTGCAAAATCAAATGAAACAACAGGTAGATCAACATCGTAGTGAAAAATGTTTTGATGTAAGTGATTGGGTATTTTTACTGCTACATCTCAAGCAAGCTATTTATGAGAAGGAAATGTTGGCAATACTACATGCACTTAAAAAATGGCAACCTTACCGAATGGGAAGACGCTTCAAGGATGAGGATGTGGAAGCATTGTTTTGTGCTATTTATATTATCCAACCAAATTGGATAAACGAAGCAACGAATGAATGGAAGAAGAACGAAGAAGTATGGCCACTTATTCAAAAGTTGCAAAAGATCCCAATTCAAGCAATATTGCCATAAATTGAAGAGGAAGGAAAAATCATATTGGAACCTGGAGCAGTCACAGAAACAAGAACCCGACAGCTACGAAATCGATCAATTTCAGAGTATCTCATCAAGTGGAAGAACTTACCCGCTGAATATTCCACATGGGAGGACAAGAATTTTATATAGAAGCATCAAGAACTATTCAAGCGTTGAGGACAACGCTTTTTGAAGGAGAGGGGCATGTTAGGTCCCTATACTACTAGTGTAACCCCTTATTGTTATTAGTATAACCCACTTATTATATTGATGTACCCATGTAGTGCTCATATTGTTACTATTGTGCCCCATCGAAGCCCACTATTGTTATTATTATGCCCTTACATTATTATTGTTATGTCGGCTTTGATTATGTTATAACCCCTTAGACTCCTATATATAGAAAGGAGGTCTTTTCATTTGTATCAACAAGAATTGTTCATTTATGTAATGTAAAGGAGGTTGCCCCCTTGAAGAGGCTGAATTCTAAGGTGTGGATCTCTCTTTTCTATCTTTTTGTGAGCTGGTTTCATAACAACAGCAGTCTATGAGTTTCGGCTGAGCGCTCATTAATTCTGCGTGATTTTTGGTGGAGTGAGGTGGAAAAAACGTGTGCTAGCCCATATGAACTGCTCTGCTATCATGAACTGCATGTCTCCTTCTATTTGTTAATCAACTGATGCCCTGTGCACTGAAGTTCAACAAATCTTCCATTGTCTGTGTTTCTCAACTTCCACGTGAATGACTATCCACACATGTTGCGTGATTTTCTCGTGAGTGCTAGAGAACTGGATGTCAAGTTAACCTTGCTATATTCGTGGCTTAATTTCACCATTCCATTCGTTCATGCAATGCTTAGATTAGATTCATGCAATAGATGAACAAGGTTTAGTCACGTACCTAAAGTCAAATGGCTGTTGTGAAGCTTTTTGCTGCTGCATGCTCATATTCTGCTGCTGCATGCTTGGATCCTTTGGTTGCATGAGGGCTTGGCTGATCATTTTTGATTGTTTGTCCTTGTGCAGGTGTCCTCTGACCACATCTAAGCTGCATTCATTTGTTTCCATGTTCAAATCTGCACGTTCAAGCTGCTGCTGCTGCATTGTCACAGAACCAGAACTTGTTTTCGCCATTGCTCCCAAACGGTAAACCGGATTGATCTGAAACTTGCTGAGCATGTTCCTATCATCATTATGCATCTCCCATAGCAAAATCGTGATCAATGGATGCACGGATTTCGAGAAAAAGGGAAAATGGCTGAAGAGTTCAGAGGTCGATTTCTCGGAAACCGTGCATCGGAATCGGCTGAAACTGCTTGGGTAGGTTACCATCACTCACATGCATATCCCCATGAAACAGGTTTTGAAACAGATGCACGGATATGGAGAAAATGCAAAAATGGCTGATGGTGATGGAGGCTGATTTCTCGGAAACCGTGCATCGGAATTGCATGAAACTGCTCAGGCATGTTGTCATCAACCTTGTACAATTCCCCATAAAATGGTTTGTCAAATGGATGCATGGTTTTTAAGTTATGGCAAAAACAAATTTTGTTCTAGGTATTTTTGCTTCAAGGCCTTTTGCAAGTGTTTGCATGGAAGGAAAAACTGAGCTTGGGCTGTGATGCAGGTATGGAGATGATGGAGGAGGAGTTGGAAGATTGCATGAGGACTTCTGAACCCTTGAGGAAGCTACCATGTTTGCCAAACCACTTTTTGAAATCCATGTCTAGTTTCCCACAATTTCTATAGGAAGTTCCTGTAGAAGCACAATGAGAAGCACAATGAGGTGGAAAAAACGATGGAGAAAGGCAAGGGATGGACGCACAAGTGCTTGTAGGCCTAATCAACAGATTCCCACCATCAGATTCCATTTTAAACTTGAATTTGGTTCGTCCAAAGGTTCTACAGGATGTTTCCTGTAGAAATACAGAGCTTCCTGTAGAAGGCACAAGAAAAATTCCTTTAACCTTGATTTGAGTGATCCTCCTGACCTGAAACGTCCTTCTTGCAACCCGAAATTAGCCAATGGAAATTAGTTTTATTTTTCTTTTTCTTTTTCTCTTTTTTTTTTTTGAAAAAAAAAAACAACTAGGGCGCCTCATGGAGGTTTTCACCCTAATTGCCTGCCTCGGGCGCCTCCAAGGAAGGTTTTCACCCAGGGATCTTATTCCCTTTTTATTTTCTCTTCTTTCCAATCCATTGACTGCCTCATGGAGGTTTTCAATCAATGAGCCAATATAAGGCGCCTCTGAGGAGGTTTTCACCTTAGATTTTTATTTTCTTCTTATTTTCATTTTTTTTTTTTTTTTTTTTTTTTTTTCTTCTACCCTACCCTACTTGAAAAACAAAATCATTTTCAAGTATAAGAATACTTCCAATGGAGCCATGTGCACATCGAGATTAGAGAAAAAATGATGTGAAGGCTCGAAATGCATGCTTGGACAACTATCCGGACTTTAGAGACCAAATGATCTGACTTTGAAGGGATCAAACATAGCTGAGGAAGAGAGTACTGCTGCAACTTAGTCACCTTCTGAAACCATATCTCAATATAGCTTTGATATCCTTGGTCCTTTTACTGATCTGGATCATGTTTCATGTCACCTTCTAACATGACTTTCTCATCTTCCTCTTTTTGTTGATCTTTCTCTTGAATACATGGAAGATTTGATGGTAACCATGAGGAAGCTTTCTCGATCTCTGATTCTGATCTCTTCTCTTCATCAAGTGCAGCCCATGGTTCTTTGATCTCCTCTTTTGAATCTTCTTTTGTTAGATGTGATCCTTCAATGCTTTCAAGATGATCTCTTTTTTGCAATGCTTTTCCTGAGCTATGGTGAAGATCATTGAGCTCAAGAGGAGTCATTTGGATATGTTGTGCCTCAGCTTTGCAATTGGGTTGAGCTGCTCCATTGTATGGTTTTGGAAATGGTGGTACGGGTAGTTGAGTGGAGGTGTGAAATTGAGATGGAGATGGATGGCATTGTGGTTGGGTAGGCATTTGGGGTTGCCTTGGTGGAGGAGGAGGCGATGGTTGTGGATGAGCAGGTGGTGGAGGAAAATGAGCGGGATGAGAGTTGTACTGGGGCCTCCACTCCTGATAAGGTGCATTCCACTGAGGCTGTGGCTGAGCATAAGAGTGAAATGAATGAGCAACTGGTTGGGCATAATATGGATCTGTGAAGGAACAAGGAGGAGGTGTGAACCAGGAAGGATGAGCAGGGGGACCCCAAGAAGGCATGAAAGTGGCTTGGTAGGGGTCATAATAGGTCTCAGGTGTCCCTTGCAGTTCCTGCTGGTAAGATTTAGGTCCAGGCGGCTTCCTTTGGTTCATATGATAGAGTGGTTCAGTGGCTCCTTTAACTCTTTGATATGCAACTTTAAGTCCAGGCAAGGAAGGGCACTGATTCGTAGGATGGTATTCTTCACAGACAAAACACACTTCTAGGGAGTGCATTGGACATTCGTTCCTAGGATGCTTTCTAGTGCACCTAGGACAAAAGATGACCAAAGCCCTCTTGGCTTCCTCTTGCTTCTTTTGGATCCATAGGGTATCCAATTGCATGGCAAGAAACTGCGTCATATCACTCTTAAAATCTTCGATCTGATCCTCAAGTTCGTCTTTGGACAAGGGACTGCTCCCAACATTTTTGCTTGTAGCCATTTGCTCCAAAGGAATGGTTTCTTCTTCTTCTCCCCTTGAGGTTCTTCAAATATGTCTTGCTGTCCACCTAAGGGTTCTTTAATCACAGCCATCGAAGAAGAGAGAGAAGGTTGGCTGTGTGAAGCAGTGGGGGTGTTGTGCAATCATTTTTCTAACTTATCTCTACTCCTACAAGGCATGAAATGGAAAGACTTTTGATTGCTTTTGTTTTTTTTTTTCTCTGGTACCTGCAAAACTAAAATAGATTGAACTACAACTAACTATCTTGCTGAAATGAAAATGCGGAATTGAAATGAAAGCAGGAGGGGACTAATCTATTTTGCTCAAATGAAACTGCTGGAATGAAATGCTAGGCTACGCTTGCGAAATTGAAATGCTAATCTACGCTTGCAGAAATGAAATTACGGAATTGAAATGCTAATCTATGAAAGCAGGAAAGGCTAATCTACTTTTGCATAAATGAAATTGCATAATGGAAATGAAATAAACTACTTAGCAGAAGATTGTAGTGGAAAATAGAAGAAAAGCAACAATCACCAATACTCTGACGCTTCCCCGGCAACGGCGCCAAAAAGATGGTGAGCCCCAGTATTGTAGCAATAATGCTACAACTCCTGGAACTCCCTTCTTTAATTTTATCAACCCGGTAGTTCGTAACAAACTTGGAAGCGACGGTGATGTATGCACAAGTACTAGCTCTTGCCGCAGTTGTCACTTGGTCAGCTGGCACAAGTCCGCTAGGGGCTCAAGCCAACTTCTATGAGCTCTTAGAAGAAGCTTTTTAACTGATGGACGAAAGCTAACTCAAAGGAAGCTAATCTACTTGCGGAAAGAAACTGAAAGCCAAAAAGAAACACAAACCCTAGCAAACCCTAATTCTACCAGCTAGTCCTACTGATGCAAAGGAGAGAATGCAAACTACGAAAAGAGATGCCATTACTTCTAGGAAGGTAAAATGCATGTGTCTAAGTTATCACTATCTGAAGAAAACATCTTTTTGTATTTTTGATTAAGTTATTAGAAGTATCATGCATATGCTTTTAACTGGCTTTTCACTGTGCAGGGGTGGATCAAGGAGGAGAAATGCTTGGAAAAGGTTGGGAAGACTCGGAGAGGGTATAAGGGATCCCTATCATCCTTTCAGAGAGTTTCACAAAGTCAGGATGCCATGCAACCATGTTTATGAACTTCTACAGGAAGTCTGCAGGGGATTCTACAGGAAGTTCTGTAATTCTTCTTCAGGATGTTTCGTGATTGGGTTTTTGACTGATAGGTGAGTGGGAGAGAATGCATGAATGGGTAGGGAGGTAGGGTAGGGGCCTGAAATGACCCAATGACTGAGGGATGAGGTGATGAGAGGGTGTGGAAGTCTAGCTTGCATCAAAGAAGGTTTAGGCAATGGAAAGGCAAGAAGGTAGGGTTACGTGGCAAAAGAGCAGATGGGAGATGAGGAAACAAACTTGGTGATGGAGGAGCTGATCTGGACGAGGCTCAGATGAACGAGGAGGTGATGAAGGTGCCCTGCATAGTGTTTACCTGATCAAACCAACTACGTCTTGCATACAATCAAAATATTAGATGATCTATCTAACAGTTTAATGAGATCAATGAACAACAACCTTATTCATGACAAGAATCACGTACAGCATGTGAACAAAACATTATCAAAGAGATATAAACGCATGACTAACTCCTACCAATCCATCCTAAACATAAAAAGCTACTTCAACCATCAAAAGCAACCTAAGTAACAAAGCACGAATTAAATCTAAAGAGCAGATTTTATTTTAAGAATGCAGCGAACACACATAAAGATAAACAAGGGAGGTACTGGGCGCTTGAGATGGGCCCAACCCCAAGAGCTACAGCCTCCCAAGAGAGATTTAGAGCTGGTGCAAAGCTGGATTCATATTTATTAATCAAGAATGAAGAGTTACATCAAAACTGTCCACAAGGAGAGCTTGAGAATGAGCTGAAAGCAAAGCTAATCTATTGCATAAAAATCGAACTACAAACTAGCTAACTAATGGCTGCAAAATGACTAACCACTAGCTACTATCTACTGGATAACTAGCTAACATCCACTGGATAACCAAAATGAGGCCCTAAGCCTTCTTATTTATACAATTTGAGGACCCAACAGTCCTCCTAAAATTTAGGGACTTGGCTGCCCAAGACTTGGAGTTAACAGCAGTCCTACTTGACTTGCTTGGCTGCCCTTGTGCTGATTGATTCGGTGGCCCTTGAACTCCGAGCTGATGGTGGAGAATTCGAGGTAAGGGCCCATAAATGAAAGGGACACCTTCCTACAAATCCTCTCCCTTGTTCTCCCGTGAATTTGGCTGCCAAGTGCTCATTAAGACCTTCAATTTTGTCTCCAAATTGACCAAAAAGGCTACACAAAACACCCATTAGACTTGTTGGCATAATGACTAACCAAATTCACTCTATTAACATAAATATAATCAAAAACATGCAATAAACTAATGAGAATGGTGGATTAAGTCAAATTAGGAGGTTGAATGAGCCCAAATAATTATCCATTTTTGGGGCTCATCACTAATTAAACGGGCAAAGTGTACAAAGATATACCCAGGAATTTAGAAAAAGAGCTTTAATTCTAGGCATTTCTCTAGACTCACCTGAAACTTTGTTGAAGTATATAGGTGGTCTGCATAGCTATTTGAGGCACACCATTCTCATTTTCAACCCTACTAGCATAGATGAGGTATTAGTTCAGGCTACACATATAGAGGCTAGAGGTAAGAATTTGAACCCAAAGATTGGGGGATCATCAAAACCCACAACAAGCAAGAAGAAGCAAAAATGGAAGGAGAGGAAGACAAACACTGTACAGAAAGACAAACCTTCATGCACTCACTACAAGAAGGATGGGCATGATGATGAACATTGCTGGTCTTTGCATCCGGAGTTGAAACCCAAGAAGTTCGGTGGTAAGAAGAAGAAGGCTGCTGCTGCTATTCAGAAATATTTGGGGTCAGACTCAGCTGATGAAATAATAGTCACAACCATAGGTATAAAAGGTAAAAATTCTGAAGCATCTACAAGTAATTCTGCTCAATCTATTGATAATGAAGATAATTAGAGGAAAAGACATGATATTTTCATATTAGAGTTATTTCCAAGCATCAAAAGATTGATACTTTATTTGATAGTGGTTCACAAGTAAACTTGATTTCTGAAACAATTGTAAAGAAGTTGGGCTTACTAAAAACACCTCACAAGAAGCCATATCCATTAGGTTGGGTATGTGATAAAGCAAAGCTACAAGTGACTAGACAATGTAAACTTAGGTTTGCTATTGGGTCAACTTTTGTAGATGAGGTTGAGTTAGATATAATTCCCCTGAATATATGTGGTATTGTTTTAGGAAGTCCTTGTATGATAGAAAAGCTATTTTCTATAGAACTGAAAATAAGTATCAACTCACAAAAGATGGAATAAAATATATTGTAAGAGCTCATCAGCTCAGAAATAACTACACTATCATAAACTCACGGCAGATGAAAAGAATTGTAAATTCATGCAAGCAATTTTTACTAATGGTTGTAAAGGAAAAGACCCCTGATAAAAGCAATGCATTTGAAGGTTGTAATGCTAAAAAGAAAGCTGATTTAGAAAAATTTGTTTCAGAATATGATATCCTATTTCGAAAACCTAAAGGTCTGCCACCCAAAATGGAAATAGTACATGATATTCATTTGTAGCAAGATGCTCCATTGCCTAACATCGGAATGTACAGGTTATCCACTTTAGAGAATGCAGAGATCAAGAAGCAGGTACAAGAGCTGCTTGATAAAGGGTTCATAAGGCCAAGTACATTACCATGTGGATCTCTAATTGTGTTTTTGAGAAAGAAAGATGGTTCATTGAGGATGTGCATTGATTACAGAACACTGAATAAAATAACAATCAAGAATCATTATCCTCTTCCTCGCATTGATGATTGATCAGTTGAAAGAAGTTGTTTACTTTTCCAAGTTGGACTTGTGTAGTGGCTATTATTAGGTCAGAGTAGTAGAACAAGATGCATGGAAGACTGCTTTCAAAACAAATCAAGGGTTGTATGAATGGCTAGTTATGCCTTTTGGCTTAACTAATGCTCCTGACACTTTCATGAGAGTTATGAATGATGTACTCAGACCTTTTATTGATGATTTTGTAATTTTATATTTAGATGACATTCTTGTTTTCAGTAAAACATGGGAAGGACATTTGAAGCATGTAAAGCAGACTCTAGATGTTTTGAAAAGAGAAAATCTCTATGTTAAGTTATCAAAATGTGAATTTGGCAAAACATCTTTAAATTATTTGGGTCGTATTGTAGGGGGTGGTGAATTGAAGATATATCCCTCTAAGGTTGAAGTCATTGTGAATTGGCCTAAACCCAAATCTGCTACAAAAGTTAGGATCTTCCTAGGAGCAGCACAATATTGGAGAAAGTTTATTGCTAGCTTTTCCTTGATTGCAGCTCCCCTACATGCTTTGACAGGATTGAACAAGGTGTTTCAGTGGGGAGTTAAACAGCCAGAAATCCTTCGACACCTTGAAAGAAAAAATTAGTACAACACTAGTACTAGCATTGCCAAATCTTCAAAGACCATTTGAGATTGAAATAGATGCTAGTGACTATGCTATGGGAGCAATGTTGATGCAACATGGTAAACCCATATGTTATCATTCTGAGACATTTAATTCTGCAGTAGTTAATCATCCCACATATGATAAAGAATTGTATGCATTAGTACAGAGTTTGAGAAAGTGGAAACATTACCTAATGGGCAAAGAAACAGTTATACATACTTATCATTAACCACTTCAATATTTACACTCACAAACTAAATTGCAGCAATCAAGACACTATAGGTGGATGGGTTTTCTACAACAGTTTCATCTTTTCATCAGATATAAGAAAGGCATACACAATAAGGTTTCATATATGTTATCCATAACAATCATAAATGCATCTACTATACTTAAGCATAACTCAATATTGCATGAAAGCTACATTGAACAATATGCTCAAGATGTAGATTTTAAAGATGTATATGCAACTTTAAGTCATGGCAAATAAGTAGAAGAATTGGATTATCATGTTAAGAACCAACTCTTGTATCATTTGGGAAAGTTATCCATTCCTCAAACTGAAAGAGTTAACATAATCTGAGAAGCACATACTTCTCTAATAGCAGGCCATTTTTGGGTAAGTAAAACAGTTGCACAACTGCAAAGATTCTATGATTGGCCAAGAATGCATGTAACAGTTTCTAGATATATTAAAGGGTGTACCATGTGTGCTAAAAGCAAGCCCAACAATAGAAAATTAGGCTTGTACACTCCACTTCCAATTCCTTCTCATCCTTGGGAAAGTGTTTCCATGGACTTTGTTGGGGGACTGCCAAAATCTAGAAAAGGTCATGACTATTTATATGTTATTGTGGATAGGTTCAGCAAAATGTGTATTTTAATACCTTGTAACAAGCAGATTACAGCTGAACAAACAAAAAAATTGTTCTTTCATCATGTATGGGTTCATTTTGGGTTACCCACTTATATTATATCTGATCGAGATTCTCGATTTATTGGGAAGTTTTGGTCTAGTCTATGGGAGTTGATGGAAACCAGATTGAAAAAAAGCACAACATTTCATCCATAAATAGATGGTGAAACAGAGGTGGTCAACAGGACAGTGATCCAGTTGCTCAGAGGCTATTGCAGCAAACATCCCAAGCTTTGGGATGAACATTTGTGTTATTTGCAACATGCTTACAACCGTGCTAAGCACTTCTACACAAAGATCTCCTTTTGAGACTTGTTTTGGTTTTACACCAAGGTCTCCCTTGGATTTTGTCTTCAGTAAAGACATAATAGTTGATGGACACAGTGATGTGGACAAAGCAGCCAAGTTCATTGAACAAATCCAAGAAATTCACCAGGCAATGCAGGAATAGCTGGAAAGAAGCCAGGCCAAGTACAAGGCAAGGCATGATAAGCATCGAATTGAGCATAGCTTTCAAGTTGGTGATCAAGTCTGGTTGTACATTAGCAAAGACAGAATGCAAGGTGAAGGTAAGAAGCTGAAGCCAATAAGGTATGGGCCTTTCAAGATTCTTGAGAAAATTGGTGAGAATGATTTTCGCCTTGATTTTCCAACTTACATGCACATCTATTCAGTAGTTAATGCAGAGAACTTGAGATTGCTTGAACCTTCATCGGTTGAAGATCCCGAAGAGCAAAGTCAGTTGCCTTCTATTGATGATCTGTTGCCTAAATATCTCAATGAGTTGCAGGAAGATATAGTTCTGGACATGAAGGTGAGAACTACGCGCAGAGGGGATGTTGAGTACCTCAGAATCGGACTCAAAGGTTCAAAGCCAAGCGGTGCAAGATGGATAGAGATTGGACAAGTGAGGAAGTTGTATCCTCACTTGATTGATGCTTAAAAACCAACTTTTGGTGGTCCAAAAGCTTTTTCAGTGGGAAGGCATGATCCAAATGGATCCTAGAAAACCCTCTAAGTCTTCTAAAGATCAAAAATATCACATGAGAATAACTTTTAGAAAAGTCAGATAACACTATCGGGAGGCAAAAACATAAAGAAAACAGTGAAATGAAGCCTATCGGAGGTCAACGGAGCAATGCACAGGAGCCGTCGGATCTAGCCGATCAACGGTCCAGATCTGATTGGAAAATCACAATCAACGGTGGCAAGCGGAGGCTATTGACGAAGGCCACATGGAATATGCGACATCGATCAAGCGCACAGATCGACAGCCCAAGTTGAATCGCAATATCGCGTCAGCAAACCATAGAGGAGCGCTTACAAACGGCCCGGGGGTATGTGCGATATGCGATTGCGATCAATCGCATCGCAACATTGCATCAAAGCATTACAATGGAGTGGGGCCGATATAAACATAACTCGCAATAGCTGGACCCGATGGAGATATAGGTGATATTTCATATATTTTGAGATCCAGAAAACGACATTTTCCTTTGTATTTGCGTTTTTCATTAAATAAACGAAATACGAAGGAAATGTGCCGATGCAATGAAACCGGACCCAAAAGGGTTTATGAATGCAAATATATAATATTTCAAGTCCTTCTAAAGCCATTTTATGGGGGTTTTCAATGTTTTCATTTATTTTTTAAATACAAAGGGAAATCACGAAACAAGCGAGATTTCAGGCGGGCTGTAGGCGATAAGTGGTTTTGGCCGGGCTCCGCCCGAGCCCATACACTGGCTGCCACGTGTCCAAGCACCGGAGAGAGAAAACAACCCTTCTCTAGCGGTTAACCCCTGTACGCATGGGCCACCCAAAATGAACCTCAACTGTTGGATCTAGATCTCTCAGATCAACGGTGGAGATGCGATAAGTAATTAAAAGGCAGACTCGATAGAAGTATAGGTCGGATTTATGGATATTTGAAGTACGATGAACAGTGTTTGGGCAGCGTTTCCTATGTTTGAATGTATTTCTCTGTGTAAACAGAGGACGGCTATTTTGGGGATTTCAAAGGCCCGATGGTCCATTCCGTTATAGAACAAGTGGCCACCATCCCTGAAGGCATTTAGCAATGATTGCTAATGCTCAGAGGGGGATCTGAGCGAACATAAGCCAGGAAGCTAGAGAGCCTGAGAAGGAGAAACGAATAGACAACTCCGATTCTCTTTAAAGCCATAGACTGACAGAAAAGGAGACAAGCAGTGCTGAGACAGAGAGCAAACAGAGACAAAGAGTCAGTAAGGAGAGTCTGTGTACTCAGAAAGTCTTGGGGGATCCAAGTAAAGCCTTGTTGTTTTGTATCTGTTGTGTGAGACTCAAATTGAGCTCACTCTTGTAAAGACTCTGCTTCTGAAGACATAATAGAGAGGTCACCATTGAAGGTTGGACCAGGAGACATAGCCTAGGAGTGTTGGGTGAACTCCTCATTAAACTTGACGTGTCTATGTGTGTTTGTCTATTATGTTCTTTAACTGCTTCATTGTCTATGTATTTCACAATCTTATTGATCCAGATCTTGGAAAGAGGCCCCCAAGATCTAAGAGATTGAAATGGATCTTGGGGTAGAGAGAGCCCCAAGATCTGAAAGATTGAAATGCCAGAAGAAAAATAGGAGAATGCCCAATAAATAAAACCACAAAGAAACTTTTATTTAAAATAGTAATGCAAATAAACCAGCTAGGGCGATGGTAGCTTATCTCTGAGAAGAGATGTGGCGGCTACATGCCTCTGAGCTGTAAAGACTACATTGTGGCGGACCATCTGTCCTTTTACAAAATGTGATTTGTTACTTATAGTATTTTTCAGTTACAATACCATGGGTCAATTCCATGGGTGAATGAATACCATGGGTGGATTTTACAATACCATGGGCAGATGCCATTTACAATACCATGGGTAAATTCCATGGGTCGATGAATAATATGGGTGGATGAGTACCATGGGTGGATTTTACAATACCATGGGCGGACGCCATTTACAATACCATGGGTAAATTCCATGGGTCGATGAATAATATGGGTGGATGAGTACCATGGGTTGATGCCATTTTCCATTCGGATCATTCCTCCCTCCTTAAGAAGCAATGGTCCCCATTGCGTAAAGTTCCCTCCTGCAAAGCCTTTGTTGAATATGAAGAGCCACTGAAGATAAGGGTTTTATGTGGTTAACCCATAACCATGATAAACGAAGATCTGAGGATAGAGATACCCTGTAATGCTTGTGACCAACTGTGATGATGACAGTGTGCGGCCTAGCAAATGGACTTCGATGAAGTGTTGGTTTGTGGATGACCCATAACCATGAAGATCCGAGGATAGAGATACCCTGTAATGCTTGTGACCAACTGTGATACTGACAGTGTGCGGCCGAGCAAATGGACTTCGATGTTTGTGGATGACCCATAACCGTGATCTTTGTTGCTGATGAAGTAGCAGGTGCCTACATAGCCTGGGGTGGGAGGACACATCTCCAAATAACCCAAGCCAAATGCTGCTATGTTGAAATTGATAAATGTGAAGCAGGTGCCTAATAAAGTGGGGTGGGAGGGCACGTCTCCAATGGAAACCCACTCTGAATGCTGCTCCAGAATTAAAATGGACATAACTCGGCCAATATAACTCAGAATATTTATTATAACTTGTTTTTGGAAGCAGAAGGATCATTTTGCATCTTCCCATGTGAAGGAAATCCTTATCTGGGCACTCTAAGATCTTAGATTCGTGCTGCAACAGTTCCACCGTCACAAAAATTCTGATAAAATAGCTGATTTTAAATCAGCGATATCTCCCACATCCGAACTCCGATTCGACCCATTTTTTTTTTGAAATTGGGTGATGTTTCGAGAGGAATCCAGATCTGGTATTCGTTTCTGTAAATTTTGTACCAAATGTTTCATATATGATCTGCAATGGCGCCGCCCAAAAAAATTCCTGCAAAAAAATTGAGAAAAGAAAAATTCATCCTGCTTGACTCAAGAAAGTGCTCTGTGGAGGTTGTAGCACATGCCTGAAGTTTGTTGAATATTTATGCAAAATTTGAAACTGAAATATGCATCAAACCCTCATTCCCATGGAATCATAACCTGCTCCAATACCACTGATCCAGACTTAAATAGGAACGCAACAAATTACCCAGATAACCAAATACACAAAGATGCAGCGGAAATAATACTTCATTTCATTAATGGAAAATACTGATCCGGATCTTGGAAAGAGGCCCCCAAGATCTAAGAGATTGAAATGGATCTTGGGGTAGAGAGAGCCCCAAGATCTGAAAGATTGAAATGGCAGAAGAAAAATAGGAGAATGCCCAATAAATAAAACCACAAAGAAACTTTTATTTAAAATAGTAATGCAAATAAACCAGCTAGGGCGATGGTAGCTTATCTCTGAGAAGAGATGTGGCGGCTACATGCCTCTGAGCTGTAAAGACTACATTGTGGCAGACCATCTGTCCTTTTACAAAATGTGATCTGTTACTTATAGTATTTTTCAGTTACAATACCATGGGTGAATGAATACCATGGGTGGATTTTACAATACCATGGGCAGATTCCATTTACAATAACATGGGTAAATTCCATGGGTCGATGAATAATATGGGTGGATGAGTACCATGGGTGGATTTTACAATACCATGGGCGGACGCCATTTACAACACCATGGGTAAATTCCATGGGTCGATGAATAATATGGGTGGATGAGTACCATGGGTTGATGCCATTTTCCATTCGGAGATCCGGATCACTTATCGATCCATTGCACAAAGTAACATAGGCAAATCCATGCACATGAGTCTGTAATACCTTAATAATTGTCTAAGATCTCATTATCAGATCACTTTTATCTTCATATAGTAAATGTTGTCTTTTAGCATGTGGAGTGTTGCACAATGCGCAAAAGATAGTTTTGGTGTTTTCAAGGTGTAACCTTTGTGTAAATTAGTTGGTCTTACAATGTAAACATTTATTACACTAATTTCCAATGTTTCAAGAACTGTCGTACAAGTGTCTTCACAGTTGTTGCAAAGTGTACCTTTGGTATCGCACTTGGTGTAGGTCGTCACAATGTTGTCGCATTAAGGAAATGATGTTGTTCTTGTGCTCTAAGTGTTCCATTTTGTATCATAAAGTGATCTAAGTGTGTTTTCATATTTAGAGTCATGATTTTTCCTATCTTCCTCTCATTAATCCAACACTTACTCAAATTTGGAAATCTCTCCGATCAAACCACCCAACCTCCTTTAGCCAGTCTAAACTATGCATTGCGTAGTCTCAACCCTCAATCAACAACTTTACCTCTTGGCACTGCGCAATGTGCAAATTTTTCCTCCAAAAATTTTGCACTACATAATATTAGTGCTCAAGCCAAGCCCCTGAGCTCCATAAGTGTGCTATCCTAACCTCTAGCTAGCCTTGTCTGTGCACTGTGTAGTCTCAAGCTTCAAACCTCAACCTTGAGCTCTTGAACTATGAAACTACGTAATCAATTTTCCTCTCTCCCTCTAGAACTATGCATTGTGAAACTTCAAGCATCAAGCCTCAAGATTGAGGCCCTGAACACCTCAACTGCGTAATTTCCTAGCCTATTCTCCTGTTTGATCTACACATTGGGCAACTTCAAGCCTTAGGCTTGATCTCTTGGGTTTCTCAACTGCACAGTCACTTAGCCCATGCCTTCATAACTATGTACTGTGAAATCTGAAGCCTCAAGCCTCCAGCTTGAACCCTTGGGTCCCTCAACTATGTAATATTTTGACCCTGGCCATATTGAACTATGCATTCCACAGTCTCAAGCCTCAGTCCTAAACCTTGGAATATGGAACTGCATAATCCCCAAGATAGTCACTCAACTAGTTAGAATTTCAATCCCTAACAAGTGATTTCATGAAGCATATTAGGCAAGGGGTTTATCGTATTGATATCGTGTTGTCATGGGTGGATTGTAGCCATAGGTATTTTATTATGTCATGACAGGATGATGATGAAGGAGATGGAGGAGGAGACCATGCTAGAAGACACCTAAGGAGATGAGGAGATAAGATGATCATTGGGAAAGAAGATAAAGGAACACTGGATTATAACAAAAGATGGAATATCAAGACCACATTGAAGACTCTTTATCTTCAAGTCATAAGGAGGAGGAAGAAGAATAACATTCAAAATATTTTCAAGAAGACAAAAAGAAAGAGAAAACAAAAAGGGGCTTGCCATTTCCATGTCATCATGCACTCCATGTCATCAGTGTCATGTCATGTCATGTCATGAGCCATCATGTGGCATATCATTCGTGGATTAAGTATTTATGTATTGGAAAATGTAATGAAAAGTGAAAGTCTAAGAGTCATCTATGTAATGTGAAAAGTCATGTAGGAAGTCGAAAAGTCATGGGAATTCAAATATTCATGAGGGTAGTCCAAGAGTCATAAGGGATGTGAAGGATCACCCCATTTGTTATATATACACCCTCATTATTCATGAAAAGGAATTTTTCACCTTGGTTTCTCCCATAAAGCATCAAAGAGGTAGATTTAGTAATTTTGGGGACAAATTCGTGGCTCCAATGCTCCATTATTTGAGCTAATGATGTTCGTTGTATACATGTATCTTAGGGCTTTTACTTAATACTTGAATCCTGATGGACAACATGTTTTCATGCATGGATTGTGAATATTTGTAACATTGTTTTGTAAATGTTTATGATTCATGTTTTCTTTCACCTGCACTAAAGTAGTTGAACTATTTCACTTATTTTAGTTCTTATCATATTGAGAATGTGTTGTAATGGTTGTAACAATCGTTGCATCTATGTGGATTATTCTGCTTGATGTTAGGCAATTCTTTCTTTCTTTTTGTGCCTTTACTAGGGTTGTACTATTACCTCTCTCTTAGAGGCTTGATTTTCCTCCCTCTCCAGTAGAAGAACCTTGATACACCTACAACCGAACATTCACTAGCCACACTTACTTTCTTTTTCACATTCACTAGCCACACTTACTTTCTTTTTCAAAATCACCTATTCGTTTCTCTCTCTAGCTAACAGTTAAAGCCAAGGAAAGCATGTAAGAGTATACAAAAACTGGGGCCAATATTCCTAATGGGGCTCCTATTCCAAACAATGTGAGGTCTAATTGGCACTTCACATCAGGGAGAACCCCTTTGTTTACAGATTTCCAGCACACGTCAACAAATGGTGATAGAAGGAGGGCCAAAAGACAAGTTGTGCCCATTGGGTCCATTTTGAATCTTTTATCTTAAATGGATAATTATAAAATCATATTCTCAAGGTTTTTTCTAACCTATCCCCTGGTAAACACTCAATCCCCGATGAGCCTCTTTATCACTTGTCCCAATTGAAGTTTGATGGTGAGGATAGAACATCCATAACTAAGCACATATATGATTTTATTAAATTTTGTGAATATTATAAAATTGATAATCAATATTTTTCATGTGTGACTTTCGTCCTCACCCTTGAAGGTCATGTTAATTGATTTTGGCATACCTTACCATTTTCTTCCATCCACTATTTCCATCATTTCCTCTAGGATATTTATCAAGCCTTCGATAGGTATGATTTCCAGGATGTTCTTAACAGAATTAGTCAGTTAAGAATGAAGCCTAATGAACCAATTGAGGATTTCTCTAATCGACTCCTTCACCTTTGTTGTGAAATTTCTGAAGAAGATACATATTGGGATTTATTGAAACAAAAGTTTCAGCATTTTGTTCATATCTCTTTTTGCGATGAACCTAAACCACCTCATGTTTCTACTTCCGCAACTCTTGTAAATCATGAGACATCTCTAATTTCAAAGGAGGAATCTACTACTCCTTTTGTTCCTTGTCCTCCTTTTCCAATTATGATAAGGGTTCCTTCGTGCAATGATAATAAAGTTTGGAACTATGTACATGAAACTCATAATCCATCTTCTCATCCTCCTTCCTGTTTTGATTATTCAAATTCAATAGAGGAAATCTAGGAATGACCAATGAAGCCTATGGTGAAAACCAATGTTTCCATTCTTCAAGGTGATATTAACACTCGTAACTCTAATCTTGAATCTGATTTTCATTTATTTTATCCTCTATCGTCTACATTCCATGACTCTTTGTATCGTGATTCACTTGATCAATCTTCTCCACCAATGATTTTTTCACACTATCTTTATTTTCAAGTTGCTGGTACAAATTGCGATCAGGTTTAAGGTAGTCATAGTACATAGGTAGAGGAGCAAGAAGGTGAATATTATTTCAATATTTCTTCTCTTTCTCAAAATCCTCTGTGTGAAGATGGTGTTTTCTCATTCTTAGCTAATATTGAATTTGGTAATATTGGTAGTCAATCAAATGAAATTAGTTTGCATAACCAATCTCAAGTCTTGGGAAACAACCATTCCGATGAGGATGAATTTGTCGATATATATGATGATGAATACCCAAGTGCACCAACTGATCTTCTGGTTCCTCAAGAAGGTTCTAATTTAGAAGATTTAGATTTAGAATCTGATCTATTGAAAGGAGAAGTTCTTACCAAAACCTCCTCTTCATATCACTGTCGCTTGTTCCCTACTAATTGTGATGCATATACTTATGATGGAGACACTACATGTGCTGAAAATGGAAACAAGAAATGCTAAAAATATAAATTCCAAAAATAAAATATTCCAATTTTAATTTGTCTTTGAATTAAAATTGAGAATTAAAATTCAAATTTAGTCTCACCAGCTGCTTGAAAATTAATTAATTAATTCTTCTTGGATTAATTAGTTGTAGAAATTCAAGTTAGAAGTCTTTCTGAAGTCATGCAAGAGTTATCCCTTAATTAAGGAGATAAGATAGAGTTGTATTTGAGTTGTAATTAGTTAACTCAGTTTACTGATTTAAGTCCAGTTAAATTAGTTCCAAACTATTTGTGGAATTAATAGAGAGTTATCAGTTAGTTGATGCATGCATGCATGCAACTAGTGCTACTTAGTTAACTGAAGATTCTCTCATCAGAAACTCATGCATGTTTATTCTGAGAAAGACCCAGTTGAGTTAAATGTCAAGGACAATGTAATATCAGTTGGATGTGTTTGCCTATAAAGGAAACTCATTCATGCAATCAAGAAAAGGTTCCTTGAGGATTGCGCAATTTTACAGGGTGTGAGATTAGTGTGAGTGATCAGTGTTACACTTGGTAACAGGAGGATCACCCAAAGAAACTACACAAGGAAATAGGAGACTTGGAGGGTAGAGGAGAAGGCTTAGAAGAAGTCTTCATTGCCTATGAGCATCCAGGAGGATTGTATTAAGAGCTGGCTCGCTGTGCGAGCTAAGACTTTGTGTAATCCTGATGTATTTCCACCTTCTATGATAATACAGATAGTGGGGTTTTTAGCTGAGGCTTTCCCTTGAGCATTTTCTATGTTTCATGTGTATTGATACTTCTTCTTATGGTTATATGTGTTCAACTCTGATTCAGCTAGATCTATTAAGCTTCCGCAAGTTTGATTGTAGAAGTAGATTAAAGTATTTTGATTTAGTTATATTGCATTATTAGTTTAATCTACAATCAGATTTTCTACATAGATCTTAGAGGTATATTTGTAGAGAATTTTCAAGAAATTCTACATGGGATCGAAGCTAAGTTTATTGGAGCTATGAACAATATACTAAGAAGATAATTTGAAGTTTGAAGTTCGGGGTTGTAAGTCAAAATTGAATTCATCTCATACTTCAAGGTTGGTCAATGGCATTATATGGCTTGAGACTCGAGTATTCCTTTGATGGTAGCTTGAATTACATAGCATGGAAAGATCACATGGAGGTTGTATTAGAAGATAATGGTTTGAAGGATTTCATTGATCAAGAAATCCAAAAGCCAACTTCAACTAATGCACAAGAGTTGGCTGAGTGGAAGAAGTGTGTGGCGAGGGTGAGACAGATCATCCTTGAGGGAGTTCAAGACCATATTGTCTTGAGTCTCCATGGGAAGGATACTGCATATTCAATGTGGAAGACATTTAAGGATCTCTACCAGAACAGTAGCGACCAGAGGAAATTGGCACTCAAGGATAAGCTTCGAAGAATCAAGATTGAGAATGGTGATATTATTTCCACATATTTGAACAATCTCACCACCTGTAGAGATGAGCTTGGAAGTATAGTAATAACTACTGCCGATGTTGATATGGTGAGCCTCGCTCTCCTTGGCCTTCCTAAGAGTTGGAATAGCTATCGGGACTCTATGAATGGAAGGGAGAAACTACCGGATTGGGAACGACTGTGGTCGGATCTCATGTAGGAGGAGATCAGGAGGAGCACTCGAGATGCTTCTTCATCTAAGCATGATGATGAAGAAAATCTAGCCTTAGCAGGTAAGGCAAGGAAAGGGAAGAGGAAGGTGTCCTATTCCGAATCAAATTCTTCTCATGGAGGGAAGAAGGTTGACAAGTCTAAAGTGAGATGCTTTAATTGTCATGAGATGGGACATTATGTGACTAATTTCCCATCGAAGAAGTCCAAGAAGGGATCCTAAGAAGGATCAGAAGGTGAGGCATTAGCCTCTCAGTTTGAGATGGAATTTACCCTCATCACATGCATGGTGTCATCGATGGTGGGTTGTGGTTGGTTTCTTGACAGTGGAGCCTCATTCCACATGACTGGTGATAAAAGTTTATTTAGTACCTTGGAGGAGAAAGACCTCAAGATGCACATAGATATGGGTGACGATGAAAGATATAGTGTTTCAAGAGTGGGCACAGTTGCTTTTCAGAGGGAGTAAGGAGCTCTTATCACCTTGACTGATGTGAAGTATGTGCCTCGATTGAATAAGAACTTGGCTTCGATCATGGTATTGGAAGACTGAGGCTATGATGTGTTTTTTATTAAGGGAAAGGTTTTCCTTAGGCACATCCCCACGAGATAGGTGAAAAATATCAGTTCACGGGTTAAGAACCTGTATGTTCTTGAGGTTCAAGATGCATGCAAAGCCTTGAGGAGCAAGGAAATTGTTAGAGACCTGGTGGTTGAGAGGGAGAGTAGATTATCTCTCAACATGCAGTCCTAGAAGAAGTCTCAGAAAATTGTGGAGGAGCCACAATTGGTGAAGCAACTTCAGGAAGTGGTGGAGAAACCACAACTAGAGAAGCTAAGAGGAGACTGAGTGGAGGCATCCATTCATCTAGAGACCTCTAGTAGGGGAAATTTCGAGCCAGGTGGGCAGAGGGATCACATGCAGCCATACCTCCAAGTGTGAGGTGGGGCGATGTGGAATGATAGTCCCAAGAAGCCTGAAATTGGGTAGGGTCCATTGAGAGGTTTTATCTCATGGATCGTACCTTGCTACGGGAGCCCAAAGTACATAGTAGTGGGAGGAATCAGTGGGATTGATGCAGTCAGAGATAAAAGTGACAGAGGCTAGAGCAGTCATATACTGAAGAGTGTAGAGGCGCAAAGTTTTTAGTTGACAGAGGTAATAGCAGTCAGAGACTTTGATAACAGATGCATCATACTAATTTAGGTTGGATGTCTTTTTGTTTCTGATGTTGTTGGAGCAACAACACTAGAGAGAAGTGTTACATGCAGAACATTCCAAAGGTTAAGGATCAGGATCGAGTTGAATTCCTTTCTTGTTGAGAGGGAGTGTTGAAAATGGAAACAAGAAATGCTAAAAATAGAATATTCCAATTTTAATTTGTCCTTGAATTAAAATTGAGAATTAAAATTTGAATTTAGTCTCACCAACTGATTGAAAAATAAATAATTAATTCTTCTTGGATTAATTAGTTGGAGAAATTCAAGTTAGAAGTCTTTCTAAAGTCATGCAAGAGTTATCCCTTAATTAAGGAGATAAGATTGAGTTGTATTTGAGTTGTAATTAGTTAACTCAGTTTACTGAGTTAATTCTAATTAAATTAGTTCCAAACTGTTTGTGGAATTAATATAGAGTTATCAGTCAGTTGATGCATGCATGCATGCAACTAGTGCTACTCAGTTAACTAAATATTCTCTCATTAGAAACTCATGCATGTATATTCTGAGAAAGACCCAGTTGAGTTAAATGTCAAGGACAGTGTACTATCAGTTGGATGTGTTTGCCTATAAAGGAAACTCATTCATGCAGTCAAGAAAAGGTTCCTTAAGGATTGCACAGGTTTACAAGGTGTGAGATCATTGTGAGTGATTAGTGTTACACTTGGTAATAGGAGGATCACCCAGAGAAACTACGCAAGGAAATAGGAGACTTGGAGGGTAGAGGAGAAGGCTCAGGAGAAGTCTTGATTACCTGTGAGCATCCAGGAGGATTGTAATGAGATCTGGCTAGCTGCGAGAGCTAAGGCTTTGTGTAATCTTGATGTATTTCCACCTTCTATGATAATACAGATAGTGGGGTTTTTAGTTGAGGCTTTCCCCTAGTATTTTCTGTGTTTCATGTGTATTAATTCTTCTTCTTGTGGTTATATGTGTTCAGCTCTGATTCAGCTAGATCTATTAAGCTTCCATAAGTTTGATTGTAGAAGGAGATTAAAGTATTTTTCTTTAGTTATATTGCATTATCAGGTAAATCTACAGTCAGATTTTCTACATAGATCTTAGAGGTAGATTTGTGGAGAATTTGTAGGAAATTCTACAACATGCTCTTAAAGTTCTTCATCTGATGAGTTATCTTCTCAATTGGCACAAGGTGTTGAGGATATCCATGATGAAAGAGAAAATAATCAAATCATTGAGTATCCTTTCCATCCCTCATCATCTCTTGTCTTGCATAAAGACAATTATTCAAATCAACTTTCTTAGGAAATTTCCTCGATTCATTCATCTTCAGATTTGTGATTAGAAGAATCTTTCGACTTGAGTAATTTGGTTGTTTAATTTGAAAAACATGATAAAATGAGTCACAAAGATGGCTTCCATCCAGTTAGTTATGGTCTTATTGAAATCGGTGGTAGTAGTTATCCTCGCAATGTGCACAATATGCTTCAATCTTCAAAATGTGATTTTAAATCCTTGAAAGTTCTGAGACTTGTCAGGGAGTCGAGGCACTTCAAATTTCGTTGATGGTTATGTTAGGATCTTGTGACTCTAGTAAGGTCCCTGAACTAAGTCAGATCTGGTTTCTCTTGCGAAATCTTTCTCTTTGCATGGTTTCACCAGATGTAAATTATTTCTTGAAATATGTTTGGTATTGCATATGTAGTCTTTCCAGCTTTTAAGCTTTTATTCCTGATCGGATTCATGAACCTTATTCAGTTAATTCATCTTCATGCAAATCTCTTGTATCAAAATTGGGTTTGGAATGTGTATCTCTCATAGAATCATGGAACTGTGAAGTTAATCATTTCAAAAATCATCTTTGGCTGAAGCAATCATGTGTATCAAATTCATTTCAGAATAGTCAACTCGTGGTTTTTCTTGCAAATATTATATGATTAATTTTCTCCTTCATCACCCTTGAAATCCTCTTGAGTGCTAGTGAATGTGTGAGTTGTTACATGAATCAAATTCTTCTTTGTTCACTATGTCCTGAATGGTCTCATGTGTTTGTTGTGTTGGCATTCCTTTGGAATTATTTTGATGTTCACAGTGCTTGTACAATTTGTCACCAGTTATAGGAAAATGGTTTGTCAGATTTGACATGCGAGGGAGTTGACTCTATTGTTCAGAGCATTCACGGAGTTGTTCAAATTGATTTATCTTTGCTAACTACTAACTGGTAATCTAATTTTTTAATTAGCCCATCTGATCATTATGATTGTCACTCAATTTACCTTTTTCCCATCAACAAATCCAATGTCAGTTGTCCTAAATTATTTGATCCTTACGGTTTAACATCTCACTATTTGGGGACTTGTCAAGCAGTTGAGGAACTTCATCCTTCACTGATTGTTATGTCAGGTCCTCACTATTTTGACAAGCCCTGTAAATGTGATTAGGTTCATCTTCCCTTACAAGATTCTCATCTTGATAACATGCCTCTAATTCAAAATTCACCTTTTCAAGGATTTCAATATTTTCAAGAGGAATATTTCAAATTTTATGATCTAATCGCTAAATGGTTGGAGTAATCCTACTTATAAAGCTTCGTCAAAATAACAAGTTTCGATATTTCCTCATGATTGCTAAGAAGTGCAGTGCAGATGAAGATACATTTGCAAGTAGTTTACAAGGTTTGTGTAATTATGGTTTTCATTGAAAAGGTAAGAACACAAGTTTCTTAGAGGTAGTGGCTATGACATATATTTCTGCTGATAGGAAAGATCTTCAATTTGTTGTGAAAATTATTCAAGATCTTATCTTTTCCGTTACACATAAATTTATATTAGTTTTAATCGATCGTATCTTTATGATTACATTTCGGAAACAACTACGGTGGCTTCATTGTAAATTCCATTATACTTGACCCCAACCTTCTAGTTGCTTGGGTTAAGAGTAGGTTTAGCTACATGTTAGTTTCCTTTTCACATTCATCCTACACTCGTTTTCTATAGTTTCTCTTGTGTTTTCTAACTTTTGTCTTGCATCCTCTTTTCGGTTAGCCTCCTTTTGTTTTTTTCCTCCTAGTTTTGTTTCCTTGTGTTTTGTTTAATGAGACTTTGCATGAAAGGTGTCCTTTTTGGGTTGAAAAGATAGTGGAAAAATAGAAAAGGACTTTATGACATTGCAACATTTGGATAACTCTTTGTCCTTCTTCCTTATCTTGGTTACACATTTTGGTCGATGATGTTCCAACACAAAATACGATCCTTGAGTAAGGAAAGCCTTGTGTCAAACCATTTTATCCATGTCTATTCTAGAAACCTCATGCCTACACTCAAGTCTTTATGTTTTTTTTTTTATTCAGGATGATCAATCAAGTAGAGAAGTACAAGGGGAAAATATAAATTAGAAAACCAATATTAGAAGTCTTATATATCCTTGTTTGAAGGGAGAATGTCTTATGTTCTCAGTAAGTTAGGATGCCTCTTCTGACCATGAAATAAATAAGTGTTAATGTACAGTCCAATATAAAATAAATAAATAAAGGTGAAACAAGAGAAAGGTTTCCTACGTAGAGAGGTGAAGTAAGCAACTCCTTCAGGGTGTTGTCCAAGCTTGCTAGCAGTGGAGCAACACCAGAGATGAAAAACTATACTTTGAAAATATAAAGATCATGAACTTCATTACCATTTCTTGATTGGAAACATTATGTCATTGCTGATATTTTGTTGTGTTTAACTGGGTAAAGGAATGAAGGGGACTATGTTTATGCACGGGGTAAGTGGGGAAACCTTTGTAATACAAATGATGAATCAATACTCCCTGAAGAACTAGACCTTGCATGAAATAATTGACCAAGTAAGAGAACCTAGAGTTCTACTAGTGTGTCACCAAGTGTTGTCACTTCGAAAAACACCCTCCAAAATTTCACCTACACTTGAATTTTGGAGCCTACAATGGATCTTGTGATCGATCATTCCGAGGTCACTCCTTGATCAGTCGAAGTCACTTGCTCACACATGATCTGTTCGACCAAGTTCATGATCACATTATTTTAAGCAATCCTGAACAAGCATAGCACTGTCCATCAAGACAATTCTTGTGTAATGTTCAACCCATGTCAACAGTCAGTGCAGACTGTTATTGACAATCTCTCATTTTTTGTTGCATTTGTACTTCTATTTTCATGAGTTTTACAAACTGTTGTTTTTGCACACTTTCTCTTTCTCTAGTGTCATTTTCATGCTTTTGGCTGTCGCTTTCACTTTATTTCAATTTATTTAGTTTTTTTTTCATGTTATATTCACTATGGAATTTGTTTCTTTCATTGTCGTTCACGTATCGCAAGTGTCATTCACACTTTTATATTCATATAGTAAATGTCATATTTTAGCATGTGAAGTGTTGCATAATGCACGAAAGATATTTTTAGTCATTTCAAGGGGTAACCTTTATGTAAAGAAGTCGGTATTGCCATGTAAACATGTATTGCACTCATTTCCAAAGTTTCAATCACTATCACACAAGTGTTGTCACAGTCATCGCAAAGTTTATCTTTGGTTTCGCACTTGGTGTAGGTCGTCGCAAAGTTGTTTCATTAAGGAAATGTTGTTGATGATGTGTTCTAAGTGTTCCATGCTGTGTCGTCAAGTGATCTAAGTGTGTTTTCATACTCAAAGTCATTATTTTTCCTATCTTCCTCTCACTGATCTGACACTTAGTCAAATTGGGAAAACTCTCCAATTAGACTACTCATCCTCCTTTAGCCACCCTAAATTACACAATGCACAATCTCAACCCTCAAGAACTACCCTTGCCTCTTGGCACATCGAAATGTGTAGTTTTTTCCTCCCAAAACTGCACACTGCGCAATCTCAGTTCTCAAGCCCAGCCCTCGATTTCTAAAACTGTGCAATCCTTACCTCTAGCTAGCCTTCTCTTCTCACTACACAGTCTTAAGCATTAAGCCTTAGCCTTAAGCTCTTGAACTGAGCAACTGTGTAATCACTTTGCCTCTCTCCTCCATAACTACACATTGGGCAACTTCAAGCCACAATCCTCAATCTTAAGGCCTTGAACCCCTCAATTGCGCCATATCCCAGCTTGTTCTCTTGTCTGAAATATGAATTGGGAAACTTCAAGTGTAAATATTAACCTCTTTGGTTCCTCAACTGTGGAGTCACTCAGCCTAGGCCTTTATAATTATGCACTACGCAATATCAAGCCTCAAGTCTCCATATTGAGCCCTTGAGTCCCTCAACTATGCAATCCTTTGACCTTGGCCATCCTAAACTACACATTGTGTAGTCTCAAGCCTCAGTCTCAAATGTTGGCCTCTAGAATTGCACAATCCCTAAGTCAATCACGCAACGAGTCACCAGTTCCAACCCTAACAAGTTAATTCATGAAGCATATTAGGTTGGGGTTAATTCATGGGTGTATTTCAGCCGCAGGTATTCTATTATGTCATGAAAATATGATGATGAACAAGATGTAGAATGAAACTATGCTAGAAGACACTTAAAGTGTTGAGGAGATAAGATGATCATCATGAAAGAAGGCGAAGGAACAATGGATTATAACAGAAGATGGAAGATCAAGACCACATTGAAGACTCCTTATCTTCAAGTCATAAGGAGGAGGAAGAAGAAGAACATGCACCATCGTTTCAAAACGACACAAAGAAAGAACCAAAAAAAAGTGAATTGACATTGTCAAGTCATCATGTAGTCCATGTCATTAGTGTCATTTCATGTCATGTCATGAGCCATCATGTGCCACATCATTCGTGGATTATGTAATTCTATATTGGAAAACGTAATGTAAAGTGGAAGTCCAAGAATCATCTATGTAATGTGAAAGGTCATGTAGGAAGTCAAAAATTCATGAGAAGTAAAACAATCATGAGGGTAGTCCAAGAGTCATAAGGGAGGTGAAGGATCACCCCATTTGTTATATATGCACCCTCATTGTTTATGCAAAGGACGTTTTCACCTTGGATTCTCCCATAAGACATCATAGAGATAGAGTTAGTACTTTTGGGGAGCAAGTCGTGGTATCCAATGCTCCATTATTGGAGCTAGTGATGTTCTTTATATACATGTATCTTGGGACTTTTACTTAATACTTGAAGCCTGATGGCCAACATGTTTTCATGCATGGATTGTGAATATTTGTAATATTTTTCTGTAAATGTTTATGATTTATGTTTTATTTCACCTACACTAAAGTAGCTGAACTTTTTTAGTTATTTTAGTGCTTATCTTATTGAGAATGTGTTGTAATGGTTGTAACAATCACCCTATCTATGTGGAATATTCTACTTGATGTTAGGCAATTCTTTCTTCCTTGTGTGCACCTATACTAGGGTGGTACTATTACCTCTGTCTTCGAGGCTCATTTTTCCTCCCTCTGCTGACAGCTAAAGCTAGGCAAGCTTGTAAGAATATATGGAAATCAAACTGATATTCTAGATGGATATCATATTCCAAATGGTGTTAGGTGTAATTGGGACTTCACATTTGGGAGACCCCCTTGGTTGACAAATTTCTAGCACCCATCAACACTATGTTGAGCTTGCTAAAGGTTTTACCCGACTATTAGAAAAAGGGGTCCCCTTTCTTTGGGATAACATAGCCCAAAAGGCTTTCGATGCTTTGATGTACATGCTTACTCCCACACCTTTCATTGTAGCTAAATTTTGCACAGCTAAAATGTCAAGATATTAATAGAAAACTCCAACACATGATCAAATTTGCATAGTTTTATGATACCTATTAATATTTGTTGGTATCTCTACAAGAGGAAGACTTTCTTGGTTCCTTGGATATGATAAGAAGAATGTAGCATGAACAACTCCAAAATTCTATTGAACAACCTTGTGGAAACAATGATGAGAATGAGGTACATTTAAAGGATAAATCTAAAAGTGAAGGATAGTTCTTGAAATTTAGAAAGAAGAAGATAAGTCAAAGTAATCTCATTTAGAGGTCTCAAAAATTTTTGGGGCAGATAACTTCCTCAATGAATATTTTTCTACAAGATAATTATTTTACCATTTTTTATATACTCTTCACAAGTATATTGAATTTGTTTTAACTTCTTTAAGAGAATAAGAGAGAAAGCAGTGGTTATAATTTGTTATAAAAACGTTCTATGAGCTAAAAATTGTGTTTTATAATAATTTTAGTGCTCTCGGTCTGTTGTGAAGTCAAGTTATTTAAGTTATTCTATTTTATTTAAAAAAGAAGAAGAAAACATTACTAGGCCATGCATTGATGTGCACATGAAAGAAGTGGGTCAAAAATCTTGTCCACACCCATTGAAATAGCCCCTGACTTCTATGATACCAGATACTAAGTCGACCATCTGAGAGAGATATCAGTTATTATAATATGTATTTAGGATCTACATTTTCCTATTAAATGTTTCTACAACATGTTAACACCTAAATCTGCCTTAGGCTGAAGAAGACAAGAATTAGGGTAACCACAAACCACGCTCAGTCTCATAGCTAGCCCTACGAGAGCAGGAGAGGGCTCTCTCCGAGTCACACTCAGCGAATGGATATGAAAAATGGTCTGAGATGACTTACAATACGATGTTTACCTTAGGCTAGTAAGTGAAAAAGGATTTTGGAAAATATTTTTGAAAGTGACTGAACTTCTGAGATGTATATGGGACTGGCGCTTAGCAAAGAACAGAGAAATGAGAATGAAGGCACAGATTATTCCGTGAGGCAAGGTAGGCGGGAAGCGCAGCAATTTTAACTTAAGGTGACGCGGAATGGAAAGATCGCCGAAGATAGTGAAAAGGGCATGGACGCATGAATCCTTTTCAATAGAAGAATAACACTGCACATGAAATTTTCCCACAGGCAGAGCAATATAAATTGAATTCTACCTAATCTCACTTAGAAAATTTCACTGAAATGAAACATGAAATGAATTATGAAACATAACAAGATACATATGGAACATAAGAACACATTTGCTACACTCACAACCACAAGAATCTCATGAAACAGAGCCACTGCCTTTCATTAACTCTCTGTCAAAAATACACAGTGCAGAAACAAAGTTTCTTTCCCACAGTCTCCTAGAAGTTACAAGCCAGCCAACCATTTGCAAATAAAATGTATAAAATATATAGAATATGTGGAGAAGGGATGGAACGCCCAGGGGTTGGGAAGTTACTCAAATTATTTCGAAATAGAGATGGAGAGCCAACCATCAGCTACAGGTGTAGCGCTCTCAAACGTGACATTTGGCTATGGTGACCCTTTGCATTCTTTGCCACTTGGATAGAAGCCCACCTGGAGAGAAAACTCTTTAAAAGATGCCTTTGGTGCCAAAAAACCAAAGAGTGGATGACCGGGCCCACTTGGAGAAGTCGCGACCCGAAATTTCACGAAATGGGAGCAAACTGGGCAAAATTTCCTCTGTGCGCCACGCGCTTTTCTCTGTGCGTCGCGCTACTTTGGGGCCTGTTTTGGGGCACTTGCAGGTGTCCAAAATGTGCCCAAGTGGGCTTGTTGGAAAGCTTGGCCTGTCTACTTTCTAACCCCACTAGAATTTCTGAATTTGAAGCTCATTTTCCCCTCCAAAACTTCATTCTCCCAAGACTGCTTTCTGTGTGTCCAAAAAGTGGCAGAGAGGCCATTTTTGGGTGTTTTTTGACCTTTAGGAGACCCAAAACTTATCAAAATTTCTAGCTCGGACACCAGTAGACGTATTTTTAAATGCTCCATTCCTCGATTTGAGTTCTATAATTTTAGCGCCGTGTAGGGTGTGCGGCGCACACGGAGAAAATCCCTGTTTTTCGACCAAAAAATTTCCCTGTGACCAAAGTTTGCCCAAATTTTTTGAAATTTGGGCTGGAAGTTCTCTATGGGGCACCTTGCTGAGCCAAGGAAGGCTCAACCAAGATTCTAAGCCTATATTGCTCTTTTTCCCTTTTTTCCCTTTTTGTGGCTTTCCTCAGTTTTGCTTTCAAACTCCTTATTCGGGCTCTCAAACTCAAGTTCCGTGTAATGTAATGACGAGCCATGTGTCTCAGCAGTGCGTTGTCTTTGTTGGCCTTGTTCAACATGTTGTCCAAGTGCATGTTAACTCTCTCGAGAACAAACTCACGATCATCAATAACCTGTTGCCCCAATGAAGTGAATTCAATCCTCCTCTGTTGGGCAGTTAGGCGATCCTCACGGATGTTCTGCAGCTCCATGATCACATGCTGGTCTTCTAGCTATTTGTTCCTCTGCTCCAAATACCTGATGTTCCATTTGGTCATCTCCAACTTGAGTGTCAAGGAGTGAATCTCTGTCTCTTGCTCCTAGAAGATCTCTTTCAGCTGTGCACTTTGTGGACGTGTATCTGTATCATCATCATCACGAAGGAGAATGAGTCTGGTCTTTCGTTCACTTGGTGGCACACCTGAAGGCCCCTCCTCATGCTTGGGATTCTTCCCCTTGTCCTGTACCTGTATTTCCAATGTAGGAAGCGAGGCCCCTTCCACCCCTGGTGGAGATAACACTCGCTTTGCTACTGCAAACAGGCCTGGTGCCTTTCGGATAGCATCTCTGATAAGTGATGGAAAATGGCACCACAGTGGTCTCATGGCGCTCATGCTGATGAGAAGGACCACCTGTCTCATGTTTTGCCTCTGATACTACCTGTGGGGCACTGAAGAAGTCACGGGAGATGAAGTCCTCCCAAGCAATGCCCTGCAATCCCAACTGATGGTCCACCAAAATCTGGATAAGAGCAAAGTGATATACGCTGTTGAGTTGCTGCCGAGGGGTCTTGTGCTGCATGAATTTTCTCATCCTCTCTATGTTCCCGCAAATGAAAAATGGTAGGTTCACCATACGCACCCTGGTAAAGTGCATGAGCAACCTGATGTGATATGCATAAAGGCGAGAAAACCTCCCCTCACAACTGAAGTATTTCATGATCAATTTCATGAGCGGAGCATACTCATCTCTCAGAAATCTGAATGGGAAAACTCTAGTGAGATGACTCAAACAACTGGCCTTAATGTAAGGCTCATAAAGTTCCCTCTCCACCTTCATCTTCTTGTGCCATTGTTCTCCCACATTCGGTATGCCTGTTGCCACTGATATGGTTTCGGGTGTCAATGTGAAAGTGACCCCTGCCAAGATAGACTGTCCTCCTTGCAGGTGAAGTGTAAAAATATGGGCCAACTCATGATGAATCCTGACATTTGCCACCCTCTGAAAAAATTTGAAACATGCTAAGTGCTGGAAACAAGACATAGCGAGGGGGCATGCCTACAACTCAGTGAGGGTGTTTGGTTCATCCCTGAAATGTCTGCCACTCCTAGGTCTCCAGGGAGCCTGTTCTCCTGAAGCTGTGTCACTGTGAGTTTCCCCCTCATAATCTAATGAAACTTCTGATGCCATTACTATTGTTTATACCCTGAATTTCTTTTTTTCCCTCCGAATCCAATGACACTGATGAATGCTCTGAAAATCTATTACCAAGGGGACAATAAAACAAGGGAGTGTTAGGAGGGGAATGATTAAATGGGGGATAGGGGTTTAAAGGGGAAATTTATCAGGGATTTGGGAGTGTTTGGGGTGTGGTTTTGATGGGGTAGGGTTAAGGCACTTTTGAGCTATATGAGTAAAGGGGACAAAGGGATAGGATTGCACTGTAGCTAGGGTAACCATTAGGGGAAAATGCTCCAGAGGAATTAGCTGACAGAGGTAGGGTAGGAGCATAATTGATAATTAAGTTACTGTAGCAAAACCCTAGCTATTTTTCCATTCTTTGTGCCATTTTGTGTCTGCTTGATAGAAGTTTTCCTTTGATTTCATGGCCACCAAGATATATTTTTCCTTGAGTTTAGGATCAGTGGTGAAAATATTTATGGGCATTTTTGCAATGTTGATAGCCAATTTACAAAAATTAGGGAGATTTGGTGCTTTTTTAGGCTCACAGGCCTGTGCGCCGCGCGCTTTGCCCAGTGCGCCATGCGCCGGGTATGCGCCGCGCCAGTGTAAAGTTAACACTGTGGCCGGGCTCCCAGTGCGCCGCGCACCCTGAGTGCACTGCGCCACATTGTGTGTGCACCACGCGCGGTCAAACGACACAATTTGCTTGGAAAAACAGGGGATGGGTCTTAGTGGAGGTTTTTAAGGGGTTTTCTTAGGAGATATGGGGGATATGGAGGTGAAAACGATGAGGAGTGAGAGGAAAAGGAGAGGGGAAACAAAACCTTGGTGGATTCTTCAAATTTACAAACCCCCATTATCATTTTTGCTTTGAGGATGATTGGCATGGATGGCCAATATGTTTTGGATCTCACTTGACGTCTTAGAAACAGCTAAACATTGACCAAATTGATTGGAGGAGAGGTGTTATAAAGCCTACCTCGTGATTTGATAGCTTTCGCAAAGATTTGAAATGGTTTGGCACTGTTTTGGGCCGTTGAACTGTGTGCGCCGCGCGCCTTATATGTGTCGCGCCCTTGCAAATTTTCCACTACGGGTTGGTTGCCAGTGCGCCGCATGCTGTGTGTGTGCCACGCTCCTTGGTGTATGCGCCGCGCTCTCTGTAATCGCCTCCCAACTCACTCAAACCCTCATGAATTTGCTCCTTTACCTCTGTAATTTCTTTCCAAGCTTGCCAAAGCACAAATGATTTTTGTTTTGGGCTAAAACATGTATATATAGGCTTTGGGAGAGTTGGGTTTAATTTTTTCTTCTTTGAAACCCTCTTTCTAATGTTTGAGTTGTGCACTTTTTATTGACTTTAAAACACTCTGCTTTTCCATTTTTCTTCGAAATTGTGGCTCTCTTGATGAAATTTTTCAGCATTTCTTTGTGAGGACTGTGTGACTGGGCCTCTGGCTTTGAAATCCATGTCAAGCACCGTCCAACCATTCCAGACAATCAGCGACATTGGCAAGTGTTCCAAGATGATGAAGAGATTAAGGATTTTTTGCTCAACCAAGGCAAGTTCAAAGAAACCTTAATTGATGCGGAAAACGATGAAAACAAAGGGAATGGTACAGAAGAAGTGCAGATCAATCAAATGGACGTATTACAGCTGAAGAATAACATCATTCTTAAAGGCTTGATACCCCTAGAAGAACTTTTCGATCAGGATGATGTAGCCCGCAAGCCAACATTGCAGCCAACGGAAAAGGGTGTGGAAGAAGTCAACATTGGTACAGCTGCAAATCCAAAATTGGTGAAATTGTCCAAAGCATTACCACCAAAAATCAAGGACAAATATATCAGTTTGATGGCTTCATTTGCAGATGTATTTGCTTGGGATTATTCTGATTTGAAGACTTATGATACAAACATCATTCAGCACACCATACCTATCAAGCCCAATCAAAAGCCATTTAGACAAAAGCTAAGAAGGATCAATCCAAAGTTGCTGCCATCCATCGAAAAAGAGCTAAATAGGTTGTACAAGTCAGGTATCATTGTGCCTATCATATTTTCAAATTGGATATCTAACTTAGTGCATGTACGAAAGAAGACCGGTGAGATCCGCCTTTGCATTGATTTCAGAAATCTAAACAAGGTCTCATTGAAGGACAACTATCCACTGCCCAAGATGGACCATAAACTTCACCGAGTAGTGGGGGAATCTCGTATGTCACTGCTTGATGGTTATTCCGAATATAACCAAATTTCTGTCCATAAAGATGATAGAGATAAGACAACATTCACAACTCCATGGGGAACATTTCACTATGCCAAAATGCCATTCGGTTTGAAGAATGCAGGTGCCACATTTCAGCGTGCAATGGACTTGGCATTTGCAAATGAGAAGGATGTGTTTTTGGTGGTGTACTTGGATGACTTGATGGTGTTTTCAAAATCTAATGAAGAACACATGCATCATCTAAAAATTGTCTTTCAAAAATGCAGGAAATATGGTTTATCGTTGAATCCTAAGAAGAGCTTGTTCGCCATGGAGGAAGGCAAATTACTTGGGCATATCATTTCAAAAGATGGCATCCGCATAGATCCAGCACGTGTCCAAGCAATTCAGCAAATCGATCTGCCTAGGAACAAAAAGGAGATACAGTCATTCAATGGTAAGATGAATTTTCTGCGTCAATTTGCACCTAATCTTGCGGAACACTTGAAAGAAATGACCAACATGCTTAAAAAGGACAGCCAGATGAAATGGATGGATGAGGCTGTAAAATCTTTCAACTTGGTCAAATTGGCCCTTTCTTCAGCTCCAGTTCTAGTCATCCCGGATTACACTCAAGATTTCATCTTGTTTTCATTCGCTTCTGAGCACACTATGGCAGCAGTACTATTGCAGAAGAGGGATGATCATGAAATACCTATTGCATTCTTCAGCAGGGCTATAAGGGATGTAGCTTTGAAGTACAACATTATTGATAAGCAAGCCCTGGCATTGGTGAAGGCACTGAAGGATTTCCAGTTGTATATCTTACATTCTCACATTCTAGCCTATGTTCCTAATACTGTTGTGAAAGATGTTTTAGTGCAGACTGATCCAGAAGGGAGAAGAGGCAAATGGATCGCAGCCTTGCTAGAATATGATGTGGAGATAAAGCCTACAAAGTTGGTCAAAGGACAGGGATTGGTGAAGCTAATGTCTGAGTCAAATTTGCATGCATTGGACATAAATCTGATCGCTGCCTTGTCCGCTGAGAATGATGAAGAAACTTCAGTTCAGGTATTCGAAATGTTTGCTTTGTCCCCATGGTATTCTGATATAATATACGTGCTGAAAAATCTATCACCACCGCCCGGCATGGCTAGGAACAAAGTGAGAACACTTAAATTGAAAGCTGCCAAGCTTTGTATTTTGAATTCTGCATTGTATTGGAAAGATCTCGGTGGCATTTTGTTAAACTGTCTAGTGGAAGAGGAGGCAAAGAAAGCCATGGAAGATTTCCATGGAGGAGAGTGTGGTGTACATCTGTTTTGGAAGTCAACATCGAACAAAATCTTGAGAGCGGGGTACTACTGGCCTACTTTGTTCGCCGATGTGCATAATATGGTAAAGTGCTGTCATAAGTGTCAAATTTTTAAAGGGAAACAGAAATTACAGCCTTTTCCACTTAAGCCTATCGAAGTGAGCGCTCCATTTCAACAGTGGGGGTTGGATTTCATTGGGGAAATTCATCCCGCCTCTTTCGGACAACATAGGTGGATCCTTACAGCCACGGACTACTTCACAAAATGGATTGAGGCAGCACCTACCAGACAAGCGACGGACACAGTAATCATCTCATTTCTCGAAAATAACATCTTGTCTCGCTTTGGTTGTCCAATAAAATAATCACTGATAATGCAGCAGCTTTTAAATCGAAAAGGATGGTAGAATTTTGTCGTAGATATCATATAATTTTGGCTCATTCAACTGCCTATCATCCACAAGGCAATGGATTGGCGGAATCTTCAAATAAATCTTTGGTCAACATTATCAAGAAGCTGCTGGAAATTAATAAGAAGAGCTGGAACAAGAGGCTAGTTCATGCACTTTGGGCAGATCGAATCAGTCAGAAAAAGTCTATTGGCATGTCTCCGTTTGAGCTGGTTTATGGTGTGGACACAGTATTTCCCGCTTCCCTTGCTGCCCCGGTGGTCAAACTTCTTCAGGAGGCCGACAGTGAGGAAGATCCCATGCAGAGAAGGCTGAATCAAATGATCCACTTACATCAAACAAGAGAGGAAGTTTTCCTAAACACATCCAAGTTGCAGGAGAAGATAAAGAAAATTTATGACAGAAAAGCTAAAGCGGATAAATTTCAGTTGGATGATGTGGTGCTGAAGTGGGATGCAAGGAATGAAGAGAAATGCAAGCACGGAAAGTTCGAAAACTTGTGGAAAGGTCCTTTCAAGATCGCAGCATATAGGGGTCAAAACACCTTTCTTCTTAAAGAAATGAATGGGGAAGACTGTCCTGGAGGGCCGATCAATGGTCAGCTGCTCAAGCGGTATCATTGTTGATCTATTAACGCTGCTTCCACTGTCATTGTAAATACCATTTTTATTTCAGTTTGGTTTCAGTATGTACAGTCAGTTTTTGAGCTATTCCAATTGTCAAGTTTGAGTCAATTTCTTGGTTACTCCAGTTTTGTAAATAAGTCAGAGTCTTGTGCTATTTATCAAAATGATGACTCCATAGCCCAATGGACCAAGAGACACTGTCTAGCTCCTCCAGAGATCTGCTGTTATTGGCACCTCCAAGGAGCTACCATCCCCCATTGGAGCCAATGTTAGAGTTGGTCTGGTTAGCCCTCCGTCACAGATCAAAGCTCTTTGTGCATTTCAATTTTAGGTGTCCCACTTCATCCACTCAGTTGCATTTCGCTAGGGACATGTCATGATCTGACGAAGAAAGTCATGCTACTCATTTTCCCTCATGTCTAGCCTCTGCTGGTTCAGGTCTTGGTCCAAAATCAATCAAATTCATGATAGTCAAGGTCTGGTCCTGTTACAGGACAGAGTCATTTTTTATGGTTTGGGTCTAGAAATTCATCAGTTTGGTCTCTGAAAACATGTCCAGAACAAGCCATGCAGGCCAGAGGGAGACCTTATACACCTACAGTGCAGAAAGCTTCATCATCACCGCAAGAGACATCGACTCTTCTTCAAAACTCTGTTTTGAAGAACAGTCAAACAAGGTCAACTATGACAAAATTTTCTAAAAATTGACAGTTGACATTTTCAGATGCAGTCATGGATTTCAAAGCCAGAGGCCCAGTCACACAGTCCTCGCAAAGAAATGCCGAAAAATTTCATCAAGAGAGCCACAATTTTGAAGAAAAATGGAAAAGCAGAGTGTTTTAAAGTCAATAAAAAGTGCACAACTCAAACATTAGAAAGAGGGTTTCAAAGAAGAAAAAATTAAACACAACTCTCCCAAAGCCTATATATACATGTTTTAGCCCAAAACAAAAATCATTTGTGCTTTGGCAAGCTTGGAAAGAAATTACAGAGGTAAAGGAGCAAATTCATGAGGGTTTGAGTGAGTTGGGAGGCGATTACAGAGAGCACGGCGCATACACCAGGGAGCGCGGCGCACACACAGCGCGCAGTGCACTGGCAGCCAGCCCGCAGTGGAAAATTTGCAAGGGCGCGATGCATATAAGGTGCACGGCGCACTGGGAATTTCATGCGGCACACACAGTTCAACAGCCCAAAACAGTGCCAAACCATTTAAAATCTTTGCGAAAGCTATCAAATCACGAGATAGGCTTTATAACACCTCTCCTCCAATCAATTTGGTCAATGTTTAGTTGTTTCTAAGACATCAAGTGAGATCCAAAACATATTGGCCATCCATGCCAATCATCCTCAAAGCAAAAATGATAATGGGGGTTTGTAAATTTGAAGAATCCACTAAGGATTTGTTTCCCCTCTCCTTTTCCTCTCACTCCTCATCGTTTTCACCTCCATATCCCCCATATCTCCTAAGAAAACCCCTTAAAAACCTCCACTAAGACCCATCCCCTGTTTTTCCAAACAAATTGTGTCGTTTGACAGTGCGCAGCGCACTGGGAGCCCGGCCACAGTGTTAACTTTACACTCGCATGACGCATACTCGGCGCGCGTCGCACTGGGCAAAGCGTGCGGCGCACAGGCCTATGAGCCTAAAAAAGCACCAAATCTCCCTAATTTTTGTAAATTGGATATGAACATTGCAAAAATGCCCATAAATCTTTTCATCACTGATCCTAAACTCAAGGAAAAATATATCTTGGTGGCCATGAAATCAAAGGAAAACTTCTATCAAGCAGACACAAAATGGCACAAAGAATGGAAAAATAGCTAGGGTTTTGCTACAGTAACTTAATTATCAATTATGCTCCTACCCTACCTCTATTAGCTAATTCCTCTGGAGCATTTTCCCATAATGGTTACCCTAGCTACAGTGCAATCCTATCCCTTTGCCCCCTTTACTCATATAGCTCAAAAGTGCCTTAAACCTACCCCATCAAAACCACACCCCAAACACTCCCAAATCCCTGATAAATTTCCCCTTTAAACCCCTATCCCCCTTTTCATCATTCCCCTCCTAACACTCCCCTATTTTATTGTCCCCTTGGTAACAGATTTTCAGAGCATTCATCAGTGTCATTGGATTCAGAGGGCAGCAAAGAAATTCAGGGTATAAACAGCAGTAATGGCATCAGAAGTTTCATCAGATTATGAGGGGGAAACTCACAGTGACACAGCTTCAGGAGAACAGGCTCCCCGGAGACCTAGGAGTGGCAGACATGTCAGGGATGAACCAAACACCCTCACTGAGTTGCAGGCATGCCCCCTCGCTATGTCTTGTTTCCAGCACTTAGCATGTTTCAAATTTTGTCAGAGGGTGGCAAATGTCAGGATTCATCATGAGTTGGCCCGTCTTTTTGCACTTCACCTGCATGGAGGACAATCTATCTTGGCAGGGGTCACTTTCACATTGACACCCGAAACCATATCAGTGGCAACAGGCATACCGAATGTGGGAGAGCAGTGGCACAAGAAGATGAAGGTGGAGAGGGAACTTTATGAGCCTTACATTAAGGCCAGTTGTTTGATTCATCTCACTAGAGTTTTCCCATTCAGATTTCTGAGAGATGAGTATGCCCTGCTCATGAAATTGATCATGAAATACTTCAGTTGTGAGGGGAGGTTTTCTCGCCTTTATGCATATCACATCAGGTTGCTCATGCACTTTACCAGGGTGCGTATGATGAACCTCCCATTTTTCATTTGCGGGAACATAGAGAGGATGAGAAAATTCATGCAGCACAAGACCCCTCGGCAGTAGCTCAATAGCGTATATCACTTTGCTCTTATCCAGATTTTGGTGGACCATCAGTTGGGATTGCAGGGCATTGCTTGGGAGGACTTCATCTCCCATGACTTCTTCAGTGCCCCACAGGTAGTATCAGAGGCAAAACATGAGACAGGTGGTCCTTCTCATCAGCATGAGTGCCATGAGACCACTGTGGTGCCATTTTCCATCACTTATCAGAGAGGCTATCCGAAAGGCACCAGGCCTTTGTTTGCAGCAGCAAAGCGAGTGTTATCTCCACCCAGGGTGGAAAGGGCCTTGCTTCCTACATCGGCAATATAGGTACAGGACAAGGGCAAGAAGCCCAAGCATGAGGAGGGGCCTTCAGGTGTGCCACCAGGTGAACGAAAGACCAAACTCATTCTCCTTCGTGATGATGATGATACAGATACACGTCCACAAAGTGCACAGCTGAAAGAGATCTTCCAGGAGCAAGAGACAGAGATTCACTCTTTGACACTCAAGTTGGAGATGGCAAAATGGAACATCAGGTATTTGGAGTAGAGGAAAAAATAGCTAGAAGACCAGCATGTGATCATGGAGCTGCAGAACATCCGTGAGGATCGCCTAACTGCCCAACAGAGGATGATTGAATTCACTTCATTGGAGCAACAGGTTATTGATGATCGTGAGTCTGTTCTCGAGAGATTTAACATGCACCTGGACAACATGTTGAATAAGGCCGACGAAGACAACACACTGCTGAGACACATGGCTTGTCATTACAGGGCGTGGAACTTGAGTTTGAGAGCCCGAATAAGGAGTTTGAAAGCAAAACTGAGGAAAGCCACAAAAAGGGAAAAAAGGGCAAAAGAGCAAGATAGGCTCAGAATCCTGGCTGAGGCTTCCTTGGCTCAGCAAGGCACCCATTAGAGAACTTCCAGCCCAAATTTCAAAAAATTTGGGCAAATTTTGGTCACAGGGAAATTTTTTGGGCGAAAAACAGGGATTTTCTCCCTATGCGCCGCGCACCCTGCGTGGCACTAAAATTATAGAACTCAGATCAAGGAACGGCTTGCATTTTTGGATTCAACATTGAAAAATACATCTACTGGTGTCCGGGCTAGAAATTTTGATAAGTTTTGGGTCTCCTAAAGGTCAAAAAACACCCAAAAATGGCCTCTCTGCCACTTTTTGGACACACAGAAAGCAGGCTTCGGAGAATGAAGTTTTGGAGGGGAAAATGAGCTTCAAATTTAGAAATTATAGTGGATTTAGAAAGTAGACAGGCCAAGCTTTCCAACAAGCCCACTTGGGCAAATTTTGGACACCTGCAAGTGCCCAAAAACAAGCCACAAAGTAGCGCGACGCACAGAGGAAATTTTGCCCAGTTTGCTCCCGTTTCACGAAATTTCGGGTCGCGACTTCTCCAAGTGGGCTCGGTCATCCACTCTTCGGTTTTTTTGGCAACAAAGGTGGCTTTTAAAGAGTTTTCGCTCCAGGTGGGCATCTATCCAAGTGGCAAAGAATGCAAATGGTCACCATAGCCAAATGTCACGCTTGAGAGCGCTACACCTGTAGCTGATGTTTGGCTCTCCATCTCCATTCAAAATAATTTGAGTAAATTCCCAACCCCTGGGTGTTGCATCTCTTCTCCACATATTCTATATATTGTATACATTTTATTTGCAAATGGTTGGCTGGCTTGTAACTTCTGGGAGACTGTGGGAAAGAAACTTTGTTTCTGCACTGTGTATTTTTGACAGAGAGTTAATGAAAGGCAGCGGCTCTGTTTCATGAGATTCTTGTGGTTGTGAGTGTAGAAAATGTGTTCTTATGTTCCATATGTATCTTGTTATGTTTCATAATTCATTTCATGTTTCATTTCAGTGAAATTTTCTAAGTGAGATTAGGTAGAATTCAATTTATATTGCTCTGCCTGTGGGAAAATTTCATGTGTAGTGTTATTCTTCTGTTGAAAAGGATTCATGCGTCCATGTCCTTTTCACTATCTTCGGCGATCTTTCCATTCCGCGTCACCTTAAGTTAAAATTTCTGCGCTTCCCGCCTACCTTGCCTCACGGAATAATCTGTGCCTTCATTCTCATTTCTTTGTTCTTTGCTAAGCGCCAGTCCCATATACATCTCAGAAGTTCAGTCACTCTTAAAAATCTTTTCCAAAATCCTTTTTCAATTACTAGCCTAAGGTAAACATCGTATTGTAAGTCATCTCAGACCATTTTGCATATCCATTCGCTGAGTGTGACTCGAAGAGAGCCCTCTCCTGCTCTCGTAGGGCTAGCTACGAGACTGAGCATGGTTTTTGGTTACCCTAATTCTTGCCTTCTTCAGCCTAAGGCAGATTTAGGTGCTAACACAACACATACTTCAGATCGATTAAACAGAGCTCTATTTCAACATTTATTTTTGGTCTGATGTAATTTCATAAGTGTTATGGGCAGGCAATTCTGGAATAAAGTATTGTTCGTTATGAGAGTGTGATGTTCCTTCCTATAGAAACTTTCAATCGTCAACATTTGTGGAGTTGAACTTCGAGGAGAAAAATGGGTGACTTCAACCTGGCATTAGTTATCATAGCAGCAGTGGTGTGTATTGTTGTGTTTCTTTTCAATATTTACCTGCTTATTAATTATCAACACCTAAATGACCTTAATTAGTGATATTTTCCCAAGCTAGTGATGGTTTGGGTTCTTTCAATGGCTGAAATTTCCATTCTCATTTTACTAACATATGTGAAAATCATCAAGCTTGTAGGAATGAAATATACAATGGGGCCTGTAATTCAACACTTCTTATGAAGGATTTGTCGTTGGAAGTATATATTATTGATGTGGTGTTAGTGTTTTTTTCATAACATTTCCATGTTTTACTATGATGGTGATTAAGACAAGAGCTTTGGGAAGAGGGTTTTTAGTTCTTTGATGTGGGTCATTGTGACTGTTGTAGTTGTTGGTCTCACGCTTGACATTCTTTATGGCCCTATTAGTAAATTCAACTTTATTGTACGAAATATTTCTTATTCAATGAATAAGTTCCCCAAAAATTGGTGGAGTCTTTCACTTTCAATAAGTCATCCTTGTTTAACAGGAACAAATGGAAATACCTTAAAAAAGGGTAGGCCAATTGTGACTTATTTGTTAGTTGCATGAAAGTCCAACAAAAAAATGCCTTTCATAGAACAATGGTTCTCATCTTGTCAATAATCCTTATGAATCTTGTGGTCCTGTATATTCTTTTGTAAATCTTATTCCCCAAGGAATCGAATGTGGCTTCACCAAAATGTGAGTGTACCTATTGTTGGCATTAATCCATCTATGCTATGGCTTGGAGGATATGATAGTGAAGCAATTGTTGCATGACCATTAGAGAAATTTTGATGTCTAAAATAGACCTCAGAATAGAAATGTACAACCAAAATCAACTTTAAAATAACCAATAGGAGTCAAGATGATTATGTCAACCATGGGGGATGATTCACCATTTTTGGAGCATAAAAGTAAAAAGATTAAAAATTTTAAAAATAAAAGAACTACATTTGAAACTCATATTCTCAACTTATCTCCCTACGTTTTACTCAAATTTCGAACGAGAGCAGTCATTGGATGCAAAATTTAATTCTGCATCCAAGGAGTACCCATGTTTCATAATTTTGATGGACCTTGCTACACAAGAAATAAGAAATACATGAAAATTGTGATTGCAATCACGTTTTTTCATGTATTTCTCATTTTTGTGTGTAGCAAGGTCCATCTAAAATATGCAACATGGGTACTCCTTAGATGAGGAATTAAATTCTGCATCCAATGAGTACTCACGCTCAAAATTTGAGTAAAGCCATATGGAGATAAGTTGAAAATATGAGTTAAAAAAGTATTTTTTTCTTTTTTCCCTCTAAAATTTGATGATGTAATATAATCTTATTTTATTATTTCCACTATTATTTTATAATGTTCCTTATGTAAAAATTCCTTGTAGATTCAAACTACTTATGTAATATGATAAAACAAAAGACTTGAATCCACTCTACTCATAAGTGGAAACAATTAAACAATCGTGGAATCACAAAGCATACAAGAGAAAGAATTCAATCAACACATTACATAATGATTTCCTGGGGAATGCCACAGCTAGAAACCTCTGCTATCTGTATATTTCATTGGTAAAAAAATATGAGAATATTACAATGCTTTTCTCAAACTCGAGCAACCTCTGCACTATCTCTATCTATCTCATTGCTTCCTAGAGAAGCCTAGGCCAATAGTTAACAAATTTTCTACTTGCCCAAGTCCCTATTTCCTTGCATTTTTTTCTTGGGAATTAACCCCCTATAAATTAGGGAAATTAGTCAATATGAGTTGTGCAATCCTCATAGGCCTTCCTCTGACTGCATGCACCACTTGTATAATTCAGATGATTATACAAATGATAGTACATTGTCGCTGAACTCCAATCTCAACTGGGAAAATCTCAGATATGACATACATGAGTTATTTATGAGTGACTCATCAGTTAACTGGTTGAACACATGAAGCAACACCCCACTATCAGACCTCCTACTAGTTCCTCCATCAGTTGGAACTAGTTTCACTGACTTTAACTCAGTTAAAATGAATTAATTAATTACAACTCAAAATCAACTCAACCAAGGATGCTATAAAGTAGGAGACACTCTACATGACTCAAATTAGACCCTCAACTTGAATTAGCTGATCCAACAAAGTCAATTTAATTTAGTTAACTTGTACAAGTTCTCTTGTGATGTGGAATTACAATTTTATTCCTAATTTAATTCAAGGGAAAAAATAAATTAGGATTTTATAGTTGCATTTTCAACATTCCCTCTCAACAAGAAAGTGATTATCATATACCCCAATCGTACCTCTATGGAACTCAAATTTTCCTCTTGATGATGCCTTAGTCAATATTTCTATATCTTGTTCCTCTGTAGGAATGTACTCCAACAACATGATTATCCTTTACACACAATATCGTAGATGGTGATACCGGATGTCGATATGCTTGGAATGATCATGAAAAAATAGATTATGACAGAGTTTGATACAACTATGATTGTCAAAGTAAATCATTGTAGGATCCATCTGCTAAAAAAATAACCCAATAAGGATCTTCCTCATCCAGATAGCCTCACAAGCTTCTTGACTAGCAACCATGAGCTATGCTTTTGCCAAACTGAGTGAAACTGATCTCTATATCCTGTTGTACCAAGAAACTGTTATTGACTCAATACTGAATATTCCCCCTGATGTGATTTTCCTGTCAGATGGACTCCCTACACAATCAACATCTTTGAAGCCTTGCATCTTCACTCCCTCTATTTGTAGGTACCAAAGACCAAACTCAGTGGTGCCTCTAAGGCATATCAACACATGTTTAGCTACCTTCCAATAAAGTTTGGTTGGATTAACCATTTCTTTAGCAAGACTTGGTGATTTTTGATAAGCGATACGCAAAGGACCCCCACTAACTACTGATTTGCAGATATGACTGGTTTTTGTTCACTAATCGATGATATGCCCTCACTGCTGCGATGCGCTTGAACCTCCGATCATCGATATGTGATATCAACGATCTCTAATCACTATTGAGATTTTCTCTTCACTACTCCTCTTTTAAAAACTTCCGATATGCAAGATGTAGGATCACACTTAGTCCTTTTCCTTTGTTTTCTATATTTAAGGAAGGATTTGCATTTAGTTATAACTTTTGATCCAGAGGTCAGTTTGAATAATTGGATATACCATTAGAAAGCTGCAATCTATTACTTTACAATGAAAACACTTGCATCATGATCCGAACTAGACTTCATATGCAAAAAACTCCCAAACATTTTGACTTGTTTTGACCACAGGACTTCAATGACTCAATGGCTTCTTTGACAAGTAAAATTTTAGGCTATCAAACCTTAGTGATTCATAGGCTAAAGTGACCATCAAATTATTCAAGTGAATAACAGGAAGGAGACACTTCAACCCTAAATTATATGACCCTAACATTGGCTCCAACTGGGGATGGAATCCTCCTTGTGAGGCGCCAAATAACACCATAGAATAGTAGATTTTCTCCATTGAGATGATCTAAAACATGCAACATGATCTGCCCTATAACCACTGAACTAAAAACCATCTGGTAGTATGTTCCAATTCTAAAAAATTAACTAAATCCATTCTTTAGACTGTAATCTAAAATGTACACTGAAAACGGAAAACTTTGCTGCAAATTAAAGTTTAAACAAAAATATGGCTCAAAAAGATGCTCAAAATGTTGAGATTATTCACACTCCTACCTACTTTAGGCTACTTATACCCCTGAAAAATTATGTAATAGAAAAATTCCAAAACAACCAATCAAGTAGTTGTATACTTGATGTGATTCATAGACCGTGTTTCAACAAAATGGAAACTGGAAAATGTAAGTGCAATGAAAATTGATTGTAGCCTTTTCTTTCACAGTAGAAACATAATCAGAAATCTGTAGTGAAAAATTACTCCATATAGATAGTTATGGGATCTGCTAGGTTCCTATACCAATAGGTATGATTCATTTCTCATGATTGACTATGGAAATGCCAAATATGATCATCCTTTCCATGCTGCAAAGGTTCCATATTTTGTATATAGATAAAGAAAATTAAAAAATGTAAAGAGGGTATGCCATAAAAGAAAAATCAAAGGGCAAGAAGAATGAATTGGTTGAGAAAAGAAAAAGAAAATGAACCCCAAAGAAAGACCAGGAAAGTGGCCAGTCAAAATGCCACTGCTATCTTATTTGTGCAAAGCAAGTTCACAAGGTGCAAACACTGTTTCATCACACCTAATGGATGGCCCAATAGCTCAATCTGGGCCAGTCCATATTTAAATTTCCTACTGTAGAATAGAGAATAAAGATCTATCCAAATAGTTCAAGCTTGGTAGATGAGTAGACAGGTAGAGAAACAAAGGAGCCCAACTCCTTAATATGGGCCCTTGGAAGAGATAAGGGTAGATTTAGATAGGAGGGCATTCGAAAGAAAAAAAGGAAAATCAGGGTTTGCTAGTCCAAATGCACCCAATCCAAAGGAAGAAAAAATGCTAGGTGTAGGCTGGGTAGGCAGTTTGAGGTTGGAGAAACAAGTTTATGATCACTTTTTGTCTTGTCAAGAAAGACTCATCTCATCAGTGACACAAGTACGAAGGCAGTTGTTTGGTTGTTGAACAGTGGAAGCATGACTAATTTCCCCTACCATTCCCCCAAAAGTCATTTACTAACATCCCCTCAAGGACCTTGGGATCTGCCCAATAGTCCTACTTCACTTCATTTTATGAGAATTGCTAAGTTGAACTCTGAGTTTACTTAGTGAAAAGAAGCCACATTTCTTGTGTAAAAATGATAATTCCATACTCCTTACATTTCCCTATGCCTAACTTTTTCACTCTATAGACTTGGCATTTACTCATGCAGTTTCATTCCATATATTCATATTGACATCCTAACTTATTGTATAGCTCCTTTAATTATTTCCCCTCCCCTATTTTACAAAAACTATACAAAAAACCCAAAAAATATAAATATCCCTACCCTTGGCAATTTTAGCCACACAATACAGTTTTGGGGAAATATTAAGTCCATTCGGGACCTTGGTATTAACCCTTCCGCATTCGTAATCCATTGGGATTTATTTAACTCCAGGTTAAATAAATAAGCGCATTAAAAACCCCACATAAACCATACATTATAACCCTTCGCGCATTATATAATGGGATTTGTTTAAATAGTTGGTTAAACGAATAACCATGCCGCACAAAACCCATATAACCCAAAGTTTTAAACCTCCGCAAGATTATAAAATGTTAAAATATGGGCGGGTCCCCGCGCCATATCGTACTATCACCTACCCTTCCTATCAACCCTCTGATCCGGCGCTGCAGATCTGATGGCCCACGCTGATATTGGAGCCGCCCCGCTGTACGAGAGTTAGCTCCCGATAGAAAGCAGTTTTTCCGCCGTACGCAGGGACGCGTGTCCCATTTCTATTGCATCGGGCCGGCTTTGACGGAAACCACCCCCGTACCAAAAGCGGTCCGATGGAAACCATTTACCACTTGTTCTCCCCGCCGCGCATGTCATCCCCACATCAGCGTCTGCATCAGCACCCCCACCACTATTCCATCCACCGTGTCTGCCCTGTCACCCATCCACATCAGCTGCCACGTTACCTTCTGTACCATGCTATAGGACAAGGTGACGTCATGCTGACATCATCCCAAAAAAGTGCCAAAAACGCCCAAATTTTGTCAAAAGTCGCAATATTCACGGTTTTTGGTATATTTTTGTTTTATTGGTTGCGGCAAATGTGCATGACAAATACGTCGAATTCACCTTTGACGTCCCATTTTTCCACCCAGGCTCGTTCATACTGCCAACCTGACTCCCCAGCTCATTCTGCAACTGCATTCCGTAGCAAAGTCTCCTAAAAACAGGTATTTACCCATGAATCACCCATAAACCCTGTTTTTTCATAATTTCTCTGTGAAAGATCACCAAGACAGCTAAAATTCAACTCAAAGACATTATTGCCCGCAAGCTCCTGCGCTCTGTCTGACTGTGTAACCATATTTTCGGGCAAAACATGCTAATACCGTGACCCTCTGATAAATTGTCCATTAAAACTCAAAGTCGAGCTCTTGTTCGCCTGCAAAACCACCGAAAACACTTGTAAAATCCGCGCTCTTTCCACTATTTCTAAGCTTCCTCGTTAAAGAATCCTGCAAACTCTGTATTCATTTTGAGTTCCACTCAGTAAGGCCACCTTCGCACAAAAATCAAACTGCAAAATTCCTGCTAAAAAGCCCTCTATCAGAACTCTGCTCCCTGTTGAGACATAAACTCAAATCTAATAATAAGCACAGTAAATCATGGAGGCTCCAGTGGCCCTAAATATTGAACCCTTGAATGCACCTCTCAAGCAGCTGGAGTGGTTACCTCTAGCTGATAGGGATTTTCAGATTGATGACATGGAGGGTCAAAAACCTCACCTGTAGGTTTTTGGTGAGATAAGGAATAGTCATAAAAACAACACTGACATATTCAGAATCTGGGAGTCTAATATGCCTATATACTACCTGCCTTCTGTCAATGTCTTCCCTGACCTCATCCATCAGTGTTGTGCTAATTATGAGCCTTCTCAAAGGGTAGTGATGGACCCTGCTGGAAATGTCCTCTTTTATATCACCCCTCAGTCTATAAATCAGATGCTGCACTTCCAGCCAGCTCAGCCTTTGGTCCCTCTCACCATGAAAAATTTGCTGGACCAAGCCTCCAAGTTGTCCTCTGCAGAAGTTGACCGAATTGCCAAGCTATTTATGCCACCAGATTGCTACTCCAGATACAAAATTCCCTATCATCATGCCTGGTTTAGTGAAGTTGGAAAAATTCTCATAGACATGATTTCCTACATCCTGGGATTCATAACAAGTGAGATTGTGGATGAAACTGTCTTTGCTTTAATGTCCATGTTTGCTCCAGGACAGCCCCCTGCTGTCAAGTATGACTATGCCACCTTCATAGCCAACAAAATTCATGAGCAGTTCATGAACTTAGAGAGGGAGAGAGTGTTCAAATACACTGCATATATATAACATTTGATGTTGTACTATCAACCTGATAGTTTCCCAGTTCCCTAAAAAAATTGGATGCTAAGGGGGAGCGAAGGTCTGTAATATTTTGGTCCTCAGTATTCCATCATGTTGGCATCTCCCCATATACATATTGTGAATTTATTGACCTTTTCATATATCCAGCCACCTGTTTATTGTCAATAACTCCTCCTGCCAGGCTCTCTGCTGAAATGCAGAAAATTTTTCACTTATCAAAGGAATACAACATTGGTGATTGGTACTTTTACCAAAACCATACAGTGATTAGGATCTATGGCTGTCAAATGGCTCCCTTCAAACTGCCAAAATATGTCCCTATGAGACTCTTTGCCCTGGAATACTACAGGCAGTTCAGTAGTTCAGATCTGACCCATTTCTATGGTGCTAGGAAAAAAGCACAGCTCAAGATAAGGCACCAATTGGGCCCTTTTATCTTTAATAAAAGGGAAGAAGCATGGAAGGAGGCTGACACCATTCTGAGAGACAAACTTAAGCTGAAACAAAGTTTTCTTTGGGCACCATATGACCCTAAACATTTCATAAGCTTTAGAAGAGTCAAACACAAGCTTACAGGATATGTGCATTATAGTATCCCTCAAATTGAACAATATGCCAATCAACAAGAGTGGGTAGAGGGCACACTAGTTGAAGAGCTTACTGAAGAAGAGATAACAGAAAAAGCAATCAAAGACCTTGAAAAATCAGTTGACCTGGAATCTTTTGGACAGGTGTTTTTCACATCGCCTCGACACCTTGGAGCAGGCACATCATCTGCCACAACTTCCCAACAACCTGCCCAAGAAAGTGCTCCACCTGCAGGGACATCTAAAGGAAAAGAGGTGCAGCATCCAGAGCAACAGGAAATAATGGCAGAGTGACCAGATGCAAGCAAAGAACAAAGTCAAGGGCAAGCCCTTCCAACACAAGCAAAAGCACCTTAGGTCCCTGCCTTACAAACTCCTCTCAATGAGGAAAGAGCAAAGAAAAGGGACAGGCAGGAAGAGACACCTATAGGGGAATCCATAGAACAGCAAGGAGAGAAAAGGCAAAGGCTAAACCCCTAATCTGAGGAAGAATTTACAGAGGAAAAAGCAGGCAATCAAAGGGGTGAGGAAATAACTAAACAACGGATTCCTCCAAGCATGGAAACATCAGCTAGCTCCTTTCAGCAGGAGCAAGAGAGACAACAAGGTGTGGAGGTTACCTCAACCTCCACCAAGCAGCAGAGCAAGCAAGGCTCTGACATAAAGAAGGCATTCACAGAAATCAAGGCCAGAAATGAGCCGGTAAGATTCCAGCTCTACAACCAGTTGCTAAGAATGGCTCCCACTAATCAACAGAGGCTAATGGTAGCCTATGACATCCAAGAAGGGAAAATGACCCTCAGTCATTTCAGACCTACAGTACAGCAGCCCCAATCCGCTGCTGATTATATTAGGACCAATCTGGAAGTGCTTGCTAAAGACATCCATCCAATGGACCAGATTGAGTTACACAAACAAACTGGAGAAATGGTGTACTCCACCCTGGCAGATAAGGCAATATTGGCCCACAGACTGCAGAATTCACTTCACAACACTTCTGCCCAATTAGAATTGGAGAAAGCTTCATCACAAGCCAAGGACAATAGAATCAAATCGTTGGAGGAGATCATTATGGAGCTGGGACATGACCCCAACGATCCCAAGGGTGTGCAGGCTTTAATTAAGAAGAAAGAAGAAGACATAGCAGCCCTTAGAAAACAACTCAGGCTGCCACCTACAATTCATCCTCAAACCACAGAAGTAGCACAACAAAAAGAAGAGGAGGATGTAGTAAGTTTGCTTATGAGGATGCATAAAAGACTGATAGAAATAGAGAGTGCCTTGGAGGCATCACTGCAAGGAAGACAGGGAGAGTTGGCCTCTCAGCCAGCTCAAACAGCTTTAACTCTTGAGACTGCTCCTCCTACAGTCACCACAACAGTCCCTCCTACTGATCCAGCATCAACAGCAGGTACCTCAACTCCAGCCTCAACTTCAGCAACAGTTTCAGCAACAACTACAATAGCAGTAGAGCAGGAGGCCAGCCTGAGTATGGAGGAGATGATGAAGGAAATAAAGGCTCTGGAACTGCAAATGGCAGAATTAAAAGAGGCCAAAGAAAAGCTAGCCAAAATTGAGGTAAGATATGACAAATCAAAGATGGATGTAGCTGAGAAGATAAGGGAAGTAAAGGCCTTGGAGAAAAGAATAAAGGAGCTGGAAAAAGAGCTTACTCTAGATAAAACTCTAGCTGAAATCAAGAAAATTTTGTGGGCCAAAATTGGCCAATCCATTACTGACCAATGGAAATCCATCCAGACTATACATGAGCAGATAGAATTGATAGGCTTAGCTCAATTCGAGACTCAAAAGGCTAGAGCATCATTGGGAAATATGCCTGAGCAAGCCAATAGAATGATTCAATTCTTGAACACTCATACCAAAGAGCAATTGGCAGCACTAGGTATCAGGAACAGGATAGATACCATCTTGCTAGTGAAAAAGGTGCTGACCCTAAGGAATTTTGTGCAGACTCTGGAAAGAAAATGCCAAGAAATGCAGGCAGAGATAAATGACTTCAAAATAAAGTTTGCAGCATTACAGAGCAAAGGGCTACCCAGTTTATTAACCAGCGCTGGAAGACTGCTATCACATGAGCAGTATGCCAACAGGGTAAATAATTATGCCTCCAATCAAATTACAGCATCCTCAAGCACCTCAGAAGAAACAGGGCCTCCTTCTGGACAGAGTCTTTATGACAAATTAGAAAATCTGTTCTACATTAAACATGAGATAAACCATATTTTTGAAGTCCAACCCAACTTTTATAGATACACTGAAGCTGATGAAACACTGATAAAAATACAAAGACATCAGTTGCCTACAGAGGACTGGTGGCAAGGAATGCTGGAGATATTACTCAGGTAATTTTTTTTATTTTCCTTTTGGTCAGCTACAGGTCAGCAAACTCTAAAGCACGGGCCACCTGTCCAAAAGAAAAAACAGCAGAAATAAGAAGTCAAATTGTGACTACAGCTCGTTAATGTAAAAAATCAAGCACTGATGACAAGGCCAGGACAACGACACAACAACAGAGCAACATCAAGGCAGAAAACGCAGAGTAAATACGCAGCAACCAACCGACTCACTCAGTCCAGAAAGTCAAATATCTCTGACAAATTGGACGGCCATCACATTCACATTTACTGCAGCATTTATTTCCCTCATTTACTTCTTCTTAAGAGTTGGTAAAGGAAGTTATGACTTCAAAACTTATCTTCACGATATTTTGTATCTCCCTTCAGATATAAATACCTCCCCATAATATGTATTTGGGGTTGGTGATTTTCTCTCTGGACTGCGTTGTAAATTCTCAGACTCTCTAATACAAAGGCTGTTTGAAGTTCTCTGTTGCTGCACCATCTGAATGTGGATTTGATGTTCTGGGACCTGCTACAGAATTCCTGTGTCATTCTATGGATCAATAAGTTATTCTGAACTATTTTTTATGTTTTCTGTGTTTGCAAATTTCATATGTGTTCCATAATCTTGGTAACAGAGAAAAAGAATAGCCCAGAATTTGTTTAAATACACTCTGTGTTCAATCTCTAGTATTAATTATGTTTTCTTCATAATTAGTCATAAATAGGAATTCTTTATTGCTCCTTGATAATATTCATGCACTTTCCCTCTGCTAGCATAGTGAAGGATTCTTGGCTGTCCTTCACCCACTGGCTTACATTCCATTAGCTTCCATATCTTAAAATTGTTCCAAAACTGCCTATCTTGCTCTGTAGCATTACCCTTTACCAAAGAAACACTTTCAGCAGTACACCATCATTGACTCCATTTCCCAATGGTATAAGCCATTTTGGACTTGCATCCCAGCTCTATTTGAGGTCACCATCCAACAAACTAAAAAACCAAACTCTGTGCATCATAACTAGCCTAAAATAATCCAAAACAAAGCTAAATTACAAAGAGAGAGCCCTCTCTGGTTGCAGGTAGGCTAGAACCTGCATCTAAAAGATTGGTTAGTGGTTACCTCGGTCGTATTCCCTCCTAGAGGCAGGGAACAACTTGAGTGATAACATCATTGGCAACTCCACTAGGGACCTGAATGTCTATTTGTAACTGCTGTCTATTTTTTAACGCTACAGATGGAGCCTGAAGTTGGCCAGGTAGCCTCTGAAATTGTTCTTGCTGTGCATTTACAGGAGTAAGTAAAAGCTGCTTCAGTCAATCTCCAGTATAGTTTTAGGCTTTAAACAGTTGTCCCAAAGATTTGATCAGTTTCCCTGTTTCAACATATTCAAAGGAAAGCCCAAAGCCTCCTATATTTCAAAGAAACTCTTGTAGAATATTGTGAAAAACTGTGATTTCAAGACATTTCTAGAAAATACCAAAAATAGATTCAGAAGCTGGCTCCAAAGAAGAAAACTCGGTACACCAAGTCAAACCCTGATCCAGATCCTCCAGCTATTTTTGAAAATCCCAACTTAATTTCTAAGACCCTTAGAAAACAAGAAAAACTAGAAGAATTTGCTGATTTAGACCTTGACATATTTCAGCAAAACCCAACAAAATCTGAGCTTACACCTGAGAGAGCAACAATCATTTCAACAGCCTCTCCTAGTTCCTCATCCACACCTCAAAGTATCCTCTCCACTCCCCCATCCACTGCACAAATTTCCATTGTTGTCCCTGTTGTTCCAGCTGTTTTATTTCTTCCTGTTGTCCCATTTATCCCTGTGAATATGGCAAACCGTTATTCTCCTCTCCGGTTTCCTGGAAACCCAGGGGCTATGCCTCAGGACTATCAGAGCAAAATCACATATTTTGATGGTACTGGCTCCTATACATCCCAGCAACACACTAAGAAAATGCAAGACTATTTTGAGAACTATGAAATTGATGATGATGATGTGAGAATGAAGATCTTTGTCCAAAGTCTGACTGGTGATGTAAGGATTTGGTTTAGAGCACTTGCTGCAAACTCTATAGCTGATTCAGAAGCTCTTTATCAATCCTTCTTAAACAGATGGGAAAAGAAGAAAGACCCTTTACACATCTTGACAGAATATGACAATTTGAAAAGAGGCCCACAAGAAACTGTCCAAGACTATTGTACTAGGTTCAACAATGTTTATAATTCTATTCCTAAAAACCTTAGACCTCCACCTGATTTAGCTTTGATAAAATTCCCTGATGGATTTGATTCTGACATGGCATACCAACTGAGGGAAAGATCCCCTCCAAGCTTAGTAGACATGCAGAATATAGCAGTTAGTGTGGAGGCAAACCTGATTGCTAAACGAAATAGGGAAAGAGCTAAAAGAAGAACAACTTTCAAAGAAGAGCCTTGAACATTTGAACAAAAACTGGATGCAATCATCAAAGGCATGGACAAACTTGGAGATAGGGTGGAAACTATTGAAAGGAAATCATCTTGGGAAGGTCAACCAAGTAACACTGCAAGAAACCAAAACTTTAGAAAAAATCAAAATCCAAATGTTGGAAGGGCTGGCCCTGATCAGAACATCAGACCTCCATTTCAAGAGAACTATGCCAAAGCCTCAATCTCTAGTGAGCCAATAGAGGACACCCAAATCAACCTAATGGGGTTAAACAATGAGCAACAAATTTTTCTAACCCAAGAAGACCAAGAAGCTCATAATTTCAATCAATTTCAAACCAAATCCGGAGAGTCATTTGATTTCAGGGAAGGCCATGATGCAGCAGTCTATGAGGTTCATAAAAAGTACAAATTAAGAAGCATAACCATAGATGTGCCTGAACCTACTAAGCTGAAGGATACCAAGCAGCCAAAGAAAACAAAGGATAAAGTTGTCCTAACAGAACTCCATGTTAAAACAGACTTCCACCCAGAGGAACCCACTGTTGAGGAAATATCAAATTTACAGCCCTAAAAAAACCAGCCATCCACATCCTCTCCTCCAAGAGAAAAGGTAACCAGTTCTCCTGAAAATAATTTCAAAACAAATTTAGTTCGGAAGAACACTCAAAATGAAGAGAAAGTCATTGAAAATTCAGCTGAAAAGGAAAATTTTGCTGCCCATAACCTAATGCCTAAGTCTGTGATGGAAAGGCTGAACCTAGATATCACAAGGCCATACAAAGGTTTATTCTCATTTGATTCCAGCCAGGTTAGGTGTCTAGGCCTAATTAAAGATCTTTGTGTATCCTTAGTCCAATATCCAGCCAAAACAATCTTGATGGATGTGGTGGTAGCTGATATTCCACCTAAGTATGGAATGCTTTTGTCCAGATCTTGGGGTGCAAAACTCCAAGGATCTTTGCAAATAGACATGTCCTATGCCACTATTTCAATCTTTGGATAGCCAAAGAAATTATACCAGGAAACACTAATGAAATATGTGGTTAGCAGTCAAGAAAAAACCCAAAACTTGCCCATCTATTCTATGCATTCTGATATGGATTCATTCATTTTATATAATGCTGGGATGTGTCCCAAAACTGATGTCAAACTCCTAGAAATAGCACAAATAGAAAGCATGAATGAACAATCTAGTGCCCAAGATCAAAAAATTGTTGATGTGATTGATGTAATAAAGGAAAGTGACATATCATATGAGTTACAAGAGCCAAATTTGCCCACTGAACAAGCTTCCAAATCTCTTAAGGCTAGTTATAACCAAGAAATCTTATGGTACTTGGAGTTCGATGGCTCGGTAAACAAATTAGGAGCAGGGGCAGGGGTTTGGATACACAACATGCAAAATGACCATGCTGAAGGTCATGCATATAGGTTAAATTTCAGATGTACAAACAATATGGCCGAATATGAGGCCCTTCTACTGGGTCTCAAACTCATCAAAAGTCTTGGGGTAGCTAGGATTTCAATTCTAGGGGATTCAGATTTGATTATACAGCAGATGAAGGGAAACTTTGTTACAAATGATCTCAGGTTGAGAGCTTACAGAGGGGCAACCATTGAAATACTTAACGCCTTCTTAGAATCTCAACTCACCAAAATTCCTAGAAAGCACAATTTACATGCACATAGCTTGGCAACCTTTGCCAGCACTTGCAAGCTTCCTTTTGAGCCCAACCACCACTTCACTGCTGAAATCAAACATAGACCTGCTGTCCCAAATAATGTCAAAAATTGGCAGGTCTTTGAGGATGATACACAAATAAATAATTTCCTGACTTTGAAAGAGGAATTCTCAAGTATAAAAATTGATACTAGCACCATGGATGATCAACAACAAATAGACAAAATTGAGCAAAGTATATCAGCTGAAACAACAAATCTGATTTTGCATCCAACAACCTTTGACTGTAAAAATTTACAAGAACTCAAGCAAATGGACCTTGATGAGATGGCTAAGGGGGAATCTGAAGTAATTGAACTAAAGGATAATTTTCTGCCCACGGGCTTAACTCCTTTAGAGGACATATTTGATTCAAATGACATTCCTAGAAAGCCAAAGATGCAACCTCTCAGTGCAGAAATTGAGGACTACAACATTGGAACCACAGAAAATCCCAAAATGATAAAACTATCCAAAACATTGCATGCTGATCAAAAGCTAAAATACATTGAGTTGTTTAAGGAGTTCCAAGATGTCTTTGTCTGGAGTTATTAGGACCTCAAGTCCTATGATACTTCTATCATCCAACTCACTATACCTTTGAAAGAGAATCAAAAACATTTTAAACAAAAGCTTAGAAGGGTGAATCCTGTCCTCCTTCCCTTGATTGAAAAGGAAGTTAAACGAATGTATGCAGCTGGAATCATTGCACCTATTAGATTCTCGGAGTGGATTTCGAATCTAGTGCCTACTAGGAAGAAAACGGGAGAGATAAGATTATGTGTTGACTTGAGAAATTTGAACAAAGTCTCCCTCAAAGACCACTAACCCTTACCAAAAATGGATCATATCCTACAAAGGGTAGTGGGGGCTTCTAGGATCTCGTTGCTAGATGGATTCTCAGGATTCAATCAGATTTTAGTCCACCCGGATGATCAAGACAAAACTGCCTTTACAACACCTTAGGGAACCTTCAAATATGTGAAAATGCCTTTTGGACTCAAAAATGCAGGGGCCACATTTCAAAGAGCAATGGACATAGCCTTTTCCAAAGAGATCCATGATTTCTTAGTCATATACCTTGATGATATCACTGCTTTTTCGAAATCAGACCAAGAACATTTAGAGCATTTAAGACAAGTGTTACTCATTTGCAGAAAATATGGCATATCATTGAATCCAAAGAAATCACTGTTTGGCCTAGAAGAAGGAAAACTCCTAGGTCATATAGTTTCAAAAGATGGCATTAGAATTGACCCGGACATAATACAAGCTATCCTCCAGGTGCCTCACCCAAGAAACATCAAAGAGCTGCAAGCGTTTTTAGGAAAGATTAATTTCCTAAGAAGATTCATTCCTAATTTGGTCGAGCTAATAAGACTGTTGAATAATATGCTGAAAAAAGATTCTAAAGTCAAATGGACAATGGAAGCTAAGCAGGAATTTGAGGACATCAAAACAGCCCTAACAAAAACACCAGTCCTCACCAGCCCCAAGTTTGATAGAGATTTCATGATCTTTTCTTTTGCATCTGAGCATACTATTGATGTTGTCCTATTACAAAAAGATGATCAAGGGTGTGAGAAGCCCATTTCCTTTTTCAGTAAAGAACTTAGAGATGCTCCACTCAAGTATCAAATCATGGAAAAACAGGCCTATGCCCTATGGCCTGTGGTCAAGGACATTTTAACTCAAGAAGGAATTGAGGGTAAAAGGGGCAAATGGATAGATAATAGTTTAGAGTATGACATTGAAATCAAGCCTACAAAACTGATAAAAGGACAAGGGCTAGCCAAACTGATGACTGAAACTAATTTTCAAGCCCCTGACATCAATGAACTGGATAACAAACAGGAGATGGCGACTCTACAGATCAATCAAGCCTTTTTACAATCACCTTGGTATGCTGACATATGTTTTGTATTGTTAAACCTGCAAGCTCCTCTAGGGTTATCCAGGACTAAAAAGAGATTCTTAAAAATGAAAGCTTCAAATTTTTGTATTATAGATAATGTGTTGTTTTGGATAAACCATGAAGGTATTTTGATAAATTGCCTAGTTCAGGATGAAACTGATAAAATACTCAAGGAATTTCATGTAGGAGACTGTGGAGGAAACTTGTATTGGAAGTCAATAGCTGATAAGATTCTAAGAGCTGGTTTCTATTGGCCTTCCCTGTTTGCTGATGTGAAAAAATTTGTAATGTCCTGCCACAAATGCCAGATCTTTGAAGGCAAGAGAAAGCTGTTACCTTTGCCCCTCAGGCCCATTTCAACTGAAAGGCCATTTTAGCAATGGGGTTTAGACTTCATTGGAGAAATTCATCCTTCCTCTTCTGGCCAACACAAGTGGATATTGACTGCCACAGACTATTTTACCAAATGGATAGAAGCCATCCCTTGTAGGCAAGCAAATGACTCAATCATCATGCAATTCTTAGAAACTAACATCTTGTCTAGATTTGGCTGTCCGGAAAAGATTATTACTGACAATGCTGCTGCTTTCAAATCCAAAAGAATGATCAACTTTTGCCACAAGTACCATATTACCTTGGGCCACTCCACAGCCTATTACCCTCAAGGTAATGGCCTAGCTGAGTCATCCAACAAAAGCCTCATCAACATCATCAAAAAGGTCTTGGAGGAGAATAAAAAGAATTGGCATAAGAAGCTTGTAAATGCACTATGGGCAGACAGATTGACCACCAAAAGATCTATTGGTACCAGCCCATATGAGTTGGTATATGGCCTGGAGGCTGTGTTCCCCTCCTCCTTAGGAATCCCTGTGATCAAGTTACTGCAAGAAATACAAGCAGAGCCTAATGATATTCAGAGAAGGATCAATCAAACTATTCACTTGCAGCAGACAAGAGAGGAAGTATATCAGAGAACCCAGGTTCTACAAGATAAACTCAAGAAGATCTTTGACAAAAGAACAAAAGCTGAAGATTTCTTCATAGGAAACAAAGTGTTGAGGTGGGACTCTAGGAGGGAAGACAAAGGAAAACATGGCAAATTTGATTTCCTATGGAAGGGACCTTATATTATTCAGGTTGTACAAGGTAACAACACCTACTTTTTGAAGAGTTTGGATGGCACAGATGCTGAGGAGGGTCCAGTCAATGGGCGAATGCTCAAGAATTATTTTGATTCTCTATGATAAACATAACACAACTGTATATTGTACATAAATAGTTGTCTTTCCAGTAGTTTTCATTTACAACAATTAGATAAGGAACAAGATGCAGCAGATTTTGAGGAAAAAGTCAAGGAATTGCACTACTTTTTGTGTATATTTTGAATTTACCAGAAGAGATCAAGAAGAAAACTTGGGAATTATAAAGGTGATGATAAATACTTAGAGAAACCAACAAAGACAGAGATGTAATTTTGCACAGATCAGCTCATGAGAAGTGCACACTTGCTACAAAGGTGCAAATTATTGGTTTCCAAGAGAGGAAGTTTCAAATTACAGCAGCCAACTGAGAATAACGCCATTTGACTTGTTGTTCTTGGTTTTTCACCTGGAAAAGCCTTCCCCAAGTGGAGCCACTGTTAGGTTCCTATACCAATAGGTATCATTTCTCATGATTGACTATGGAAATGCCAAATATGATCATCCTTTCCATGCTGCAAAGGTTCCATATTTTGTATATAGATAAAGAAAATTAAAAAATGTAAAGAGGGTATGCCCTAAAAGAAAAATCAAAGGGCAAGAAGAATGAATTGGTCGACAAAAGAAAAAGAAAATGAACCCCAAAGAAAGACCAGGAAAGTGGCCAGTCAAAATGCCACTACTATCTTATTTGTGCAAAGCAAGTTCACAAGGTGCAAACACTGTTTCATCACACCTAATGGATGGCCCAACAGCTCAATCTGGGCCAGTCCATATTTAAATTTCCTAGTGTAGAATAGAGAATAAAGATCTATCCAAATAGTTCAAGCTTGGTAGATGAGTAGACAGGTAGAGAAACAAAGGAGCCCAACTCCTTAATATGGGCCCTTGGAAGAGATAAGGGTAGATTTAGATAGGAGGGCATTCGAAAGAAAAAAAGGAAAATCAGGGTTTGCTAGTCCAAATGCACCCAATCCAAAGGAAGAAAAAATGCTAGGTGTAGGCTGGGTAGGCAGTTTGAGGTTGGAGAAACAAGTTTATGATCACTTTTTGTCTTGTCAAGAAAGACTCATCTCATCAGTGACACAAGTACGAAGGCAGTTGTTTGGTTGTTGAACAGTGGAAGCATGACTAATTTCCCCTACCATTCCCCCAGAAGTCATTTACTAACATCCCCTCAAGGACCTTGGGATCTGCCCAATAGTCCTACTTCACTTCATTTTATGAGAATTGCTAAGTTGAACTCTGAGTTTACTTAGTGAAAAGAAGCCACATTTCTTGTGTAAAAATGATAATTCCATACTCCTTACATTTCCCTATGCCTAACTTTTTCACTCTATAGACTTGGCATTTACTCATGCAGTTTCATTCCATATATTCATATTGACATCCTAACTTATTGTATAGCTCCTTTAATTATTTCCCCTCCCCTATTTTACAAAAACTATACAAAAAACCCAAAAAATATAAATATCCCTACCCTTGGCAATTTTAGCCACACAATACAGTTTTGGGGAAATATTAAGTCCATTCGGGACCTTGGTATTAACCCTTCCGCATTCGTAATCCATCGGGATTTATTTAACTCCAGGTTAAATAAATAAGCGCATTAAAAACCCCACATAAACCATACATTATAACCCTTCGCGCATTATATAATGGGATTTGTTTAAATAGTTGGTTAAACGAATAACCATGCCGCACAAAACCCATATAACCCAAAGTTTTAAACCTCCACAAGATTATAAAATGTTAAAATATGGGCGGGTCCCCGCGCCATATCGTACTGTCACCTACCCTTCCTGTCAACCCTCTGATCCGGCGCTGCAGATCTGATGGCCCACGCTGATATCGGAGCCGCCCCGCTGTACGAGAGTTAGCTCCCGATAGAAAGCAGTTTTTCCGCCGTACGCAGGGACGCATGTCCCATTTCTATTGCATCGGGCCCGCTCTGACGGAAACTGCCCCCGTACCAAAAGTGGTCCGATGGAAACCATTTACATCTTGTTCTCCCCGCCACACACGTCATCCCCACATCAGCGTCTGTGTCAACACCCCCACCACGATTCCATCTGCCGTGTCTGTCCCGTCACCCATCCACATCAGCTTCCACGTTACCTTCCGTACCATGCTACAGGACAAGGTGACGTCATGTTGATGTCATCCCAAAAAAGCGCCAAAAAGGCCCAAATTTTGTCAAAAGTCGCGATATTCACGGTTTTTGGTATATTTTTGTTTTATTGGTTGCAGCAAATGTGCATGACAAATACGTCGAATTCACCATTGACGTCCCAGTCTACCACCCAGGTGCATTCATACTGCCAACCTGACTCCCTAGCTCATTCTGCAACTGCATTCCGCAGCAAAGTCTCCTAAAAACAGGTATTTACCCGTGAATCGCCCATAAACCCTATTTTTTCATAATTTCTCTGTGAAAGATTACCAAGGCAGCTAAAATTCAACTCAAAGACACTATTGCCCATAAGCTCCTGCACTCTGTCTCACTGTGTAACCGCATTTTCGGGAAAAACTTGCTAATACTGTGACCCTTTGATAAATTTTCCATTAAAACTTAAAGTCGAGCTCCTGTTCACCTACAAAACCACCGAAAACACCTGTAAAATCTGCACTCTTTCCACTGTTTCTAAGCTTCCTCGTTAAAGAATCCTGCAGACTCTGTATTCCCTTTGAGTTCCACTTAGTAAGGCCACATTCGCACAAAACTCAAACTGCAAAATTCCTGCTAAAAAGTCCTCTGTTAGAACTCTGCTCCCTGTTGAGACATAAACTCAAATCTAATAATAAGCAGAGTAAATCATGGAGGCTCCAGTGGCCCTAAATATTGCACCCTTGAATGCACCTCATAAGCAGCTAGAGTGGTTACCTCTAGCTGATAGGGATTTTCAGATTGATGACATGGAGGGTCAAAAAGCTCACCTGCAGGTTTTTTGTGAGATAAGGAATAGTCATAAAAACAACACTGACATATTCAGAATCTGGGAGTCTAATATGCCTATATACTACCTGCCTTCTGTCAATGTCTTCCCTGACCTCATCCATCAGTGTTGTGCTAATTATGAGCCTTCTCAAAGGGCAGTGATGGACCCTGTTGGAAATGTCCTCTTTTATATCACCCCTCAGTCTATAAATCAGATGCTGCACTTCCAACCAGCTTAGCCTTTGGTCCCTCTCACCATGAAAAATTTGCTGGACCAAGCCTCCAAGTTGTCCTCTGCAGAAGTTGACCGAATTGCCAAGCTATTTATGTCACCAGATTGCTACTCCAGATACAAAATTCCCTATCATCATGCCTGGTTTAGTGAAGTTGGAAAAATGCTCATAGACATGATTTCCTACATCCTGGAATTCATAACAAGTGAGATTGTGGATGAAACTGTCTTTGCTTTAATGTCCATGTTTGCTCCAGGACAGCCCCCTGCTGTTAAGTATGACTATGCCACCTTCATAGCCAACAAAATTCATGAGCAGTTCATGAACTTAGAGAGGGAGAGAGTGTTCAAATACACTGCATATATATACCATTTGATGTTGTACTATCAACCTGATAGTTTCCCAGTTCCCCTCAAAAAATTGGATGCTAAGGGGGAGCGAAGGTCTGTGATATTTTGGTCCTCAGTATTCCATCATGTAGGCATCTCCCCATATACATATTGTGAATTTATTAACCTTTTCATATATCCAACCACCTGTTTATTGTCAATAACTCCTCCTGCCAGGCTCTCTGCTGAAATGCAGAAAATTTTGCACCTATCAAAGGAATACAGCATTGGTGATTGGTACTTTTACCAAAACCATACAGTGATTAGGATCTATGGCTGTCAAATGGCTCCCTTCAAACTGCCAAAATATGTCCCTATGAGACTCTTTGCCCTGGAATACTACAGGCAGTTCAGTAGTTCAGATTTGACCCATTTCTATGGTGCTAGGAAAAAAGCACAACTCAAGATAAGGCACCAATTGGGCCCTTTTATCTTTAATAAAAGGGAAGAAGCATGGAAGGAGGCTGACACCATTCTGAGAGACAAACTTAAGCTGAAACAAAGTTTTCTTTGGGCACCATATGACCCTGAACATTTCATAAGCTTTAGAAGAGTCAAACACAAGCTTACAGGATATGTGCATTATAGTATCCATCAAATTGAACAATATGCCAATAAACAAGAGTGGGTAGAGGGCACACTAGTTGAATAGCTTACTGAAGAAGAGATAACAGAAAAAGCAATCAAAGACCTTGAAAAATTAGTTGACCTGGATTCTTTTGGATAGGTGTTTTTCACATTGCCTCGACACCTTGGAGCAGGCACATCATCTGCCACAACTTCCCAACAACCTACCCAAGAAAGTGCTCCACCTGTAGGGACATCTAAAGGAAAAGAGGTGCAGCATCCAGAGCAGCAGGAAATAATGGCAAACCGACTAGACGCAAGCAAAGAACAAAGTCAAGGGCAAGCCCCTCCAACACAAGAAAAAGCACCTGAGGTCCCTGTCTTACAAACTCCTCTCAATGAGGAAAGAGCAAAGAAAAGGGACAGGCAAGAAGAGACACCTACGGGGGCATCTACAGAACAACAAGGAGAGAAAAGGCAAAGGCTAAACCCCTGCTCTGAGGAAGAATTTACAGAGGAAACAATAGGCAATCAAAGGGGTGAGGAAACAACCGAACAATGGATTCCTCCAAGCATGGAAACATCAGCCATCTCCTTTCAGCAGGAGCAAGAGAGACAACAAGGTGTGGAGGTTACCTCAACCTCCACCAAGCAGCAGAGCAAGCAAGGCTCTGACATAAAGAAGGCATTCACAGAAATCAAGGCCAGAAATGAGCCAGTAAGATTCCAGCTCTACAACCAGTTGCTAAGAATGGCTCCCACTAATCAACAGAGGCTAATGGCAGCCTATGACATCCAAGAAGGGAAAATGACCCTCAATCATTTTATACCTACAGTACAACAGCCCCAATCCGCTACTGATTATATTAGGACCAATCTAGAAGTGCTTGCTAAAGACATCCATCCAATGGACCAGATTGAGTTACACAAACAAACTGGAGAAATGGTGTACTCCACCCTGGCAGATAAGGCAATATTGGCCCATAGACTGCATAATTCACTTCCGAACACTTCTGCCCAATTAGAATTGGAGAAAGCTTCATCACAAGCCAAGGACAATAGAATCAAATCATTGGAGGAGATCATTATGGAGCTGGGACATGACCCCAACGATCCCAAGGGTGTGTAGGCTTTAATTAAGAAGAAAGAAGAAGATATAGCAGCCCTTAGAAAACAGCTCAGGCTGCCACCTACAATTCATCCTCAAACCATAGAAGTAGCACACCAAAAAGAAGAGGAGGATGTAGTAAGTTTGCTTATGAGGATGCATAAAAGACTGATAGAAACATAGAGTGCCTTGGAGGCATCACTGCAAGGAAGACAGGGAGAGTTGGCCTCTCAGCCAGCTCAAACAGCTTTAACTCTTAAGACTGTTCCTCCTACAGTCACCACAACAGTCCCTCCTACTAATCCAGTAGCAACAGCAGGTACCTCATGTTAGATACCTATACCAATAGGTTTCATATTTCATGATTGGCTATGGAAGGTCCAAATTTGTTCTGCTTTGATGACTCAAAGATCACATATTTCCAAGAGAACCCAATCTATGCTTATAGCTTGGTATGAGCTTCAAATTTTGATGGATGATTCAACAGCTTAATATGGATCATTCCATGGTTTAAATTTACAGTTGTAGAATAGAGAAAGGAGTCTGTCCAAACTGTTTAATCTTGGCAGGCAAGTAGTTCAGGTAGAGAAGAAAAGGCTCCCAACAGCTCAATCTGGGACCTTGGAGGAGATAAGGGTAGAAGTAGATAGAAATAACAAAGAAAAAGCCAAAGAAAAGAAAAGGCAAGTAAGGGTCTGCAAGTCCAAGTGCACCCTCTAAGAAGAAATAAAAATGCTAGGAAAGTAGTTGGGTAAGCAGTTGGAGTTGCAGAAAGGTTATCTTTACCATTGCAGATATGTTAACTGTGATTACCAAGGCAAAGTCTATCAAGTGACAAGGTGTTCATCTTCATCAAGATTACAACAAGGAGCATGACTAACTTCTCTCCTCCCTCCTTTCTTTTCATTGCTAACATCCCTTTGTGAGCTGAGATGCAGGGAGGAAGACCATGGTTTCATGATGATTCTTGTTCATTCAAAAGCCACATTTCTTGTCTAAAATCTTTTCATTTTGATCTACTCCCTAAACTAAGTGAGTTTCAAATAAACTTAGTATTTTCTCCCTCCATTCACTTCCCCCATCCATATTAACTCTAACTCTACTATGTAAATCCCCTATATTGCCTCTCCCCTACTAGTATTAACACCATGGTGTATAAACCCCAAATTTTGTATAAATATCCCTCCCCCTTGGCATTATAGCCATATGTTCTCTAAAGGGATCAGATGACATCTGGTCATTGTGATAAGCCTAAGCCAAAAACCCTTTTCCCCTTTACAAATTCCTTTCTCACTTTCAAATCCCCATTTGCATATGAAAACCCTCAAGAGCCTAGTTTCTACCCTCACCCGCTTCAAAATGGCTAAAAATCATGAAAAACCAACTTTTCCCGTTTATCCAAAGTCTAATGGGCGGGCTCATTTACACAGAAAATTCATAAAAACCCGCTATACCAAAGTTTTCCGCCTATGCACAGATCCCCAAAATAATTGTTAAAATAATCCCCGCCCCTCACCGTACCTGCCCTTCATCTTACACTCCCGCGGACCGTCCGATCGAGCACCTCCAGATCCGACGGCCCTGATCACATCGGACCCCTTCCGATGCCCGATCGTTAATTGTACTATCCTTCTGTCACGTCAAACTCCCGACAACCGTCCGATAGAGCACCTCCAGATTCGACGGCCACTACAGCATCGGAGCCGATCCGCTGTCCGGACGATATCTCCCGATGGCCGTATTGTGGGCTACGTCACGCGGCAGCCACGCGTCCACTCCACAGTCCATCGGAGGTACCACTGACGCATACCGCCACCGTACCGTAGGCGGTGCGATATGAAACCGCCCCGGTTTCTGGTTTTATCATTCCCGCTTGTATTACCTCACCACCACATCACTGCTCCGTCACCCCACGTCACCCTAGGTACGCCGTCGCATCATTTCTCCGCTCAACCACTGGTCCACCTGTCCTGCCATCTCACTGTCCCTGTGGACCAACCAGAGGCCGCCACCTGGCCGGATGACGTCCTGCTGATGTCATCTGACCCTGACCCCACCTATGACGTCCTGCTGACGTCAGCACAAAAACGCGCCAAAATCGCCAAAATCCATATTTAGACCGATAATTTCGCGTTTTTTGCTATTTTTGGCAAAAGCTGTACTATTCGTTCTGCATGCAATTTACGTCTAAAACTTGCACCAGCCTGCTGAGGAAATTTCGAGACCACCAGAGCGTTCATCACCCGCGCATTTGCAAGATTGAGCCGACAAATTTCACCAGGTACTCTCCATTTCCACTCTGCAAGTCCATTTTCCGTGAATTCTGGGTATAGCCTCTGAGCGGACCTTAAAACGCCAATTTCACCATTAAAACTCACCATACCAGCATTCATACCAAACCAGTGCTACCATTACACGTTTAGGAGGCCACATTGGGCAAATTTAATGGAAAATCCTCGTTGGTTCGCGCAATCGTGAAACAGCTACCTGCAAGAAACGCATTTACCACAAAGTAAGCTCTGCTCAGTTCTGCTGCAGCTATATCCTGTTCGAAAGCAGTATTGCAACTGCTGCAACCTTCCCATTCACTCTCTGTCCTCTACAAATCACATCTTTCATCAAAGAAAATCTGATTGTGTTGCTCTGCACAGCAACTCTACCCACAATCCCAGAAAAACCATGGACCCATCAGCTCCTCCTGTAGTACCGAATGTTCAACCCCTGAATGCCCCTCAAAAGAATTTGAAATGGCAAGCCTTGGCAGATATGGATTACCAAATTGCAGAAGAGAAGCTTATGGGCAGCAAATTCCACCTTCATCTGTTGAATGAATTAAAAGCCAAGCATGAAAATGGGACAGATATACTGGGCTTATGGGACTCTTTCCTCCCTATTTTTAAGCTCCCTCAGGTCAACCAGTTCCCAGAACTGATCCACCTTTGTGCTGAACAATATGATGTTTCCCAGCGAGCTATTGTTGACCCATCTGGTGCAGTACTCTTCTATGTTACCCCTCAAGCTATCAGAGACATGCTTTGCTTCAACCCTCAGGAGAAGCTGGTTCCCTTATCACTGGTAAATCTGATAAAACAAGGGGATAAACTCACAGATGCTCAAATTGTCAAATTCAACCAATTATACATCAAAACTAAGATTGTGATGGGCCCTCCAATTCTTCATGTATATCTCAATGAACTAGGTAGAGACCTGGCAGATATGATTTCTCCCATCCTGAGATATAGTTCAATTGAGTATATAGATGCAACCGTGCTGATAATGATGCTTATGTTTACTCCTGGCAAGTCACCAATCTGCTATGACTATGTCAGCTACATATCAGACAAGATTCATGAGCAATTGATGAATTTAAGGAGAGACAGGGTGTTCAGATACACCTCCTACATTTACCATTTGATCTTATACCATCAACATGAGAAGTTTCACTTTTCAATCAAAAGAATGGATGCCCAAGGAAATCCTAGATCAGTGGTCTATTGGTCTTCTGTCTTCCACATTAGACCTGAGTCTCCATACACATACTGTGAATTCATGGATCTGTTCATCCATCCAGCCATGGCAATGCTGATGAGCTCACCTCCACCAAGACTCACTGAGGATATGCAAAGGATTCTTCAGCTGTCGAAAGCTTATAGCATTGGTGATTGGTACTTCTACCAAAACCACACTGTCATCAGGATATATGGGTGTGATCATCCTCCTTTCAAACTACCCAAGTATGTGCCTATGAGGCTATTTGCCCTAGAATACTTTAGGCAATTTGGCAGAGTTGATGTGCTTCACTTTTCAGGAAAAGGGAAAAAAGCACAATTGAAGGTAAAAAACCAACTCGGCCATTTTATCTATAATGAGAGGGAGCAAGGATGGAGAGAAGCAGAGAGAATGCTTGAGGCCTTGGGCCTGCAAACCAGTTTTATATGGGTACCTTATGACCCTAACCATTTCATAACTACAAGGAGGCTCAAATATAAGTTGTCTGCTTATGATCACCATAGCCTCCCTCACATTGAGAAGTATGCAAATCAAGAGAAATGGAAGAGAGGGACCTTAGAAGAGCCCTTGTCACAAGAAGAGCTGAACAACAGGGCATTAAGGAATCTAAAGAAGATGGCTGACCTTGAGCTTTGTTCACAGGTATTCACACTTCCAAGCACACAAACGGGAGCAGCTGAATCCTCCACAACTGCCAAGCAGCAAACTACCAAGGCTACTGAGAATACACCCGGCAGAGGCAAAGAAAAGCAAATGGAAACAGAGCAGACACAACAGGAGAAGGGGCAGTCACCTCCAGTGACCCAAGAGCAAGCAGATAAAGGAGGGCAGCAGCAGGCAGAGCAACAACAGCAACAAGATCTGCAAACAAAAGAAGGGCAACATGACAGTCAGCAGCCCTTGCAGCAGGAGAGGGTAATTAATACTCCAACTTCCACAGAGCAACAGGCTCAGAACACTGTGCCTCCTAGGCCAGAAATCACCACTGATGCCTCGGTCCTCCAAACTCCTCAAAAGGAGGATACATTTGTTTTTAGGAAGAGGGACAGAGAAACTCCTCTCACGTCATCTATCAACCAAGGAGAAAAGAGACAAAGATTAAATGATTTTGCTGAGGAGGACATAGCAATAAGAGAGGCATTGGGCATGGGCCCACCCAGCAGAGAAACTTCAGCAAGTTCCTTTCAGCAGGAACAGGACAGGACTATGGGAGGGGAGGTCAGTTCCTCCAGTCAACAAAAGGAAGGACAAGTGGGCATCAAACAACAATTTATAGACATCAAAAGGAGGAATGAGCCTATCAAAGTACAGCTGTACAATCATCTGCTAAACATGGCTCCTTCTAATCAGCAGAGACTTATGTCTGCCTTTGATGTAGGAGAAGGCAAAATGATAATGAGCCATTTCATGCCTACTGCATTACAGCCCTAATCTGCCTCAGATTACCTCAGAACCAACTTGGAGATCATGGCCAAAGACATACACCCAATGGACAAGATTGAACTGCATAAACAGACTGGTGAAATGGTGTATGCCTCTTTAGCAGATGAGACATTGGAAAATTATAAGCTAAAGAGCAGCCTTAATGCCACAGCCTCTCAATTGGAATTGGAGAGGGCATCATCCCAGGCGAAGGACAACAGAATAAGGTCCCTTGAAGATATAATCATTGAAATTGGGCATGATCCCAAAGATATTTCAGGGATACAGGAAATTTTAAAGTTAAGGGATGCTGACATGGCTGCCATGAGGAAGAAAATTAAACTCCCTGCCACCATGCACCCTCAGACAGACGAGGTAGCCCAACAAAGGCAGGAGAAGGACACCACAGATTTATTAATCTCCATTTATAAACAGCTGATCCAAGCACAAGAGAAGTTGGGAGAATCAGAGGCTGCAAAGGCAGCATTACAGGCATCTCTGAAACAAAGAGAAGGAGGGCAGACTTCTCAGCCTCCACCTCAGGTCGTCAATCTGGAGGAAATTGCTCCTATCACTGCCCCTCCTCCTCAACAGACCGAACAAACAACAACATCTACTTCAGCAGCGCCAACAACTACAAAGCAGGCCCAAAGCCTGGATATGCAAAAGTTGAAGAACGAACTCCAAGTCCTGGAAGCCCAGATGTTGGAGCTCAATTCAGCCAAAGATTCTTTGTCTAAAATCAATGATAGATATGATAAATCCAAACAAACTGTGGCAGAGAAAGAAAGGGAGGTGAAAGCCCTAAAAAACAAAATAAAAGAGCTAGAGAATGATCTCAAGCTAGATAAAGTAGTGGCTGAATTGAAAATAGTGCTATGGGCTAACATTGGAAAATCTATCAATGAGCAATGGCCATACATTGAAACTATCCATGAGCCACTTGAGCTCATTCCAAAAGCACAGAGGGAAATTCACAGATCAAGAGCTCAATTGGGCAGTATGCCTGAAGTGGCCACCAGAATGATCAATGTACTTAATCACAGAACAAGTTCCCAGTTAACTGCCATGGGAATTACAAACAGAACGGAAACCATCCAAATGGTTAAAAGGGTTCTCACACTGAGAAACTATGTGCAGACATTGGAAAGAAGAACTCAGGATATGCAGACTGAGGTAAACAAGTTTCTGGAAAAATTTCAAGTATTGGAAAGCAGAGGACTCCCCAGCTTACTGAATAGCACAGGGAGATTATTCACACATGACCAATATGCTAAAAGGGTCAATACATTTGCTACCAGCCAGATCAATGATAAGTCCAGCACCTCAGAGGAGACAGGGCCAGCCACAGGACAGTCTCTTTACAATAGAGTTGGGAATCTGTTTTTTCTAATGAATGAGATTAATCCCCTGTTTGGGGTGGCTCCCAATTTCTTCAAATACACAGAGGCAGAGGAGACAATGGCGGCTATTCTCAGGCATCAACTCCCTACACAAGAATGGTGGACAAATGCCATACAGAAGATTTTGTAAACAGGGAGCCACTTAACAATTTTGTTTCATAAAGAATATCAGGTGTCATGCAAAACACAGTTCAACGGGATCAGCATGCATGATGGATTAAAGTTGAGCCAACTCGGCAGGTGCATCGGCCAACAAAGCAGAAATAAAAGACTACAGGTGGCAGGGCCGAGATAATACAGCACAGCAAGAGATAAAGACGCATCAATTAGCGTTAAAGCCAGCCGACTCAACCGACTCAATGACCTCCAAAGGTCAAAATACCCTCTGACAGACATAAAGAGCATTTATGCTACATTCAAAGTGCAATAACTTCTTTTCCTACTTTCTGTACGCATGTATGAAGATATTTTCTCTCTCAGATGACTCAATACCTGAGATATTTTGTATAAGCATTGCTATAAAGTCCCCTTCACATGAGCTTGCAAGGGGTTGTTGTTGATTTCTCCTAAAGAAACTCTTATGCTGTAATCCTTTCTAGAAAGTCTAGTAAAGAAAGCGATGGAATTTCTCGGATGTCTGGAAGGTTGAATGCGTTTCTGATGTTTGTTGATGACCGCTGGATCCCTGTGTATTTCACCATACAATAAGTCTTTGTAACTCTCCCTGTTAATTAGTTGTCTTTGTTAAAATCCATATATGTTATCTAATTTTCGATACTAAGCAACAAGGAAAAAGAATAACTTTCAGGATTTACTCACTGAGTACCCTGAGTTTCAATCTGTGTTGTTTATGAATGTTTTCTTCAGCTGTAATCTATATAAAGTGTAATTCTTAACTGCTGCACTTTCAGAATACATCTTTCACAGTGGCCTTTGTCACAGGAATTCAAGCTTTGCTCCTGTGCAGTATGTTCACTTTCACCTCACCAACTTAATAGAAAAATTCTTAATTGCTTTCTATTGGTTGACACACATCACCATTCAAGTCAATTTTGTTTGTATAAAAATGCACAATAGGCCCTGCAGTTTGAACAACAACAGACCTGTATATCAAGTCATTTCACAACATCCAGACTCCATTGCCCAATGGTATTTCACTATCTGAACACTACATCATAAGACCTGAAGGAAATCCTTCAACCAAAACATAAACCAAAACCTAAGCATAATAGCTAGCCTAAAACTCCATCACAACAGAGACAAATCATAAAGAGAGAGCCCTCTCTGATTACAGTTTGGCTAGAAACTGTGATCAAAAGACTGGTTAGTGGTTACCCCGGCCGTATTCCCTTGGGAGTCATAGGGAACAACCTGGGTGTTAACATAAATGGCGACTCCGCTGGGGACTTCTTAGGATTTTTCAATTACTATCTATCTTCCAAAGCTACCATCAAGCCTGAAACCAGCCAAGAGGCCTTAGAACTGTTTATGTACCACAGTCACGGCTTTAGGGAAGAGATAGTTAGGGAATCTTCATCTTAGCTTTGAAACATATATAGCCATTCCAAAATCTTCATCCAGTCCTTGCATATATAAAAAACTTCCTATAAAAGTCCTGAAAAACAGTTGGAAACTGGCTCCTAAGAGAAATCCTCGACATACAAGGGCTAATCCTGACCCAAATCCACCCATCATTGTTGATAATCCGAATACCATTCCAAGAAACATCAGGAAGCAACAAAAGCAGGACCAGCCTGCTATTTTGACCTCAGGTGCAGATTTTCCCAACCTTTCTACTCCACTTAAAGTCCTCTTTAGGTCTGTCCCAAGTTCTCCTAGTTCACCATCCACATCTCAAAGTCCTCCTGCTTCATCCTCATTCACTGCACATATCCCCTTCAACCATCATTCAGGTTCAACTTCACCTGTTACCCCTGTGGTACCCACTGTTCCTATTATCCCGGCAGTCCCTATAAATACACCCAACCCACAAAATATGGCAAATAGGTATGCACCCTTGCAGCTACCTGCTAACCCTGTAGCTCTGCCCCAGGATTACCAAACCAAAATCACATATTTTGACTCCACTGGCCATTACTCTGCTATTCAACATGCTAAGAGGATGCAAGATCACTTTGAAAACTATGAGATAGATGATGACAGCGTGAGGATGAGAATTTTTGTCCAAAGCCTGACAGGTGATGTTAGAACCTGGTTCAGGTCGATTGCTGCAAATACTATCACAACCCCTGATGAGCTGTATCAGGCCTTTATTGCCAGATGGGAAAAGAAGAAAGATCCCCTGCACATACTTGGTGAATATGAAACAATCAAGAGAGGTCCTCAAGAGACCGTTCTGGAGTATTGTGCTAGATTCAACAATGTGTACAATGCAATACCGCAAAACTTGAGACCCCCCCCTGATTTGGCCTTGTACAAATTCCCTGATGGATTTGATTCTGACATAGCATTTCAGTTGAGGGAGAGAGAACCTGAAACCCTTGAAGACGCTCAAAAGGCTGCTGTCACGGTAGAAGCAAACTTGATTGCCAAAAGAAACAGGGCAAGGTTAGAAAAGAGAAGCATATACAAAGAAGAACCCACAGCCTTTGACCAAAAACTTGATGCCATACTCAATAGCATGAAAAGATTGGGTGATAGGGTGGAATCAGTTGAAAGAAAAGCATCATGGGAAGCACCACAAAATAACCCCCTAGAAATCCAAATTTTAGGAGGAACCCAAACACAAACAATGGCAGGGCCAATGCTGATCCTGAAGTCAGACCTCCATTTCAGGAAAACTATGCTGAAACTTCCACATTAACTGAACCAAATGAAGATCCTAAGATTAATTTGATAGGGCTAGACGGTGAAAGTCAAGTTTTCTTAACACAAGAAGATCATGAGGATGAAGAAATAAAATTGTTCCAAACTAAATCAGGTGAATCCTTTGACTTTAAACAAGGCTATGACACTGCTGTTTATGAAGTCCATAAACAATACAAGCTGAGGAGCAGAACTGTGAATATCAACCAACCTGAAAAGAAAAAGGTTAATCAGCAGCCTGAAAAAGTTATGGTCACAGAACCTAGTGACCAACTAAACTTACCTACCAAAGAAGTGGTTGTTGAAGAAATCACTGAACCACTGTCCTCAAGACAGCAGTCTCCGCACCCTTCATCTTCTCATCCTAATTCAAATATTACTCCCCAAGAGATGACTAACAAGGATAAATCCCAAAGACAAAATAAAAATCAAGAAGAAGATGTAATGAACAAGGAGAGAACTGTCACCTATAACCCCAAAACCCAGTCTGATAAACCTTTTGATCTTGAAACAGAAATTAGCAAAATAAAAATAGCTATTCCCCTCTTGGAATTAGCCAAGAATGACAGCTATAAATTGCAAATTAAAAGGTCCCTACAACTCACTAGCAACAAAGATGATGTCAATGTACTGGATGACACCCCAGAACTCCTTTTTGGCCCAGAAGTAGATGGAAAAACAGTAATCACAGGGGTACTGCCTTTCTATGTCAGTTTACATATTCATGACAAAGTACTACATAATGCAATGTTCGACTCAGGTGCCTCTCACAATCTTATGCCAAAAGCAGTCATGGAAAGATTGAATTTAGACATAACAAGACCATACAAGGATCTGTTTTCCTTTGACTCCAGCCAAGTCAAATGTTTAGGTCTCATAAAAGACTTATGTGTGTCTCTAGTTCAATACCCAAACAAGACAATCCTAATGGATGTGGTAGTTGCTGATATCCCACCTAAGTATGGAATGTTGTTGTCAAGATCATGGGGAGCCAAACTCCAAGGTTCCCTACAATTAGACATGTCATATGCCACCATCTCTTTGTTTGGGCAACCCAAAAGACTATACAGAGAAGCACTGATGAAGTACATGGTCAGCAGTGAAGAGAAACCTCAAAATTTTCCTATATATGCTGTCCATTCAGACATAGACTCATACATTCTCTTCAATGATACCACTACTCCCTTAAAAGGTGAAGTCGAAACCAGGATATCCATATAGGAGGGAAATGCAATGGAGAGTAGTATCACTCATGAAACAACAGTCAAACAAACATTTGATAGTGCTGCTGCCTTAGTTGTCAAGAACATCCAATTGAATAATGGAACTGTCCTAGAAGACCAGCTAGAGAAACAATCACAACTGCTACTTACATTACCAGCCCATGAACAAATCATAAAACCTCCTCCCCAACAGAATATTCTATGGTTCCTTGAATTTGATGGCTCAGTCAACAAATTAGGGGCAGGAGCTGGAGTTTGGGTACACAATAAGGAAAATAGTTATGCAGAAGGCAGAGCCTATAGATTGAATTTCAGATGTACTAATAACATGGCAGAATATGAAGCTCTTTTATTAGGACTCAAGTTGGAAAAATTGTTACAAGCTGCCAGGGTTTCAATCATGGGAGATTCTGATTTAGTTATCCAACAAGTGAAGGGAAACTTTGTCACCAATGACAAAAGACTAAGGACTTATAGGTCCGCTGTTGCTGAGGTACTAAACTTTTTCTCTGAATTCCAAATTACTAAAATTCCCAGAACCCAAAATCTACATGCTCATAGTTTAGCCACCTTTGCAAGTACCTGCAAGTTGCCCTTTGAGCCCCACCATTGTTTTACAGCTGAGGTAAAACACAGACCCTCCATTCCAAACAATGTTAATAATTGGCAAGTATTTGAGGATGACAAGCAAATAAACCGGTTTTTAACTCTGCAGCAAGAATTTGCAGGATTAAATATTGACAATAAGACAGCAAGTCAATCACAAATACTTAAGACAGCAAGTCAATCACAAATATTTGATGGAGCAAGTCCATCACAAATACAGTTTCAACAGACTGCTCAGCCAATATCACCCAGGACTGCTAAACAAATGCTGAATCCAACTATTTTCAATATAGAAAACATCCAGCAGATTCAACAAGTCGACTGGGAAGAGGGAGTGTCCAATACCGAAACTAAGATCATTGAGCTAAAGGACAATTTTCTACCAACAGGCCTGACTCCACTAGAAGACATCTTTGATTCAAATGATATTCCCAGGAAGCCAAAAATGCAGCCCCTGAATACAGCCATTGAAGAGTGCAACATAGGTACAATTGGCAAGCCCAAGATAATTAAATTATCTGCTTCCTTACCTCCTGACCAAAAGCCAAAATACATTGACCTCTTCAAAGAGTTCCAGGATGTTTTTGCATGGAGCTATGAGGACCTGAAGTCCTATGACACCACTGTAATCCAACACACTATTCCTCTCAAACCTGATCAAAAGCCCTTTAAACAAAAACTGAGGAGAATCAATCCCATGCTTCTACCAGCAATGGAACAAGAGGTACATAAAATGTTCAAAGCAGGCATCATAGCACCAATCAGATTCTCTGAATGGATTTCCAACTTAGTCCCTACAAGAAAGAAGACAGGAGAGATCAGGCTGTGTGTGGACTTAAGGAATCTAAACCAAGTATCCTTAAAGGATAACTACCCCTTACCCAAGATGGACCACATTCTTCAAAGGGTAGTGGGGGCCTCAAGGATCTCATTGCTGGATGGATTTTCAGGTTTTAATCAGATCTTAGTTCACCCTGATGATCAGGACAAAACAGCATTTACAACCCCGTGGGGAACTTTCAAATATGTAAAAATGCCTTTTGGATTGAAGAATGCAGGGGCAACATTTCAAAGAGCAATGGACATTGCTTTTTCCAAAGAGATTCATGACTTCTTAGTCATTTACTTAGATGATCTCACACCTTTTTCAAAATCTGACCAAGAGCATCTCAAGCATCTAAGACAGATCTTCCTAAAATGCAGAAAATATGGAATCTCCTTGAACCCTAAGAAATCACTCTTTGGATTAGAAGAAGGCAAGCTCTTGGGACACATCATCTCAAAAGATGGCATTAGAATTGACCCAGATAGGATACAAGCTATCCTGTAAATGCCTCATCCAAGGAATGTCAAAGAATTACAGGGATTCTTGGGAAAAATCAATTTCTTGAGAAGGTTTATCCCAAACCTAGCAGAGCTAACCAGATTATTAAACAACATGCTGAAAAAGGATTCAAAAGTGAAGTGGACTGTGGAGGCCAATCAAGCATTTGAAGGTATAAAACTGGCCCTTACCCAAACCCCAGTCTTGACCAACCCTCAGTTTGACAGAGAATTTATTATTTTCTCTTTTGCTTCCCAACATACTATTGCGGCTGTTTTGCTACAAAAAGATGACCAAGGAAATGAGAAGCCAATTGCTTTCTTTAGCAAAGCTCTTAGGGATGCACCTTTAAAGTATCAAATCATGGAAAAACAAGCCTATGCTTTAGTCAAAGCAATCAAAGACTTTAGGATTTATATCCTTTACTCCCATGTGAAAGCTTATGTGCCAAGTCCTATTGTCAAAGATATTCTCACCCAAGAAAACTTAGAAGGCAGAAGAGGAAAATGGATTGCCAGTATCTTGGAATTTGACATTGAGATAAAACCTACAAAACTAATAAAAGGGCAAGGCTTGGCCAAATTAATGACAGAAACAAACTTTCAAGCCTTAGACATCAATCAGCTGGACAGTGAAATCGAGCTGGCGACTCCAAAGATCAATGTAGCCTTTGAACAATCCCCCTGGTACTCCGATATCTGTTATGTGTTACAAAACCTGTGTGCTCCCCCAGGACTGTCCAAAACTAAGTGTAGGTTCTTAAAAATGAAAACATCAAGATTTTGTGTGATGGATGGAAATCTGCTTTGGAAAAACCATGAAGGTATATTTCTGCACTGTTTAATTGAAAATGAAACTAACAATATCATGCAAGAGTTTCATGCAGGACACTGTGGTGGACACTTGTACTGGAAGTCCACTGTGGATAAGATACTAAGGGCTGGTTACTACTGGCCCACCATGTTCTCTGATATCAAGAGATTCACTACCTCATGTCATAAATGTCAAGTCTTTGAGGGAAAGAGACAGCTGCTGCCACTTCCCTTGATGCCTATTGCAACAGAGAGACCTTTTCAACAATGGGGCCTAGACTTCATTGGGGAAATTCATCCCTCATCTTCAGGCCAACATAGATGGATCTTAACAGCCACAGACTACTTCACTAAGTGGATTGAAGCTGCCCCGTGCAGACAAGCAAATGATTCAGTAATCATTCAGTTCTTGGAAAACAACATACTGGCTAGATTTGGCTGCCCTGATAAAATTATTACAGACAATGCTGCTGCCTTCAGATCCAAGAAAATGGTGAATTTCTGTCACAAATTTCATATTACTTTGGGCCATTCTACTGCATACTATCCCCAAGGAAATGGCCTTGCTGAATCATCAAATAAAAGCCTTGTAAACATTATAAAGAAGGTACTTGAAGAGAACAAAAAGAACTGGCACAAAAAACTAATCAATGCCTTATGGGCAGATAGACTAACAACCAAAAGATCAATTGGGACCAGCCCATATGAGTTAGTTTATGGATTAGAGGCCAAGTTCCCCTCTTCACTAGGAGTGCCTGTCATGAAGCTTCTTCAAGAAAGCCAAGCTGAGCCAAATGATATGCAAAGAAGGATAAATCAAATCATATGTCTGCAGCAAACCAGAGATCAAGTTTTCAGCAGAGTTCAGGTATTACAAGAAAAACTAAAGAAAGCCTTTGACAGAAGAACCAAAGCAGAAGATTTCAATATTGGCGATAAAGTCCTCAAGTGGGATGCAAGAAGAGAAGAGAAAGGAAAACATGGAAAATTTGATTCCTTATGGAGAGGACCATTTGCTGTCCAAGCAGTACAAGGTAATAATACATATTTCCTCAAAAGTCTAACTGAAGCTGACTTGGATGAAGGTCCTGTCAATGGCAGGATGCTGAAGCACTATTTTGACTATTTCCCATGAGTGCAACCTGAGGTTCCCTTGTATATATGCAGATGTACATATTATTTTCTGTTTAGATTGTAAAAATGCAGTTTTCCAAGTTATTGACTAACCAGCAAAAGGTAAATACAATCAGAGGTCTACCAAGAAGGGAAGCACAAAATTTGGCACTTCAAAGCAGCAAACTTCAAGGATGATATGGGCAGCCATGGAGCAAGGCAATCTGACCTGCTGTTCTTGGTCTTTCAAAAGAAACACCATCCCCATGTGGAGCCACTGTTAGATACCTATACCAATAGGTTTCATATTTCATGATTGGCTATGGAAGGTCCAAATTTGTTCTGCTTTGATGACTCAAAGATCACATATTTCCAAGAGAACCCAATCTATGCTTATAGCTTGGTATGAGCTTCAAATTTTGATGGATGATTCAACAGCTTAATCTGGATCATTCCATGGTTTAAATTTACAGTTGTAGAATAGAGAAAGGAGTCTATCCAAACTGTTTAATCTTGGCAGGCAAGTAGTTCAGGTAGAGAAGAAAAGGCTCCCAATAGCTCAATCTGGGACCTTGGAGGAGATAAGGGTAGAAGTAGATAGAAATAACAAAGAAAAAGCCAAAGAAAAGAAAAGGCAAGTAAGGGTCTGCAAGTCCAAGTGCACCCTCTAAGAAGAAATAAAAATGCTAGGAAAGTAGTTGGGTAAGCAGTTGGAGTTGCAGAAAGGTTATCTTTACCATTGCAGATATGTTAACTGTGATTACCAAGGCAAAGTCTATCAAGTGACAAGGTGTTCATCTTCATCAAGATTACAGCAAGGAGCATGACTAACTTCTCTCCTCCCTCCTTTCTTTTCATTGCTAACATCCATTTGTGAGCTGAGATGCAGGGAGGAAGACCATGGTTTCATGATGATTCTTGTTCATTCAAAAGCCACATTTCTTGTCTAAAATCTTTTCATTTTGATCTACTCCCTAAACTAAGTGAGTTTCAAATAAACTTAGTATTTTCTCCCTCCATTCACTTCCCCCATCCATATTAACTCTAACTCTACTATGTAAATCCCCTATATTGCCTCTCCCCTACTAGTATTAACACCATGGTGTATAAACCCCAAATTTTGTATAAATATCCCTCCCCCTTGGCATTATAGCCATATGTTCTCTAAAGGGATCAGATGACATCTGGTCATTGTGATAAGCCTAAGCCAAAAACCCTTTTCCCCTTTACAAATTCCTTTCTCACTTTCAAATCCCCATTTGCATATGAAAACCCTCAAGAGCCTAGTTTCTACCCTCACCCGCTTCAAAATGGCTAAAAATCATGAAAAACCAACTTTTCCCGTTTATCCAAAGTCTAATGGGCGGGCTCATTTACACAGAAAATTCATAAAAACCCGCTATACCAAAGTTTTCCGCCTATGCACAGATCCCCAGAATAATTGTTAAAATAATCCCCGCCCCTCACCGTACCTGCCCTTCATCTTACACTCCCGTGGACCGTCCGATCGAGCACCTCCAGATCCGACGGCCCTGATCACATCGGACCCCTTCCGATGCCCGATCGTTAATTGTACTATCCTTCTGTCACGTCAAACTCCCGACAACCGTCCGATCGAGCACCTCCAGATCCGACGGCCACTACAGCATCGGAGCCGATCCGCTGTCCGGACGATATCTCCCGATGGCCGTATTGTGGGCTACGTCACGCGGCAGCCACGCGTCCACTCCACAGTCCATCGGAGGTACCACTGACGCATACCGCCACTGTACCGTAGGCGGTGCGATATGAAACCGCCCCGGTTTCTGGTTTTATCATTCCCGCTTGTATTACCTCACCACCATGTCACTGCTCTGTCACCCCACGTCACCCCAGGTACGCCGTCGCATCATTTCTCCGCTCAACCACTGGTCCACCTGTCCTGCCATCTCACTGTCCCTGTGGACCAACCAGAGGCCGCCACCTGGCCGGATGACGTCCTGCTGACGTCATCCGACCCTGACCCCACCTATGACGTCCTGCTGACATCAGCACAAAAACGCGCCAAAATCGCCAAAATCCATATTTAGACCGATAATTTCGCGTTTTTTGCTATTTTTGGCAAAAGCTGTACTATTCATTCTGCATGCAATTTACGTCTAAAAACTTGCACCAGCCCGCTGAGGAAATTTCGAGACCACCAGAGCGTTCATCACCCGCGCATTTGCAAGATTGAGCCGACAAATTTCACCAGGTACTCTCCATTTCCACTCTGCAAGTCCATTTTCCATGAATTCCGGGTATAGCCTCTGAGCGGACCTTAAAACGCCAATTTCACCATTAAAACTCACCATACCAGCATTCATACCAAACCAGTGCTACCATTACACGTTTAGGAGGCCACATTGGGCAAATTTAATGGAAAATCCTTGTTGGTTCGCGCAATCGTGAAACAGCTACCTGCAAGAAACGCATTTACCACAAAGTAAGCTCTGCTCAGTTCTCCTGCAGCTATATCCTGTTCGAAAGCAGTATTGCAACTGCTGCAACCTTCCCATTCACTCTCTATCCTCTACAAATCACATCTTTCATCAAAGAAAATCTGATTGTGTTGCTCTGCACAGCAACTCTACCCACAATCCCAGAAAAACCATGGACCCATCAGCTCCTCCTGTAGTACTGAATGTTCAACCCCTGAATGCCCCTCAAAAGAATTTGAAATGGCAAGCCTTGGCAGATATGGATTACCAAATTGCAGAAGAGAAGCTTATGGGCAGCAAATTCCACCTTCATCTGTTGAATGAATTAAAAGCCAAGCATGAAAATGGGACAGATATACTGGGCTTATGGGACTCTTTCCTCCCTATTTTTAAGCTCCCTCAGGTCAACCAGTTCCCAGAACTGATCCACCTTTGTGCTGAACAATATGATGTTTCCCAGCGAGCTGTTGTTGACCCATCTGGTGCAGTACTCTTCTATGTTACCCCTCAAGCTATCAGAGACATGCTTTGCTTCAACCCTCAGAAGAAGCTGGTTCCTTTATCACTGGTAAATCTGATAAAACAAGGGGATAAACTCACAGATGCTCAAATTGTCAAATTCAACCAATTATACATCAAAACTAAGATTGTGATGGGCCCTCCAATTCTTCATGTATATCTCAATGAACTAGGTAGAGACCTGGCAGATATGATTTCTCCCATCCTGGGATATAGTTCAATTGAGTATATAGATGCAACCGTGCTGATAATGATGCTTATGTTTACTCCTGGCAAGTCACCAATCTGCTATGACTATGCCACCTACATATCAGACAAGATTCATGAGCAATTGATGAATTTAAGGAGAGACAGGGTGTTCAGATACACCTCCTACATTTACCATTTGATCTTATACCATCAACATGAGAAGTTTCACTTTTCAATCAAAAGAATGGATGCCCAAGGAAATCCTAGATCAATGGTCTATTGGTCTTCTGTCTTCCACATTAGACCTGAGTCTCCATACACATACTGTGAATTCATGGATCTGTTCATCCATCCAACCATGGCAATGCTGATGAGCTCACCTCCACCAAGACTCACTGAGGATATGCAAAGGATTCTTCAGCTGTCGAAAGCTTATAGCATTGGTGATTGGTACTTCTACCAAAACCACACTGTCATCAGGATATATGGGTGTGATCTTCCTCCTTTCAAACTACCCAAGTATGTGCCTATGAGGCTATTTTCCCTAGAATACTTTAGGCAATTTGGCAGAGTTGATGTGCTTCACTTTTCAGGAAAAGGGAAAAAAGCACAATTGAAGGTAAAAAACCAACTCGGCCATTTTATCTATAATGAGAGGGAGCAAGGATGGAGAGAAGCAGAGAGAATGCTTGAGGCCTTGGGCCTGCAAACCAGTTTTATATGGGTACCTTATGACCCTAACCATTTCATAACTACAAGGAGGCTCAAATATAAGTTGTCTGCTTATGATCACCATAGCCTCCCTCACATTGAGAAGTATGCAAATCAAGAGAAATGGAAGAGAGGGACCTTAGAAGAGCCCCTGTCACAAGAAGAGCTGAACAACAGGGCATTAAGGAATCTAAAGAAGATGGCTGACCTTGAGCTTTGTTCACAGGTATTCACACTTCCAAGCACACAAACGGGAGCAGCTGAATCCTCCACAACTGCCAAGCAGCAAACTACCAAGGCTACTGAGAATACACCCGGCAGAGGCAAAGAAAAGCAAATGGAAACAGAGCAGACACAACAGGAGAAGGGGCAGTCACCTCCAGTGACCCAAGAGCAAGCAGATAAAGGAGGGCAGCAGCAGGCAGAGCAACAACAACAACAAGATCTGCAAACAAAAGAAGGGCAACATGACAGTCAGCAGCCCTTGCAGCAGGAGAGGGTAATTAATACTCCAACTTCCACAGAGCAACAGGCTCAGAACACTGTGCCTCCTAGGCCAGAAATCACCACTGATGCCTCGGTCCTCCAACAAAAGGAGGATACATTTGTTTTTAGGAAGAGGGACAGAGAAACTCCTCTCACGTCATCTATCAACCAAGGAGAAAAGAGACAAAGATTAAATGATTTTGCTGAGGAGGACATAGCAATAAGAGAGGCATTGGGCATGGGCCCACCCAGCAGAGAAACTTCAGCAAGTTCCTTTCAGCAGGAACAGGACAGGACTATGGGAGGGGAGGTCAGTTCCTCCAGTCAACAAAAGGAAGGACAAGTGGGCATCAAACAACAATTTATAGACATCAAAAGGAGGAATGAGCCTATCAAAGTACAGCTGTACAATCATCTGCTAAACATGGCTCCTTCTAATCAGCAGAGACTTATGTCTGCCTTTGATGTAGGAGAAGGCAAAATGATAATGAGCCATTTCATGCCTACTGCATTACAGCCCCAATCTGCCTCAGATTACCTCAGAACCAACTTGGAGATCATGGCCAAAGACATACACCCAATGGACAAGATTGAACTGCATAAACAGACTGGTGAAATGGTGTATGCCTCTTTAGCAGATGAGACATTGGAAAATTATAAGCTAAAGAGCAGCCTTAATGCCACAGCCTCTCAATTGGAATTGGAGAGGGCATCATCCCAGGCGAAGGACAACAGAATAAGGTCCCTTGAAGATATAATCATTGAAATTGGGCATGATCCCAAAGATATTTCAGGGATACAGGAAATTTTAAAGTTAAGGGATGCTGACATGGCTGCCATGAGGAAGAAAATTAAACTCCCTGCCACCATGCACCCTCAGACAGACGAGGTAGCCCAACAAAGGCAGGAGAAAGACACCACAGATTTATTAATCTCCATTTATAAACAGCTGATCCAAGCACAAGAGAAGTTGGGAGAATCAGAGGCTGCAAAGGCAGCATTATAGGCATCTCTGAAACAAAGAGAAGGAGGGCAGACTTCTCAGCCTCCACCTCAGGTCGTCAATCTGGAGGAAATTGCTCCTATCACTGCCCCTCCTCCTCAACAGACCGAACAAACAACAACATCTACTTCAGCAGCACCAACAACTACAGAGCAGGCCCAAAGCCTCGATATGCAAAAGTTGAAGAACGAAATCCAAGTCCTGGAAGCCCAGATGTTGGAGCTCAATTCAGCCAAAGATTCTTTGGCTAAAATCAATGATAGATATGATAAATCCAAACAAACTGTGGTAGAGAAAGAAAGGGAGGTGAAAGCCCTAAAAAACAAAATAAAAGAGCTAGAGAATGATCTCAAGCTAGATAAAGTAGTGGCTGAATTGAAAATAGTGCTATGGGATAACATTGGAAAATCTATCAATGAGCAATGGCCATACATTGAAACTATCCATGAGCAACTTGAGCTCATTCCAAAAGCACAGAGGGAAATTCACAGATCAAGAGCTCAATTGGGCAGTATGCCTGAAGTGGCCACCAGAATGATCAATGTACTTAATCACAGAACAAGTTCCCAGTTAACTGCCATGGGAATTACAAACAGAACGGAAACCATCCAAATGGTTAAAAGGGTTCTCACACTGAGAAACTATGTGCAGACATTGGAAAGAAGAACTCAGGATATGCAGACTGAGGTAAACAAGTTTCTGGAAAAATTTCAAGTATTGGAAAGCAGAGGACTCCCCAGCTTACTGAACAACACAGGGAGATTATTCACACATGACCAATATGCTAAAAGGGTCAATACATTTGCTACCAGCCAGATCAATGATAAGTCCAGCACCTCAGAGGAGACAGGGCCAGCCACAGGACAGTCTCTTTACAACAGAGTTGAGAATCTGTTTTTTCTAATGAATGAGATTAATCACCTGTTTGGGGTGGCTCCCAATTTCTTCAAGTACACAGAGGCGGAGGAGACAATGGAGGCTATTCTCAGGCATCAACTCCCTACACAAGAATGGTGGACAAATGCCATACAGAAGATTTTGTAAACAGGGAGCCACTTAACAATTTTGTTTCATAAAGAATATCAGGTGTCATGCAAAACACAGTTCAACGGGATCAGCATGCATGATGGATTAAAGTTGAGCCAACTCGGCAGGTGCATCGGCCAACAAAGTAGAAATAAAAGACTACAGGTGGCAGGGCCGAGATAATACAGCACAGCAAGAGATAAAGACGCATCAATTAGCGTTAAAGCCAGCCGACTCAACCGACTCAATGACCTCCAAAGGTCAAAATACCCTCTGACGGACATAAAGAGCATTTATGCTGCATTCAAAGTGCAATAACTTCTTTTCCTACTTTCTGTACGCATGTATGAAGATATTTTCTCTCTCAGATGACTCAATACCTGAGATATTTTGTATAAGCATTGCTATAAAGTCCCCTTCGCATGAGCTTGCAAGGGGTTGTTGTTGATTTCTCCTAAAGAAACTCTTATGCTGTAATCCTTTCTAGAAAGTCTAATAAAGAAAGCGATGGAATTTCTCGGATGTCTGGAAGGTTGAATGCGTTTCTGATGTTTGTTGATGACCGCTGGATCCCTGTGTATTTCACCATACAATAAGTCTCTGTAACTCTCCCTGTTAATTAGTTGTCTTTGCTAAAATCCATATATGTTATCTAATTTTCGATACTAAGCAACAAGGAAAAAGAATAACTTTCAGGATTTACTCACTGAGTACCCTGAGTTCAATCTGTGTTGTTTATGAATGTTTTCTTCAGCTGTAATCTATATAAAGTGTAATTCTTAACTGCTGCACTTTCAGAATACATCTTTCACAGTGGCCTTTGTCACAGGAATTCAAGCTTTGCTCCTGTGCAGTATGTTCACTTTCACCTCACCAACTTAATAGAAAAATTCTTAATTGCTTTCTATTGGTTGACACACATCACCATTCAAGTCAATTTTGTTTGTATAAAAATGCACAATAGGCCCTGCAGTTTGAACAACAACAGACCTGTATATCAAGTCATTTCACAACATCCAGACTCCATTGCCCAATGGTATTTCACTATCTGAACACTACATCATAAGACCTGAAGGAAATCCTTCAACCAAAACATAAACCAAAACCTAAGCATATTAGCTAGCCTAAAACTCCATCACAACAGAGACAAATCATAAAGAGAGAGCCCTCTCTGATTACAATTTGGCTAGAAACTGTGATCAAAAGACTGGTTAGTGGTTACCCCGGCCGTATTCCCTTGGGAGTCATAGGGAACAACCTGGGTGTTAACACCTCAACTCCAGCCTCAACTTCAGCAACAGTTTTAGCAACAACTACAGCAGCAGTAGAGCAGGAGGCTAGCCTGAGTATGGAGGAGATGATGAAGGAAATAAAGGCCCTGGAACTGCAAATGGCAGAATTAAAAGAGGCCAAAGAAAAGCTAGCCAAAATTGAGGTAAGATATGACAAATCAAAGATGGATGTAGCTGAGAAGATAAGGGAAGTAAAGGCATTGGAGAAAAGAATAAAGGAGCTGGAAAAAGAGCTTACTCTAGATAAAACTCTAGCTGAAATCAAAAAAAAATTGTGGGCCAAAATTGGCCAATCCATTACTGACCAATGGAAATCCATCCAGACTATACATGAGCAGATAGAATTGATAGGCTTAGCTCAATTCGAGACTCAAAAGGCTAGAGCATCATTGGGAAATATGCCTAAGCAAGCCAATAGAATGATTCAATTCTTGAACACTCATACCAAAGAGAAATTGGCAGCACTAGGTATCAGGAACAGGACAGATACCATCTTGCTAGTGAAAAAGGTACTGACCCTAAGGAATTTTGTGCAGACTCTGGAAAGAAAATGCCAAGAAATGCAGGTAGAGATAAATGACTTCAAAATAAAGTTTGCAGCATTACAGAGCAGAGGGCTGCCCAGTTTATTAACCAGCGCTGGAAGACTGCTATCACATGAGCAGTATGCTAACAGAGTAAATAATTATGCCTCCAATCAAATTACAGGATCCTCAAGCACCTTAGAAGAAACAGGGCCTCCTTCTGGACAGAGTCTTTATGACAAATTAGAAAATCTGTTCTACATTAAACATGAGATAAACCATATTTTTGAAGTCCAGCCCAACTTTTATAGATACACTGAAGCTGATGAAACACTGATAAAAATACAAAGACATCAGTTGCCTACAAAGGACTGGTGGCAAGGAATGCTATAAATATTACTCAGGTAATTTTGTTTTTATTTTCCTTTTTGGTCAGCTACAGGTCAGCAAACTCTAAAGCACGGGCCACCTATCCAAAAGTAAAAATAGCAGAAATAAGAAGTCAAATTGTGACTACAGCTCGTTAAATGTAAAATTCAAGCACTGATGACAAGGCCAATACAGTGACACAGCAACAGAGCAACATCAAGGCAGCAAACACAGAGTAAATACGTAGCGACCAGCTGACTCACTCAGTCCAGAAAGTCAAATATCTCTGACAAATTGTACGGCCAGCACATTCACATTTACTGCAGCATTTATTTCCCTCATTTACTTCTTCTTAGGAGTTGGTAAAGGAAGTTATGACTTCAGAACTTATCTTCACGATATTTTGTATCTCCCTTTAGATATAAATACCTCCCCATAATATGTATTTTGGGTTGGTGATTTTCTCTTTGGACTGCGCTATAAATTCTCAGACTCTCTAATACAAAGGTTGTTTGAAGTTCACTGTTGCTGCACCATCTGAATGTGGATTTGATGTTCTGGGACCTGCTACAGAATTCCTGTGTCATTCTATGGATCAATAAGTTATTCTAAACTGTGTTTTATGTTTTCTGTGTTTGCAAATTTCATATATGTTCCATAATCTTGGTAACAGAGAAAAAGAATAGCCCAAAATTTGTTTAAATACACTCTGTGTTCAATCTCTGGTATCAATTATGTTTTCTTTAGAATTAGTCATAAATAGGAATTCTTAGCTGCTCCTGTTTGCACTAATTCTTTCGCTTTGAATATTACCTAGGAATTCTTTATTGCTCCTTGATAATTTTCATGCACTTTCCCTCTGCCAGCATAGTGAAGGATTCTTGACTACCCTTCACCCACTGGCTTACATTCCATTAGCTTCCAGATCTTAAAATTGTTCCAAAACTGCCTATCTTGCTCTGTAGCATTACCCTTTACCAAAGAAACACTTTCAGCAGTACACCATCATTGACTCCATTGCCCAATGGTATAAGTTGTTTTGGACTTGCATCCCAGCTGTATTTTAGGTCACCATCCAACAAACTAAAAAACCAAACTCTGTGCATCATAACTAGCCTAAAATACTCCAAAACAAAGCTAAATTACAAAGAGAGAGCCCTCTCTGGTTGCAGGTAGGCTAGAACCTGCAGCTAAAAGACTGGTTAGTGGTTACCTCGACCGTATTCCCTCATGGAGGCAGGGAACAACCTGAGTGATAACAGGATCAAACAAAACATGATTTCTTTGTCGATCCTAAAATATTTCAATGAATAGATTATTATTTATGGATAGTTCAATTGTTCTCTCTTTTCCATCGTACAGTTTCAACTATGAGTCATCAAAACCATTATCAAAATACTACTCACTCTTAATATCAAAAGGAATCACTACCATTTCTTGTGTTGGCTGTCAAATTTTCTCAAAAGTATGATTATGTTCTTGAAAATTATAAGATTGGAGTGGATTATGATCTGAATTTCCTTCTCAAGTTTATCAGAAAACTCTTATAAAAAGTTGGCTTTAGTTTCAGAGCTCCATTTGCATGCCCTCAAATAAAGAGGCAGTAAATTTGAGAATTCGTCTTCCATTTCATCATCATCACAAATATCCCTGTCTTTTTTTAAACCTTCAATGGATATAGGGCCTGCCACATACCCTATCATCTAGATTAGATAACTGAAACTTTGAATTCTTTGAACAATTATGATCTGAATTTCCTTCTCAAGTTTATCAACAAACTCCTGTAAAAAGTTGGCTTTAGTTTCAAAGCTCCATTTTCATGCCCTCAAATAAAGAGGCAGTAAATTTGAGAAATCGTCCTTCATTTCATCATCATCACAAATATCTCGTTATTTTTTGAAACCTTCAATAGAAATAGGGTCTGCCACATACATTGACATCTAGATTAGACAATTCAAACTTAGAATCGCCATGAGTGTTTCTACAATATGTATTCTTAGACAATGGATTCGCCAAGTGAATGGCTCAACCTTCATATCTATGACTATTGTCCACCATCAACAATCAAATCTAAGACTTGATAGTCTTTCTTGGGGAAAATAGAATCATCCCTAGTATGGTCACCAGGATGTTGTCACTCCGTAATATTCCTAGGGTGAGGAAAACACTACAAAGGTAACCACAAAACCACTTTTAAAGTTGGGATATAGCCCTTCTAGCTTTAGAGAGGGATCTCTCTATATGATTTAGATTTCTGCTTCAGATTTTAGGCTAGCTATTTGAGTTCGAGATGGGTTTTTCAAAGTTTGGTTGAAAGATGCAGGAAAAGTCCATTGGGCATGGAGTCATGAACCTTTGGGTAATCAATCACAAAATGATAGAGTAGTTGTAATAGGGAAGGATAGGAAAACTTTTGGATCTCTTAGAGTATCTATGGGGTGAATAGGATGAATATGATTTGAGTTCAATTAAATATAGAGCATACTAGGATGAATTATATATTTAACATTAGAAAGAAAACATGGATATTTCTAACAAGCCAGAGCAGAGTACACTTAAGAAAATTCAACCCTTAATCTTCTTGCAACAATAAAGAGGGAAAAACATATGGAAACTAAAGATAGAAAAAATTTAACATAATAAATCACATCACCAATTGTCTGACGCGAGAACCCTGGAACAAAACTCTCTGTATTTCTGCAAATCAATCACTTTGAGTCCAATCCATGACTTACATCAACATACAACTCTTTTCTTCATACGAGTTCCAACATTGCTTACATCTTCATAAACTATTTATATAGTGCTTTACATAACAATTTTATAAAATAATAGTCATTACATAATTACAAAAAAGGAGATATTTTTAGTATCTCTCAAGTTCATGTATGCAAAAATAAACTTTAAAATATATTTTGTATGTCCTAGAACAAATATAGGAAAATATGTTTGCATTCAGGCAAAAGAAGTATCTGGTTAACTGCTTCCCTTGAAAGTAGAATAGGTCCCTAACTGAAGTTTTATCATTTCTGCTAGAATAATAGGTCCCTTTGCAACAATTCATCAAAACTACTCCTTCACTCTTCTCAATTCTGCTGGAAAATCCTTAGCCTCTAAATCTGAAAATTGTTTCAATATTTCTGATCCTCTGCCTTTAAAACTTGAGTGGTTGTAGTTGTTCTCCACATGAATTTCAACTCTCATTACCTCTTTTCCATGCTATTCCATAGATTTCGACCATTCATCTGTTGATGCTTCTGCATGGTCTATTGAAAAGTTTTCCACTTTGTTTTGGCCTTCTTGTTTCACTAGTACTCTTCAACTCCTTTGCGCTTTGATCACAACTACCGACTCATTCATGCTCTAATACTTCTGAATATCCCACCATTGGATTTCTTATGCCTTGTAATATCACCATGATGCCACTTTGGAGTTGTAACTCATCAGAATTTTTATTTAAGAAACGTTACAACAACAACAACGAATTTCGATATTCCCTAGCCCTTTTTTTTAGCCCCTTTCTGTATTTCCTCGCGATAAGACCAAGGGTTGTGACCTAGTGCAAAGCTTTAGGACGCTAAGGTATTTAGGCTTCCTCTGGGAGAAATTTTCCTTTCTAAACTATTTTAGTTCCTAAGTTCTTTAAACTTGAAGACTGCACGCTAGCCCCTCTATCACAACTTTTACAAATGGCATACATTACAAAACATTGATATCCCTCAACCCATCACTTATGAACTTCGATCATGATGTCATCACTGCCATGTGGTGACACGTGTCACCCTTTTTTGGCCTCTTATGACCCCTGAAAATGATGAATATTTATGGCACGTGTCCACAATACAACCACGTCATGATGATGTCAGCTGCCATGTAGCATATCCGAACCTATCACGCACTTCCATGGATCACTCTGGATGATAGAGAAAAAGTTCATCCTGCTCTATTTTGCAATGAATTTATTTGTTAACTATTTCTCTTCTTTATCGATGTTTTAACACTATTGGCCCATTTTCTCGGCATTTTAACACTATCAGCCCTTTTTTATGTCACAACTTCACATATCGCATTTTTTTCAATGTCGCGACATCCTTCGATATGCAACATTCACATATTTGGAATTTGTCGAACACTGATATGTCATGTACCATGTGCCTCCAAAATGTGATGGTTTGTGATGTGCGATCTCTAGTGTGCAAGACCCACTGGCTGTCGATATGTGATATGCAAACGGTTACCCTCCTGTTGCAACAGGTTTCATATTTCATGATTGACAGTGGAAGTTCCAAAAATGTTCATCTTTTCCATGCTGCAAAGGTTCCATTTTTGAAAGGTTGCTCAGTTAAAGGAAAGCCAAATAGCCTATGCTTGGTTTCCCTAAGTTTAAATTTCTTGTCTTAGAATATAGAGAATAATATCTGGCCAAACAGTTTAAACTTGGTAGATGTGTAGATAGGTAGAGAATCTTGGGAGCTCAACAGTTCAAGCTGAGCCCCTGGCAGAAATAAGGGTAGTTTTTAGATAGGAAGGTAGTTGAAAAGAAAAATAAATCAGGGTTTGCAAGTCTAAGTGCACCCTTCCTGAAGTAGCAAAAAATGCTAGGTGTTGTAAAAAGGGTAGGTAGCCTGGGGTTGCAGAAACGACATTATCTTCATTTTTGGCTTTAACAAGCACAGCTCATCTCATCAATGGCAGAATTTTTGGAAGCATGTCTAACTTCCCTTCTCCTCCCCCTCAAAGTTCCTTACTAACATCCCCTTAAGGACCTTGGGATCTGCCCAAAAAGTCCTGATTCTGCTCCATCTCTGTGAAACATCAAGTCAAAATGTTGGCTTTCTTAAATGAAAAGAAGCCACATTTCTTGTCTAAAATCACTTTTTCACTTTCATTTGTCCCTACATCTAAGTTTTACTGTTGAAACTTAGCCTTCTGCTCTTCTTTCACCTCACAATCCATATTAACTCTTAATTTTATTATATAACTCCCTAACCACTCCCCTATCCCTATTTACTACAAAAATTATATAAAAATCCCAAAAATAATGAATATCCCCCCCGAGCACTATAGGCTTATATTCTAAAATCTAGGGAAACATTTAGTCCATCTGGGGCTCATATTTAGCCTTTCCTTGTTTTCCCCGCACTCATTTCCCACAGTTAAGCATTTAAAAAACGCTTTGTTAAAACGTTAAATTAATACCTCCCCCCCTGCATATAAACCTTACCCGCAAAACCCATCTCTCCGAAATTTTAAATCCCGCTGGCGCACAACACATAAACCATAGTTTTTACCTACCCCCACGCATTATTGAAAACGGGATATTCCCTGTATATTTCCTTGCCCTAACCCTCCGTTTCTTTGTCCGCCCCGCCAGCCGTTAGATCTGGCCTGTCCCAGATCTACGATGGGCGGGTCTTTTCGCGCACCAACTTCCTGAGCTTTAGCGTCCGGGAGTTCGGCGGTTTTGCCGTCGTACTCCTGCCACGTGTCAAGCTCTGGGTTGTGGTGGAGCCCCTCCCCCCAAAACCGCCCAGGCGCTAAGGCGGTGCACCCAAAACCGCTTACCGCCCTCCCCTGTGACGTAAGCCCCACGTCACCCGCTTGCGTCACCCCCCTGCCCAGTCACCATGACACGTCGTCTGCCACCATGTCCCCTGTCGTACTACCACGTCACCCATCCGTACATGATGACGTCATCTGCTGATGTCATCCCGCCACGTCATCCCTCCGTACCCTAGGACCCGTCGATGACGTCACACTGACGTCATCTCGAAAGAGCACCAAAAGCGCCAAATGTCAATTTTTTTCTTAAAAGAGCACGAACTACCGTTATATTTCGTTTTTATTGGTTTATTTGAACGCTCTCGTCCCCTATTTTATTCATTTTCTCACTCCCAAAGCTGGAAGACAACCAAACAAGCTGCTGTGGCCTGCATTTTGAGTTCATAGCCTTCCTGTGTGCCAGTCCGTCCACCTTCGGCGCCGTTCGAACTAGGTATTTGTCATATCTTCCTCTTTTTCGCTCCTCCTTGTTCATTTTATCTATTGCTCATACTATGAACCTGTAAAGTTCCCCAATTCGCAGTTCTGTTGTGTCTGAGACCCCATTAGACCTACTAGAAACCCTTTACTTCAGAAAAATCTCAGAAACCTTATGCCCATTTACACTTTTGCGGGCGAATTTTGTTTAAAGCTTGGCCCCCAGTAAAAATTGCTCAGCAGCTCAGCATTGCCCAATTTTACCCCGTTTCGCTGTTCAAATCCTTCCACTGAAACTGCAATTTCCCTCTGCTCCCCTGCATTGTTCCTCACAGTCTTTAGCTTCAGAGAATACACCAAGAAAAGGGATACTGACCCAAAAAACTCCACAAAGTTGGTCTCTTACAGCATAAGCTCTCAAAGCTGTCCAGCTACTGTTACATTTAAAGTTCAGTTCGCCTACTCCTGCTAGTTTCTGCAAGCAAATCTGTTAGCCAGTTGTTGCATTAGTCCTCTTTTCAGCTCAAGCATTCAAAAAGTTGCATAATGGCCGCTCCATCTGCTCTGAATGTTACTCCCATCAACCCGCCAAGTAAAGAACCAGAGTCCATGCCCTTGGCCGATACAGATTACCTCATTCAAGACTTTGTTGCCAAAAGAAATCATCTACGCACCTACTGCTAGATGAGAAACAGCTTCTTAGACAAAACTGACAAGTATTACATATGGGAGTCCAATCTGCCCTATTATTTCCTCCCTTCTGTGAATATTTTTCCTGAGATTATTCACCTCTGTGCTGCAAATTATGAACCAAGTCAGAGGGTTGTCAAGTCTTCATCTGGAAGCATACTTTTCTACACTACTCCTGACTCCACCAACCAGACGTTGAACTTCAAAAAGACTGAGACACTATTGCCCTTATCCATAAATAATTTGCTGCAAGAAGCCTCTTGGTTCCCTGGTACCAAGATTGAAATGATTGCTGAGACATTTATGAGGGCAGATTGCCAACCAAAGGAACCACCTCCATTTCCTTATGACCATTTTAATGAGGTGGGCAAGTTATTGGTAGATATGATATCCTATGTGTTGGGATTCACATCAACTGAACTTGTAGACAAGACAGTGCTGGTTAAATTGTCTTCTTTCAGCCAAGAACAACCTCCTACTATCAAGTATAATTATGCCAGGTTCATATCAGATAAAATCCATGACCAACTCACAAGACTAGATAGGCAGGGAATTTTCAAATATTCCTCCTATATCTATCATTTGTTCATGTTTTATCAATCTGAGATCTTCCAATGCCCTATCAAGAAATTGGATTCAAAGGGAGAAAGGAGGTCTGTTGTCTTCTAGTCATCAGTTTTTCACCAAGTTCAAGACTCCCCTTATTCGTACTGTGAATTCATTGACCAGTTTGTATATCCTGTGTCCTGTCTCTTAATGAAGGTTCCTCCTCCTAGAATAACCTATGAAATGGAAAGGATCTTACAGCTGTCTACGAATTTCAAATTAGGTGATTGGTACCTATATCAAAACCATACTGTTATCAAAATTTATGGCTGTGAGCTATGTCCTTACAGGCTTCTGAGATATGTGCCAATGAGGCTGTTTGCATTAGAATACTATAGGCAGCTTATAAATTCAGATTTGACTCACTTCCACAGCACTAAGAAAAGGGCACAACTGAAATTCAGAGACTGCCTAGGCCCCTTCATCATGAATAAGAAGGATGGTTGGCAAGATGCTGACCTAATACTCAAAAATCAATTTAGGTTGAAAAGGAGTTTTTGGTGGGTCCCTTATGACCCGCTTGGTTTTATTAATGCCAGAAGGGTCAAGTATAGATTGAAACCATATGACCACTACAAAAACCCTCAATTCGAACCATATGCTAACCAAGATGCATGGGTACAAGGAACTTTAGTGGAAGAATTAACTCAAGAGGAAATTTTGGAACAAACTGCTAAGGATCTTGAAAAAACTCTTGACTTGGATTCTGATGACCAGGTATATTTCAGGCTGCCATACCAAGTGGAAGAGGGCCCGTCTACAGCTGCATCTTCACAGATTGCCCAAGGAGCTTCTACATCAGCAACAGGTACAGCCAAAGGGAAGGAACCGATGGAAACAGAGCAAACGGTCAGGGAACAGCCGGTCACCTCAACGGAGCAAACTCAAGGGCAAGCCCTTCCACAACAAACAGTGGCAGCCCAAATACCAATTTTGGAGACTCCTGCCCATGAAGAGAGAGGCAAGAAAAGAGACCGGGAAGACTCCACACCTGCTAGTGGGTCTACACAGCAGCCTGAGTCAAAAAGGCAAAGAGGGGACTCTCCAATTGAGGAGGAGGTCAGTGAAGAAGTTATGGAAAGCCCAAGAAGGGAAGCAAGCCTGCATACACCAACAAGCTCTTTTCAGCAAGAGCAACAGAGACAACAAGAGCAAGATATACAACGCAGATTGGAGGTATCTTCCTCCACACAGAAAGGCAAGAAACCAGCCAGCACCAAGGCCAGCTTCAAAGAAATCAAAGCTCAAAACGAGCAACTGAGAGTGCAATTGTATGAACAATTCTTGAAGGCAACACCTGCCAAACAGGAAAGACTGATGGCAGCATTTGATATAAAGCAAGAAAATATGTTTCTGACCCACTTCAAGCCCAAGGTTCAGCAGCCACAGTCGGCTGCAGACTTTGTTAAAACAAGGTTAGAGGTCCTGTCCAAGGACATCCACCCAATGGATCAGATAGAATTACACAAGCAGGCAGCTGAAATGCTTTATGATACACTTGCTGAAAAGGCCACATTGGCCCATGAGTTAAAAGAATCATTGAAGAATACCAACACTCAGTTGGATTTTGAAAGACTGTCCTCCACGGCCAAAGATAATAGAATTAAAACACTGGAGGAGATTATTGTGGACTTAGGACATGATCCTAAAGATCCTAAGGGTGTGAGGACCCTTATGAAAAAGAAAGACGACGACATTGCTGCATTAAAGAAGAGATTGAGGTTGCTTCCTACTGAGCATCCTCAAACAGGGGAACTGCAGAAAGAAAAATAAGCTGAGGATCAACTGGATTTGATCATGAAATTAAACCAAAGAGTGATTTATTTGGAAGGGGAATTGGAGAAGGCACTGCAAGAAAAATAGGGAGAGTCGACCTCCCAGCCGCCTCAAACACTTCCAACGGGTGTTGCGGTTCCTCCAGCACAAGCAACGTCCACCACTCCAATTATTCCAAGAACCACATCAACTATAGATGCTACAACAGCAACAACAGCAATTCCTGAGTCTAGCATGAGCATGGACGAATTAAAAAGGGCTATCAAAGAAGTAGAGCTTCAGGCAACAGAGATTAAACAAGCCAGAGAAAAATTGGCTGAGCTAGAAACAAAATATGACAAATCTAAAATGACAGTGGGTGAGCAATCAAGAGAAATCAAGGCCCTGAAGGACAGAATCAAAACCTTGGAGAAAGAGCTGTCATTGGATAAGACTTTGGCTGAAATAAAGAAGATCCTGTGGGCCAAAGTAAATCAGTCAATCACTGGCCAATGGAGGTCAATTCAGGCCATATATGAACAGGTGGAACTGCTTGGTCGTGCTAAGACTGAAAGCCAGAGAGCCAAGGCAGCGTTAGGAAATATGCCTGACCAGGCCAACAGAATGATCAATTTTCTGAATCATCAGACTAGGGAAGAGCTGGCAGCACTCCATATCATGAACAGAACAGATGCCATACTGACAACAAAAAGTGTGCTCACATTGAGAAGCCTGGTGCAAACTCTGGAGGCAAGATGTCGGGACATACAAAGAGATGTAGACAATTTCGACGTAAGGCTTGCAGCATTACAGACCAGGGGATTCCCAGCTTGCTGACCAGTGCTGGAAAACTATTGACATGTGACCAGTATTCTACCAGGCTCAATAATTTTGTCAATAATCAGCTTACTGCTGCATCAAGTTCCGCAACAAAGACAGGGCCACCTACAGGACAGACGCTCTACAACAAACTGGAAAGCTTATTTTACCTAGAGCATGAGGTCAATCATCTGTTTGAGATACTGCCTAGTTATTACAAGTACACAGAGGCCGATGAAACACTTGTCAAAATACAAAGACATCAGTGGCCTTCTGAGAATTGGTGGCAAGCAATGCTGGCCGTATTACCCAGGTGATTTCAGTTTTTCCCTCTTTTTTGTTTATTTCAAAATCACAGACAGCTGCAGGTCATCAGCAAGCCCAGGTTAAGGCACAGAGTGCACTGGACAGAGCAATGAAGGAATGCGCGGGACAGGTGGGAGCGGGTACAAGGCAGTAACACTGAGATGACAAACTGAAGAGCGCGGATTTCTAAGAATGCAGCCCAGCTGACTCAAAAAAACTCAGAAGTCAACATTTACTGCTAGAAGAGAATAGCTGTTGCATTTGTATTTACTTCAGCATTTACTTTTCATCAACCACTCCTTAGGAGTTGGTAGAGAAGTTATGAGCTATTAACTTTTCGTCTAGATATTTTTGTATTCAATTTTTGTATAAATACGACCCTTTGCATTGTTAGAAGGGTTGGTCGGCTAATGTATCTCAAGAGAGACTCGCACTGCATGTCTGATACTTTTTCCATAATCAAAGACTGCTCAAAAGTTTGGAAAACAACTTTCTGCGCTGTGTTTAATGGTTGAAGATACGAATGTGGAATTCTTGCGCTGCTGTATGAATCAATAAGTGTTCCTCATCTCTGTTATTTTTATCTCAAATATGCTCAAATCATAGAAAGAAAGATTGGTTTAGAATTTGCATGCTTGCACTCTATGCTCAATTTCCGTGGTTTCTTAATGTTTTCCTCTTGATTTAGGCATGAATATGAATTCCTTTATGGCTCATGTTTAAACCTTTTTCACATATCAAGGACTGTTAACTAGGAATTCTTAATTACTCCTAGGCAGGGTTCATTCATCTTCCTTCTACTAAACATGTTTAAGAGATTCTTAATTGCCTCTCATGCCTTAGTTTTCACTCCACCCTTTTAGCTTGAAAGATTGTTTCATATGCAGCTACCTTGCTCCATGTTTGTCTTGTGACCAAGAAAACGCACTAGCGGTCCTACTCTTTGACTTCATGCCCAATGGTTTGAAATTGACCAGATAATGTTTTGCCTCTCTACTTGAAAGCACCATCCCTCCCACCAAAATAGAAGTCAAACCCTTGAACTCAATAGCTAGCCTAAAACCCTTCTCAACAAAGCTAAATCAGAAAGAGAGAGCCCTCTCTGATTGCAGGTGGGCTAGAACGTGCAGTCCAAAGTTGGTTTGTGGTTACCTCGACCGTATCCTTTTCCGGAGCTTAAGGACAACCTGAGTGATAACATAATGGCGACTCCGCTGGGGACCATCCTTAGATAATTTCACAAAGAAAGTTGGAAAGCCCCACTGGGGAAGAACCAAACCTGCACAACCATTTTTTCAAGTCTAGTTCTGATCTTTGATGGTGGACAGAGATCAGGCACTCCAAAGTTGATCATCCACCTAGTGGCTCCACACCATCTGCATAATCAAGACTCCACTGGAGGAACAAACATGTAAGAGAAATTTTCAAAGTGTTGAGCGTTTCCCCAGCTAATTAATCCCATTTCAAAGTGTTTACAGTCAGTCAGGATGACCGGGTGTGTGGAAGATGAAGTTCAACAAGCTGTAAATCAATTCAGAAAGTTGTTATCAGACTATGAGCTCGATGAAAATTTTGTCAGACTGTTGTTGATTAGGATCAAAGCAATACAACAACCTCAAATCAAAATGTGTCTTCTTGATTTAGTCGTGGAAGAACATGAAAATGAGATTGAACTTTTGCATTCTCAGATCCAATCATATAATTTTCAAGATCCTAGAGTTTTTTTTCAAGAACTTCCTTCTCCTGGTCATAAGGAAATTGTATTACCTTCTGACTTACAGATTAAAGATGATCACCCTTTCAAGAGAAAGAATGAAGTATTGGTTGCAGAGGTTGTAACTAAGGATGCAGCCGTTCCATCAGACAAAGCAAGTCTAGAAGAAACTCTCACACATAATGTTTTTATGGATCCTGCAGCTGATTACATGGAGGATCTTTTCAACTCAAAATCTTTAACATATTGTCTCTATGAAGACCAAGACAGTCAGCAAATACCTTCATATGTCAGAATTTTGATTATGGGAGCACATGACCAGACAATGTTTCTGATTTCAAAAACTAGCAGTCAAATAGTGGGTTTTCTTCTACAAGTGCTGAAGTGGCTGCACTGGTTGTTTCATTTTACCTAACCAGCAAACAAGTGCTGATTAGGGTAGGTAGGTAGGATTTGAGTTTTCTGTTTGTATAGCAGCTTGATGCAGTGGATGCCCGAAGTGAAGGCCCTAAGCTCATCAAATGTACTTTCATATATATAAATAAAGCAGCCAGCAAAAGGAAAGGTTTTTAAAGTATAGAAGCAATTGAAAAACAAGGCAGTCTAACCTGCTGTTCTTGACCTTCCACAACGGAAGGCCATCCCCAAGTGGAGCCACTATTACCCTCCTGTTGCAACAGGTTTCATATTTCATGATTGACAGTGGAAGTGCCAAAAATGTTCATCTTTTCCATGCTGCAAAGGTTCCATTTTTGAAAGGTTGCTCAGTTAAAGGAAAGCCAAACAGCCTAAGCTTGGTTTCCCTAAGTTTAAATTGCTTGTCTTAGAATATAGAGAATAATATCTGGCCAAACAGTTTAAACTTGGCAGATGTGTAGATAGGTAGAGAATCTTGGGAGCTCAACAGTTCAAGCTGAGCCCCTGGCAGAAATAAGGGTAGTTTTTAGATAGGAAGGTAGTTGAAAAGAAAAAGAAATCAGGGTTTGCAAGTCTAAGTGCACCCTTCCTGAAGTAGCAAAAAATGCTAGGTGTTGTAAAAAGGGTAGGTAGCCTGGGGTTGCAGAAACGACATTATCTTCATTTTTGGCTTTAACAAGCACAGCTCATCTCATCAATGGCAGAATTTTTGGAAGCATGTCTAACTTCCCTTCTCCTCCCCCTCAAAGTTCCTTACTAACATCCCCTTAAGGACCTTGGGATCTGCCCAAAAAGTCCTGATTCTGCTCCATCTCTATGAAACATCAAGTCAAAATGTTGGCTTTCTTAAATGAAAAGAAGCCACATTTCTTGTCTAGAATCACTTTTTCACTTTCATTTGTCCCTACATCTAAGTTTTACTATTGAAACTTAGCCTTCTGCTCTTCTTTCACCTCACAATCCATATTAACTCTTAATTTTATTATATAACTCCCTAACCACTCCCCTATCCCTATTTACTACAAAAATTATATAAAAATCCCAAAAATAATGAATATCCCCCCCGGGCACTATAGCCTTATGTTCTAAAATCTAGGGAAATATTTAGTCCATCTGGGGCTCATATTTAGCCTTTCCTTGTTTTCCCCTGGGATCATTTAAACCCCTCGTTGAACTGATAACCTTTTGTTTTCCCCGCACTCATTTCCCACAGTTAAGCGTTTAAAAACGCTTTGTTAAAACGTTAAATTAATACCTCCCCCCCCCATATAAACCTTACCCGCAAAACCCATCTCTCCGAAATTTTAAATCCCGCTGGTGCACAACACATAAATCATAGTTTTTACCTACCCCCGCGCATTATTGAAAATGGGATATTCCCTGTATATTTCCTCACCCTAACCCTCCGTTTCTTTGTCCGCCCCGCCAACCGTTAGATCTGGCCCGTCCCAGATCTACGGTGGGCGGGTCTTTTCGCGTGCCAACTGCCCGAGCTTTAGCGTCCGTGAGTTCGGCGTTTTTGCCGTCGTACTCCCGCCATGCATCAAGCTCTGGGTTGTGGCGGAGCCCCTCCCCCCAAAACCGCCCAGGCACTAAGGCGGTGCGCCCAAAACCGCTTACCACCCTCCCCTGTGATGTGAGCTCCACGTCACCCGCTTGCGTCACCCCCCTGCCCAGTCACCATGACACGTCGTCTGCCACTGTGTCCCCTGTCATACTACCACGTCACCCATCCGTACATGATGACTTCATCTGCTGACGTCATCCCGCCACGTCATCCCTCCGTACCCCGGGACCCACCGATGACGTCACACTGACGTCATCCCAAAAAAGCGCCAAAAGCGCCAAATGTCAATTTTTTGCTTAAAAGAGCGCGGACGACCGTTATATTTCGTTTTTATTGGTTTATTTGAACGCTCTCGTCCCCTGTTTTATTCATTTTCTCACTCCCAAAGCTGGAAATCAACCAAACAAGCTGCTGCGGCCTGCATTTCGAGTTCATAGCCTTCCTGCGCGCCAGTCCGTCCACCTTCGGCGCCGTTCGAACCAGGTATTTGTCATATCTTCCTCTTTTTCACTCCTGCTCGTTCATTTTATCTATTGCTCATACTATGAACCTGTAAAGTTCCCCAATTCGCAGTTCTGCTGCGTCTGAGACACCATTAGACCTACTGGAAACCCTTTACTTCAGAAAAATCTTAGAAACCTTATGCCCATTTACACTTTTGCGGGTGAATTTTGTTTAAAGCTTGGCCCCCAGTAAAAATTGCACAGTAGCTCAAAATTGCCCAATTTTACCCCGTTCCACTGTTCAAATCCGTCCACTGAAACTACGATTGCCCTCTGCTCCCTTGCATTGTTCCTCACAGTCTTTAGCTCCAGAGAATTCACCAAGAAAAGGGAGACTGACCCAAAAAACTCCTCAAAGTTGTTCTCTTACAGCATAAGCTCTCAAGCTGTCCAGCTACTGTTACATTTAAAGTTCAGTTCGCCTACTCCTGCTAGTTTCTGCAAGCAAATCTGTTAGCCAGTTGTTGCATTAGTCCTCTTTTCAGCTCAAGCATTCAAAAAGTTGCATAATGGCCGCTCCATCTGCTCTGAATGTTACTCCCATCAACCCGCCAAGTAAAGAACTGGAGTCCATGCCCTTGGCCGATACAGATTACCTCATTCAAGACTTTGTTGCCAAAAGAAATCATCTACGCACCTACTGCCAGCTGAGAAACAGCTTCTTAGACAAAACTGACAAGTATTACATATGGGAGTCCAATCTGCCCTATTATTTCCTCCCTTCTGTGAATATTTTTCCTGAGATTATTCACCTCTGTGCTGCAAATTATGAACCAAGTCAGAGGGCTGTCAAGTCTTCATCTGGAAGCATACTTTTCTACACTACTCCTGACTCCATCAACCAGATGTTGAACTTCAAAAAGACTGAGACACTATTGCCCTTCTCCATAAATAATTTGCTGCAAGAAGCCTCTTGGTTCCCTGGTACCAAGATTGAAATGATTGCTGAGACATTTATGAGGGCAGATTTCCAACCAAAGGAACCACCTCCATTTCCTTATGACCATTTTAATGAGGTGGGCAAGTTATTGGTAGATATGATATCCTATGTGTTGGGATTCACATCAACTGAACTCGTAGACGAGACAGTGCTGGTTATATTGTCTTCTTTCAGCCAAGGACAGCCTCCTGCTATCAAGTATAATTATGCCAGGTTCATATCAGATAAAATCCATGACCAACTCACAAGACTAGATAGGCAGGGAATTTTCAAATATTCCTCCTATATCTATCATCTGTTCATGTTTTATCAATCTGAGATCTTCCAATGCCCTATCAAGAAACTGGATTCAAAGGGAGAAAGGAGGTTTGTTGTCTTCTAGTCATCAGTTTTTCACCAATTTCAAGACTCCCCTTATTCGTACTGTGAATTCATTGACCAGTTTGTATATCCTGTGTCCTGTCTCTTAATGAAGGTTCCTCCTCCTAGAATAACCTATGAAATGCAAAGGATCTTACAACTGTCTAAGAATTTCAAATTAGGTGATTGGTACCTATATCAAAACCATACTGTTATCAGAATTTATGGTTGTGAGCTGTGTCCTTACAGGCTTCCGAGATATGTGCCAATGAGGCTGTTTGCATTAGAATACTACAGGCAACTTATAAATTCAGATTTGACTCACTTCCACAGCACTAAGAAAAGGGCACAACTGAAATTCAGAGACCGCCTAGGCCCCTTCATCATGAATAAGAAGGATGGTTGGCAAGATGCTGACCTAATACTCAAAAATCAATTTAGGTTGAAAAGGAGTTTTTGGTGGGTCCCTTATTACCCGCTTGGTTTTATTAATGCCAGAAGGGTCAAGTATAGATTGACACCATATGACCACTACAAAAACCCTCAATTCAAACCATATGCTAACCAAGATGCATGGGTACAAGGAACTTTAGTGGAAGAATTAACTCAAGAGGAAATTTTGGAACAAACTGCTAAGGATCTTGAAAAAACTCTTGACTTGGATTCTGATGACCAGGTATATTTCAGGCTACCATACCAAGTGGAAGAGGGCCCGTCTACAGCTGCATCTTCACAGATTGCCCAAGGAGCTTCTACATCAGCAACAGGTACAACCAAAGGGAAGGAACCGATGGAAACAGAGCAAACGGTCAGGGAACAGCCGGTCACCTCAACGGAGCAAACTCAAGGGCAAGCCCTTCCACAACAAACAGTGGCAGCCCAAATACCAATTTTGCAGACTCCTGCCCATGAAGAGAGAGGCAGGAAAAGAGACCGGGAAGACTCCACACCTGCCAGTGGGTCTACACAGCAGCCTGAGTCAAAAAGGCAAAGAGGGGACTCTCCAATTGAGGAGGAGGTCAGTGAAGAAGTTATAGAAAGCCCAAGAAGGGAAACAAGCCTGCATACACCAACAAGCTCTTTTCAAAAAGAGCAACAGAGACAGCAAGAGCAAGATATACAATGTGGATTGGAGGTATCTTCCTCCACACAGAAAGGCAAGAAACCAGCCAGCACCAAGGCGAGCTTCAAAGAAATGAAAGCCCAAAACGATAAACTGAGAGTGCAATTGTATGAACAATTCTTGAAGGCAACACCTGCCAAACAGGAAAGACTGATGGCACCGTTTGATATAAAGCAAGAAAAGATGTTTCTGACCCACTTCAAGCCCAAGGTTCAGCAGCCACAGTCGGCTGCAGACTTTGTTAAAACAAGGTTAGAGGTCTTGTCCAAGGACATCCACCCAATGGATCAGATAGAATTACACAAGCAGACAATTGAAATGCTTTATGCTACACTTGCTGAAAAGGCCACATTGGCCCATGAGTTAAAAGAATCATTGAAGAATACCAACACTCAGTTGGATTTTGAAAGACTGTCCTCCACGGCCAAAGATAATAGAATTAAAACACTGGAGGAGATTATTGTGGACTTAGGACATGATCCTAAAGATCCTAAGGGTGTGAGGACCCTTATGAAAAAGAAAGACGACGACATTGTTTCATTAAAGAAGAGATTGAGGTTGCTTCCTACTGAGCATCCTCAAACAGGGGAACTGCAGAAAGAAAAAGAAGCTGAGGATCAACTGGATTTGATCATGAAATTAAACCAAAGAGTGATTGATTTGGAAGGGGAATTGGAGAAGGCACTGCAAGAAAAACAGGGAGAGTCGACCTCCCAGCCGCCTCAAACACTTCCAACTGGTGTTGTTGTTCCTCCAGCACAAGCAACGACCACCCCTCCAATTATTCCAACAACCACATCAACTACAGATGCTACAGCAGCAACAATAGCAAGTCCTGAGTCTAGCATGAGCATGGACGAATTAAAAAGGGCTATCAAAGAAGTAGAGCTTCAGGAAATAGAGATTGAACAAGCCAAAGAAAAATTGGCTGAGCTAGAAACAAAATATGACAAATCTAAAATGACAGTGGGTGAGCAATCAAGAGAAATCAAGGCCCTGAAGGACAGAATCAAAACCTTGGAGAAAGAGCTGTCATTGAATAAGACTTTGGTTGAAATAAAGAAGATCCTGTGGGCCAAAGTAAATCAGTCAATCACTGGCCAATGGAGGTCAATTCAGGCCATATATGAATAGGTGGAACTGCTTGGTCATGCTAAGACGGAAAGCTAGAGAGCCAAGGCAGCGTTAGGAAATATGCCTGACCAGGCCAACAGAATGATCAATTTTCTAAATCATCAGACTAGGGAAGAGCTGGCAGCACTCCATATCATGAACAGAACAGATGCCATACTGACAGCAAAAAGTGTGCTCACATTGAGAAGCCTGGTGCAAACTCTGGAGGCAAGATGTCGGGACATACAAAGAGATGTAGACAATTTTGATGTAAGGCTTGCAGCATTACAGACCAGGGGATTGCCCAGCCTGCTGACCAGTGCTGGAAAACTATTGACATGTGACCAGTATTCTACCAGGCTCAATAATTTTGTCAATAATCAGCTTACTGCTGCATCAAGTTCCGCAACAGAGACAGGGCCACCTACAGGACAGACGCTCTACGACAAACTGGAAAGCTTATTTTACCTGGAGCATGAGGTCAATCATCTGTTTGAGATGCCGCCTAGTTATTACAAGTACACAGAGGCCGATGAAACACTTGTCAAAATACAAAGACATCAGTGGCCTTCTGAGAATTGGTGGCAAGCAATGCTGGCCGTATTGCCCAGGTGATTTCAGTTTTTCCCTCTTTTTTGTTTATTTCAAAATCACAGACAGCTGCAGGTCATCAGCAAGCCCAGGTTAAGGCACAGAGTGCACTGGACAGAGCAATGAAGGAACGCGCAAGACAGGTGGGAGTGGGTACAAAGCAATAACACTGAGATGACAAACTGAAGAGTGCGGATTTCTAAGAACGCAGCCTAGCTGACTCAAAACAACTCAGAAGTCAACATTTACTGCCAGAAGAGAACAACTGTTGCATTTGTATTTACTTCAACATTTACTTTTTATCAACCACTCCTTAGGAGTTGGTAGAGAAGTTATGAGCTATTAACTTCTTGTCTAGATATTTTTTTATTCAATTTTTGTATAAATACGACCCTCTGCATTGTTAGAAGGGTTGGTCGGCTAATGTATCTCAAGAGAGACTCGCACTGCATGTCTGATACTTTTTCCATAATCAAAGACTGCTCAAAATTTTGGAAAACAACTGTCTGCGCTGTGTTTAATGGTTGAAGATACGAATGTGGAATTCTTGCGCTGCTGTATGAATCAATAAGTGTTCCTCATCTCTGCTATTTTCATCTCAAATATGCTCAAATCACAGAAAGAAAGATTGGTTTAGAATTTTCGTGCTTGCACTCTATGCTCAATTTCTGTGGTTTCTTAATGTTTTCCTCTTGATTTAGGCATGAGTATGAATTCCTTTATGGCTCATGTTTAAACCTTTTTCACATATGAAGGACTGTTAACTAGGAATTCTTAATTACTCCTAGGCAGGGTTCATTCATCTTCCTTCTGCTAAACATGTTTGAGAGATTCTTAATTGCCTCTCATGCCTTAGTTTTCACTCCACCCTTTTAGCTTGAAAGATTGTTTCATATGCAGCTACCTTGCTCCATGTTTGTCTTGTGACTAAGAAAACACACCAGCGGTCCTACTCTTTGACTCCATGCCCAATGGTTTGAAATTGACCAGATAATGTTTTGCCTCTCTACTTGAAAGCACCATCCCTCCCACCAAAATAGAAGTCAAACCCCTGAACTCAATAGCTAGCCTAAAACCCTTCTCAACAAAGCTAAATGAGAAAGAGAGAGCCCTCTCTGATTGCAGGTAGGCTAGAACCCGCAGTCCAAAGTTGGTTTGTGGTTACCTCAGCCGTATCCTTTTCCGGAGCTTAAGGACAACCTGAGTGATAACACAAAGGACCACCACCAATTACTGATTCACCAATATGACTGATCGCTAGTCGCTAATCAGCGATATAACCTCACTCATGCGATGCTCTTGAACCTCTGATCACTGATATGTGATATCGATGATTGTTGATCACTGTTGTGCTTTTCTCTTCACTACTCCTATTTTAAAAGCTTTCAATATGCATGATGGAGGATCAACACTTAGTCCTTGTCCTTTGCTTTCTGGATTTAAGGAAGGATTTACATTTAGCTATAACTTTTTATCCAGGGGTTAGTTTGAAGAACTGGTTATACCATCAGAAATATGCTTTTGATTACTTTACAATGAAAACACCTGCATCATGATATGAACTAGAATTCATATCCAAAAAATCTCCCAAACATTTGGATTTGTTTTGACCACAGGACTTCCAGGACAAAATGGCTTCTTTGACAAGTAAATCTTTAGTCTATGACACCTTAGTGATTCATAAGCTAAATTGGCCATCAATTTCCTGAAATGAATAACAGGAAAGAGACACTTCAACCCTAAATTATATGAGCCTAACATTGGCTCCAACTAGGGATGGCATGCTCCCTGTGAGGAGCCAAAGAACATTGTAGATCAATAGATTTTCTCCATTGGGATGGTATAAAACGTGCAACATGCTCTACCCTATAACCACTGAACTAAAACCCATCTGGTAATCTACTCCAATCCTCAAAATTGAACTAAATCCATTCTTTAGACTATAATCTAAATTGTACAACAAAAAATGAAAACTCTTCTACAAATTAAAGTTTAAACAAAAATATGGTTGAAAAAGATACTCAAAATGTTGAGCTTGTTCACACTCCTACATACTTTAGGCTAATCAAGTAGTCATATACTTGATGTGATTCCAAAACTGTGTTTAAACAAAATGGAAACTGGAAAATGTAAGTGCAATGCCAATTGATTGTAGCCTTGTCTTTCAAAACAGAAACATAATCACAACTCTGTAGTGAACAATTCCTCCATATAGATAGCTATGGGATCAAACAAAACATGATTTTTTTTTTATCCTCAAAGATTTCAATGACTAGATTATTATTTATGCACAATTCAAATGTTCTCTCTTTGCCATCGTACAGATTCAGTTGTGAGTCATCAGACCCATTCTCAAAATACTCCTCACTCTCAATATCAAAAGGCAACACTACCATTTCATGTTTTGGCTAATAAATGTTCTCAAAATTTTTATTATGATCTTGAAAGTTGTAAGACTGAAGTTGAACATTTACGATATGAATGTCCTTCTCAATTTTATCAGTAAACTTTTGCAAAAAGGTGGCTTTAGTTTCAGAGCTATATTTTCATGCCCTCAAATAAAGAGGCAGTAAATTTGAGAAATCATCCTCCATTTCATCATGATCACAAATATCTTGGTATTCTTTAAAACATTCAATCGAAATAGGGTCTGCCACATACCCTGTCATCTAGATTAAGTAATTCAAACTTTGAATTCTTCAAATAGCTGAGTCGCCATGAGTATTTATACAATATGGATTCTTAGACAATGGAGTCACCAAGTGAATGGTTCAACCTCCATATGTCTGAGTATTGTCCACCATCAAAAATCAGATCTGAGACTTGATAATATTTCCTAAAGAAAATAGAACCATCCCCATTATGGTCGCCAGGAAGTTTTCACTCCATAATTTTCCTAGGCTGATGAATAAAACTACAAAGGTAATAACAAAACCACCTTTAAATATAGGATCTAGCCCTTCTAGCTTCAGAGAAGGATCTCTCTATATGATTTAGATTTCTGCTTCAGATTTTAGGCTAGCTATTTGAGTTCGAGATAGGTTTTTCAAATGTTTGGTTGAAAGATGCAGGAAAAGTCCATTGGGCATGAAGTCATGAACCTCTGGGTAATCAATCACAAAATTACAGAGTAGCTAATACAGGGCAGGATAGGAAAACTCTTGGATCTCTTAGAGTATATGTGGGGTGAATAGGATGAATATGTTTTGAGTTCAATTAAATATAGAGCATACTAGGATTAATTCTATATTTAATAATAGAAATAAAACATGGATATTGCTAACAAGCCAGAGAAAAGTACACTTAAGAAAATTTGGCCCTTAATCTTCTTGCAACAATAAAGAGGGAAAACCATATGGAAACTAAAGAGAGAAATAATTTAACATAAGAAATAACATCACAAATTGTCTAACATGGGAATTATGGAACAACAATCTCTTTATTTCTGAAAATTGATCAGTTTGAGTCAAATCCATGGATTACATCAATATACAACAATTTTCTTCATACAAGTTCCAACCTTGCTTACATCTTCAGAAATTGATTATATAGTGCTTTACATAAAAAATTTACAAAATAATAGTCATTACATAATTACAGAAACAAAGATATTTTTAGTATCTCTCAAGTCCATGTATGAAAAAATAAACTTTAAAATATATTATGTATGTCCTAGAACAAATCTAGGAAAATATTCTTGCATTCAGGCAAAAGAAGTATCTTGTTATCTTCTTCCCTTGAAAGTAGAACATCTCCCTAAATGAAGTTTTCACATTTCTACTATCATAATAGGTCCCTCTACAATAATTTATTAAAACTTCTGCTTCAGTCTTCTGAATTCTACTGGAAAATCGTTAGCCTCTAAATCTGGAATTTGGCTCAATATTTCCGATCCTGTTCCTTTAAAACTGGAGTGGTTGTAGTTGTTTTCCACATAAATTTCAACTGTCCATTTCAAATTGTCATTCCCTCTTTTCCATGTGATTCCATAGATGATGACCCATTCATCTATTGATGCTTCTACATGGTCTATCATAAAAAATTTCGCTTTGTTTTGGACTTCTTGTTTCATTGATACTCTTAAACTCCTTTGCGCTTTGATCGTAGTTGCCAACTCATTCATGCTCTAACACTTCCACGTATCACATTATCAAATATTTTATGCTCTATAATATTTATGTGATGCCACTTTGGAGCTTCCCCTCATTAGAATTTTTATTTAATAAATGTTACAACAACATCGAATTCCGATATTACCCGGCCCTTTTTGTTTTTCAACCCCTTTCTGTATTTTCTCGTCATAAGAATGAGGAATGTGACTTGCGAACTCCAATCTTGTCATCATCACTACCACGTGGCACATTATGAGTGGTGACATGTGTCACCCTTTTTGGCCTCTTATGAACCCTAAAAATGCGAAATATCCCTACCACATGTCCACCATACAACCATGTCATAATGACATCAGCTGCCATGTAGCATATCAAAACTAGTAACGCACTGCCACGCGTCTCTCTAAAGGAAAGAGAAAAGGGTCGTCATGCTTTGGTTTTGCAACAAATTTCTTTGTTAACTGTTTCTGTTCTTTCCCAGCAATTTAACACTATCAAACCGTTTTTTATGGAATTTTAACACTATCGACCCCTTTGTATGTCAGAACTTCGCATATCCCAATTTTTTCAATGTTGCAACATCCTTCGATATGCAACATTCACATATTTGCAATTCTATGATCGTAGAACGTTGATATGCCATGTACCATGTGCCTCCAGCATGTTATGGTTTTCGATGTGAAATCTTCGATGTGCAAGGCCCACTGATTTCCAATATGCAATATGAAAAGTAACCCCACCAACTACCAATTCATTGATATGACTGATCGTTGGTCGCTAATCGACGATATGCCCTCACTCCTGCGATGCACTTGAACCTTCGATCATTGAGATGTGGTATCGATGATTGTTGATCACTGCTGTCCTTTTCTCTTCGCTACTCCTCTTATAAAAACTTCCGATATGTAGGATTTGGGATAACACCTAGTTCTTTTCCTTTGTTTTCTCGATTTGAGGAAGGATTTTCATTTAGCTATAACTTTTGATCCAGAGGTCAGTTTTAAGAACTAGATATACCATTAGAAAGATGATTTTGATTAATTTATAATGAAAACACATAAATCATGATTTGAACAAAGCTTCATATCAAAAAAATCTCCCAAACATTTTGACTTGTTAAGACCACAGGACTTCAGGGACTGAATGGCTTATTTGACAAGTAATCCTTTAGGCTATGACACCTTAGTGATTCATAGGATAAATTGACCATAAATTATCAAAATGAATAATAGGAATGTTATACACATTTTTGGGCACTGCAACCCCAATCATACATGTCCATAAACCAAGGGCTTCTAAGTCCCTAAAAGTGTTGCTTCACACCCTAAAGGAATAAGGTCAACTGATTACATCATCTCCCAGAATTTCTCCATGGAAAACTGCTCAGAACTGGTCAAAACTGGACCATATAGGCTGCTCAGTACTAAGGATGCGATGCATCTCACCTGCTCAGTGCAAAAAGTGCGATGCATACTAGAAAGCCCTTCTGTAGGGTGCGATGAGCGAGAGTAGACAAATGGCAGAGACAGTTTGCAAGGTGGATGATCATGGAATCTTCCAGAAACTTCTCCTATGACACTTGCCTCTCTGAATTCACCCAAGGATGAGTAAGAGATCATGAATCTCCAAGTGGAACCAAGAACTATCAGAGAGAGGACACTAATAAAAAACCCAGCAGCTGACTCACCCCCCTGCAAACATCTATATATGGATCCCTCATCACAGAGATCCAGAGGCTGGAATCTTGTATTTTGTAAGGAAGTGTTGTTGGTTTCTTGGTGAAATATCATAGTGTTGGGTGATCTAAGCTTTTCATGAGGTGAAGAAGGGCTTTCATGCTGGGAGGATGATGCTGGGTCAGAACAATAGGTTGTAATCCTCTTTGCTATTTCTTTCTACTAATAAAGCTATTCGAGTTTTCCTCCACATTCTTGTATGATTGATGATATATGCATTTGTGTGGTCAATATATATCTGATCCTATATTGTTTATGATTGTAGATCTCTGTTCTTCGATAGTATTATGTTTCTTTGACTCTACAGGTGCTCTTTGAAGTTGGGTAAGCGAAGAAGGAGTGGCAAAGATCTGTTAGAAGGGAGAGGAACCAAGCGCAAGATTGAGGTTGGTATCTTTTGTTCCCCTCTTATCTACTTCTCATAAAGGAAAGCGAAAGTAGCTTTGGTTTGTTTGTTTCTAAGATAGCTACCCATCTTAGTGGGACTAGCAGCTCCGAGTGGACACTAGATTTCCTGATAACAAAATGGTGACTCTGCTGGAGAGTGAATAGCTTGTTTGCTTGTCTATATTTGTTTGTTTTATAAACTTACAAATGGAGCCTGAAGTCAAGCCAGCTAGCCTTCGAACTGCATTTGCTATGCAAGTGCAAAGTAGATCAATGTTGCTTCAGTCTATCTCTGGGTTTTGTTTATAAACTGAACAATTGATTTTCAAACATTCTAATTACCCTGGTGGTGGCTCTAGTAACCTCATTAGATCAACCCTGTGATTTATATTTATTGAACATCACTTGCTTGGCCTAAATCCCTGAACTGAGCTACAAACTGTGATCAAGAACCAAGTTAAAGTCTCGTCCTGGTACCATCGCACCCTCTCTTCAAGGAAATCTGGATGCATCACACCTCCCATGTGCAGTAGGTGGGATGCATCCCTGTTTCCCTGTGTAACAGGTGCGATGATCAGATAAGGCTAATTTTGCCTTCAGACTTTGGTTTTTCTTCACTCTCTTCAGCTCTATTCAGGAGTTTTTCTATCTGTGATCAGTATACCACTGTGGAAACTCCCTTCCTTTCCATCATTCTGCCTCCATCATGCAAAGAACTGTGAATTTTTTTATGTATTGTGCACCATTTTCAGTTCTCTTTTACAAAGAAGTAGCGTAATCGAACTGTCATTTCTTGATTTGAAAGTGTCGCAAGTGTCGTTTTCAGTCAAAGAAAAGAATCCTATTGTTCTTGATGGTCGATTATACTATTACTCTTGTATTTGATTTGAATTAGTAGTTTTTCAAGTGTCAAAAACAATTTTCAATTCAAAATCGCAAAGTTTTGTCATTATCTTCCTTTCGTTTTGAAGAGAAATTTGTTAGTACTGTCGCTTTGAAAAGATAATTCAGATTTGTACTCAGCATTATTTTTTTCATTCACACATTAAGAAAGCGGAAAACAAATACATGCATGTGCATTTGCATTTAGACTGCTTGTTGGTTTGATTTAGGACAGTGCATCTAGTGTGTGCTCTATGCTCTATGTTGAAAGAATCTCATTTCTCTTTCCTTAGTAGCTAGGATTTTCATTGCAAAAAGAAGATTAAACGATTGTTTATCATCTTAGATTGCATTTTAGGAATTATATATCTACATCACGTGGTGAACTTGAAAGGAAAATTTCTTAAGCAAGATCAACTGTAAAATAAATTCAATGAACATAAAAACGCTTTGGAACCTAACGCACAACATTTAGAAGTCTAGGCTAGAGACGTATTCCGGCGTCGTAAAGCCTGGTAACTATCGCTTTCATTGCTGGTTGGGTGATTCCTCCTCTTTGAGACGACAAGTGCCAGTACAGACTTGTGCTCCCACGTACTGTCGAGTATATATTGGGAGACCACAATAGGCTATATCCTTTATCCTTAGGAAGTTGTGTCTGTCACCCTATCGATCGCAATGCACTGAACACAGCATTCGGGAAGATTGACTTCCATACTGTAAAAAGTATTCTGCAGTTTTGCGATTGGTTTGGTAATCCATCTGTCTAAATTTCCAGAGTGGTCTCTTTCATTCCTTTTCAGACTCCTTAAAGGAAAAGTTCCATCTAAACACTTGTCACTTCAGGCTCATTAAAAATCAAAGGCGACTAAAGTCATCTTTTGTTTTTTCTTGACTCTTAAAAATTGAAAAAGCAAGTTGTGTCAAAGCATATAAAATTTATTTTAATCAAAATAATATCACTATTCCCGCGTTGGTCTTAGGTTGAGGAAAATGGAGTCCACCAACTAAGGATTTCCCCTTGGAGGAGATCCTAGTCCTTTCTCCTCTTGGGGAGATGTTGGTGCACCTCATATGGCCACATTGTCACTTCCAGGATTGATGATTGGCTTGCCAATATGGCTCTTCTCGACCTCCATCATTCAGAATACCATGATTCTTGAACAATCAAGTCAGCAACTAGATGATACTAGAGTTACCCCCCAACCTTCTACTTCGTCCGTTTCTCCCTCTCCTCCTTCCTCTTTGCTTGATGAAGCTGGTAAAGCTAAAAATCAAGTGACTAAAAAGGAGAAGAAGGGGAAGGAGAAGAAGGAAAAGAAGAAGAAGGAGCCAAAGGCAAAAAGGGGTAACCGTGCATTGTCTAGCGAAAATCCACACACTGCACCGTCCAAACCTAAATCTCCATGTGTCATTTGTAAAGGGGACCACTATCATCAAGATTGTCCTTGCATCCCTCAGATCTTAAGGGACTGGTCTCCTCATTTGCACAATTCGGTGTCATCAACCTCTGAAGCTCATGTTGAAAGTACACCGTCAACTAGTGAAAGCGAAGTATTTGGACAGAAAAGGAAATGTAAATTTCCTTGTAAACTATGTGAAGGAGATCACGTCGTCCACCATTGTCCCTTCCTAGACGAAGCTAAAAGAGTCTTGGATAACCGTCCTGCTTCACCGCTACGGTTTCCTATTGGATATAAGAAACTCTTGCCGAGTCCATCACTAGTTGAAAATCCGACTGAGACGCCATTGTGGTCGGTCAAAGCATCTATCATTGAAGATAAACCCTCTGAATCCACCCCAGATGAAAGTCAAAAGGTCGAGGTGGCGGTCAACCTGGTCTTGCCTTTAGAAGGTCCATCTTTAGATGATACAGTCACTGAAGAGAATGAGAACAACACCGTTCAAATTCTTTTCATAAACATGGACTCCGATGAACATGGGGGCAATCTACCCGTTCCTTTACTGTAGGAAGGAAGTTCGTCAGAGTCATATCCGGTCATCTATTTAGTCCCACCTTCAAGCAACCTAGTCGTTTCCTTCGATTGGAATCTACTAGGCAGACCCCGTTTACCGGCTAGTGTACCATTCCGAATCATTGTACAAGCTTACAGAATGGTCATGGTCGGTACCATCATAGATGAAGGGGCTTCTGTGAGTATCCTTTCCTCGACTACTTGGAAAGTGCTTGGCTCACCATTGCTTCTGCCTGAAATGAGAAATCTGATAGGCTTCGACAAAGGAACCAGTCGACTGTTAGGGATCCTTCCCAATGTGCCTATAACGTTGAGAAGGAAAACCATTTATATGAACGTAATGGTAGTCCAAGGACCTCTAGACTATAATCTACTCCTTGGGCGTGACTATATTTATTGCATGGGAGCCATTGTCTCCTCACTCTTTCAAGTAATGTGTTTTCCGCATGAAGGCAGAATGGTCCAGCTCGTAGACTAGCTTTCGTTCCCTGGCTCACACATAGCTAATAGTCAAATGCCATCCCTAAATGGTCTTTTCATGCAAGGAATGTCTCATCAATCTCTAGTCCGTCCACCTGAAGAATGCGAGTAATTCGGTGGGTCATGACTGAAACCCAGGGGGCATGCACCCTGGTCTGCTTCGGCAGGGAAACTTCAGGTATAGGGTAGGTTTCCGCGGAGGATATATGACTGGTCTGACACCCGTCCGTATAGGAAAATGGAGTTAGACTGGGATAAGATACCTCCGTCAGAAGGTAGGCCTTTCCCGATAGAACAAATGTTTTGTCTGCAAATTGAAGGGTAACCTGAAAAGGTAGGCCTTTCCCGATAGAACAAATGTTTTGTCTGCAAATTGAAGGGTAACCTGGAAACTCTACTTCGCTATACCTGGGGGCATGCAACCCTTTCTGTGTGCAAGTGAAAAGCAACCAGCATAACGCTAACTCTATAGTTCCGCTGACTTCAACTGCCTAAGTCGGGTGAGCGGTCAAATCGATCATTCGTCTTCGTAGGGGCCAAATGGCACCGGTAAAGTAAAGGAAAATTTTTCCTACCTAACCTTGGTAGTTAACTAACCCCTAGGACAGTAGTTGGTCGTTCCTAACTTGCATACGAGAGGCAGTGGAGCAGAGCTTCGAAAGGTGCAAGCTCCATAAAAATGGAATCTATCGATGAGATGTCCTTATTATATGACTGGCATGAGCAATTTTTATGTGAAGTTCAAGCTCGTTAAAAATTAAACCTAAGCAATGAGAAAATGTTTCCCCCAGAGTTTAATCTCATTAAAAAATGAACCAATCTCCGGTAAATAACCATTGTGAATGCATTATCATCAGCTTTTGAGCCTTGGTCGTGTTCTCATCATCACCTCCACTCTGTTTTGGCCGATCATATGCCTCCATTTGATTGTTTACCCTTTTTGAGGAACATCTGCGATGAGTGATTCGGTTAGCCATCCTTTTGACACTGCAGTGATTGGAAAATCCCAAACCTTACCCGGAACCAGCTGCTACCCGAAATTATCACTCATTCCTCAAAAACGAGTCTCCTTTAAGATCTTTTCATCTGACTCATAAAATATGAAAAGATTGCTGAGCGATTGGCCTCTCCAACTCGTTAAAGCTACCGAAAGTGCTATCCCTCCTCTAGATTTTAATCTTTTTGGACCTGAGGGATTATTACACAAAAAGATCGAGCGCTTGTCTTGTTCGGCTCGTTAAAACTATCGAAAATTCATCCCTTTCGTATTATTTTATACTTTTTTGGACTTAAGGGATTATATGACGAAAAAGGATTATTGGAGTTTCCTTTCCATCCCTTTTTAGACTCTCTAAAATTGAAAAAGGACCGAGTTATCATTGTCGTTAAACTCGTTAAAATCAATAGTGACAAACTTGTCCATATAGACAAGAACGAGTTTCACTGTTGCTAGGCTCGTTAAAACATAGCAACGGGTTCACCCGAAGGGTGAATTATAGAACAAGCATATGTTATCCTCCTCAATCTTGATAAAAATAAAGAGGTACTAGTCAGCAATGACTGGGGAAAAATGGGAAGAAAACTTGAAGAAACTTTATTGGTAGCAAGTCGCTCTTGAACATGACACTTTCACTCCACGTCCGAGTTGGGTTGGGTTATTCTGTTCACTGGTCATATCACCATTTGTCCATCGTACCATCGATCTTTGGGGCTAACGCTACCAATCCATTTCAATTTCGCCAGTATGTTCAAGAGAAGTCGCTCAGAGAATTCACCTGTGTTTCATCCGCTGCAATACATTCACGCTCCATTCTTTCATGACCACCACCTTGAACCTTGTATCATCAGATCGTTTTCACCTCCAAAATCATTTGCTCCGTTCTATGTCGTAGATGTGGGATTCATTAAGGCCCTCCTACGATGGGTCGCTTCTTGTCGACATCAACTCATTATCCAAGAAGTCGACCTAGGAACAACCCTTTCAGTACTTTGAAGCTTGCATGCCTCAATGGCAAGTTTCTCACTTCCGGCGACAGGTTTACATCAATGGCCTTCGACCGAAAGATTTTACGTGGTGTTCGACGCCAAGTCCCTTTTTCACACCATGTGAATTGTACTATCATACCTTGAGGGTCATCATCATTATCAGTGATTCCTCTCGCGCCTGTTAACAACTTACATCATTGGCTGGTAATCAGGCGATGTCTTTCCATGTTCGACTCTAGAACATCTTTCACATGGATTGACTTGTACTCCGGGTGAAGATTGAACGAGTTTGAAGACCCCAGATCTAGTTTCATCCATCCGGGCTGTGATATATTCAGGGAAATAAAGACATCAAATGTACATCATTGCCGAACAGATGATCATCCGAATCAAAGGATGATGACTCCGTCCGAATCATCAGTCTGCTACACAGACGGTTGTCTGTCCTATGTACATGAAAATGAATTTATAAAGCTGAGCATGGGAATGCCCGCCTCAGCTAGATCATGAAAATATTATGAAGATAATGTATTGTATTGTATCTTATTACAGGTCGCCTTCCAGCTCAAAAAAACCTCGAATCCTCATGATAAAGCATTTCACCCGACATCAAAAGATTAATGACCTCATGCTTTAGGGGGCAACTGTTATAGACATTTTTGGGCATTGCAACCCAAATCATACATGTCCATAAACCAAGGGCTTCTAAGTCCCTAAAAGTTTTTCTTCACACCCTAAAGGAACAAGGTCAACTGATTACATCATCTACCAGAAGTTCTCCATGGAAAACTGCTCAGAACTGGTCAAAACTAGACCATACAGGCTGCTCAGTACTAAGGGTAGGGTGCGATGAGCGAGAGTAGACAAATGGTAGAGACAGTTTGCAAGGTGGATGATCATGGAATCTTCCAGAAACTTCTCCTATGAAACTTGCCTCTCTGAATTCGCCCAGGGATGAGTAAGAGATCATGAATCTCCAAGTGGAACCAAGAACTATCAGAGAGAGGACACTAATCAAAAACCCAGCAGCTGACTCACCCCCCTACAAACATCTATATATGGATCCCTCATCACAGAGATCCAGAGGTTGGAATCTTGTATTTTGTAAGGAAGTGTTGTTGGTTTCTTGGTGAAATATCATAGTGTTGGGTGATCTAAGCTTTTCATGAGGTGAAGAAGGGCTTTCATGCTGGGAGGATGACGCTAGGTCAAAATAATAGGTTGTAATCCTCTTTGCTATTTCTTTCTACTAATAAAGCTATTCGAGTTTTCCTCCACATTCTTGTATGATTGATGATATATGCATTTGTGTGGTCAATATATATCTGGTCCTATATTGTTTATGATTGTAGATCTTTGTTCTTCGATAGTATTATGTTGCTTTGACTCTACAGGTGCTCTTTGAAGTTGGGTAAGCGAAGAAGGAGTGGCAAAGATCTGTCAGAAGGGAGAGGAACCAAACAAGGAACCAAGCGCAAGACTGAGGTTGGTATATTTTGTTCCCATCTTATCTACTTCTCATAAAGGAAAGCGAAAGTAGCTTTGGTTTGTTTGCTTCTAGGATAGCTACCCGTCTTAGTGGGACTAGTAGCTCTGAGTGGACAATATATTTCTCGATAACAAAATGGTGACTCAGCTGGGGAGCGAATAGCTTGTTTGCTTGTCTATATTTGTTTGTTTTAAAGCCGTGTAGCCAGTGTACCAATTTGGTGACCTTCTCTATCTGTGTTGTCATGTGGTTTCTCCCACATTCCCCCTAGCATCATGCATCAATCTGTCAGCCTCTCTAGTGTGCTTCCTTCCATTTTTGGAAGTATTTGTATGAGTGGGTTCTTCCACTCTCTGCTCCTTTGAATGTGGCTACTCCACATCATCCTAAGGTTCTTCCTTTGGAGCTAAAATCTCTTCATTTGTATGCAACTGAATCTCCCTCTTAAGGGAACATCTCATGGCCTTCTCTTCATCAAACCTAACATCTCTACAAACCACTATCATCTTGTGAGATGGAAGGTACACTCGATAGTTGTGAGGTGTATCAGTTTACCCCACAAATATGGCCAACTCAACTGTTGGTTCTATATTTTTCCTTGCATCCTTCGTAACATGACAGTAAACTGATGAACCAAATATCTTTAAGTGTGCCACATCTAGTTTCTTACCTGAAAAATATTCTTCTAGTGTACTCATCCCGAGAATCACATGAAGACTCCTATTCTACATACAACTGTGTTACATGCTTCAACCCACAAGTGGAACAATATGCCTTGATCATGTAACATGTCATGTGCAGATCCCATAATAATTTTGCTATTCCTTTCATCCACCCCACTCTATTGTGGGTTATGGGGTTCTATTTGTTGAGATTGCAACAAGATGATGGAGCTTAGTGAAAAGAGTCGCCTTCACTAAGTGGGCCCGCAGGAAAATTATGGCGCAAGTTCTATTTTTGGATCCCAGCAGGGATGATCACAGCAGGAGTGACCACAGTAGGGATGATCACAATAGGAGTGACCACAGCAGGAGTGATCACAGTATGAGTGACCACAGCAGGAGTGATCACAGCAGGAGTGATCAAAGTCTATTTTTAGGCTAGCTGTCCAAAATAGAAAAGTCAAATAATGATTGTCTCATAATAATATTTGGACTATAAACTTGATCTTATTCTCTTGGAGCACTTCAGTTTGAGCTACAGATGTGGCCCATGCAGCTGTCAGAAGGAAGTACGCTTTTCTTATGAGTCAGTTGAGTTGTTGCATGCATGACTTCAATTAGAACTCAATCAGTTGAGTTTGGTGGAGTTGATTGTGGAGTTGATGGAGGTGTGTTCAGTTTGACTTGGTTAAACTAGTTGTAGTTAGTCTAACTGCAAATAGACTAATGATGAGTTGTTAAACTAATTATTAACTCATAATACAACTACAGAATACATCAGTTAACTCAGTTGCATGTCAGTGCATGTTCAGTTCAACAGGGACAGGTGTTAGAGAATCAGATTGCTATCAGTTGTGACTATAGTTGTGCATCAGATCTTGCACAATCAAGGGATTGAGTATGCCAATGAGTTTGCTCATGTATTTTCCCAGTATTATAGCCTCTGCTCATGTCTAACATAGTGTGAGTGATTCTTTGGAGGTGAAATACAAGCCTGGTAAACCATTCTCACTCATTCTTGAGCAGGTATTGAGCAGTGGAGGCAGGCAAGCAGTGGAATAGATTTGGAGATCAGATCTTAGCTATATTGTGTGTAACAGGTGTAGCTGGTACTGGATTTCTTGTGATAAGCATTGTACTTTGTAATGTTACATGGTCTCAATCATTAATATACAGATAGTTGGGGTTTTTAGCGAGATGCTTTCCCCGGGTTACATACTTTGTTAATGTGTGAATGCTCTTGATGTTTTATTGTTGTTGATGCTGCTATATTGATGATCAATGTAGAGGAGCTTATGTATTGTGTATGTATTCCGCAATAGTACATGATCAGGATAATCTCCATTGAATATGTGTTAAATTATTCAAAATTTCTACATGGTATCAGAGCTGTTGATCATCAGATCTACTATTCAGGAAGTGTTTACATTCTATTTCTTCAGGCAGAGTCTGTAATCGGGCCAGGTAGCCTCTGCATTCATTCTTCCTTTGGAAGGTGAGATATCCAGTGAATGCCCATACAGTCAATCTCTGTACGAGAAATATTGTGTTCTCACGAATCTTAGATCCGAGGCAGTTGAGTTGGTTGCTGGTGGAATTCGAATTTGCAGCAGTGTTTTCTTGGTGACAACGCAACAATGTCTTTCAACAGATTGCGATTGGAGTATGCTCTTGAGGGCAGCTCAAACTATATTGCATGGAAGGACATGATGGAGGCAGTATTGGATGATAATGGGCCGAAGGAGTTCATAGATACGGATATCCCAAAGCCTACTAATGCTACTCAAGCTGATGCTTGGAAAAAGAAGACCCCAAAATGTCGAAGGATTCTGTTGGAGGGCGTGAAGGATCACATTGTGTCCAGCCTCCATGGAAAGGCTACTCCATATTTGATGTGGAAATCATTAACAGAATTATTTCAAAGCAAGAGCGATCAGAGGAAGCTGGCACTCAAAGATAAACTCAAAAACATCAAATGCGAGAAGGGTGACAGTATACCCAAGTATCTCACGAAGTTCACTCAGTGTCGAGATGAGCTGGGAAGTGTGGGGGTTACTGTCGATGATGAGGACTTTGTGAGCTCGGCTCTCCTTGGTCTTCTGAAGAGTTGGCATTCCTATCAGGACACTGTCAATGGTGGGGAGAAATTTCGAGGATGGGAAAGACTATGGTCAAATCTTGTGCAGGAGGAGATCAGGCGGAGTACCAGGGACGGATCTTCGTCAAAGGGAGCTGATGAAGAGAATTGTGCTTTGGCTGCCAAAGCAAAGAAAGGGAAGAGCAAGAAAGCTTCTTAGTGTCATGCGGAAAGAGTCAACTTTGCGGACAAAGCCAACCTCCCTAGAAGCCTAAGACTTTCTAGTGACAAACAAGACAAATAAGAGCAATCCTTCTCTAAATATGCATTTACAATATGAGAAATCAAGTGTTTAGACCCTACCTGTAACCCAACGCTGTTGTAGTAGTCCAGCTTCATTGATCTGGATGAGCTCCTCCTTCTCTTTGAAACCCGCATTCACTAACAATCAAACGATTAAATAGCACCTGAATATCACATAAAATAAAACATATTTAACACATAGACCAAGGAGTATATGAAACAACTCATACATAACAAATTGTTGAGAAGAATGGACTTATTTGTATTAAAAGGTAACAAAAGAAACCATTACAACCTAAGCCTTGGTGTTGTGCAGGTTCCTCCCAAGGTCCACAAGAGTTCTCCTTTACTCTGATCAGCTCACCCACTTCCAAATGGAACAAGCCAAGATGGTAATCTCTCCTCACAAGCTTCTACAAGGAAGTCCTAATTCCAGCAGCATCTACCCTTAGGAATGTTCAGCTTTCAACCTCCCCTCCCTCTGGCCCAATGCCTGTATTTATAGTGCTCTAGAGGAAGTTAATTAGCTCCACCATGAATGGGATAAGCCCCTCTTTCAATGGGATAGCTCCCCTCTTCATGGGATAAGTTCCTCTTTCTTTGGGTACATGAACCATCTGGAGGCGCTTCATACACGTCAAACAAGCTTCTAGAATGCTCTAGAAATGACCACAAGTAACTTTTTTAAGATGAAACTCGTGCCTTTTGACCTTTACAGGGGTACACACCCACCCCTTTACATACAGAGCGTACAAGTACGCAGGTATTATGAACTTGGGTTGCGTACACGCAGGTAAGGCTAAGAGAAACTGCGTACCTGAGATAATTGACTTTAAATGACTTTTCTCTCTTTCTTGGAGTTTGACATGAAGAGCAGAGGTATGAGACTTGCCAAGGAGGATAGTATGACAGTGGATGGAGCCATACTAACTGCAAATAGTCATGGTGACATTTTTTAGTGTAACAGATTGCCCCCTAAAGTACGAACACTGTAGTAGATTAGGGTTTTATATGATCTAGGAAGGGTGAAGTACTTTATCATTTCAAGGAATATCTTGCGGAGAGCCCGGTTAGAACCTGCAAATATTCAACACAAAATACATATATAAGATGATATCATCGCTGAGGTAGGCATTCCCATACTCAGATTGAAAACTTTAAACTAACAATCTAACTACTGCTCTGATACAAGAATGATTTTGCAGTACATCACAATCATAGACTTTTGTAGACACAGTATGGACGCAGCCATCTGTTTATGATAAGTCTACTATATAATGAATACAAAACTCCTCGCATCCTGGATGGTGGAAACTAGATCCAGGGTCTTCATCTCTACTTCCCGAATTGGTACAATTCTATCCATGCGAATAAATGAGTTCATGTCGAACATGGTAGAAACCACTTGATTACCAGTCGATGATGTAAACTGTTAACAAGTGTGAGAGAGACCATCAGTGATGTCAATGGTTCTCAAAGTACCCAGTACAATCCATGAAATGTGAATGAATGGGTTGATGTCGAACACGTCACGGAATCCTTTGATCGAAATTCAATGATGTAAACTGTCGTCAAAGGCGAGAAACCTGCCATTGATGCATGCAGACTTCAAGGTACTGACGATTTCTAAGTCATCTTTCTAGATAATGTGCTGATGTCGATAGAAAGCGACCCGTCACAGGCAAGCCCACAACACGAAATCATAGTTCAAGTTGAAGAAATGTTGCTGTAAGGACTGACTCAGGGATGGTCAAAATGGATGACAAGTATTTTGCATATGAATGGTTTATTTGCAGAGACCTCTTGAACACATAACGACACGACAGATGGCTTGGCTACGGTTGACCCAAAGTCAATACCCAGAAACGGTTGAAGACTTTCAAAGTGGTTTGATCAACTTTAAGGCAAAGGATTTCCCAACCCAGGTGAATGAAAAGTGTCGTGTTCAAGAGCGGTGATAAGGTTCTTCTGTAACAAAGGATAACAAATAGGTTCATTCTTCTCTCTTTTTCCCCCACCATTTCTGGCAAGTACCTCTTTATTTTTTACAAGCTTGAGGAGGATAACATATGCTTGATTATAAGCTCATCCTTCGGATGAGTCCAACTTAGTTTAGATTCGGACCCTAAGAAGGAGTGGTCCGTTCCTGTTTGTAATCGAACAGGTCCTCTACTGTGAAATTTTAACGAGTCCAGTATAGGAGAAACTCGGCGTTTTTCAATTTTAGAGAGTCTGAAAAAACTAAAGAAGACTCCAAGGTGAACTTTTTCGTAAATTTGTGTCTCTCAAGCCCGAAAAAGTATAAAATCATACCTGAGAGAACCGCTTGATCTTGTGACCAAGGAGTACTTTCATGATTAGTGCCTTTGACCTGAAAAGTAAAAGCCGATCAAGGACACGTCGTTTTATTTCCAGTATCGAATTTGAAATGACAAAAATCCGGCAATCTTTTCTTGTTTTTACGGTCAGAAAAGGGCTATAAGAGGACCGTCCTTTAATTCCATTTTAACGAGTGTAAAAGAAACGCTCGACAATCTTTTCATGTTTTAGGAGTCAGAAAAGGGCTTAAAAGATGACTCTGATTTCTTGGTTCGTGAAAAATGATGATTTTACCCTAAAGTCCCTTTGTCCTGCACAAAAACAACACATTACTCATACCTGTTTAAGATAGGCAAAAATACATTGAAAAATATCCTTTCACGGTGAAAAATAAACAAACTTAGCATTCATTTATCCAAAAAACCTATAAAAAGACTTTTTACCATGTCATTTTTACCATTTTACTGTTGAGGGTGAGAAAAGGGCTTTTGACAAGAAACTTCCCGTGGACTTTGCGGAGAATCCGACCGTCGGAATCGAGCGCCATCTCTTTCAGGTATTTCACAACATCCTCCTCTTCAATTTCATCCGTTTAGAATTTCATTTAAAGGTTTAGTTTGATTTTTTAGAGGGTTTTGGGTTTTAGGGTCCGCTTTTCGGGGTACGCAGGTGCCCCATGGGTGACCTGCGTACCCCGACATTTTCGTATATGGGAAAATGGTCGGAGTACGCAGCCCACCTTCAGAACAGCTGCGTACCCCCGCTCTGTTTTCTGAACGCGGGGTGCGTACTCCGCGCAAAGCGGATTTTCAAACCCCAAACTCAAAATCTAACCATCAAATTTTTATTTAATGAATTCTAATCAATGTTTTTTGGTGTGTAGATTACCCACCATGCTAGATTGGCGCGAAAGAGAACACGAAGATGTCGATTTGGCCGCAATAGGTCATCAACCTTCCATTGATGCTTTAAAGGCATGCGGTCTCTACAAGTACTGGGCCATACCTGGCATGAGGGCCCAGGTGCCATTCTTAGAGTGGTTGGTTGAAAGGTGGAACATTCAGGATCAATGTTTCTACATCGGAGAGCACCAGCTTGAGATAGAGCCCTCCGACATATATTTTCTCACTGGCTTGCCTAACAGGGGCGAGCAACTGTCTCTATTCGAGACTAGGTAGGGTGGCCAATCCCTTGCTAGTCTCCGGCTAGAGTGGTGCAACAATCAAAACCAGGAGAAGGGGATAGAAATCAAATACATATCCCGACCTGAACTTATGGTAATTGCCTTTACAGTTACCAGACTTTGCGGTGCTGCCGCTTTGCACATAGCCACTCGTTCCCAAATGCGGATGGCTATAGATTGCTTCTGAGGCACCATTTTCAACTGGTGCGATGCTATGTTGGCCAATATGAAGGGCCAACTAACTAGGGCAAAGAACGGACAATTGAAGACCTTTGGATACGGGCCTTTAGTTGTGAGCTTTGCCCTAGAGAGAGTTCCAATGCTGATCCCCCAGCATCTTACTGTTCCAGTTGGGCCTCCTCGAGAGCCTAAGTTGACGCGGTGGGTTGCGGTAATGGCCCGACATCCTGATGAGGGAGCGACAGTTGTCCAATTTCCTGATGGTTACTTTCACTGGTTGGAGGGCCAGGTCTTTACGATTCAGGATTTTCCTTATGCCGGAATGGATTTTTGCAATGATCCGGACATGGTTCTTCCACAGGGAGAACAATGGGACGACAGAGGTACTTCATTTTTCACAAGTTTTTTAAATTATCTATTTTTTTTTTTGTTTTTTATATATATCGTCTCAAAATTGACAGTAAAAATTTTCAAAATGCAGATGTAGGCCCACGGCATCCAGCCAATCTCCGGGCTTTTGAGAGGAGACATCCAGCTGCACCGGCACTGGCCCCATAGGACGCGGCTGCAGAGGCACTAGCTAAGTTGGAGCAGGATCTAGAGCGTCTGACGGCGGATATACCAGAGACTACTATAGATGATATTCCTATCAGGCTTCAATGCTATGTAGTCGCAGTCCCGGGACCTTTTAGGAGATTTTTGTGTAGGGTAGCCCGTGCAGTGGTGTTGTATAGAGAGCACCACCAGTGATTGGATGGTCATTTGTAGACACATGTGACATTTTGGGTTTTTGTACTTATCATTTTTGCCGATCATAAGGTGTTTTTCAACCTATGATCGAAGACGATGTATGTTTTTTGACACACTCCTATCTATATATATCATTATTACCGGCTTATTTTGTTAAACATGTGTGATGAAATGTTTATAAATTTACATTTATGATTGTTACAAATGTCTATTTAACATTCGAGATGCCATTGCATTTGCTAATGTATTTAAAGACCTTGGAATATGCTGATATTAAATGTAATCAAATTCACGTTCCAAGAGACGCACCCTCAAAAACAATCTTAATAACACTGGATTTCTAATGGTATAGACTCTATTAAGCTGTAATACAATGAGTTCAGAATCTAACCTCACTATCAAACTCCGAATCCCAAATGAAATAGATTCAAATAATAATTCAATCACTGCACTGTATTCTGCAATGTTGTTTGTTGTTTGACCGAGGCTCACCCCATGCATAGAGACTAACTCGTCAGAGGGCGAATAGATAACCCAAGTTGCGGAAGAGATATTCTGTGTACTATGACAAGCACCATCAGCAAATCCAATGTACGTTTGGAGAGGCGTCGACATCTGCAATATCAAGAGTAAAACCAAGATAAGCCAGAATAACGACAAAAAACACACTCTCTAAACTAAGCACACTGTCTAAACTAAACACACAGTTTAAACTAAGCACACATACCGGCTAGAAAGAAAAACCTATCCTAACTAAAATCTCCATACCCATCATTTAAGCATAATACCTCTTTAGGTAAAGTCCATTTCTGGGTTTACCCAAAGAGTCCCTGTCAAAGTCTACCAGCTCATAGGCCCATTTTGCTAGCTTTCGCTTGACAATGTAGGGCCCATGCCACATAGGAACGAATTTTCCAGCACCTAACTTATCATTAGCTTGATCATATAACAACACTAGGTCTCCTTCCGAAAAATTTCGAGGGGTCACATTTCGGTCATACTGAGCTTTCATTCGTTTTGCGTGAGTCTCGATTGCTAAAGCAGCTTCACGTCGAGTCTCATCTAATTTAGCTAAGTATAACAGACGCTTCTCCTCTTCGGAAGTAGCTGGGAGTAATTCGATGGCCATTTGCAGTGACGGGATTTCGCATTCAATGGGCAGCACGACTTCCAAACCATAAACTAGTTGGAAAGGAGTGAACCCTGTTGATGTTTTCACTGAGGTTCGGTATGCCCACAGCGCCGAAAATAACATGTTGTGCCAATTCGACCGATGAATACCAATGATCTGTCGGATCATGATAACTAGAACTTTTTTGATAGACTCAACCAGACCGTTCGCTTGGGGATAATAAGGAGTAGAACTATCATGACGTAAACCAAGCTGACCTGTAAATTATGTCATCATAATGTTTCGAAAATGGCGCCCATGGTCAGTGATTATCGCTTGTGGGACACCAAACCTAGCAATAATGTGAGAACCCTGTTGATGTTTTCACTGAGGTTCGGTATGCCCACAGCGCCGAAAATAACATGTTGTGCCAATTCGACCGATGAATACCAATGATCCGTCGGATCATGATAACTAGAACTTTGTTGATAGACTCAACCAGACCGTTCGCTTGGGGATAATAAGGAGTAGAACTATCATGACGTAAACCAAGCTGACCTGTAAGTTCTGTCATCATAATGTTTCGAAAATGGCGCCCATGGTCAGTGATTATCGCTTGTGGGACACCAAACCTAGCAATAATGTGATTGAATACGAAAATTGCTGCTGTCTTGCCATCTGCCTCGAATGTAGGCATCGCCTCGGCCCACTTAGTAAAATAATAAACCGCAAGGATGATATAGGCATGCCCCCCGGCCGAGTGAGGGTTACAAGTAATAAAGTCGATACCCCATTTGGCGAAAGGACCAACGGCTATTATAGGGTGGAGAGGAGCAGGTGGCGCGCGCATCTTTCGATCAAACACCTGACAGTTGTGGCATTTTCGGACCGCAATAATACAGTCTTTAAATAAGGACAGCCAGAAATAGCTAGCGCACAATATCTTTTGCGCTTTGGCATACCCAGACATATGACCGCCACACGCTCCAGAGTGACAGTCATTCAAAACCCTTTCAGCTTCCTCATGAGTTAAGCAACGTCGAAAAATCAAATCCACCCCACGACGATAAAGAGTATCTAAAATGATTTTGTATTGTTGGGATTGGAATCGAATTCTCCGACGCTCCGACTTTGAGATTTCGGGTTGAAAGGATTGGGTCTGGAGATAGACGATTATATCCCCATACCACGGATCTAAAGTGCTGATAAGAAACAAAGATTCGTCTGCAATGGGCTCCTCTGCCACTGTTTCTGTGTCAGCACGTGGGAAATCACACATTAACTCGGCAAAGACTAAGGATTTCTTAGACTTGGATTTCTCGAACTCCAAATCGAACTACTGCAGGATAACGATCCATTTGGAGTACTTGCGCCCTAGCAATTGTTTAGTCAGAATATAGATCATAGGGTTGCAATCCGAAATCACTGTAGTTTTACAGAGAAGAATGTAGTGACGAAATCGCTGGACAGCTTGAACGGTTGCCAGTGCCAACTTTTCCACATGTGAGTACTTTAACTCGGTTGGATTTAACGTCCGACTAAGATAATATATCACATGTTCCGTTCCGAATTCATCTTCCTGAACTAAGACCATTCCAATGGTGGAGTGGGAGGCAGCGAGATACAAAAAGTAATCCTGGTTGTAGTTGGGAGGATGCAGCAACGGTGCATGGGTCAACGTGTGCTTAAGTGCATCAAAAGACTTCTAAGCTATCTCATCCCAAGAGAATTGAGCATATTGTTTCAACAACCGGGTGAAACCCTTGGTAACCTCGGCGTAGTTAGGAATGAATCGACGTAAAAAGTTTGCTTTCCCTTGCAAACTTTGGATTTGGTGCAGACTCGAAGGAGGAGGCAATTTGATGATAGCTTCTACCTTCGAGGGATCGACGCAGATACCGGCTTTTGAAATGATAAATCCTAGCAATCGTCCCACTTCTATGCAGAAGACACATTTGTGTGGGTTCAACCGAATTCGATAATGCCGACACCTCATAAAAATAGCTTGTAAGTGGACAAGGTGATCAGCTCGATGTAAAGAATGAGCAGGCAAATCATCGAGATACGGTTGCACAATGTGTTTGATGTCGTGAAACGCGTAAGACTTTGCTCGTTGGAAAGTGGCTCCGGCATTCTTAAGTCCAAAAGGTAATTTGCAGTAAGCAAATGTCCCCCAAGGACAAATGAAAGCCGTTTTTGGTTGATCGACAGGCAGAATATTGATTTGGTTGTAACCGAAAAAACCGTCCATAAAGGAAAATATTTCACTGCCGGCACAATCATCAATTATTTGATCGATATAGGGCGTGGGATAGTTGTCTTTTGGACAAGCACGATTTATATCCCTATAGTCGATGCATATTCTTATTGTTCCTTGTTTTTTGTTGACTGGAACAATATTCGATACCCAATCCATTAATGGGATCGGATAAATGAAACCTGCTTTCAACAGCTTCTCCACTTCTGCTTTAATTGCAGCCACTTTCCTAGGGTGTATCTGACGCAGACGTTTCCGAACGGGTTTAGCGTCCGGGTAGGTCTCGATCTCATGAACAACAATGGAGGGATCAATTCCTGGCATTTCCTCATAGGACCAGGCAAACACGTCGCGAAATTCTTGAAATAGGGCCTTGTATGTTTGAATTTCATCATCTGTACACGAGGCACCTATATGAATGTTCTCAATAATTCCGGTTTTGACTGAAATGTATGTTATCACAAAACCAGTACTAGGGACTGCAACCAAGCAAGGTCTCATGTAACTGTTTTAGACCATACTTTAGATTAGGAATTAGCCTTCCTAATCAGAGAGGGCTCTCTCATGACTCTTGACAAAATCCTTCAAACACTAGAGGGCTAACTCTTCACACATTTATAAAAATATAGCTGGCTGGACATACATCAAATTAGTCTTCATTGGGCTATGGAGTCTCTCACAGTTAATAAACCAAATCACAGTCATCTCATAGAAGCCAAGGCTCTTTGCATCATCAAAGGTTCAAACATAATTTACCTAAATCAAAGCCTGCTGAACATACAGGAAGTCAGAGCATTAACAAATGAATTCTGAGTGATGTTCAAACATGCTTCACCAAAACCCACAGCCTGTCAAGCACACAGGAAGTCAGAGCATATAATATGAATTCTGAGGGATTGTACCATAACAAGGCTGTAAAAAGAACATTAAGAAACTAAAACCACCATCACATTTGAACAAAGAGATGCATTGAGAATCTTGGGAAGAAAAAACTCTGTTTGCTATTACTGTAACAGTCTTTTCATAAGCTCTATAAAACTCTGTTTTTGTATATACAGTCCAACCCTTTTTACATCCTACCTTGGCCCCTATATAGGCAAGCAAACTCAAACACCTCGAGCTTCCTCCTCCAGCATGAGGGGAGCCTCCAAGGTGGCTATTAACTACTCCTACATGCTTTTAACTACTGCATTAATTACAAACATGCTGAACTAAAATTACACAATCCTAATCCAACTAAAATACTAATTTCATTCTCCTCGCAGACTTGATGCTTTCTTGGATGCTGGACAGCTGTATGATTTTCATTATGGCTAAGATATGTTAAGGGAGCATTCACCGAGCAAGCTGGTCTCGGATGCTAGCTGTAAGGCAACTTATTAATTGATGAAATTAATCACCCTATATCCACGGTCCCCTGTCTTCCACTCCTCTTTATCATTTAAAGACCACACTCCGAGTTCTTTGAACCTTCAATTAACAACGCATAACCACCATAGGCTATATGATCTGGATACTTTAAGGACCAACAGGTGTATCAACCGAACATTCTGGTAACTCCACCAATACCCTAGTAGCTCGGTCATAAATTGCCTTTGAGAAAACTTTATGAAAATAAACAAAATATTTTATTTTCCCTTCAAGAGCTACACCTGTCACTGTTTGAGTGGTTATGAAACCCATGTATGATCTCCCTGCCTGAGTTTGAGACCTTCTTTTACCATTAACTCACCTCATCATCAAAATTCATTGTTTTTCCATAAAACAGCATTCTACAGCAGTTTCGTAGCGCGCTACGAAACTGCTGTAGATGTCAAAACAGAACCTATGTATCTTTGAAGCGTTTTCTGCTTAGATTCATGATCTCTTCAGACATTTGTACAGCTATTAGGAACCTAAAAAGTTTTAAGAATATGAAGCTTGCTTCTGTCATTACACATCACAGCCAACTTGATTAGCATCAAACCAATAAAAAACTTCATAAATCCCAACTGGAACATAAATTCGGTGTAGTATTCCTTGCTGTCTTCAAATCTTCAAATGAGGTGATCCTTTGGAATGTGAGCCACTCACTACCATCTTTAAAAGGTGATATGTCATACAGCCTCTGATATAAAGTGCAACCCAGTGCCCATAGATCGTTTCCAGTTTGTTTGAGTTTTCCATCCTCATACCATTTAGCGCAGCTAAGGCCTTCGACTTACTGTATACAAAATAGCCCTTTCCAACTCTAAAAATCATCTTCACCTGAAACTGTAATATGAATTTAAATAAAAAGACTCATAACTGGCGCAGAAAGGAAAACATTTAAAGAGTATATTCCAGTCACCATTATTTAGCAAAGTGCTCCAGCTTCTCTGATATAAATTGCACAGCCTCTGACCATTCGTGCAACACCATGGCATTCAACTGCTGGATGTCTGAATTCTCCCAGCAACAAGGTATTGTAAGCAACAGAGGAAATATAGTTCTTCATGGGCAAACTTATATTCCGCTTCTTGAGACTCTGTTTTTTTTTTAGGCCATGAAGAACTTGGTTAATTTAATTCCCAAATTTCAGAGCTGTGATATGAGCCGGTGAATTAAGTAAAGCCGAGGATCCATCTGTTTCTTCTAGAGCCGGTAACCTAGATCTTCTCTGTAATATATTATGAACAAATGAACTCCCTTTCTGAGAAAACACATCAGATAAAGTATTTACTGCTTGGAAGATATCATGAGGTTAGGCACGAGTTGCAAACGAACCGCCAGATGGAGATTCACTGGTTTCGTTGTCTGCTACTTGAATTCTCCGCCATCCAATTGTCTCGATTCTGTAGGCTCCGGAGAAATAAATTGTAGGCCCGTTCTTATGCACCCCTTAACATCATTCACGGTTATGAAGATTCGATTTAGCATGATACCGAGGACGTGGACGTATATAGATCAGCCAAAAGGCTAAACCTAACTCCTTCAGCGCCATCTGTATGATGATTCACGTCGGTGCCAAACCGATGACCTAAAATTTCGTTCTTGTTTAAAAGTGCATGATGTCCACATTAAATTACATTTAACTTTTATCCTAAGATTGCTCAGATAGTTTACGAGGATAGAACGAAAGTCTTGAACGAAAGAACCCTGTTCGGATGGCGCAGATGTATATAGAAATATCTTCATTACCTTTCGCAGAACTTTCAACCTTGCTACTTGGTCTGCCAATGACAATTCACCACGAACCAATCCTCTCAACGAGAAAAGATCAATGCTTCCGACGTTTGCTAAATCTCCATTTATTTCTATCAGGGATTTTCCTGAAGGCACCATGCGCTAACTAGTAATAATTTCAACTTTGATTAACTGATTAAGCTTCATTCGAGACAAAACGAAACCAAATTTGGAAGATTTTGGTTTATTTCTCGCACAGAATGCAATGAACCAGAAACCAGAACCATCCTCTGAGCTGTTTGATGTCCTAGATCTTTCAGTTCCCATATATCTTTTTCTGTGTAACAGTGACTTTACAAAGTGTAAGGTATCCATTGGAAAAAGACCGAGCACAATATATAGGAAAAACATTTAACCTTGGGTACCATATTTTGCAGTGAAACAGAAACAAGGAATTCAAGAGTTTCCAAGCTTTGTCTTTTAAGGAAAGTAGCGCATCTTTGGAAACATCTTCCAATGCAACGACAAAACGGTCAAACCTCTGCTTTAGACAATCTTCCTTAGAGGTCACTTATGATCGAAAAATCAATCATCCTCAGATTGAAAAACCGAAGTATCCTTATCTTTATCCTTGAACAAGGTGTGGATATGAACTTTATCATAAATATTTCTCAAATCTTTCAATCCATTGCGGCGCCCTGTTTTGTGAAAGAAGTTACAGATTGTGAAAAGACAATCCCAAATATCAAACACTCTATGTTTTATGGAATTTAATAGATACTTTGTCTGGAGGATTCAACACAAAATCTCCTGCAAGTCTCCCACATTAGTATGTACATCTTTCACCATCACCTATGAACCAGACTTCAAAGATAACTCCCTTAATGTAATTGATGACAATCCTACAATAGCTACATCATCATGAGGTGTCTCTTTGAACATACTGCCACTGCTCTCATCAACATTCCTGGAGGGAAACAAAACTCTATACAATAGGCATGCTAGGATTCGGACCTTCACTTAGAACTCGAACCAATTCCCAATTTCGTAGCACGCTGCGAAACCACGCAAACAGGCAGCACTGCGAAACTGCTAAAATAATTCAGGCGCTGCGAAAACACCCAATCTTTAAGCCAAGCTAAAAATTTTTGACAACTGCATTTTTAGTGATAACAATGTCAATGGCGATAGTTTGGAAAATGTTTCCCAAATTCTACTCTGAACCAGGATGTTTCATGGGATTCTGAGCGTCCTTGACATATTCAGCTGTAAAGATTGATGAAAAATCATTTTCAAAGTCATCACCTTCAGGTAAAAATGAAGATCTATGATGGAGATCTTCCCATGGTAGATCGTCTACACTTAGGATTTCGCGAAGTTGTTCGTCAGATGACACGACTTCAGGAAACGTTATTCGTTCTGAGGTTGATGTGAAAAGTGATTCCTCACGGACCACATTCATTTGGTCAATTTGGGTTGAACGCGGGTCGATAAAAGACTGCACTGCTTCATAAGCAATTTCATATGGACTCAAAGGCATAGCATCACCGAATGAGTCTATCTCAGATTCAGATGGGACAATCCAAGGATCATCGTAAATAATAGTATCTGATGTAATCATATGAATGAAAGCAAAAGAAGGGTCTGCGTTGAGTGGAGGGAAAGGAAAAGTTCCCAGTAAACCGGAATCTTTAACTAATCCTACACCAACATCCTTGTAAGGGATAGTCGTTTTACCGACATGCTGGATACTCTCTGAAGAGGCTGGGTCGGATGAAAAGTAAGCCAGATGGTCTATTGTCACGATCTTGCCATTGTGTGGAAACTTTATAACTCTGAAGACCGATGACACGATCGCTGTCATAGCATAAGACCAACTGCGACCCAAAAGAAGGTTGTAGTCTAGAGGGGCATCAACCACCTCCACATCTAGACTAACAGTTTTTCCTTCAACCCCTATAGGCAAATCCTGTAGAATGCCAAACGGATGGAACCCACGGCCATCAAAGGCCTTAAGAATCGTCGGGGATTGGTTTAGTGAAGGAGAACCAAGTGATCTCCAACACTGAATCGACATAATACACGTAGAAGCTCCTTCATCAATTACAGTCCGATGAATAGCCATGTTTTTGACTATCACTGGAATCTGGAAAGCCATCTGATGAGGGAGACGCGGTGTACTATTTTCTAGATCAAAGATTATCAGGTTCGGGTCCTGAATATCAACAACTCCTATAGCCGACAAAAGTAATTTTCGTTGTGCTAGACACGATTGCAGCACTTCCAAAGCCGACATTGCTGAGGGTGAAACAGTTAAGTCCTCAACAATGTTATAATTCTGAGCTGCTCTCGCATGTGGATTGAAAGTAGACTTTCGAAGTATACCCTTGGCGAGCGGTTTGATTACTAAGTCCGGGTTAGGTTTCTCGATCTGTAGTGGATCGGAACCGGGAGCTGAGGTTGATGGATTAGAATGAGAAGATTCTGCTTCTTTGCCATCAACAGGACTCTTACTACCGTAATCTTGCGATCGAGTCGCAATCCGTACATGAGACATCATCAATATGGGTTCTTCACTGGCACTCGAGGAAGAACCTATCATTTTACTCTCCTGCTTTGGAAATGGATCTTTCAAAACAGCAGGAGTTGGGGAACCTTTAACAATTTTCACAACCTCCCCCCGATGAGGGCAATCTCTTGTGAAATGATCTTCTTCACAAATTATACAAGGATAGCGAGGTTTGCGCTTCTCGTCGTTAGATTCCGACTTCTCTTTTTTCTCCTTTGGAGCCTTGTCTGCTTTTTCCTTCTTCTTTCCTTTCTTCTTACCACCGTTTTTTGATTTAGCCGTAGATGACTCTACAGCGTGAACATCGGCGGTAATTTCAGGAGAAGACTCTCCTGTCGGGGAGTCTGGTAAGGTTATTATTGGAGAAGAATTCTTTGAGGATTTCTTCTTACTTTTAGTATTCACCATACCAATCATGCCATTAGCAGCATGAGACCCCGAAGGAGCAGCAGCGATTTGATTCGACTTAGGAAGATCTGGGATCTTCTCGTGCAACGTACCTGACTGAGTGTAAACTAAGTCAAGGTACTGGGCTTGAGCAATGACTTGCTCCTCAGTAACTACTCTGGCCTTAGCGACGTCTTCAATAATCTTCGGTAATAATGATTTAACAAACCATTCAGCTAAGATCTGATCCGGGATAAAAACTTTCACTAAACGTCTTCGACGTCTCCATTCATGAATATGATCGGAAATATAAGTAGACGTCGATTGTTTTAATGAAGTTAATAACTCAGTACCATTATCGTATCTGACCGGCAACTGAAAATGAGTTAGGAACGAGGTAGCTAACTAGCTGAAATTATAAAAAGAGGACCGTGGTAACTCAATGTACCACTTGGCCTCGAGACCAATGAGCGTACGCTGGAAAAGACGTAAACGGATCGAATCATCCGAGATGGAATTTGAGGCACACCAGAGGTGGTAAGTCATCACATTATTTGACGGATCCTCTCTAGACTTACCTTCGAATTTGGGTATATCACTGGGCAACTTATTAGGCATTGGCGGCCAAAACGGAAGATAATTGATTGGATCGTTCGTTAGGCGCGTCAAGTCGGGTAAATCCAAAGTTGCGATAAACGGTAATTGCCGGTTAGGATCTCTAAAACTTTGGGTCACAATACCAGTTCCAGGAGGAGGATATCCAGGATAACTTGGAATAGGAATCGCCTTCGGGATATTATATCCTCCTGGAAAACCAGGATTAACCGGGCCGTACTGGGGTTGTTGAGGTTGTTGATAAGTATACCCAGGATACGGTTGATACTGGTAAACCGGTTGTTGGATAGTAGGACCGAATTGGTACTGTCCTTGGTACTATTGATAAGTGAATTGAGGTTGACTCGTTACAACAGTACTTAAACCAGGCTGCCCTACAGGCATCTGAACCGTGGTTTGAATCGTAGATCCGGACAACAGTAAAGATGTCTGAGGAGTGGTCGCAGAGACAGTAGAAACCGGAGCTGTCGATACTCCAGAAGTAAGTGCGGTGGATGTTGCAGTAGTTGCAGCAGTCGTTTGAGATGGAGTACTAGGTGCAATTGGCGACTGAGTAACTACCGAAGTTACAGAAGTTTGAATATTTGACTGGACAGGTTGCGGTTGCTAGGGTGAACCAGAAACTACGGGTTGTCCGGTTTGAGGTAACAACTGTATACTTGGCTGCAACACCTGTTGAGCTTGTGATGGATCCCACACTATCATTCCGGGGTATTGACCCGTAACAGGTTGAGGATACTGAGATCCGTAACTAGGTTGAGGGTAGGATTGATAATTGACAGGTACATTTCCTATACTTTGAACATAAGCTTGACCTTGAGGTGGTAGATAACCTTGAGTCGAGTACTGACCTTGGGGTTGACACCCTTGAGGCACGTACTGATACTGGGGTTGACCTTGACTCGACTACTGACCTTGGGGTTGATACCCTTGAGGCAAGTACTGATACTGGGGTTGACCTTGGGGTACATATTGAGGCTGGGGTTGACATTGAGGAATGTATTGTACCACAGGTATATACTGTCCTTGAGGTTGCCCCCCAGACGCAATTTGTGTACCTTGAGGTTGCCCCCCAGGCGTTACTTGAGGTTGCCCCCCAGGCGGTAACTGCGCACCTTGAGGTTGAGAACTAGGAGTTGAACCTGACATCATATAGAAGTCTCCTATGCCCAACGACTTATTACCATTGTTTCTAGCTAATAACCCATGTTCAATGGGTTGAGGAGATGCTCCCACAAAAGTACCAGCAAGTGACTGATACCCAGTAGGAACAAAAGGACCGCCATACAAAAATGATTCAGGTGATTGAGTGAACATGGACGACTGACCAGACATATTTACAGGAGTATAAATACCTCTAGGTGGAAAAGGAGTACGAGGTGGAGAAAAACTTGACCCTGAGTTGTCTAAATAATTAGTTAACGAAAGATACCAAGTAGTACTTCTAGGAGGACTGTAAAAAATGGATTCACGCTCCCTTAGATCAATAGTAGGTTGATGTTCAGGGATAGGGACGCCTATATCTTCTTCTGGAGCAAGTTCTTCAATAGCAATCAAACCAGAAGGAAGATTTTCGGTGATGACTCGTTCTACCCTAGGTGAATCTGGAGCACTAGAAGTCGGAGTAACAGGTTCGGATATTTCAGGTTCCTCACCTATATCACTAGTAGATGAAAAACTACCAGCAAGCTCGGAAACTGTAACAGCTTCAGGATTATAGCCTGTTTCTAGACTTTGGTAAACCGGATGGACTACCAAGGAAGACTCTCCTTCTTCAGGTGACCCTACTTTACTGCCTTCAGGAGTTACAAGGACTTTCAAACCTTCGTAATGACTCGGAACCTCTTCGGGAGGTTGGCCTCGAAGTCTACGAGACCTCCTCAACAAATCGGCCACGGTTACAACTTCAGGAGACTTGCCCCGAGATTCAGGGGACTGTCTCGGTAATTCAGCCACAGTTAAAGACTTTTAACTACTGCACACGCAAACAAAGTAAAATCTCAAAGCAAACTGCCTAAAGTCTCTAAAGAACCAAACAAATTTGAAGCACACGCCTAAAGAATCTAGGGCGTCAAACCAAGCACAAACAGTAGCCTTCCGGACCGAAAACGCTAGTTGGAGATGAAACCCAACATCGCCGGATTCAGTACAGAAGTGGCGGGTGGAACAGTTACCCCGGCAACCTGCTTAATGAATAGACCGGCACAAGTTCCTCCACTTTAACCGTCTCGAGTGAAGTGAACCCCTCGGAAAATCCAAGTGAGTCTAGCCGACGTCTGCTCCAGGTACAGTGGGATCTTCCCTCCACCGTCACCTCGGTAGAATCCTAAAGATAATGGTCACTAAGGTTACCAACAGCAACAAATATACCTGGGGGAACAGTCTACGACCCGATAGCACGCAAGGGCAGAGTAACAAGCTCAATCCCCTTGCCGGCTCCTTGACAATAATCCAAGGTTTATCAACAAGTGACCCCAGGCTCCTCGACAATAATCCGAGGTTTACCGTTTGTAGTACGTGCGTATCTGGCGTCTTTCCCAATGAAGGAGGATTGATCCCCTCACTGGTTCGGACACGGTCTTGTGCTTCTCCTTTAAGAGGAGCTTTCCCAGAGCATAAGTGAAACAGCTGGATTTATTCTATCACAAGATAAGCTACTTGTTTGGTTTTGTTGTCTTGGAGAGTTTATTACTCTCCTACTCCAAGACACTAGCCTGATCTATATTGGTGTTTCAGAGCCCTAGTAAATAAAAAGTTACTAAGTTGATTTTACTTTAAGTGTTAATTTTATGGCTTTTCTTTAAGACAAAGGTAGTGGAGATGAAACTCGTGGTGTGTAGACTCGACTCGCAACCACTACAAAGATGCACCTAAGATGATTTACACTACTTTTCTTTTTCAATGAATCTCCTAGCTAAGAGAGTTGGAAGAATGCAAATTTTATAGAAAACAACTTTCTTGGCAAAGACAATCAAAGAAACAATCTCTTTATCTTTTCAAAGCATGCAACTCATGACCACTAATTATTTCACGAAATTCCCTTTCTCTTCAAAAGACTACAAATGCTACCAAAGCAAACTTTTTTTCCAAAAGAATTTTTGTATTTTTCCTATATTAATAAAGCATGTAAAACTATTTATCAAAAATCAAATTTAACAAATCTAAGACAATCAAATCAAAATCACTCAAAAGCAAATTAAAGGGAAATTTACCTAAAAGCAAAAAATAATGAGGACAAAAGCCTACAAGGATAATTCCCGGATGTTTTACTCAGTCAAAATGCAACTAAGGATCAGTTCATGTAGAATCATAAACTAATCAAAAAACAAAATCGAAATCTTTTTGTTCTTTTTTCTCAAGAATGAAATTCAAAGCTTTAATCAACAAACTTTTTCGAGATTCGCAAAGAGAAGACACAAAGGTAGGTTTCTCACAAGGGTGAATTCTATGACAGGCCCGACTCCTAAGAGGGTTGAACAAAACTAGGGAGATCCAAAGTTTGAAAACCTCTAACGCCAAAGTCACTACAGGACCAGTTAAAAATCAAACCCTAAGGCAAAATCTCTATGAATTCCACCAAAACTCTCGACACTAACAGAACAAGTTCAGGTGAAGATCTCTGATAGTAAACCAATGGATCTGGGTAGTAAAAACAAATTAAAAACAAAATCTAAAGAGCAAAAAGGAAAAAATTGAAATTTTCTCAAAATTGACAGGGGTACGCAGGTGATCTGTTCACACAGGTGCGGGTACGCTCTGTGCGCAAAGCCGCAGTGCGTACAAGTACGCACTGTGCCTAACTCAGAGACTGCGTACTGCTGGCAAAGCTAAGAAAAATAAAAATCTAATTTAACCCTAAGCTAACCCACCCAAATACACAGTCAGACAGCCAAAAACCAGAAAACAAGCGATTTTTCTCAGATCAAAATATGAAATCAAAAAGAACTCAAACACATTCATGGTTTCCCCAGCGGAGTCGCCATTTTGTCATGCGGAAAGAGTCGACTTTGCGGACAAAGCCAACCTCCCTAGAAGCCTAAGACTTTCTAGTGACAAACAAGACAAATAAGAGCAATCCTTCTCTAAATATGCATTTACAATATGAGAAATCAAGTGTTTAGATCCTACCTGTAACCCAACGCTGTTGTAGTAGTCCAGCTTCGTTGATCCGGATGAGCTCCTTCTTCTCTTCAAAACCTGCATTCACTAACAATCAAACGATTAAATATCACCTGAATATCACATAAAATAAAACATATTTAACACATAGACCAAGGAGTATATGAAACAACTCATACATAACAAATTGTTGAGAAGAATGGACTTATTTGTATTAAAAGGTAACAAAAGAAACCATTACAACCTGAGCCTTGGTGTTGTGCAGGTTCCTCCTAGGGTCCACAAGAGTTCTCCTTTACTCTGATCAGCTCACCCACTTCCAAATGGAACAAGCAAAGATGGTAATCTCTCCTCACAAGCTTCTACAAGGAAGTCCTAATTCCAGCAGCATCTACCCTTAGGAATGTTCAGCTTTCAACCTCCCCTCCCTCTGGCCCAATGCTTGTATTTATAGTGCTCTAGAGGAAGTTAATTAGCTCCACCATGAATGGGATAAGCCCCTCTTTCAATGGGATAGCTCCCCTCTTCATGGGATAAGTTCCTCTTTCTTTGGGTACATGAACCATCTGGAGGCGCTTCATACACGTCAAACAAGCTTCTAGAATGCTCTAGAAATGACCACAAGTAACTTTTTTAAGATGAAACTCGCGCCTTTTGACCTTTACAGGGGTACACACCCACCCCTTTACATACAGAGCGTACAAGTACGCAGGTATTATGAACTTGGGTTGCGTACACGCAGGTAAGGCTAAGAGAAACTGCGTACCAGAGATAATTGACTTTAAATGACTTTTCTCTCTTTCTTGGAGTTTGACATGAAGAGCAGAGGTATGAGACTTGCCAAGGAGGATAGTATGACAGTGGATGGAGCCATACTAACTGCAAATAGTCATGGTGACATTTTTTAGTGTAACACTTAGTCTGGTGCGAAAGGCAAGAAGCAGGATATGTCCAAGGTGAAGTGTTTTCACTGTCACCAGCATGGACACTATGCCACTAATTGTCCGCAGAAGAAGAAGAACAAGCAGGCTACTGGATCTTCAGCAGGAGAGGTTCTAGCCTCACAGTTTGAGATTGATTTTTCATTGATCGCATGCTTGGTTTCAAGTGTGATGGGATCGGTGTGGTTCTTGGACAATGGTGCGTCTTTTCACATGACGGGACATAGAGATTTGTTCTCTAATCTGGAGGACAAAGATCTTGGAGTGCACATCAAGATGGGCGATGATGGTAGATACAATGTGATCGATATCGGTACCATTTCCTTTGAGAGGGAGTCTGGTAAACCCTTCGTATTGAAGGAAGTCATGCATGTTCCAGGATTGAAGAAGAATCTCATCTCAGTGGCGATGTTAGAAGACAAGGGGTATGATGTTGTTTTCAGCGAGGGAAAGGCCTTCCTGTGCAGCAAGATAATTGGTGAAACCCGGAAGATAGGGTTTCGAGTGAGGAACCTTTATCAGTTGCATGTAGATGGATGCTCAGCAATGGCGGGCAAGGCAGAAGGATTGGTGAGATGGGATGATGGTGAGTTGTGGCACAGGAGATTAGGTCACCTTCACCATGGAGCCTTGAAGATACTGCAGCAGATCACTACAGGGCTTCCTAAAGGCACACTTGTGCAGTCAGATCAGTGCAAGGGGTGTACTTTGGGGAAGTTTGTGAAAGCCACCTTTCACGAGAAGGATAGTTGCGCCACGACGATCCTTGAGAGAATTCACACAGACGTGTGTGGACCTTTCTCAGTTGCTTCGACAGCAAAACACAGGTATTATGTGATTTTTGTTGATGTTTTCTCTCGTAAGTGCTGGATCTTCTTCATGCAGAAGAAGAGTGAGACATATTCAAAGTTCTATGAATTCAAAGCACTGGTCGAGAAGGAGTCGGGGAAGAAGGTGAAGGCTCTTAGGAGTGATAATGGTGGTGAATACATCTCGGACGAGTTCAAGGATTTATGCAAGGCAGAAGGGATTCAAAGAGAGCTCATAGCTCCCCATAACCCACAGCAGAATGGGGTAGCTGAGCGGAAGAACAGAACGATTGTGGGTGCTGCACGGGAAATGTTGCATGATCAGGGCCTACCCCTTCACTAGTGGGTGGAAGCATGCAATACAACAGTTTATGTGCAAAACCGTTGTCCTCATAGGATACTTGGCATGAGTACACCCGAGGAGGCTTATTCTGGTAAGAAGCCTGATCTTTCTCATTTGAGGATTTTTGGTGCTAACGTTTACATGCATGTGACAAAGGATGCTAGGAAGAAGTTGGAGCCGACCGTAGAGGTTGGGATATTTGTGGGGTACACTGATATGCCCCACAACTATCGTGTGTAGTGGCAAAACTGTCGTGCGACGGGATATAAAATTTCAGGAGGAGAAAGCCATGAAGTGTTCGCTTGAGAGGGAGCTACACTTGCATGCAGATGAGGAGCTATTAGTTCCTAAGGATGAGCTTTAGGACGTGGATCAGCCACAGGACAAGGTTCATGGAGTGGAAGAGACCACTCATGCAGCGCCAACCATCAGAGGCTGAAAGCACTTGACAGAAGCTAAGCGACTGGCTCAAGATTCAGAGAAAGTTGTAGGACCACCTACAGCCCAACGCAGGCAGAGACATTCACCTAATCGGTACACTGGATACATGGCTCTTATGAGAAAGTGTGTTGTGACTGAGCCATCCTCTTTCGAGGAAGTTGTGGAGGATCCCGCATGGGTAGATGCCATGGTGGAAGAGTATGATTCTATTGTCAGAAACAGTGCATGGGAGATTGTTCCTAGACCGGAAGGGAAATCAGTGGTGGGTTCGAGATGGATCTACAAAGTTAAGCAGGCAGCTGACGGGAGTGTGGAGAAGTACAAGGCAAGATTTGTTGCCCGAGGCTTTTCACAGATAGAGGGGATCGATTATGAGGAGACCTTTGCACCTGTCGCAAGGTATTCTTCCATACGGATGATTCTTGCTCTCTCAGCGCAGATGCGATGGCACATTCATCAGATGGATGTGAAGACTGCGTTCCTCAATGGACTCATTGAGGAGGAGGTGTACATTGAGCAACCCGAAGGCTTTGACGTCTTCAGTAGCGAGTCTCATGTGTGCAGGCTCAAGAGAGCGCTGTATGGATTGAAGCAAGCACCACATGCTTGGTACACACGGATAGACAACTATTTCACAGGACTTGGATTCTCCAAGAGCAAGGTAGATCCTAACCTATACTAGATTGTGGTGGAGGGTAAGTTGCTTATCATTGTACTGTATGTTGATGATTTGATTCTAACAGGTGATGAGCTGTTGATACTGTCATGCAAGAAGGATCTTGCTACAGAGTTTGAGATGAAGGACTTGGGCCTCCTTCACTATTTCCTAGGATTGGAAATATGGCAGCGCAGTGGTGGACTGTTTGTTTCTCAGGGCAAGTATGCTCGGGAGATACTGGAGAAGTTCAACATGCATGGCTGCAAGCCTGTTGATACTCCTCTTCCTCGAGGTTGGAGGAAGGAGGATGCCACTTCAGGAGAAGAAGTGGATGCCACTGTTTATCGACAGTTGGTGGGGTCACTGATGTATTTGGTCAATACACGACCTGATATATGCTATGTAGTTAACCAGCTTTCACAAGCTATGGTTAAGCCTACCAAGCTCTTCTGGAAGGCGGGCAAACATGTATTGCGCTACTTGAGAGGCACATCGGGATATGGATCTTGGTACAGACAGGAGGATGTAGATTGGGCAGGGAGCTCAAGAGGCCGAGTATATGGTAGTATTGACATCAGGTACCATCATATTAGAGATTGTGTGCAGCGGAGGATCATGTTGCTTTCATACATTCCAATGGAGGATCAGGATGCTGATATTCTGACGAAGGCTCTCACTAGGAGCAAATTCGAGTACCACTGAGGCAGGATAGGGGTTTCTGATAATCCATATCTTGTCAAGAGGGAGTGTTGAGATTGCAACAAGATGATGGAGATTAGTGAAAAGAGTCGCCTTCACTAAGTGGGCCCGCAGGCAAATTATGGCGCAAGTTCTATTTTTTGATCCCAGCAGGGATGATCACAGCAGGAGTGACCACAGCAGGGATGATCACAGCAGGAGTGATCACAGCAGGAGTGATCACAGTATGAGTGACCACAGTAGGAGTGATCACAGCAGGAGTGATCAAAGTCTATTTTTAGACTGGCTGTCCAAAATAGAAAAGTCAAATATTTATTGTCTCATAATAATATTTGGACTATAAACTTGATCTTATTCTCTTGGAGCACTTTAGTTTGAGCTACAGATGTGGCCCATGCAGCTTTCAGAAGGAAGTACGCTTTTCTTATGAGTCAGTTGAGTTGTTGCATGCATGACTTCAGTTAGAACTCAATTAGTTGAGTTTGGTGGAGTTGATTGTGGAGTTGATGGAGTTGTGTTCAGTTTGACTTGGTTAAACTAGTTGTAGTTAGTCTAACTGCAAATAGACTAATGATGAGTTGTTAAACTAATTATTAGCTCATAATACAACTATAAAATACATCATTTAACTCAGTTGCATGTCAGTGCATGTTCAGTTCAGCAGGGACAGGTGTTAGAGAATCAGATTGCTATCAGTTGTGACTATAGTTGTGCATCAGATCTTGCACAATCAAGGGATTGAGTATGCCAATGAGTTTTCTCATGTATTTTCCCAGTATTATAGCCTCTGCTCACATCTAACATAGTGTGAGTGATTCTTTGGAGGTGAAATACGAGTTTGGTAAACCATTCTCATTCATTCTTGAGCAGGTACTGAGCAGTGGAGGCAGGCAAGCAGTGGAATAGATTTGGAGATCATATCTTAGCTGTATTGTGTGTAACAGGTGGAGCTGGTACTGGATTGCTTGTGATAAGCATTGTACTTTGTAATGTTACATGGTCTCAATCATTAATATACAGATAGTTGGGGTTTTTAGCGAGATGCTTTCCCCGGGTTACATACTGTGTTAATGTGTGAATGCTCTTGATGTTTTATTGTTATTGATGCTGCTATATTGATGATCAACGTAGAGGAGCTTATGTATTGTGTATGTATTCCGTAATAGTACATGATCAGGATAATCTCCATTGAATATGTGTTAAATTATTCAAAATTTATACACTATTAACTCTCGTCGAATGCCTTCTCAGGCACAAAAGTTCTTGAATTCATTTGACACATATTCTCCATCGTTATTGCTCCTAAGAGCCTTCATTTTTCTGCCAGTGTCTTTCTTAACAAGTCCTTTAAATTCAAAAAATTTACATAATGTTTGATATTTGTTTTGCATGAAGAAAATCCATCACTCAAATAAGAAATTAGATTCAAATATAACATAATACCTATTCTTGACCATGAGGTTGTGGAGAATGACCCACACACATCTGAGTGAACTCTTTCAAGGATCACTTGCACTTGACTATCCTTATCATGAAAAGTGGCTTTGGTGCACTTCCCCAATTTACACCATTTGCATGTATCTATCTACTCTAGTGCACCCTTGGGAAGTCCTATAGAAATCTGCTACATGATCTTCAAATCTCCATGGTGTAAGTGGCCCCATATTCTATGCCACAATTCACCGATGTCTCTATTCTGCACCTTCTCTACGTTTGTGCTCAAAGCAGGACAATATTCTACATCCAATTTGTAGAGGTTCTTCACCCAAACCTGATCAACTTCAGTTGTATTGAGGCTATGTGACAAAGGAAATCCTTTCCTTTGCTAAATATCACATCGTAGCCATGATCCTCCAACATAGAAACTGAAACCAAATTATTCTTCAGACTTGAAACATACATGACATATTTTAATGTGGGAGGAGAACCAAACTCCCTCTAAAAATTAATAGTACCGATGTCGATCATGTTATACCTTTCATCATCTCCCATTTCGATGTGCATATGAAGGTCCTTCTCCTCTAAGTCACTGAATAATTCTTTGTTTCTGGTCATACAGAATGAGGATCCACTATCAAGATACCACACACTACTCATCACTTATGTCACCAAGCAAGCAGTTATGGTGAAATCCAACTTGAATTGTGAAGCAAGAGCTTCACCTACCACTCCTCCTGAGGGATTCTTATTGGCCTTCTTGTGAGGAAACTTCGTGGCATAGTGTCCCAACTCATGTTAGTGAAAATATTTAATCTTAGACAAGTCCTTCTTCTAGCTGCTGTAACTAGAATCTGATGTGGAATGGGATGAATTCCCTTTCCCTTTCATTTCCTATCTAGCTAAGGAACAATTCTCCTCATCATCATTCTTGGATGAGGATCCATCTCTGGCATTCTGTTGAATCTCTTCTTGCACTAAGTCGGACGAAAAACGCTCCCACTCAAGTAACTTATCCCTCCCATTTGCCGAATCCTAGTAGATGTGCCAGCTCTTGGGAAGGCCTAGAAGTGCTAGAATGACTAGATCGTATTCAACAACTCTAACACCAACATTTACAAGTTCATCCCAACATTGGGTGAACTTGGTAAAATACTTTGGTATTGTGTCACCCTTCTCCATATTGATTTTACTAAGCTTGTCCTTCGGTGATAGCTTCCTGTGGTCATTGTTGTTCCAAAAAAGTGCATATGGTGTTTCTTTCCTATGGAGGTTAGAGAAATATGATCTCGAACTCCTAGTATGATCCTTCTCACCCTTGAAACACATTTCCTCCACTCTGCTTGATCTTAAGAATTAGTTGTTGGAGGCTTAGGAATATCTTTTTCTATGAATTCCTTTAGCCTGTTGTCTTCCAAGACTGCCTCCATCCTATACTTCCAAGAAATATAGTTTGAACTACCCTTAAGGCAATATTCGAGTCTCAATTTGTAGAACGACATCTTGTTGGCTCTAAAGAATGATACTGCAAATTTGATTTCACCTGCAAAATACAAACTCACATTCTCTTCTTCTAGAGTGATTTCGGCTCTCATACCATGTAGAAATTCCTTGTAGATTCCAACTGCTATTTGTAATTTACTAAAGCAATAGGTTTGAATCTACTCTACTCGTCAGCATAAACAACGATCGCAAAATCATGAAGCATACAAGGGAGATAATTTAATCAACACATTACACAATGATCTCCTAGGGAATTCCACAACTACAAACCCTTTCTATCTATATATTTCGTTAGTCATAAAATATAAGAATATTACAATGTTTTGGTCAAGCCTGAGAAATCTCTGAACTATCTTTATATGTGTCACTGCTTCCTAGACAATCCTAGGCCAATACTTAGTCAATTTTGTGCTTTCCCAAGTCCCTATTTCCTTACATTATTTCCTTGGGAATTAGTCCCCTATTAATTAGGGAAATTCCTCAATATGAACTTTTCTATCCTCATAGGCCTTCCTTTGACTACATGCACCACCTGTACAATTCAGATGATTATACAACTGATAGTACACTGTCCCTGAAATCCAATCTCAATTGGCTAACTCTCAAATATGACATGCATGAGTTATTTATAAGTGAATGATCAGTTAACTAGTTGAAAACATGAAGCAACACCCCACTGTCTGACCTCCTACTAGTTCCTCCATAAATTGGAACTAGTTTAACTGAATTTAACTCAGTTAAACTAAATTAATTAATTACAACTCAAAATAAACTCAACTAGGGCTTCTATAAATTAGGAGATACTCTACATGACTTAAGTTAGACCCTTAACTCAAATTAACTGATCCAACTAAGTCAATTTAACTTAGTTAAATCATACAAGTTTTCTTGTGATGTGGAATTACAATTTTATTCCTAATTTAACTCAAGGAAAAAATTAAATTATGATTTTCTTGTTGCATTTTCAACACCTTAGGAGGCCCATTTTAGACCTCAAAATTTCTCTAATGATATGAAATTATTTGGATTTCTTGCTCTTAATTTTGGTAGGCCAACAACTCTTTATCCTTCCAAATCTAGCTCTGGAAACATGAGTTATGCTCCAGGATTGCCTCATCCCAATCAGGTTTCTATTTGTGTGGGTATAGCTTCCAGTTCTGAGAATAGATCTAGAAAGAGGCCTCTAGATAGTGATGACTTTAGGCCTCTAAAGAATTTTATTTTTGGAGTAGATGATGGTGATTATGATGATTTTGAAGATGGCAAGACTTTAAGCCATGAGGTGTCTATATTGTCGAAAGGGAGCTATAGAAAACCTATTGGCCAAACATTCAAAAATAAATTGCAATTTGCTTCATAATAGAAAATGTATTCAACTCAAAGAATCTATGCAAAAATAGTCCATGAAGTTTAATAATGATTCAGATGATTCCTATTTCTTAATGCCTGAAGAAAACTAAATTTCCCAACAAAATACATGGTCTAAATCATTCATTCATCAAATATAACGGGATCTCAAAATTTCAATGTGTTTGTAAGATAAAAGATAGAGTGTTGTCAAGATGTGGATTTCCCAAACCACTTTTTTTCATATCTGCGACCATAAATAAATCTCCACAACAACCTCCTCATTTCCAGAAACCACCAAAGGTGGTACCGAGGGTAATTTGGGGTTGTATAAAACCATTCTTGGATAATGACATGTGCATGATGACAACCAGTGGCCCCACGTTCGTTATTGACCTTCAAATTTCATTATTGTGGTTTGCTTTAATTAAAAGTCCAACATGTATTAAAAAGTGTTGTAAAATATTTTAAAGGGGCAAGCTTTATTTCTAGGGAGTTGATTAAGACCTTAAAAGTGAGTTGTTTTTAAATAAGTCATTTTATTAATATTGTTATATTTTCAAAAAAATAGTACAAGAAAGGGATTATTAAAATAGTAGGAAATGACTTATAGTTGTTTAATAAGTTTTATAACTGATTTTTGATACAGTTAGGTCTAGGGCATGGATAAAAGTATGAAAAATACATTGTTCTAGGGTTCATAGTTTTTGTAGTTTTGGAGTCGTGAAGAAAATGTAATGAATAAATCTCTCATGAACTCAATAAAATAAATCTGTTTTGATTCCAACAGTAGTTGTTGGTGAAAGCATTGTTTTCCCTTCAATGTGTGCTATTTTATTTCTATTTTTCCTGTTTGGAATGGTGTATGATGCAGTAAGTTGTTTCAATTAAGATTCGTGAATTTATTTAATTCTACTCATGTGCTTTAAATTTGAAACCCTTAATGAGCACTCCACATTCCATAAATTCACTCACAACTTCCTTTTTTGTTCATAATTCTTTCTACAAAGTTGAGGCCCAATTTCTTAATTTCTTGTGTTGAAACCATGTCTCCTTTATTTTATTCTGCACCATGTCTTTAATTTAAGGCCTCTACAACCCTCATTATTTTTTTCCAATCTAGTTTTAAGGCTATTTTTTTTAAGTAGATAATTCATTGCTAATCTCATGGCCTATCACTCCGACCACAGAATTTAAAAGTTTTTTATCAACCTTTAGATGTCCTGGGTAATGGTTCCCTCATAGCCAAGAACTATCTCCAGGGAAACAAAATCAAATTGGCAACGTTTCCAGGGACGGAATTGGAAATATCTTCCACGGGTTTAAATATTTTTTTCTGGTTTTTAAAGGTGACAAAAACAAGTCATAGGATGTAAAATTTTCACTTCGTGATTCTACCTTTCCTTTGGGAATTCTTTATTTTTTTGGGCTCCAAAAAAAATGGCATTACTCGTATTCTTGGCTAATGAATTTTCTCCAATGGATTTCTCTTCCATATCCAACTTCCGAAATTACATGGCTTCATTTAATGACTAGAATTCTTTTCTTCCAAGATTCAAAGTAAATGAATATGAAGATCCAACTCAACACCTCAGGGAATTTCATATATGCATGGACCAATAGAAGATCACACATGAATATAAATTAATGAAGCTTTTTTTATATTCTTTAGATGGAGATTCTTGGATTCGGTATAAATCCTTGGCTCAATCCAGTGCTTCTTCCTTGAAGACTTTTCATGCAACATTTAATTATTTTTGCAAAACTCTATGCCCATCATAATTTCTTTTTGAATATTGTTGTGAGTACTTTTTAAGAAAACAAGATTGTGGTTATGAAGTTGATAATAAAGCTAATGGGGGTAAAAAAATCTATGAAAATATACAATCTACTCAAGGGGACTGAGAAAGAAACTGTTTTGTTGAAAGTGAGGAATACATTCTTGAAAATGATGAAAATAATTCTCAATAAATTAAATATGAGGTTGCATGTGAAAATATTGAAGCGGCTTTGTAAAACCTTCAAGATCTTAAAGTAGTATTCAACCATTATTTTTCAGAAGAAAGATTTGATAGTGAAAGCAATATTTTCTTGGAGAGACTAATAAATTTTCAGAGAAAGAATATTTCAAAGATTCTTGGGAAGATGTTAATGAAGTATTGTAGGCAAACACCTTGAAAGAAGGCATCTTGTTGATCTCTCTTGCAAATAAAGAATACATTGTTGAAAATGATCAAATTCCAGACCTTTGGAAACAACCACTGCTTTATGTTGAGAAAAATACTGAGGGGTGGGGGTGGAGTGAATTAGTATTTTAAAAAATCACAATAATAATTTTATTTTCTGAAATATGAACGTGACTTTATTGAACCCAACTCGCTTATGTACGCTGTTATGCCCCTATACCAATAGGTGTCATATATTATGATTGCCTTAGCCTATTTCTAAAATATGTTCATACCTTTACTTGTTGCAAAGGTTTTCCATATTTGTAAAAAATAAAAAAAATAAAAAATTTAAAGAGGGTATACCCTAAAAGAAAAATCAAAGGGTAAAAAGAATAAAGAAAAGGTCAAAAACTGAAAGAAAATGAACCCCAATGAAAAGAAAATACCAGGAAAGTGCGCAAGACCAAATGCCACTACTATTTTACTTTGTACAATAATGATTGTGTGCAACTTGTTACCTATGCCACAATCCATGGTAACCAAATAGCTTAATCTTGGTTATTCCATGTTTTCAATTTCATGGTTTAGATATAGAGAATAAAGATCTGACCAAACAATTTAATCTTGGTAGATAAGTAGATAGGTAGAGTGAATAAAAGGAGCTCAACAGTTTAATCTGATCCCTTGGATGTAATAAGTGTAGATTTAGAGAGGAATTCATATGTAAAAGAAAAGAAAGTTTGATAAGGATTTGCCAGTCTAAGTGCACCCTAATAAAGAAGTGAAAATGTTGGGATAAGTAGGTAGGGTAAGTAGATGATGGTTGAAGAATAAATGTGTGGTGAATGGTTAAGTTTACTGCTTAAATCTTTTGCTTTCATCACTTGGACAAAGGCATGTATCACATGGAAGGCACATCAACATTCAAAGTCACAATAATTAACTTCCCTATTCATTTCCCCCAAATTTTCACTAATTCCCTAAGTGCTAAAGGTAATTGCCAAAGTGGAGGGGCTAAGAGAATTTCTCTTACTTTTGGAGGGACAGGACCCTCGACCCAATAATTGGAAATGCCTAAAGTACTTAAGCCCCTTTCATCAACATTACCCCCTATAAAATCACTCATTCCTTTGGTAAAATTTTTCCTAAGTAAAATCCTATTTTACTTAGGTAAATTAAAATAATTCCTCATAAAAACCCTTTTTATGCACTTTAGCCTAAGTTAATATGTTGTATGATGAAATACTTTCACAGAAAATTAGACTTACCGTTTTCCCATTCAATTATTCATATTAACCACTAATGTTATTATTATGTAATTCCCGAATAAAACAACATTACCCATGCCCGTATTATTATATTATACACAAAACCCCAAATTTTTACATATCTCGCCCTGATGGTTAAATATAACCATAAATCAAATAATAAGCGGGCTTAATTAGCTATTCCGTAGTTAATTAAGAACCCTACCTCCCCGCCATGTTAATGAGAATTAATTAAGTCATCAGGACTAATTAATAACTCGGCGACCAATCAAACGCTCCCGATATCAATAAATCATTTAATTAATATCGGGCCTGCCCTCCATTATCCATCAGTCACCTCAGTACCCCAACCAACGTCCCATCGGATCCCTCAGATCTGACGGCCATCGTGCATATTGCACGAGCCTTTTGGTGGACATTTAGCATGCGATGAGAGCGGTTTCCCAAACAGTGCTAATGCTACGTGTCGAAAGATGTGTGGAATCGCGCGGCCCCTCCTAAAAACCACTTTCCACCCATAAGCGGTGCAATGAAACCTGCTTAGCGCTTCCCCACAAACGACAAAATGTCAAGTCACCTCGCTGACGTAATCCATCCGTGTCACAAAACCTGCCAAAAACTTTGACTTTGCATAAAAAAAAAAGTTAATCCATTTTTCGTCCTTATTCTAAAAACTCATGCATGCAACCAGCACGTAGAAATCAACCAACTCGTACCAAAATCATCAACCACCTTGAAAATTGCTACCCGACGTCACTCTAGTCCACAGATAGTGCTTCTAGTCAACCAGTACACCATTGCTAGTCGCTCAAATACAGGTATTTAGCATTTTTTCCTAGAAACCCTGTTAAATGCTAAATTTCCGCTGCAATTAAGTTGAAACCCAAAATTCCAATGTAATTTAGTTGTCGGACTTAAAATTAAAGACTCCCATGACCTCTGTTACCCCATTTTTCACTCAAAAAGCCCCATTTTCATTTCTGAATCCACAATAACCAGAAATAAAAACCCCCGCGGCCCTCAATGTGGCTCTAATCTCTACTCCTCACAGGGACATAGACCACCTTCCCTTAGCTAATAGGGACTTCCAAATCAAAGACCTCACATTTGATGACTCCCCCTTGAGACTGCATTGCAAATATCGAGACCTCTACCTCAATGGTGTTGACAATATTGGTCTATGGGAATCAAATCTCTCAAAGTATCAATTCCATTCTATGCACATTCTCCTAGACATTGTCCACCAGTGCCATGCCAATTATAACCCTAATCTTAGAGTTGTAATTTCCCCTGACCAACATATCCTTTTTACCATTACAACAGACTCCATCAATGAAATATTGCAGTTGCAACCTAGTCAGAACCATAACCCTCTGTTTATTGCTGACTTACTTGACAAATCTTCCAAGCTATCCAGCTTAGAGATCGCCAAATTTTGCCAAATGTTCATGTTAGAACAATACATTTAAGAAAACCCTCCACCCTAAATGACATGTGCTTTTACAAGCTTAGGAAGGGATATAATTACCATGATTGCATATATTCTTGGTTTCACAACTAATGAATATGTGGATGAAATGACCTTTGCTTATATGACTATCTTCACCCCTGGCCAACCCCTTGTTGCCAAGTATGACTATGCTGCATTCATAGCTGACAAAATCCATGATCAGTTCATGAGATTAGAAAATGAGAGAGTATTCAAGTATTCCACAGTCTTGTATCACCTCTTCCTGTATTACCAAACTAACAAATTCTCATTTTCTGTGCATAAACTTGATACCAGAGGTAATCCCAGATTAGTCATTTTCTGGACTTCCATCTTCCACTACTCATACACTTCTCCCTATTCATACAATGAATTCATAGATCAATTTGTCTATCCTCTAAACACCATGCTGACAGGAAAATCTCCCCCAAGGATCAGTGATGATATCAAGAGAACCCTGCAACTGTCAAAGCAGTACAAGATAGGTGACTGTTACTTGTACTAGAATCACACTAAGATCTGAATCTATGGTTGTGAGCTCCCTCCTTTCAAGCTACCTAAATATGTCCCTATGAGATTGTTTGCCTTGGAATATTATAGGAAAATGATAAACTCTGACCAAATTCATTTCACCAAGGCAAAGAAGAAAGCCCAGTTGAGGATCAAAGACCACCTAGGCCCATTTGTGTGCAACAATAGACAAGCAGGGAAAGAAACAGAAGAGATTTTATAGAATATACATTTGAAGAAGAGCTTTGCTTGGAAATATGATCCTCATAGTTTCACCTGTGATAGAAGGACCAAACACAAGTTATCACCCTATATCCATCACGACATTCCTAAAATAGAACAATATGCCAACATGAATGAATGGGGGAAAGGAACATTGATAGAACTAGATAGTGACAAAGTTGAAGTTGAAAATGTAATGAAAGATTTGGAGAAGAGACTTGACCTAGAATTATTTGTACAGGTGCATGCAGAGACTTCTCAAAGGCACACACAGGAAACTAGTGCTCCCACAGCAGAGCCATCACAGGAACAAAACCAGGAAACAATTCCATCTACATCGAAACAACCAGAAACAACAGAATAGCTAGAGAAATCATAGTAGCTTGAAATATCTGTAGAGTTAGATCCACCATAGCCTCATCCAGTTCAGACTAATATGGGAAATCCTTTAGTGCTACAGACTCCTCTAAATGAAGAAAGGAACTTAAAAAGAGACAGGGAAGTAGCTACCCCTCCAAGCATACCAACAGATCAACCCTTTGCTAAGAGGCAAAGGATGAACCCATATTCAGAGGAGGAATTCATTGGAGAAACTACAGAGAACATGAGAAAGGAAGGAACAGATAGTTTACACATAGGTGGGACACCTTCAAGTTCACAAAGGCAAGAACTAGAAAGGCAACAGAGCATAGAAGTTTCATCTCTCAGGTCTTCTTCTGAGAAGATTATAGATATAAAGGGGAAATTTAAAGAAATCAAGACAAAGAATGAGCAACTGAAGGCCCAAGCCTATGCTCAGTATTTAAAGATGGCCCCTACAAATCAAACCAGATTGATGTCAGCCTTTGACATCAAAGAAGGCAAAATGCAAATGAGTTTCTTGAAGCCCACAGTGCAGCAGCCCAAGTCCTTGGCAGATTATCTCAAAACTGACTTTGAAGTCATGGCTAAAGACATCCACCCAATAGACCAGATCGAATTACACAAGAAAACAGGGGAGATGGTCTATTCTACACTGACTAGCAAGGCAATGATGGCACATAGGTTGCAAAATTCACTGAGCAACACTACTACCCAATTGCAACTAGAAAAGGCCTCCTCACAGGCAAAAGACAATAGAATCAAATCATTGGAGGAGTTAATTATTGAGTTGGGCCATGACCCAAAGGATGTCAAGGCGGAAAAGAGCCTGATAAAAAAGAAGAATGAAGATATAGATGCACTTAGGAAACAATTGAAATTGCCACCACTCATTCACCCTCAGACTGTTGAAGTGATTGAGAAGAAAAATGAAGAAGAGCTTATGGACTTGGTCCTTAAGCTAAATGAGCAATTAAAAGAAACAGAGTAGGAATTGGAAAAAACACTACAGCCAAGGCAAAGTGAGTTGACCACACAGCCTCAAACTGCAGTACCAGTGGTTTCAACAACAGTCCCTTCCACATTGGCATCAGCTTTAGCACCAAATATTACTTTGGCAACAGTTGCACCCATAGAAGTAACAGGTACATCACAGACAGGTACACCAACACAGAGGACAAAGGAATTGATTAAGTCAATGGAGGAGATGATACTCCAAGTCACAGAGCTGTAGAAAGTGAAAGAAAAATTCACTACTTTGGAGCAAAAATATGATATATCCAAAATCAATTATGCAGAAGAGACAAGGAAAAACAAAGGCTTAACCCAACAGATTAAAGAACTGGAGAAAGACCTTACATTTGAAAGCCTTTGACAGACATTAGGAAGATATTGTGGACCAATACCATTGATTCCATCAATGATATTTGGTCATCCATTCAAATTATTTTTGAACAAATTGATTTGGTTAAGCCTGCTCTTGACGAAGTTCAAAGGACCAGAGAGGAATTGCGTAAAGAGCCTAAAGAGGCAATCCAATTAATTAATTTTCTAAATAGTAGAAATAATAAACAGTTGGAGCAATTAGACATTAAGGATAGGACTGCTACCATACTCGAAATAAAGAAAGTATTTACCAAGAGAAATCTGATGCAAGGTCTGGAACATAGGTGTCAAAGCATGCAGGAAGACATAGATGAGTTCATGAGGAAGTTTGACATCTTACAAAGTAAAGGACTCCTAAGTCCATTAGTCATCAATGATAAGCTAATGGTTCAGATTGATTACATCAACAGATTACATCAACAGGCTAACAGTGAGGCCAGTTCATCTGTAGTCAAGGCATTGCCCACAGGGAAAGTTCTCTATGATGGTTTGGAGAACCTTTTTTACATTGAACATGAAGTGAAGCACCTATTCCCAGTGCAACCCAATTTTGTGAAATATACTGAAGCAGATGAAATCTACAGGAAGCTGACAAGGACAAGAATACCAAAAGATGATTGGTGGACCAACATGACTGACATCCTATAAATTACCATGACTAAACTGAGGTAAAAAGAAATATTTACCACAGTAAAGTCTGGCAAAAAGGGTGAACACTGGTGAATAGGTAAATAGTATCAGATACATGTGAAAGAGTATCAATGAAAAAATAAAATCAGATGTCCTGCATAGAGTTACTAGCACAACAGCAAGATGCACATTCATAGGACCTACCTCCAGCTCCTTCAACAAAAATAGGGATAGCAATAATCATTTCACATTCTGTTTCTACATTCGAGACCATCTATCTCTATATTTATGTAAAAGATATTTAGTTTTCCTATAATAAATCTCTCTTAGTTAGAAGATATTTTGATGCAAATTTTGTGTAAGTACTTCCTTATTCGAAGTACTGAGTGTGGATTCTCAGACATTTCTGTAGAAAATTTACTTTTGGAATTGAAGTGCTGTTGAACAACTGTTGTATGGCTGGCTAGAACAAAGTAATAAAGCAAAGGACTTTTACAGGATACCTGTTTCAAACGAGAAACAAATAAGTATTCTATATCTTGTGTTTTTATAGTTTTTCTGGTTTAATAAATATTCATATGTGTTTCATATCTGAATGATAAACGAAAAGTTATATCTCAGAAAGAGCTTTACTGCATCCTGTCTTTAAAATCGTTTATTTTCTTAATGTTTTCTTCAAGGATATTATAGGTAGGGAATTCTTAACTGTTCCCTGCTTTCATAGTTTATCACTGTGACCATTTAAAAAAGAATACTTAATTGCTTTTTGTTAATGAGCACCCACTTTCCCTCATCTTGGACCTGTTGAAGGATTCTTAGTTGCCCTTCCTCCCTGTTCAAGACCATTTCACCCATTTGAAGCTATCATGTGTCTTTTGTTTAGCTACCTTGCCCTATGAATTTCTCCTTTGTTAAATCAACCTGATCCAGTTAAGCCATCATTTAGTTGACTCCATATCCCAATGGCCTGAAATACCTTGTTCTATCCATATGCTCCCAAATTCCACCACTAAACAAAATCGAAACCCCCCCAAGATATCATAACTAGCCTAATATCCCATAAAACAAAGCTAAAACTTAAAGAGAGAGCCCTCTCTGAGTATAGGTTGGCTAGAACCTATACTTAAAAGATTGGTTTGTAGTTACCTCAGACCCCTTTCCTTCTTCTAACAACTTCAAGGAAAGTCTGAGTGATAACATAGTGGTGACTCCATTGGGGAATGAACAATTCCTTAGTTAAAACAAATCTTTAAGAAACTTAAACCTTAAATCTAAAAGCATCTTAAAGAATTCACAGAAGTTGTTTTGATATCTATTAAGAAAACCAAAAAACAAAACCTAAAACCTGGCTTCAGAAAGAACTCGATACACTAGGGCTAATCCTGACCCTAATCCACCCCAAGTGTTTGAGAACCCCAATCTGATCCCTAGAATTCTTAGAAGACAAGAAAGTTCTGTTAGCCCTCGACCCATATTTAGATCCCAATCCTATCCTGTCAAGTGGCTTTACCTAGAAGACCTATCCTTTGATGAGTACTTTGAAACCTCTTTGTTTCGGACTTCATCTGACTCTGAATTAATAGACCTAGTCCAAGACCCAGAGTTCATCAGAGAACTCGAAATCCAAAGAGCTAATTTTTCAATTGACCGATATTTGCAGAACTCACCTCAATCTGATCTTACCACTGAAGGAACCCCTAATCCTTCTGTAGTTACTTCTATTTCTGCAATTTCATCATATATCCCCCATCTCTCTCAACCTCAAACCCCTCCACATTTGACCATTACTCCGAGCTCTCCATCCACAACTCAAACATCCACTGTTACCCCAACTCCAACTTTTGTTTCACCATTACCAACAGCAATGGCCAACAGATATGCTCCCCTGGTACTACCCGCAAACTTAGGTGCCATGCCCTAGGACTACCAAAGTAAGATTAATACTTTTGATGGCACTGGAACCTATACAGCCCATAAACATATCTAGAAGATGATCGATTATTTTGAAATTTATGAAATAGATACTGCTGATGTGAAAATGAGAATATTTGTTCAAAGTTTATCTGGGGAAGTTAGAACCTGGTTCAGAGCCTTAACACCCAATAGTATAGATAGCCTAAGAACTCTCTATCAACAATTCTTGAACAGGTGGGAGAAAAGGAAAGACCCCCTTCAGATTTTATCTGAATATGAAAACCTAAGAAGAGGACCCCATGAAACTGTCCAAGACTATTGCACTAGATTTAACAGTGTGTATAGTGCCATTCCACTAGATCTTAGGCCCCCACCTGGTTTAGCCTTAATCAAATTCCCAGATGGATTTGATTCTGATATGGCTTTCCAGCTGAGAGAATGAAACCCCCCTACTTTGGAAGATATGCAAAGCATAGCAGTCAGTGTTGAAGCCAACCTGCTATCCAAAAGATCCAAGGCCAGGAGTGAAAGGAGGATACCATTAAAAGAAGAAAGCTCACCCTTTGAACAAAAGCTAGATGCCATAATTAAAGGAATGGATAGACTAGGAGACAGAGTGGAGATAATTGAAAGGAAATCTCCTTGGGATAGCCAGCAAGCTAATGCAGGGAGAAATCCTAATTTTAGGAAAAATCAAAACCAGAACACTGGAAAGAATGGTCCTGACCAAAACATTAGATGCCCATTCTAGGAGAACTATGCAAAAGCTTCTCACTCTGAAGGCCCAAAATAAAATACCCAAATCAATTTGATGGGGCTTGATGACGAAGGAGAAGTTTTCTTATCCCAAGATGATCAAGAGGCCCACATACTTAAATAGTTCCAAACCCAATCAAGAGAATCATTCAACTTTAGGTATGGATATGACTCAACCATCTTTGAGGTGCACAAGCAATACAATCTAAGGGGTAGGAGAATTGATGTCCCTGAAACAAACAAGAAAACAGTTCCAAATCAGCCCAAAAAAGGTAAGATAGTAACCAAACCTTTGCAAATTATTTCTAGACCAAACACTAATCCTTCTAACCCCATAATTGAAGATGTTTATGATAATCAACCAAACAATGAACAACCTTCAACTTCCCTTCCTTCCAAGGAAACTATGGAAGAACCTCCAAAGGTTGATCTAGGAGAATCAACAAATCATGATTCTAATCCTGAAAAGGAGAAAGACATAGAAAACACAAAAAATAGAGAAAACATTGCTGCTCAAAATCCAAAGCCCAAATAGAAAAACCATTTAATCTAGAAACAGAAGTAGGCAAGCTAAAAATTTCTGTCCCATTATCTAAATTAGCTAAACATGATGCCTACCGAACTCAAATCAACAGATGACTGAAAATTACTGGAACTAAAGACTTAGTTAATCTTTTTTATGATTAGCCCGAATTAATCTTTGGCCCAGAAGTGAATGGGAAACCATTGGAAGGAGGAATTCCTCCCTTCTATGTTAGCCTAAATATACATGATAAGATTCTTCACAATGCCATGTTTGACTCTGGTGCATCTCATAATCTCATGCCCAAGTCTGTCATGGAAAAGCTAGACCTAGACATCACTAGACCATACAAAGATTTGTTTTCTTTTGACTCCAGTCAAGTGAGATGTTTAGGATTGATAAAAGACTTGTGTGTTTCATTGGTTCAATACCCTGCAAAAACAATTTTAATGGACATAGTGGTAGCAGATATACCACCCAAATATGGCATGTTGTTGTCCAAATCCTGGGGTGCTAAGCTTCAGGGATCTCTTCAACTGGATATGTCATATGCCACTATATCGGTTTTTGGACAACCCAAGAAACTATACAGAGAAACATTGATGAAATATGTAGTAAGTAGTCAAGAAAAACCCCAAAATTTCCCCATCTACTCAGTACACTCTGATATGGATTCTTTTATTCTTTACAATGCAAAAGCCAGTCCTTTAAATACTTTAGATGTTTTAGCAGCAGAACCAAAAGAAATTGAAAGAGAAAAATCAACTGTTCATATTCAGGAAATACCAAATAACAAATAAAAATTAGATGACAATGAAAACCCAAATGTCATGGTTGAACAAGTTCCCACTAATCCAGATACAAATTATGAACATGAAATCCTTTGGCATTTAGAATTTGATGGCTTGGTAAATAAACTAGGAGCAGGAGCAGGAGTTTGGGTGTACAATTTAGAAAATGATCATGCTGAAGGCCATGCCTACAGATTAAATTTTAGATGCACCAATAATATGGCAGAATATGAGGCTCTCTTGTTAGGTCTTAAACTTGTTAAAAGATTAGGAGCTATCAGGGTGTCTATCATGGGAGATTCAGAATTAATAATTAAACAGATTAAAGGGACTTACTCAACCAGGGATCCTATACAAGGATATTATAGAGGAACAATCATAGAAATCCTCAACACTTTTTTGGAAACCCAGCTTGCAACTATTCCTAGAAAACACAACATTTAAGCCCATAGTCTAGCCATGTTTGCCAGCACCTACAAATTACCTTTTCAACCTAATCATCAGTATATTGTTGAGATTAGGCATAGACCAGCCATCCTTGATAATCTTAAGAATTGGCAGGTTTTCGATAGTGATAAGAAAATCAATAATTTTTTAACTTTAGATGAAGAGTTTTCTAACATTAACATAGATGTTGATACAATTACTAGTTCTAATCAAATAAATGAGGTTGAAATTGACATTTCAGTAGAGGATTCAATAAATATGCTTCATCCTACAAAATTCACACAAGAAGAAATTCAAAACCTGAAACAAATGGACCTAGATGAAATAATTGAAGAAGAAACAGAGGTTATCAACCTAAAGGATAATCATTTACCCAAAGGATTGACTCCTCTAGAAGATTTGTTTGACTCCAATGAAATTCCAAAGAAACCTAAAATGGAGCCTTTAAAAGCAGACATCGAAGAGGATAACTTAGGAACACAGGATAATCCCAAATTGATAAAATTGTCAAGTTCTTTACCCCCTGATCAAAAGTTAAAGTATGTTGAACTTATGAGGGAATTCTAGGATGTTTTTCCCTAGAGTTACGAAGATTTGAAGTCCTATGACACCTCTATCATTCAGCATACCATCCCTTTAAAAGAAAATCAAAATCCCTTTAAACAAAAACTCAAAAGAATTAACTCTGTGCTATTACCATCAATTAAGAAAGAAATCAAACGCATGTATGAAGCAAGGGTTATTGCCCCTATCAGATTCTTAGAATGGGTGTCTAACCTGGTACCTACTAGGAAGAAAACAGGGGAAATAAGGTTATGTGTTGATCTGAGAAATGTAAATAAGGTCTCTCTTAAAGATAACTATCCTTTACCCAAAATGGATCATATTTTGCAAAGGGTAGTGGGTTCTTCTAGAATTTCACTTTTAGATGGGTTTTCAGGGTATAACCAAATCTTGGTTCATCCTGATGACCAAGAGAAAACTGCTTTTACAACACCATGGGGTACTTTCATGTACATTAAAATGCCATTTGGACTAAAAAACGCAGGAGCTACTTTTCAAAGAGCAATGGACATTGCCTTTGCAAAAGAAATTCATGATTTTCTTGTCATATATCTTGATGATCTAACTGTTTTTTCTAAATCAGATCAACAACACTTGGAGCATCTCAGGCAAGTTTTCCTAAAGTGCAGAAAGTATGGCATTTCTTTGAATCCAAAGAAGTCTTTGTTCGGTCTGGAGGAAGGGAAGCTATTAGGTCACATCATTTCCAAGGATGGCATTCGAATTGATCCTTCCAGAATTGAAGCTATTTTACAGATACCCCATCCAAGAAACATTAGAGAGCTTCAGGCTTTCCTAGGGAAGATAAATTTTTTAAGGAGATTCATTTCTAACTTAGCTGAACTCATTAGATCATTAAATAACATGCTAAAAAAGGATTCAAGTATCAAATGGATAGTAGAGGCCAAGCAATCATTTGAAGAAATTAAAATGGCCTTAACCAGAACACCAGTCCTCACAAGCCCACAGTTTGACAAAGACTTCATCATTTTTTCTTTTGCATCAGAACACACCATAGTTGTAGTTTTACTACAAAAGGATGACCAGGGATGTGAAAAACCTATAGCATTTTTTAGTAAAGCACTTAGAGATGCATCATTAAAATACAAAATAATGGAGAAATAAGCTTTTGCATTGGTAAAAGCCCTTAAAGATTTTAGAGTCTATATATTATACTCTCATGTAATAGCTTATGTTCCTAATGCAGTAGTTAAAGACATCCTAACTCAGGATGGAGTTGATGGTAAAAGAGGAAAATGGATAGCTACTATCTTAGAATATGATATAGATATAAAACCTACCAAGCTAATAAAAGGTCAGGGATTGGCCAAACTCATGGCAGAAACTAATTGCCAAGCCCTAGACATAAATGTCGTTGCAGAGCTGGATAACGAACAGGAGATAGCGACTCCACAAATCAGCCAGGCCTTCTTAGATTCACCTTGGTATGCTGATATAATTTATGTGTTACAAAACCTGCAAGCTCCTCCAAGGTTATCCAGAACCAAGAACAGATTTTTGAAAATGAAAGCTTCAAAGTTTTGCATCTTAGATAATACTCCTTTTTGGAAAAATCATGAAGGAATTTTGTTAAATTGTTTATTAAAATATTAAGCTAACAAGGCTCTCCAATAATTTCATGCATGAGACTGTGGTGGACACCTCTACTGGAAGTCAACTTGTAACAAAATCCTAAGGGTTGGATTCTATTGGCCTACATTGTTTGCAGATGTGAAGAAATTTGTAAATTCTTGCCATAAATGTCAAATCTTTGAAGGCAAAAGAAAATTGTTGCCTTTACCCTTGAAACCTATTTCCATCGAGAAGCCTTTTCAACAATGGGGTCTCGACTTCATTGGAGAAATTCATCCACCCTCTTCTGGCCAACATAAATGGATACTCACTACAACTGACTATTTTACTAAATGGATAGAAGCCATTCCCTCTAGACAAGCCAATGACACTGTTATTATAGGTTTCCTAGAGACCAATATTTTGTCCAGATTTGGTTATCCCACTAAAATCATTACTGATAATGCTGCAGCCTTCAAGTCAAAGAAAATGATTAATTTCTGTAACAAGTATCATATCACACTGGGTCATTCCACAGCCTACTATCCTCAAGGGAATGGACTTGTAGAATCTTCCAACAATAGTCTAATTAATATCATCAAAAACTGTTGGAAGAAAATAAGAAAACTTGGAACAAAAAATTGATCAATGCTTTGTGGGCAGACAGGCTTACAACAAAAAAATCTATTGGAACCAGTCCCTATGAGTTAGTATATGGCATGCAGGCTATTTTTCCTTCATCATTAGGGGTTCCTGTCATGAAAATACTCCAAGAATATCAAGTGGAACCAAATGATATACAGAGAAGGATAAACCAGACCATCAATTTGCAGCAAACTAGGGAGGAGGTGTACCAAAGATCCCAAGTATTGCAGGAGAAACTCAAGAAAATATTTGACAGAAGAACCAAGGCAGAAGATTTCTACCTTGGAGATAAAGTATTGAGATGGGATTCAAGAAGAGAGGACAAAGGAAAACATGGGAAGTTTGACTTCCTGTGGAAAGGACCATATATCATCTATGCTTTCAAAGGAAACAATGCATATTTTCTTAAAGAGTTAGATGGTACAAAAGTGGAAGGAGGACCAATTAATGGTCGGATGTTAAAGCATTACTTTGATCCTAGTTACTAATACTACCATGTTCCTAACTGTACATACTATATCCTTTGTAATGTCCAGTGTTGATTGGATGGTAAGATTGTGGAGTTGAAGCTCGAAGAGAAGGCCCTAAGCTTTAGAAGCATTACTATCATACATATACATAAAGCAGCAGGCAAAAAGAAGATTGTAGAGCACAGTCAAATTCATTCAGAGGCCACTAATCAAGTGTTCTTGACTTTCCACCAGGAAAAGCCATCCCCAAGTGGAGCCACTGTTATGCCCCTATACCAATAGGTGTCATATATCATGATTGACTTGGCCTAGTTTTGAAATATGTTCATACCTTTAATTGTTGCAAAGGTTTTCCATATTTGTAAAAAATCAAAAAATTAAAAAATGTAAAGAGGGTATACCCTAAAAGAAGAATCAAAGGGTAAAAAGAATAAAGAAAAGGTCAAAAAATGAAAGAAAATGAACCCCAATGAAAACAAAAGACTAGGAAAGTGTGCAAGACCAAATGCCACTACTATTTTACTTTGTACAATAATGATTGTGTGAAACTTGTTACCTATGCCACAATCCATGGTAACCAAATAGCTTAATCTTGGTTATTCCATGTTTTCAATTTCATGTTTTAGATATAGAGAATAAAGATCTGACCAAACAGTTTAATCTTGGCAGATAAGTAGATAGGTAGAGTGAATAAAAGGAGCTCAATAGTTTAATCTGAGCCCTTGGTTGTAATAAGTGTAGATTTCGATAGGAATTCATATGTAAAAGAAAAGAAAGTTTGATAAGGGTTTTCCAGTCTAAGTGCACCCTAATAAAGAAGTGAAAATTCTAGGATAAGTAGGTAGGGTAAGTAGATGATGGTTGCAGAATAAATGTGTGGTGAATGGTTAAGTTTAATGCTTAAATCTTTTGCTTTCATCACTTGGACAAAGGTATGTATCACATGGAAGGCATATCAACATTCAAAGTCACAATAATTAACTTCCCTATTCATTTCCCCCAAATTTTCACTAATTCCCTAAGTGCTAAAGGTAATTGCCAAAGTGGAGGGGCTCAGAGCATTTCTTTGACTTTTGGAGGGACCGGACCCTCAGCCCAATAATTGGAAATGCCTAAAGTACTTAAGTCCCTTTCATCAACATTTACCCCCTATAAAATCACTCATTCCTTCGGTAAAATTTTTCCTATGTAAAACCTATTTTACTTAGGTAAATTGAAATAATTCCTCATAAAAACCCTTTTTATGCACTTCAGCCTAAGCTAATATGTTGTATGATGAAATACTTTCGGAGAACATTAGACTTAATGCTTTCCCATTCAATTATTCATATTAACCACTAATGTTATTATTATGTAATTCTTGAATAAAACAACATTACCCACGCCTGTATTATTATATTATACAAAAAACCCCAAATTTTTACATATCCCACCTCGATGGTTAAATATAACTGTAAATAAAATAATAAGCAGAATTAATTAGCTAATCTGTAGTTAATTAAGAACCCTACCTCCTCGCCATGCTAATGAGAATTAATTAAGTCATCAGGACTAATTAATAACTTGGCGACCAATCAAACGCCCTCGATATGAATAAATCATTTAATTAATATCGGGCCTGCCCTCCTTTATCCATCAGCCACCTCAGCACCCTGACCGCCATCCGATCGGATCCCTCAGATCTGACGGCCATTGCGCATATCGCACGGGCCTTTTGGTCGACATTTAGCGTGCGATGAGAGCGGTTTCCCAAACAGTGCCGATGCTACATGTCGAAAGATGTGTGGAATCGCATGGCCCCTCCTAAAAACCACTTTCCACCCATAAGTGGTGCAATGAAACCCGCTTACCGCCTCCCCACAAATGACAAAATTTCAAGTCGCCCTGCTGACGTAATCCATCTGTGTCATGAAAACCGCCAAAAACTTTGACTTTGCATACAAAAAAACAAAGTTAATCCATTTTTCGTCCAAATAAAAGACCTCAATGATATTTGGTCATCCATTCAAATTATTTTTGAACAAATTGATTTGGTTAAGCCTGCTCTTGAAGAAGTTCAAAGGACCATAGAGGAATTGGGTAGAAAGCCTGAAGAGGCAATCCAGTTAATTAATTTTCTAAATAGTAGAAATAGGCAATAGTTGGAGCAATTAGAAATTGAGGATAGGATTGCTACCATCCTTGAAATAAAGAAAGTATTGACCAAGACAAATCTGATGCAAGGTCTAGAACGTAGGTGTCAAAGCATGCAAGAAGACATAGATGAGTTCATGAGGAAGTTTGACATCTTACAAAGTAAAGGACTCCCAAGTCCTTTAGTCATCAATGATAAGCTAATGGTTCAGATTGATTACATCAGCAAGCTAATAATCAGGCTAGTTCATTTGCAGTCAAGGCATTGCCCACAGAGAAAGTTCTCTATGATGGTTTGGAGAACCTTTTTTACATTGAACATGAAGTGAAGCATCTATTCCCAGTGCAACCCAATTTTGTGAAATATACTGAAGTAGATGAAATCTACAGGAAGCTGACAAGGACAAGAATACCAAAGGATGACTGGTGAACCAACATCACTGACATCCTATAAATTACCATGACTAAAGTGAGGTAAAAATAAATATTTACCATAGTGAAGTCTGGTAAAAAGGGTGAACAATGGTGAACAGGTAAAGAGTGTTAGATACAGGTGAAAAAGTATCAGTGAAAAGATAAAATCAGATGTCCAGCACAGAGTTACTAGCACGACAACAAGATGCACAATCATAGGACCTGCCTCCAGCTCCAACAAAAACAGGGACAGCAACAATTAGTTCACATTCTATTTCTACATTCGAGACCATCTGTCTCTATATTCATGTAAAAGATATTTAGTTTTCCTATAATAAATCTCTCTTAGTTAGGAGATATTTTGATGTAAATTTTGTATAAGTACTTCCTTATTCGAAGTACTGAGTGTGGATTCTTAGACATTTCTGTAGACAATTTACTTTTGGAATTGAAGTGTTGTTGAACAACTTTTGTATGGCTAGCTGGAACAAAGTAATAAAGCAAAGGAATTTTACAGTATACCTGTGACAAATGAGAAACAAATAAGTATTCTATATCTTGTGCTTTTACAGTTTTTCTGGTTTAATAAATATTCATATGTGTTTCATATCTGAATGATAAACGAAAAGTTATATTTCAGAAAGAGCTTTACTGCATTTTGTCTTTAAAATCGTTTATTTTCTTAATGTTTTCTTCTAGGCGATTATAGGTAGGGAATTCTTAACTGCTCCTTGCTTTCATAGTTTATCACTGTGACCATTTAACAAGGAATACTTAATTTCTTTTTGTTAATGAGTTCCCACTTTCCCTCATCTTGGACCCTGTTGAAGGATTCTTTGCTGCCCTTCCTCCCTATTCAAGACCATTTCACCCATTTGAAGCTATCATTTGTCTTTTGTTTAGCTACCTTGCCCTATGAATTTCTCCTTTGTTTAATGAAACTGATCCAGTTAAGCCATCATTCAGTTGACTCCATAGCCCAGTGGCTTGAAATACCTTGTTCTATCCATCTGCTCCTGAATTCCACCACCAAACAAAATCAAAACCCTCCCAAGCTATCATAACTAGCCTAATATCCCATAAAACAAAGCTAAAACTTAAAGAGAGAGCCCTATCTGAGTATATGTTGGCTAGAACCTGTACTTAAAATATTGGTTTGTGGTTACCTTGAACCCCTTTCCTTCTTCTAACAACTTCAAAGGAAAATCTGAGTGATAACATATGCGTCTGTCATAAAAGAAACTATCATATGCTTAGTAAACTTGTAAAACAACTAACTCATTATATGTTTAACTTAATCCAGAATGCAAGAGATTTCCCAGGCATTTGATAATTAGTAAGTAGGTGCAGTAAGAACAGAATAAAGTATCACATAGAAGAAACACACATTAACACCAATATTTAAGGTGGAAACCCAATGTGGGAGAAAATCACCGCTGATGCCATCTCAGTATTCAAAATTTTTAATATAAAAAACTTCTTACATTCTTGTACTGGTGCAGACTCATGCCAGTATATAGGCACCCACCTGCTGAAGGCTACAACCTTCACTTGTTCTCTAGCTCCTATTGGAAGGGAGCTCCATCCCCCTGATTTGGTTACCAACTACTACTAGCAGGAAGCTTTGACTTCCTTATTGAAGGCTCCAACCCTCAGCAACATCCGTGGACCACGTTTCATAAATTTTCACACTGGATCCACCTTCTTTAATACACCACAACTTGTAGATCAACTGAAGCAAGCACCAATTTAATTCAAATAGAACAGTGAGATCCCTGTAGCCAAAACACATAACTGAACTCAGAATACTGCATCAACACACAAAATCAACTACAACCCTGATCATTCATATGCCAACATGTATACACTACTTCACTTAAGGCAACCTGCATGTATATGCGCTTTTTTGTAGAGAAAACTGCATATATATCTTAATATACTAAAAACTTGTAATTAAGAATTAGACACAAAGTTGACTAGAGTTATTCTAAAATATTATGTTAGCTTACAAAACCCTCATATAGTTAGAAACATCAATAATCTTTTCAACCAATCAACATGTAACCAAATTCAACTTCATCATTCAATCAGTTCTACTTCAGACATTATCACTCAACCCAGATCAACATGAGGACATCATTGATAGATAACAGAGATACAACAACACTGATCAGGTTGATCAGTCATTTATGAATAGAAACCCTTCCTTTATGTACGTGACTTTGAAGAAACGAACCCACATGTATACGCGACTTAACCGAGACCAACCTATGCACATATTTGCAAATTTTTACTTAAAATTGCGTAGCTCTTCATAACTTCAGAAAGACTCAGATAATAATATTCAGAGATAAAACACGCATCACTACTTAGATCTAGTCAATCCATGAGCATATCATACAATGGAAAGTCATTTCAGATCTCATGATCCTAATCCACCATTGTATTCATCAGTGCATAATTATTTCATATATATGTGTCAACTATGGCCCTTATAATGCAAATATACTTCATATTGAAGTATTCATCAAAAACCCTTCCACTGCAGACTTAGCACTTTGATCTTCACCTCTTTATATATTTAGAGCCTTAGCCAATACCATGATTCAAAACTACACTAGTGCTAGTGGCAATCTTGGACAAGATCAAGTAACTATTACTGCGCTCAATATTATGGGCTAATACCATGGTAAGGACCCTTGGAATTCTTAAATTAGTGCACCAGAATGTACGTGACTTTTCGTCTTTGTTCTGGCATGTATACGTGACATTGCCTTGACAAACTTGTGTATAGATCTTCAAATATTCACCTTTATCAAACTTCTGATTCTGATTTGTAAACCTTTGTCCCATCATTATGTTATTTTGTTCCATCACTCTATCACCTCTAAACTGGCTTGTGGATTCATCTAGTTACCATATACTTGTTCTGTTACAAGTGAGTTTCCATCAAGGACAACACATGCATCATAATTCCAAGAATCTCCCCCTTTGGACTTGATGGCAACCATGTTGGTGTTGATCACTCAACCTGTAGAAACCTGTTAGATACATCAAATAACTGGTATTCAAACACCAATATACTCTTCCCCTTTGACATCAAGGGCAAAGGGTGGACCAAATCTCCCCCTTTGGATTTGATTTGCACTATATTGTCCATGCTCCCCATGAGCACATGCTGAATTGTTAGAAATATTTTCAAATGAAGAACATGACTCTATAACTCAACTTAGTATGACCTTCCTATCACCAAGGACTTGTACTTACATTAATCACCCAACCAAGTGGGGATACATATTTGACTCAACCACCCAACCAAGTGGGATTACATTTTTGACACTGCCACCCAACCAAGTGTGATTACATATTTGACATGACCTCAAAAGTCCATACATGAATTAATATGACAATTATTACATCATAGGTCTCCACATGACCTTTACATCAAATGACAGATATGACATTAATAACTGAGACTAAAATAGCTTAATAGTAGCATAATTTAGCAACCATAATGCCAACAATGCATTATTTTCTGCAAGGCTAGTGCCCCCCTAAACTTGTGCTACCTCTTCATTTTCAACAACTCATTCATCAAATCATCTTCATTAACTAGATAAATATCAATGAGAAAAAAATAACTCAATACCATATCAGCAGGCTGTACCCATCAACACTAGACCAAGAAAAATCAAATCATAGTTGTCAGTAGCATGTCAGAGGGTGATCTTGATTCTGTCCCACTATTTTTATATCAGAGAAAAACATATGCGGCTGCCTGCAAAGAAACTCGCGTATATACGTGGATATACTTCATGAAACTCACGTACAGAAAGAAACCTTCTGAATTTTAACTTGTAGACTTAGTAGACTAGATTAACAACAAAATTAGGTAGAGACAACTCCCAGTTTCTTTCTAAGACATTCAAATGCTTCTTTGGGAAGAGGTTTAGTAAATATATCAGAAACTTTTTCTTTGGAGGGAACATACTCCAATTTAACCTTTTTCTCAAGAACTTTTTCTCGTAGAAAGTGATACTTAATTGGAATATGCTTAGTCTTGGAGTGCATAACAGGATTTTTCGAAATATTAATAGCACTTGTATTATCACATAGGATGGATATGGGTGGAGAACATTTTATTTGTATATCTTGTAATGTTTGCATCATCCAGAGAATTTGTGTGCAACAAGATGCAACAGCCACATATTCTTCTTCCACTATAGATAAGGAAATGGAACTTTGTTTCTTGCTGAACCAAGATACCAATTAGGGCCCCATGTAAAATGCACCTCCACTAGTGCTTTTCCGGTCATCAACATTTCCAACCCAATCTGCATCTGTGTATGCATGAAGGGTAAGATCTGCATCTTTAGGATACCATAGACCAAAGTCTTGGGTTCCTTGGAGATATTTGAATATTCTCTTTACTGCTTGAAGATGTGATTCCTTTGGATTGGCTTGGAAACGTCCAACAATCCCAACTGCATGCATGATATCTGGTCTGGTACATGTTAGATAAAGAAGACTTCCAATCATAGATCTGTACTATGGTTGGTTTATTGCAGGACAATCTCATTAGAACTGAGGCTACATCCTGTCATCATGGGACTACATACAAGTTTGTGATCTTCCATCACATCCTTCTTTAGAATTTTCTTGAGATATTTTGTTTGTGAGAGAAAGATGCCATATTTTTCTTGTTGCACTTGTAGACCAAGAAAATAGGTTAGTTCCTCCACTAAATACGTTTCAAATTCTTGTTGCATGACATAAGAAAATTTTTGACTCATAGATTCTTCATTACTGCCAAAGATGATATCATCAACATAAACAACAATAATTAGCAATTTATCATCCTCAATTTTTGTGTACAAATTTCCATCTACGGATCCTTTTGTGAAAACTTGTTTATTTGTCAAAATGATAATACCATGACTCCCGAAGCTTGTTTTAGCCCATATAAATACTTTTTGAGTTTGCATACAAGGTTTTCATCATTCCCCAAAATGAAACCTTTTGGTTGTTCAATATATACTTCTTCTTCTAGATATCCATTAAGGAAAGAAGTTTTTATATCCATTTGATAAACTTTGAAATGTCTAAAACTTGAAAATGCAAGAAAAAATCTTATGGCTTCAAGTCTGGCTATTGGTGCAAATGTTTCTTCAAAATATATACCTTCTTGTTGAGCATAACCTTTACAAACAAGTCTAGCTTTGTTCCTATGATATCTTCATTTTCATTCAACTTATTTTTGAATATCCATTTATCCCAATAACATTTTTATCATGATGCCTTGGACCCAATTCCCAAGTTTCATTCTTTTCAATTTGATCAATTTCTTCATCCATGGCCTTAACCCAATATTCATCTTTACTAGCTTGATTTACATTTTGTGGTTCAATGGTGGATAATAAAGCTAGATAACGAGGAGATCCTACAAGGGTTATTCTTGTTTGTACCCTGGATTCCTTTTCTCCTAGAATTTGAGTTTTTGGATGACTCTTTTGAACATACCTAGATGGAGCCTTTTCTTTGTTTCATGTGTCTTCTTCTGTTGCTTCATTAGTTTCTTCTTCTATATCATTTCGATTTGATGTGGCAAAGCATTCATCATCATCATCCTCTTTTTCTAATTCTACCTTTTTGGGATCTGTGCATGCTTCATCAACCACAATATTAATGCATTCAACAATTTTCCGAAGTCTCTTATTGTAACATTTGTATCCTTTGCTTCTAGATGAGTAACCGAGAAGTATTCCTTCATCTACTCTAGCTTCAAACTTACCAAGTTTTTCATCATTATTTTTTATGAAACATTTTCTTCGAAAAACTCTAAAATGCTTTACAGTAGGAGTCTTACCATACCAAATTTCATACAGAGTTTTATCATTATTCACACGACCATGAGCCTTATTGAGAATATTTACTGCGGTATGTGTAGCTTCACCCCATAAGGTGTTAGGAGTTCCAGAATCATCAAGCATAGCATGAGCCATTTGTTGAAAAATTCTATTCATTCTTTCTACCACACCATTTTTTTGAGGAGTTCTAGCTACATAAAATTGTCTTTGTATGCCATGTTTTTCACAGAAACCAAAAAATTCATCTGATATGTATTCTCCTCATCAGTCAGATCTGAGAAATTTGATTTTTAGATTTAATTCATTTTCAACTAATGCTTTGAAGACTTTAAATTTATCAAATTCTTCATCTTTATGTTTCAATAAACTCATCCAACACATTCTAGAAAAGTCATCAATGAATAAGATATAGTATTGTTCTCCATGAGGTGAATTTTTCCTTACTAGTACACACAAATTGGTATGTATAAGTTCAAGAGGCTTACTTTCTGATCCTTCTTTGGAATTGAATTGAACTCTAGTTTTCTTACCGAATTAACATGACTTGCATATGGTACTTTCTGGTAGGGTGATGTTGGGTAGATCACGAACAAATTTGGGCATGCTTGATTTGCTTATTTGAGAGAAGCTTAGATGTCCCAACCTTTTGTGCCATAACCAGTTTTCCTTTTCCTGGCCTAGGTATTATTGTTCTTGGCCACCTTTCAATATATGCATATTTCTCGGGGTTCTTTTTCCTTTCATTATGGTCTTTCCTATGTCAAGTTCACGAACCACACATTCTTTTAATCAGAATACCACCTCATTTCCTTGGTCACACATTTGGCTAACACTCAACAAGTTATGATTTAGTCCATCAACATACATAACATTACCAGCTTTGACCTTTTCATTTAGAAAAATAGAACCTTTACCCTTAATGAAAGCAGGTGAGTCATTTCCAAAGTGACATTCTTTTCTTTCTCTAAAGAATTGTATGAAATAATTTTATCTTTATCACCTGTCATATGTTTTGAGAATCCACTATAAATGTACCATTGATTTTCTTGTCCTCTGCAAACAATGCTTTGCCACAACTTTCAGACTATACCTCCTACTTTTTTCATACCTTAGAATTTGTTTGTATTTTCTCTTTTTGAGATGTTGGCTATAATTTTCTCATGGATTCAGATTCTTCATGTCCAAAGTTATTGCAAAATGAGCATTAAATTTCATATTTAAGAGGTGAGAAGTTATTATAAGTGTTCTTCTTGACTCCTGTCTCATTCCTTTGTTTTCTTGCTTCTCTAGTCATGATGGTTTTGTATGCAACACATTGAGCAACCTTATGACCAAAATTATGACATGAGAAACATTGTACATTAAAGAAGAAATATATGTGATCGTAGAGCCTTCTGATGTTGTTTACCTTTTGACTAGTGCTTCTGTTGTTGTTCATCCTTGGATTAGAGTGAACTTGATTTACCTGTGGAATGCATTTATTGTTTTTCTCAGGACTGAAGCTTTATTGATTGATTTTTAATACATTTAGATAACTTTCGGTTGTGGTTGAAGACTTTTCTATTTGATATGTTTCTCTAGTGTATCCAAGACCCGTCTTCATAAGAGGAGAGTGTTGTACCTTGATAATTTCATTTAAGGTTTCAGATCCTTTAGCAAATCTAATATTCAAAGTTTTTATTTTCTCAAGTTCCTTTCTTAGACTTACTACTTCACATTATAACTTCTCATTATGCTTTTCCCTTTCTATGAGTGATGCTTCAATGTATCTATGGCTACTTTTTTTTCTTCCAAGAAAATTTTGAGTTGAGTAATTTATTCAAAGAAATATTTTTCCTCTAAAGCATCCACAAATTTATCATTATAATCATTAGTATTTTTCTCAAAAGCCATGAGTAATTTAAGATCTTGATTAGATTCTCCTTCTTCACTATTGGACAAGCCATCACTATCTTCATGAATATAATAACTTATTCTATTGTCAAACCATCAACTATTACCTTTTGTAGTATCCTTCCCTTTGTCATGGTTGTCTTTATGAGGACATTTAGCAACATAATGACCAACTCTACCACAAGAAAAACATTTGAAGGGAAGCTTACCTCTGAACTTTCTGGTGCCCAGTTGAAGTTTATTTACAAAGTTCACCTCATCTTCTTCTGAAATATATCCTGATTCCTCGTGTTCTTCCTTTTTTTTTTCCTTTTGTAGATGCTTTAAATGCGGCTTCACTAACTTTTGAGGGACCTCCTTTCCTCATTTCAAAAGCAGTCAGGATCCCGTGAAGTTGAACAATAGTAAGAGTCTGCAGATCGTGCTTCTCTTCAATGGTAGCCACTTTTGACTCAAATTTAGGAGTTAGAGATCATAATATTTTCTATACTAAATTGGTATCATTTATTTCTTCAACCAGATTTTTCATGCGATTTACAATCTCATCTATACGTAGAAATAAAATATAAATAATTTCATCATTATTAATTCTGAGAGTTTCATATTGAATTCTAAGAATTTGGAGTTTAGAAATTTTTACCTTGTTATTGCTTTCATAGATTTGAAGGATTTTGTCCCATATTTCTTTTCTGTGTTTCACTGCATAAATTTGACAAATTCTAATTCTGTCAGACTTTCCAATAATGCATTGACATCTTTGGCATTGGTTTCATACGTCTTCTTTTCTACTTCATATATGGGAACTGTGGCTGGATATTTGTAACTTCCTTCCCTAATTGCCCAAACATCTGCTCCAAGGGACTGATGATAGGATATGGTTCTTGTCTTTCAATATATTAAAGTATTGTTAGAAATTATATATTATGGAGAAATGGAACACATAAAATATTGCAGAAATATAAACAAAGAAAATGCATAAAACAAGAGAGACACAGATATACGTGGTTCACCCAGTTTGGGCTACGTCCACCTCGAACAGCTAGTCCTTCCTTTCTATTATCCAGCAAAATGAAGAGACACAACCTACAGCAGATCCGTTGTAATATCCTCCGTTTTCTCTCACAGTCTCACCTCTCTATTTCCCGCTCACAGAATACACATCTATCACACAGCCTCAAATACAATGCCCTCATACAAAGAGAGGGGTTGCCTTCTAGGGAAAAAACCCTAAACTAAACATAAGTTCTACCGTCAGATCATCTGCCTAATGAACGGCCCAGCTTGACTAGAAATCACTATACTTTTACAAGGCAATTTTACAGCTGTTTTTAGCTTCGGGGGCGCTACTGCCCCCCCTGGACCCCCCTGTAGCGAATATTTTACGGGCGGCGTTGCCGCCCGCATTTCGAACTGGGGTCCATGTGGCGATACCTTTGAATATAGAAGATAATCAGGCTCCACACCCAACAATTATTTTCGTTGAAGAGTGGTGGTTTAATAGATGTCGTTCCATCTTGATTACTCATCTTGGGAGATCTTCCTTCAAGCGATCAAGCTTATTTTGAAGGACCTGCTCTGATACCATTTTTTGGGAAAAATACTGAGAGGGGGGGGTGAATCAGTGTTTTAAGAACTCACAATAATAATTTTCTTTTCTAAAATATGTACATGAGTTTATTGAACCCAACTAGCATACGTACGCGACTATTGTAAAAAAAAAACTAACGTATGCTTAGTAAACTTGTAAAACAACTAATTCTTTATCTGTTAAACTTAAACCAGAATGTAAGAGATTTATCATGAATTTGATAAGAAATAAGAAGGTGAAATAATAACAGAATAAAGTATCACACATAAGAAACACACATGAACACAACTATTTAATCTGGAAACCTAATGTGGGAGAAAAGAACCACTGCTGTCATCTCAATCTTCAAACTTATTAAAATAAAAAAAATCTTACATTCTTGTACTAGTGAGGACTCGTACCAGTATGCAGGCACCCACCTGCTAAATGCTACAACCTTCACTCGTTCTCTAGCTCCTCTTGGAAGGAAGTTCCAACCCCTTGATCCGATTACTAGCTACTACTGGCAGGAAACTTCAACTTCCTCACTGAAGGCTTCAACCTTCAGCAACATCTGTGGACCACATTTCATAAATTTTCACACTAGATCCACCTACTTTAATACATCACAACTTGTAGATCAATTGAATCAAACACAAACTTAATTCAAACATAACAGTGAGATCACTATAACCAGAACACATAACTGAGCTCATAATATTGCATCAACACACAAAATCAACTACAACCCTGATCATTCATATGCCAACATGTATACGCTACTTCACTTAAGGCAACCCGTGTGTATACAACTTTTCTGTAGATAAAACTTCGTATAGATCTCAATTTACTAAAATCTTGTAATTCTGAATCAGATACAAAGTTGACCAGAGTTATTTTAAAATATTTTCTTAGCTTATAGAAACCTCATACAGTTAGAAGCATCAATAATATTTTCAACCAATCAACATGTAACCAAATTCAACTTCATCATTCAATCAGTTATACTTCAGACATTATCACTCAACCCAGATCAACATGAGTACATCATTGAAAGACAATAGAGATACAACAACACTGATAAGGTTGATAAATTATTTATGAACAAAAGCCCTTCCTTTATGTACGTGAATTTGAAGAAACGAACCCACATATACGCGACTTAACCGAGACCAACATGCATACAAATCTACAAATTTTGACATAAAATTATGCATATCTTCAAGACTTTAGAAAGACCCAGATCGTATTATTCAGAGATAAAAACATGCATCAATACTTAGATCTTGTCAATCCATGAGAATATTATACAATGGCAAGTTATTTCAGGTCTCATGATCCTGATCCACCATTGTATTCATTGATGCATAATTATTTCAGATCTATGTGTCAATTATGGCCCTTACAATGAAAATATACCTCGGATTGAAGTATTCATCAAAAAACCTTTCACATGCACACTTAGCACTTTGATCTTCACCTCCTTATATATTTAGAGCCTTAGCCAATACCATGAGTCAAAACTACACTAGTGTCGGTGGTAATATTGGACAGGATCAAGTAACTATTACTGTGCTCAATATTGTGGGCTAATATCATGGTAAGGACCCTTAGTATTCTTAAATTAATGCGCTATCATGTATGCAACTTTTCTTCTTTGTACTTGTGTGTATACGTGACTTGGCCTTAACGAACCCATGTATAGTTCTTCAAATATTCACCTTTATCAAACTTCTGATTCTGAACTGTAAATCTTTGTCCCATCATTCTATTATTCTGTTACATCACTCTGTCACCTCTGAATTAACCTATGGATTCATCTAGTTATCATATACTTATTCTGTTACAGGTGAGTTGTCATCAAGGACAACACATGCATCATAATGCCAACACTTTATGATGAGGAACGTGAGGAAATTATGATTCAATTTTTTTTTACAGAGTATGGAGGTGACTATAAATAAAGAGATGATTTTCTTGTTTATGAGATAGAAGAGTTACATCACTGCATTGACGAAGAAAATGTTGCTACTAATTTCAATACAAATATCAGTATCCTTTTAAAATAAAACATGCAACAACCCTCTAACGTTACTGATGGAAAGTGGTTATGAAACCAGCTCAAGAAAAGATAGAAAAGATAGATCAACGCCTTAGAATTTAGCCTCTTTGAGGGGGAAACCTCCTTTACATTACATAAATGAAAAATTCTTGGATAATTCAAATGACAAAACCTCCTTTCTATATATAGGAGTCTAAGGAGTCACAGTATAACCCAGCCGACCTAACAATAATAATATAAAGCCACAAAAGTAACAATAGAGGGATTCTATGGGGCACAGTAATAACAATATGGGGATAATAGGGGCACAACAATATTAATAAGGGATGCAACTACAATATTAATGTGGTAATCACTAGTATTATAGGGACCCAACATGCCCCTCTCCTTCAAAAAAGTGTTGTCCTCAACACTTGAGTAGTTCTGGATGCTTCTGTATAAAATTCTCATCCTCCCATGTGGAATCTTTAGTGGATAAGTTCTTCCACTTGATAAGATACTCCGAAATTGATCGATTTCGTAGCTGTCGAGTTCTTGTTTCTATGACTGCTTCCGGTTCCAATATAATTTTTCCTTCCTCGTCAAGTTCTGGCAATATTGTTTGAACTGGGAGCTTGTCGCTTATAACCTTCTTTAAACATGAAACATGGAAAACTGGGTGCAATCGAGAAGCTGCAAGAAGCTCCAATTTGTATGCCATAGTACCAATCTTTTGCAACACCTTGTACAGACCATAATACTTTGGTGATAATTTATTATCCTTCTTAGCTTGCTTAAGGGACATTTGCTTATATGGTTGTAGCCGTAGGAATACCCAATCACCTATATCAAAATTCTTTCACTGCATGTTGATCTGCCTGTTGTTTCATTCTATTCTGCGCCAACACGAGGTTATCCTTTAAGAGTTGGAGGACTTGTTGTTGATGTTCGATGTGATGTTCCACTGCTTGAACCTGAGAATTTTCTCTTAAATATGATGTGATGGATGGTGGCTGATATCCATAAAGTGCCATAAATGGGGTCATTTTTGTTGCTGTATGGAAGGAAGTGTTATACCACCATTCAGCCAGAGGCAACCATTTGACCCATTATGTTTGTTTATCAGATACAAAGCAACGAAGATATCCTTCCAAACATTTGTTTACTATCTCAGTTTGCCCATCAGATTGAGGATGATAAGATGAGCTATGAGCTAACTGAGTACCAAGACAAGAAAATAATTCTGTCCAAAAATTTCCAGTGAAAATGGGATCTCTGTCACTTACAATAATCTTTGGGTTTCCATGTAGCTTTTGAATTGTTTCCATAAATGCAGTAGATACTGTACTAGCTTTAAATGGATGTGATAATGCACAAAAGTGTGCATACTTGGTAAGTCTGTCAACTACCACCATGATGACACTCTTTCCCTCAGACTTGGGTAAACCTGTGATAAAATCCATTGAAACCCCCTCCCAACGTTGGCTTGGAATGGATACAGGTTGTAATAGTCCCAGGGTCTTAATTGTTTCAACTTTATTTTGTTGGCAAACCAAACATCCCGCCACAAAATTTTGAATATCCGATTTAAGGCCATCCCAAAAAAATTCCTTCTTAACCCTGTGGTAATTTTTTAAAAATCCTGAGTGCCCTCCTAAGGGAGAAGTGTGAAATTCCATAAGAATCTTTTGTTTTAGTTGGGAATTCTTACAGAGGTATAAGCGATCTTTGTACCATAAAGAATCATTTTTCTAGCTAAATGTATTAGACGTATTGGAATCTTGTTGTAACTTTTGAATAAGTGCCCACACTTCTTCGTCATTCTTCCATTCCTCCCTTGCTTCGTTTATCCAATCTAGTTGGATAATAGAAATGGCCCACAACAATTCTTCCACGTCCTCATCCTTTCTTGAGAGTGCATATGCCACCACATTTTGCTTCCCTTTTTTGTAGATGATTTCAAAGTCATAACCCAACATCTTTGTGACCCACTTTTGTTGCTCTTCAGAGGATAATATTTGTTCTAAAAATTATTTAAGGCTATCATGATCTGTTTTTACCTTGAAGTGTCTTCCCATTAGGTAGGGTCGCCATTTCTTATGTGCATGGAGTATTGCCAACATTTCCTTCTCATAAATAGCTTTGTGTAAAAACTTTCCCTTGATTGGATGAATTTCAAAAGCAGTGGGTCTTTCATCTTGCATTAAAACAGCACCAATTCCATTTCCTGAAGCATCACATTCCACAATAAAGGTTTTTGTGAAGTCTGGTGTAGCTAAGACCGGTGCTTCGCACATTGCCTCTTTAAGATGTTCGAAGGCCTTTGTTGCTTCTGGAGTCCATGAAAATGCATCTTTCTTCAATAATGTTGTTAGAGGTGCTGCTATTCTCCCATAATCCTTAACAAACTTGCGATAATACCCTGTCAACCCATGAAATTCTCGCATATGCTTTATGGATGTGAGGATTTTCCATTCCTTAAGGGCTTTAATTTTGCTAGGGTCTACCTTAACTCCTTCATGAGATACAATATGACCCAGATATTCCATCTCTTCTACTCCAAAGAAACATTTGGATCTATTTGCATATAATTGTTTCTCCTCCAATAGTTGTAGCACCCTATCAACATGTTCAACATGATCCTTCCAAGACTTGCTGTAGATTAGTATATCATCAAAAAATACTAACAAAAATTTTCTAAGGAATGGTTTGAAAATGGAATTCATCAAACCTTGAAATGTTGAAGGTGCATTGGTAAGGCCAAAAGGCATGACCAAAAATTCATAATGACTCTCATGAGTTCTAAGTGCTATTTTCAGAATGTCTTCAGTCTTCATTCTGATTTGATGATATTCTGAATGAAGATCCAACTTGGTTAAGTAAATTAATCCATGTAATTCATCCAGTAATTCATCAATGACAGGAATGGGAAACTTATCTTTAATAGTGAGCTTGTTGATCTCCCTATAATCCGGACACACGCACCATGATCCATCCTTCTTGTGCACTAATACTACTAGAACAAAGAAATAACTTTGACTTGGTTGAATTATACTAGCCTCTAGCATTTCTGCAACCATATGTTCAATTTCACTCTTTTGGGCATAGGGATATCTGTACGACCTGATGTTTGGAGGAACACTTCCTAGAATCAGATGAATAGCATGAACATGATCACGAATAGGTGGGAGACCTTTGGGAGTCTCAAATACCTTGGAATGATTGTTCAAGACTTTTTGGAGATCTGGAGAAATAGATGATTCCAATGTGGAAACATCTAGCGAACATAATTGTGCAATTACACCAATTTGTTCCCTTTTTAGAAGCTTTGTCATACTGTTAGAGCTTATTATCTTTCTTGGTTTCCCTACAATACCCCTTAATTCAACTTCCTTTCCTTCCACAGAAAATTTCATGAAAATTCTTGAAAATTAAAAGCTATTGTACCCAAGGATTGTAGCCATTGGAATCCTAGTACAACATCAGCACCTCCCATTGGAATGGAAAGCATTGGGCTAGTCAATACATATTCTCCCATCCCTATCTTGATATTATGGCACTTTCCAGAGCAATTTATTGTTCCTCCATTTGCAACCATCACTTGACACTCTAGTGCTGGATATAAGAAGCAATTCAATTCTTTTGCTACCTTACAATCAATAAAATTGTGGGTACTTCCTGAATCAATCAACACTATTACCTTTTTCTTCTTGATTTGTCCTTCTATCTTGATGGTTTGAGGAGTGGTAATTCCAGCCAATGCATTACAAGATATGGTCAGATTCATTTCTTCTTTATCTAGGCTTTGTTCTTGGAGTATATCCTCTTCTTTTGACCTTTCTTGCTCCTTTTCTTCTTCCTCTTCGCAATCTATGTAGAATAATTTCTTCTCAGCACACTTATGACCTTTAGTATATTTGCTATCACAATTGTAACAAATCCCTTTTGCTCTTTTTTCTTCCAATTTTTGTGGTGTCAACCTTATAGGTTGTGGAAGACTAGGGGAAATAACACTTCCATCTTTATAGTTGTGAGTGGTATGCTTCCTCGTTGCCATAATTTTGCTTTCCATTTTTCTTGCTAACCTGGATGCCTTCTGTAATGAATCAAGTTCCCAAAGGCAAACATCATGTTGGATATTATCCTTTAAAGACCCTATGAACACATCAATCATATGCTCTTCTGGAATATTTTTTACCCTTATGTTCAATTTTTGGAACTCCTAAATGTGCTCCATTATTGAACCCTTTTGTTTGAGACTTATCAATTGGCTAAAAAAAGTGTTGCTTTTTGTATCCTCATAATGTGCTATCAATTCTTCCATAAAAATTGCCCAAGTGATAATTTGTTTACGAGAGCAAAGCCATTGATACCATACAAACTAATTTGGTTCCAAATATAAAGTTGCAATACGTACCTTTTGTGTGTTTTGCACATTATTGAGATCGAAAAATTGCTCCATCTGTAATATCCATGTTGTGGGATCCTTGCCATCAAACTTCCTCATATCGATTTTTGGAATATGGTGGGTCTTCGATCCCACATTAGAGTCTATGAAATCATGATTAACATTTCTTTTGTTTCGCATCATGAGTTTTCTTTACAACCTTTTCACCATTAGTAAGTATTTCTTGTAGAAACTTTGTCAAATCTATATTCAAATCTGCCATGTCTCTCTTCAAATCTGTCTTCAAATCTATCTTCAAATCGTCCATATTAGCTTCCATTCCCTTTATCTTAGATTCCACGCCATTTATCTTAGCTTCTGTTAGCTTTTGTGAGCGTGACATTTGTTGCACTTGTTCTTGTAATTTTGATATATCATGTAGCATTTCTTCCTCTTCTTCATGAGTCATGCTAGGACTTTCAGGTTGCTTACTAGGTGTTTGCATTTTCTTTCCTCGGGGCATCTGTTACCGATAATAATGCTCTACTATGCCCTTTGAATTCCTTCAAAATAAATTTTCAAACCAATCTTAAGCAAAAATTTAAAAGAATCTACACACCTTTTTTCACTTTGTAGGAGCTCAATATTGCCTCTGATGTATCTCTATACTTTCAGATCATCTAGTTCTGAAATTGTGACCTACAGTAGCCCTCTGTGTTCTCTTTCCAATGCCACCAATCTGATCCAAATTGGATTCTCCAAGGAAGAGTTATGCAAAATCTCCCACAGTGACCTGATTATAGACTAGTTCAGTAGAGCGAACTTGTACGACGTGCCAGGAGTCACTGTTTCGACCTTTGGCTATGAGAAATATATACAAGAAACTACAGTCTGTACTATTTTTTTACCTTCATATGAAATTTCAATCAGATGCTCAGAGAGAAAGTTATGACGATTTTCCCCAGGTCACCTGTTTGGAATGAAATTCAAGAGTCTGCAAGAAGACCAACTTCCTCAGATCATATCTTCGCCAATATAGCGCGAATGGCTCTGAAATTTGGACCCAAGATTCAGCGCGATTTCTTCTCAAATGGGTTGTTTTTTTAGCTTCTGAAACATTGCAGAAAAAAAGTTATAGCGAAAATGCCACGATGACCCGTTTGGAGCAGCGAAACCCTAAAATCCAAAGCTCTGATACCAAATGTTATGAAAGCAGCTCAAGAAAAGATAGAAAAGATAGATCAACGCCTTAGAATTCAGCCTCTTCGAGGGGGAAACCTACTTTACATTACCTAAATGAACAATTCTTGGATGATTCAAATGACAAAACCTCCTTTCTATATATAGGAGTCTAAGGAGTCACAATATAACCCATCCGACCTAACAATAATAATATAAAGCCACAAAAATAACAATAGAGGGATTCTATGGGGCACAGTAATAACAATATGGGGATAATAGGGACACAAAAATATTAATAAGGGATGCAACTACAATATTAATGTGGTAATCACTAGTATTATAGGGACCCAACAAAAGTACATATTTTCTAGTTTTGGTGGCTTAGTGGATAAGGAAAGAATCAAACTACAAAGAAATCCTAATAAATTTTATTTTTTAGACTTTGAAGATGACCCTGTTTATGAATCCTATAACCATGATAAAGAGATGGACACTAGTCCCCAAGCAAATTCATTCCTCGACAGAGGCCAAGAAGAAAACCAACAAGCTGATTTTTTTAGATCTTTCAAGCCATTTTATATAATAAAGAAGGTTGTCATGAGTATGAATGGAAAGGATGTTGGTCAAGAAGATGCTCATCAGAGTATTGGATAAAACGCAGCTGGTCCAGAGCCCAAAGTATGTAGGGAAGTTCCTAAGTTGTCTGATAAAACATATATTGTCTCAGGGAGGAGCTTAGAGCTACCACTTGAATTTCGTAAAAGGCCCAAGGTTGAAGAATCCATTGATAAGGAGGATGTAAATTACTTAAAAAAACATATTTTTGGTTCCTATATAGAATAACATATGCATGGAACACATAAACAACTTGTTGCGGAATTATATGAACATTTTGAGGCTACTCAGAACATTCTGCTACCACAAAAGGTTGCTCTTATGCAACAATTTTTATTTGATAATTATGGTGATAATTTTCCTCATCATTTTGAAGATCCTATAGCATATTATATGGTGGTTTTCTAAAATTCGCAACCAATATCAAGATGGGGTTGTGTATTTAATTTATTTCCTCAATAATTTTATTTGGTTATGCATATTTTGACTCTCAAAGTTCAGGGGTAGAGTGGTGTGAAATTTGGGCACTCAAATGTTGTCATGGTGTCATTGGAAGACTGATTTCACTTGATTGATAGTTGTTATGTACATACATAAGCTCACTAGGTGAGCACTTGATTTTGCTTCATGTTTGTAAATAGTTTTTAGGTTTGAATAAATGGGAGTCCAGATAGTCAAGACTTCAGAAGGTTCTCTGTTTCTATTCATCATTTATCAAATTTCTCAAACACAGTTGAAAGCAGTAGCATAGTTACTCTATTTCCAAATGAGAAGGTAGTTGGTCTATTGTTCTCAATGTTTTGCAAATAAAAAACTGTCCCTAGTTGGATCCAATGTGTGGTAGCTAAATATTGCATAGCTAAAATGTCAAGATATTAAAAGAAAACTCCAACACATCATAAAATTTGCAGAGTTTGATGACACCTATTAATATTTGCTAGCAATTCTACAAGAGGAAGACTTTCTTGGTTTCTTGAAGAAGATAAGAATGATGTAGAAAGAAAAATTCCAAAATTATATTGAGCAATCTTGTGGCAGCAATGATGAGAATGAGAGACATTTAAAGGAGAAGTCTAAAAGCGAAGGAGAGCTCTTGAACTTTGGAAAGAAGAAGATAAAGCAAATCAATCTCATTCAGTGGTCTCAAAAATGTCTTGCATAGATAACTTCCTTGATGCATATTTTGTTGTAAGAAATTTCTTTTACCATTTTTTAATATATTCTTCACAAGTATGTTCAATTTGGTTCAACTTCATTAGGAGAACAATTAAAAAAGTAGTGGTTATAATTTATTATGAAAACATTTTATGAGCTCAAAATTGTCTTTTATAATAATTTTTGTGCTCTCGACCTATTGTGAAGACAAGTTATTTAAATTATTGCTTTTTATTAAAAGAAAAAAAATTATTAGATCCCGCATTGATATGCACAGGAAGGAAGTGGGTCAGTGATGTTGATCGCACCTAGTAAAATCACCCCAAACTTCTACAACAATAGATAATAAGTCAACCATATGAGAGATATTCCATATATTCTGATATGCATTTAGGATCTATATTTTCCTATTAATTTTTTTAACAACACATAATTCATATCGATTAAATAGAACTCCATTTCAACATTCATTTTTGGCTTGGTGAAATTTCACAAGTGTTATGGGTAGGAAATTATAGCATCGAAACAAGTAGTCTACTTGCAATTGGAAAAATAAGGTAGCAAAGCATCGTTCATTATAATAGTTTGTTGTTCCTTTCTAGAGGATTTTTCAATTGCTAACATTTATACAGTTGAACTTCGAGGAGAAAAATGTGTGACATCAACCTAGAATTAGTTATAGTAGCAACAATGGTGTGTTTTATTGTGTTTCTTTTCAATTATTACCTGATTATTAATTATCAATGCCCAAATGACCTCAATCAATCATATTTTCCAAATCTAGTGATGGTTATGGGCCTTTCAGTGGCTAAAATTTCCTTTCTCATGTTACCAACATATGTGTAAATCATCAAGCTTGTAGACATGCATGATACAATGGGGCCTATAGTTCTACAATTCCTATGAAGGATTTGTGGTTAGAAGTATATATTATTGATGTGGTGTTTGTTGGGCGTGGAGCCTGATTATCTTCCTTATTCAAATGTATCGCCGCATTGGACCCCGGTTCGTAATGTGGCGGCAATGTCGCCCATAAAATGTACGCTGCTAGGGGGGTCCAGGGGGGGAGACAACGATTATTTGGAGCCCCCCCTCCTAGCAGGGGATCAGGGGCAGCACCCCCGAAGCTAAAAATAGATGTAAAATTGCCTTATAAAATGTTGTAATTTCGTAGTCAATCTGGGTTGTTCATTAGGCAGAGATCTAATGGTAGAAGTTATGTTTAATTTAGGGTTTTTTCTGTAGCAGGCAACCCCTCACTATATATGAGGGAATTGTATTGCATCTATGTAGATATGTATTCTGAGTGAGAAAGAGAGAGGATATTGTATGAGAGCAAAGAGGGAATTACAGTGGATCTGTTGTAGGTTGTATCTCTTCAGTTTTATGGATAATATAAAAGGAAGGACTGGTCGTTTCTCCATGGACACAGCCCAAATTGGGTGAACCACATATATATGTGTCTCTCTTGTTTTATGCATTTTTTATGTTTATATTTCTGCAATATAGTTTATGTGTTCCATTGCTCTGTAATATATAATTTTTGGATAGCATTAGTATTTTTTGTCATACAATTTTCAATGTTTTACTATGAAAGTAATCAATACAAGAGTTCTGGGAAGCGGGTTTTAAGTGCTTTGATGTGGGTCATTATGACTACTATAGTTGTTGGTCTCACTCTTGCCATTCTTTGTGGCCTTCTTGGTAAGGTCGAATTTACTCTATGAAATCTTTCTTCTTTAATGACTAAATTTCCCAAGAATTGGTCAAGTCTTTCACATTCAAAAACTTATCCTTGTTTAGCAGGAACAAATTGCAATACATTAAAAGGGGTGGGGGGGGAGGGCAGGTTGTGATTTATTTCTTGGTTTCACAAAAATCCAACAAAACAACACCTTTCATATAATGATAGTTCTCATCTTGGAAATAATACTTATCAATATGGTGGTCCTATATTTTATTTTGTAAATCTTATTACTCGAGGAATCCAATGTCGTTTCGATAAAATGTGGGTGTACCTATTGTTTGAAATTGTCCATCTATGTAATGGATTGGAGGATATGATAATGAAGTAGTTCTTTCATGACATATGAACTTATTTAGATTTCCCATTCTTATGAATATGTGTAGGCCATCAAATCCTTATCCATATAAATCCATGTCATACAATATGAGTTATTCTCAAAGATTGTCTATGCCCAAGAATGTTTATGTTTATGCGAGTAGAGCTCATATTTCGAAGAAGAGATATCAAAAGAGGCCTCTAAATGGTGATGACTCTAGTCCTCTAAAGAATTTTCCTTTTGGTGTGGATGATGGTGATTCTGATGATTCTGAAGATGGGAAGGCTTTAAGTCATGAGGTGTCTATATTTCCAAAAGGGAGCTTCAGAAAACACATTGGCCAGACATAAAAAATAAGTTGCAATTTGCTGCTTACTAGAAAATGTATTATGCTCAAAGAATTTATGTAAACAAGGTTTGTGAAGTTTGAGAATGATTTAAAGGATTATATTCCTTTTGCTCAGTGATTGAAGAAAACTAAATTGCCCGAGAAAATACACAACCTAAATCATTCGTTCTCCAAATCTAATGGGATCCTGAGAGCTCAATGTGATCGTAAGATAAGTGATAAAGTTCTTTCAAGAAGTGGTCTTCCCAAACCACTTGTTTTGAAATATACGACCATAAATCAATCCCAATAACGCCCTCCTCATTTCCAAAATCTACTACATGTGATCCCTATGGTAGTTTTTGGTTTTATAAAACCATTCTTGGTTGATGACATGTGCATTATGGTAGCTAGTGACCCCACATTCATCATTCATCTTCAAATTTTATTAATGTGGCATGCTTTAATTAAGAGCCCAACATGTATTAAAATGTGTTGTAAAAGATTTTAAAGGGGCAAGATTTATTTCTAGAGGAGTCTATTAAGACTTTAAAACTAATTTGTTTTTAAACAACTCATTTTATTTATATTATTATATTTAAAAAATACAAGAAATCGATTATTAAAATAGTAGGAAATGATTTATAACCGTTTAATCGGTTTTATTGCTATTTTTGGAACAATTAGGTCTAGGGCAGGGATAATTTAGTATACCTAGGGGGGATAATATGGGGTACAAAGGGATGTACCCAAGGGAATAATGTAATAATGGGATGGGCCATAGTAATAAATAAGGCGGTTAACCCGTATCATGTAAGGGACCACAAGTAGTTAGCAATAATGTAATAAGCCCATGGTATTAGATAGATGGTATTGAGGGAACCATGGTAATGACCCATGGTATTGCATGTATGAGGCATATATAGATGCTAGAGACACCCCATTGAGAGGTGTCGAGGATTATTGTATGAATAGGCATATGGCTTGTGGAGTGTTCTCCTTCCTTAAGGAGTGAATGTATGGTGTTGTCCTACCTTAAGGGTTTGATATTAATAAAGAGAAGCATTTCTATCTGTTCAAATCTTGTTATTTCTTGGATTTATTTGCATTGTCTTATATTTTCATATCATATCTATAACAAGTGGTATCACAGCACTTTCTTGGGCAAAGTGGAGAATATATTTTTTTATTTTTACAGGAAAGTTTTGGGGCAGTGAGTTTGCAGATCAAATCTGTACATTTTGGTGCAAAATATACAAAATCTAATTGCAGATCTGGATTTTTTGTGAAAAAATATCCAATTTAAAAAAAAAATCGGCCGAATCGAAGTCCGGATGAGGGAGATATTGCTGATTTAAAAATTAGTTGGGTGGCAGACATTTTTCAAGGCGGCGAGTTTGCGAAGAAGATCTGTACATTCTGGTGCAAAATATGCAGAATCTAATTGTAGATCTAGATTTTTTGTGAGAAAATACCCAAGTTCAAAAAACAAATCGGCCGAATCGGAGTCCGGATGAGGGAGATATCGCTGATTTAAAATTAGTTTTTTTTTTCAGAAATTTTTTGTGACGACGGGACAGTTGCAGTGTGAATCAGAAATTTCAGTGCCTAGATTGGGATTTCTACCACATGGGAAGATGCAGAATGGTTGTTCCATTTCCAAAAATAGGTCATAATAGGGATTCTGAGCAATATTGACGAAATTGTGGCCATTTCAAATTTTCGCCAAGTAAGTGAATTTTTCCCAAACCCTCTTCATGGCAATTCTATATTTTACAGGAAAAGATAATGGTCCTACTATTGAAGAATACATAAAAGCAAAAAAGTCAGTATTGGCACAACATTGGAGACTTTTGGTAGTGGCTCATTTTTCAGATGAGGCAGCCACATGGTGGGAATTACAGAACAAAAAGAAGTTGTACATCCTTTCAGATGAAGAATTTGAAAAATTACTTTTAGACAGATGGTCTCATGCTAGAAAACAAGATAATGAGAAACATGTGGGGTTATTTCCTACCGGTATCTCCTTATTGCAGGTTCATGGATTGATTTAGAAGGATAAGATGATTGTGTCTATAAATCCTAGTTGCAAGCATAATTTTATCAATATTAATTTGGCAAAAAAATTGCAAGTTCCAGCAAAACACATTGAAAAAACACAGGTTGATGATGAGGATATTCAAGTTTATAAAGATTTGAAGCTTTTTATGGATAAGTATGTGTTGCATGGTGATTTTAATACTTTAGATATGGATAACATGGATGTTGTTTTGGGATATCCTTGGATGGAATCTGTGGGTACTATCAATATTAATGTGCAGAAGAAATTCTTGAAGCTCTGGTATAAAAAGAAGAAAATTACATTACAGGATATTTCCATCAATAAATAGGTAGAGTCCACGGAGGCTGAAGCAGAAGATGTTCCAGGGACTGACATATCAGATGATGAACCATTGATGGTCGACAACCAAACACAAACATCAAACCAGGTACCAGAAAAACATGTAGAGGCTGAAGCAGAAAATGTTACATCAGATGAGGACTCAGTGGTTGAAGTAATATTTGAAGATAAGAAACAACAGCAAGCACCACAATAGGTACTAGATACCCATCAACCAGCAAGAAAACAACCAACAAGATGGAAACAAATTAGCGACAAGGACAACAGCCCCCGCATGTCATATAGAGAGGGTCGACGATCCACCTACTATACATCAACACAGAAGAGCTACGAGGATCAACTTCCATCTCAAGCAAGCGAGGCACCAGCTAGATCGAGAGTTCACCTTTCTCTTGGATGGCTAGATGCATGTGCATGGTATCAGTGGACTACTCTTTTGAGTAGATCTTATTATTTGTGTTATTCCCATGTTTCAGGGACAAAACATGTCAAGGGGGGTGGAATGTAGTATACCTAGGGGGGATAATATGGGGTATAAAGGGAGGTACCCAAGGGAATAATGTAATAATGGGATGGGCCATAGTAATAAATAAGGTGGTTAACCTATATCATGTAAGGGACCACAAGTATTTAGCAATAATGTAATGGGCCCATGGTATTAGATAGATGGTATTGAGGGAACCATGGTAATGACCCATGGTATTGTATGTATGAGGCCTATATAGAGGCTAGAGACTCCCCATTGAAAGGTGTAAACGATTATTGTATGAACAGGCATATGGCTTGTGGAGTGTTCTCCTTCCTTAAGGAGTGAATGTATGGTGTTGCCCTACCTTAAGGGTTTGATATTAATAAACAAAAGCATTTCTATCTATTCAAATCTTGTTATTTCTTGGGTTTATTTGCATTGTCTTATATTTTCATACCAAATCTATAACAGATAAAAGTCTAAAAAATACATTGTTCAAGGGTTCAAAGTTTTTGGAGGTTTGAAGTCATGAAGACAATGTAATGAAGAAATCTCTCATGAACTCAATAATAGAAATTAGTTTTGATTCTAGCAGTGGGTGTTGTTGCAAGATATTTTTTCCCTTCTATTTGTGTTATTCCAATTATAATTTTGCCTCTTTGGAATGGTGTATGATGCAAAAAGTTGTTTCAATTAAGACTCATGAATTTACTTACTGGTACTCATGTGCTTTAAATTTGAAACCCTTAATGAGCACTCCACATTCAATAAATTCACTCACAACTTCCTTTTCTGATCATAATTCTCTCTATAGAGTTTAGGCTCAGATTCTTAATTGCATGCGCTAAAACCCTGTCTTATTTATTTTCTTCTGCACGATGTCTTTAATTTAAGGCCTCTGAAACCCTCATTATTTATGGACAATCTAGTTTTAAGACTAAATTTTTTGAATTAAATAATTCATTGCATATCTCATGGCCTATCCCTCCAACCACAAATTATAAAAGTTTTTATCAACCTTTCGATGTCCCGGGCACTCGTTACCTCATAGACATGAACTGTCTCCAGGGAAACAATAAACTGACCTTATTATCATCATGATTAATTTTTATACATAGCTACATCATACAATACTATTGACATGACACTCATTCATGAAGATAATTAGAATGATAAACATGTGATTTACTACCTGAGTATAAATCTTACTAGTACAAAGATCAAGTACTCACATGTGGAGAATTTTACCATGGAAGGTGTTCAAGCTATCCAAATATTTCATCATTATATATTGCAACGTAAAACTACTACAATTTTTTATTGGAACCCCATGATCTATATTCTTACTCATCAATTTCTAGGGGGAAATACTCGAAATGGATTGTTATTCTACAAGAGTTTGATTTGGAACTTTTTAAATCCAAATATAAGAAATCCTTATGAGGTTCTGAGGACTTCCTTCTTTGTGACGAGGCTTCGCCACCATCTCCACTAAGTTTGATGTTGCCGCCAACTTTGGTTATGTTCCAAGACGCCTCCATTCATCTTTTCATTTTTCTTTTATGGACTTATGTCAGCAAACTTCGACTGGGAATAAATCCTGATCTAGGAGGCCATTTTTAGACTTCCACATACTGTTGGAAAACTCATTCAAATAAATTTCAAGTGTATACCTTGACCTCATTTTATACCTGAAAAATGGCTTAAAACTCTCTGTTGTTCTTTGCTCCTGGACTCTTCTTCTTGTGCTTAGTACCTACACTTCAAAGACATTTTGCAAGGTTAAAGATATTATTGGAGAGGTATTTCCATTCACTCACTGACTATGCTATCTCCAAGAGTATGTGAGTTGATCACTTGAGGCAAAAACTCCTCCAAAGTCTGGGACTCCCAACCATCATAGTCTTCTTTTTATGGCTTCTCCAATAATCCTGCTACTATGATGATTCTTTACCAGAGACTACAGTAACCATAGGTTTCCCCCTGAGCCTAACACATCAAGCACATCAAACTAGCCCAATTACCATCATATCTAGGCTATGGGACATCAAAGCCAACATCTTCTACCACAAACATTCATGCTAGTCTGGTTGACATCAATGCCAACACTCTTGCCAATAGCCAGACAATTCCAACTACTCAACACATCTCCCAACATGATTGTTGACATCAATGCGAACACACTTGCAGCCACTAGCCATCTAGATAATGTCAATTCTCCAACAACTGATGCTTACATGTTCAATTTCTATTTACTTAATACCTTCAACAGAAATACTACAAGCATCATTTACAATTTTATATTATGCAACAAAGAATGTTTGTATCTAATAGATTGGAAGCTTTGTGAACTTGCTTTCTCTAGGAATAAATTGTAGGTTTTAAACCTATAGAGAAATTCCCTGCAAAATAATTCTTAAAAAAAAAATATACAATGGTGAGAGCATAAAACATAAAATAGATATACACAAATAGTTTCCCTGGATCCCAAAACCGGGACTAACAGATTGATTTTTCATTATATTCCTTTCAATGTTATAATACATATATATACATATTGAAGCATTCATAAACCCCAATCCATTAACCCTGGATTAGAACATAATCATAGTTCCCTTGGCAAGATCTACAAAATACCATGCGCAGAAAACCATCGTGCCAAAAAACATGTGTAAAACCCATGCACAAAACTATAGGTAGGTCCACCGACCTAATATAGGGTCCAAATTTTATTTTCCCAAACTGCTTCCCCAGACCCTATAGAGGAGGGCTACTACCTCCCTCAAACCCCCCTGACAAGGGGGATGCCAATCCCTCTATGGCCCCCCCACTGCGCCTTGTGCAACGAAGGGAGAGCTCCTGCCCCCCTCTATCCCTTCGCTTCACCAGTGGGGCTAGTCATGGGAAGAATATAACACACACCTAACATTCTACCACTTGTTTTCTTTCCACACAGGGGGTCACATGAGAGCTTAGTCATTGACCCACCCCTACAATGCCCATTGTTTCTCTACACAAAGAAAGCTTCCCGGTGCTCACAAACTTCATCAATGCATTTGCAACATTCTTGAAAGTGTCCACCTTTACCAGTGACACATTTTTTTCCTTAACCATATCCCTCACAAAGTGATGCTGAACATCAATATGCTTCGTCTTTGAATGATAAATTGGGTTCTTTGCCAAGAAAATTGCACTTTTGATATCACAGTATATCATGATAACTCGTTGTACTAATCCCATACTTGAACACAATCTATAAAACCAAACTGCCTCTTTGCTTTCATGAGTGGCTTCCATGTATTTTTCCTTTGGATTTGATAGTGCCACTACAAACTGTCTCTTGCTCATCCAACTGACTGCACCTCCAAATAGGTTAAAAACATACCCACTTGTAGATATTCTATGATATAGATCTCCATCCTAGTCTGCCTCAACAAATCCATGGATGTCCAAAACTTTGTCCAATCCTAGTCTTCCTTGGTAGCACAGACCATAATCACTAGTGCCACGCAAATACCTGAAAACCCACTTCATTCTTGTCCAATGCTCCTTGCCTAGTTTTGACATAAATGTGCTCAATACTCCAACTACATGTGCAATGTCTGGTCTAGTTCACATGATTGCATACATCATGCTACCGACTGCACTTGTGTATGGAACACGAGACATTTCCTCTTCCTCTTCTTGTACCTTGAGACACTATTCAACAGATAAATTTACACCTATAGGAATAGGAACCTTCACCGGTTTACTATCCTGCATATTAAAACTCTATAGTATTGTATCGACACACTTCCTCTGGCTTAACCAAAGTATTCTCTTTTCCCAATCTCGTTTAATTTCCATGCCTAAAATATAGTTTTCAACACCAAGATCCTTCATGCCAATTTTGGAGGACAATTGGGTCTTAAAATCCTAGATAAATCCTTTGTTATTTCCAATCAACAACATATCATCCACATACAAAACGAAATGAATAACACAGTCATCAATTAATTTAAAATGCATAGGGTGATCTACTTTTCTTCTCGCGAAGCCAAGTCCCCCTATAAATGTATCAAATTTATAATGCCACATCCTTGGTGACTATTTTAACCCATATCAATACCTTTTTACCCTGCATACTAGTTCTTTCTTTCCCTTCACCACAAAGCCTTCAGGTTGCTTCATGTGGATCTCTTTTTCCAAATCCCCGTGAAGAAATGTTGTCTTCACATCCATCTGTTCTACCTCAAAATAGAAAGCAACAACAGATAAAAGTAATATAATAGAAGCTACCTTGGGAATTAGAGAAAAAATATCACCAAAATCAATTCCCGGTACCTGGAAATAACCTTTTGCTACCAATCGAGCTTTTTATTTCTCCACCTTACATTCCACATTCATATTCTTCTTAAAAAACCATTTTCTTCCAATGGGTTTCCTTCCATCCGACAACTCCACCAGATCCAAAGCCTCATTTTTATCCAAAGATCCCATTTCATCAGCCATGGCCTCTTTCCAGATTTTGCCATCCTCTGAATCCACTGCCTCCCAGACAGTTCTGAGATCATCACCAATAATGGATAAGGAAAATTTTGAACATAAAGCATATGGAATCTACCTTTATGGCTACCTTATTTCTCAAATTGATCTTCTCACAGTTGGAGTTTATGTCTCTTCATCTTTTTCTTCCCTTCTGCTATAGAGTCTGATTCTTCCTTCTTTATCTCAAACTCTATCTTCTCTGGTTCCTTTGGTAGGACTTCATGTTGAATAACATATTGCATCTCTCTAAACACTAGATCTCAGTTGTATACAACCTTCCTTGTTTCTCAGTTCCAAAGATTATATCCTTTTAATCCATTCTTATACCCGATAAAGACGCACCTTTCAGATTTACTATCCAACTGGTTCTTTTCTCCTTTGGATCATGTATATATGCATCACACCTAAATACCCTTAGATGTGAAAGAGAGGGTCTCTTACCAGTCCATACCTCATGTGGAGATGTATCCTCCAACGCTAATGAAGGTGATCTATGAACCAAGTAACATGCAGTCTCCACTATCTCTACCCAAAATTCTTGTCCTAACCTGACACCATTGAACATGCTTCTTTTCTTTTCCATCAACATCCTGTTCATTCTTTTTGCAACTCCATTTTTTTGAGGTGTGTATGTAGTAGTATTCTGTCATGCTATACCACACTTCTTATAGAACTCTTAAAATTCCTTCTTGCAGAACTCTCCACCATTATCTATCCTAAACACCTTTATCTTCTACTCTGTCTCGTTTTCCCTTAGAGCTTTAAATTCTTTAAACCTTTCAAAGACTTTAGATTTCTTCTTGAGGTAATATATCCATGTATTCCTTGAGAATTCGTCTATAAATTATACATAGTACACAAACTTACCCAGTGATGCAACCGACACAGGTCCAAACACATCAATGTGCACAAGCTCTAATATCCCTTTCGCCCTCATAGCTCTATATGGGAAACTCACCCAATTTTCTTCTCATATACATAATATTAACATAAATCGAAATCCAGAGAGAAATTAGACATACGTTCCACCATACCATTACCATGAAGTATTTGAAGGCCCTTCTCTCAAATATGTCCAAGCATTTGATTCATATCATGGTCTTCTCTCCAGAGACCTCTAGATTTTCTGCTCCGCTTTCAGGAACCATAGAACTATTGCACCCATCAATAACAATACTATCCAAAAGCTTGTATAGATTTCCAATACAAATTTCCCACATCAATACCAATTCTCCCTGAACTAGCTTGCAAGTATCTTTCTCGGACATTGTTTTTACATCTACATCATCCATCTTGCTTCTAGGAATCAGATTTCTGGCCAATGTAGGAATATGCAGAACACCAAGAAGTGTTCTGATCCTTCAACCTTGTAACTTCGGCTTGAATTTTCTGTGTTCGACAAATCTACCCTTCCTATCATCCCCTAAGAATACATCACCAACATCATATTTATCATACTCACAGAACCAATCCCTATGGGGAGTGAAGTGAAAGGATGCACCTGAGTCAATCAACCATGCCTCATGATCTACATGTGTACTTGAAGAAGAAGCCAAGTACACATCCCCATCTTCATTAGAGGTGGTTTTTTCCTTTGCAAAAGGAGCATCATCAAATCCCTTTTAGGAGCTTTAGATCTACAACCCTTTTTGTAATGCCCTTCCTTTCAACATTTCTAGCACACCTTTACAAGTTTTCCCAGAGATTTAGATCTCCCACTCGAGGACTTATGTTTGTTTTTGTTATGGGACCATCCTTGTCTAGAGAAGGCATCTCCATTCCATCCCTCCATATTTTTTTGTCTCATCTCCTATGACAACAAGGATGAGGCTATTTCATCAAACTTCAAGGTGGTTGTATTGCTACCTATTGCAACAAACATACTATCTTGCGAATCTGGTAAAGAACACAACAAACTGATGCACTTATCTTCATCTGAAATTTTAATTTCAATAGATAACAATTGGCTTAACAAAGTATTAAAGACATTCTGATGCTCTGTCACCATGTCTCCATCCTTCATCCTTAGGTTATACAACTTTTTCCATAGGAATAATTTGTTCACCAGAGACTTAGATTGGTACAATGTCCCTAACTTGTCCCACAAAGCCTCCTTTGTAGCTTCCCCTGATATATTCAATAATACTGAATCGGAGACACACAAACATATTGTGCTCTTTTCTTTCTGATCCATATTCACCTAGTATTTAGCTGCCATTGTCGTTGGTTTAGTACCCAAAACTACCACGATCCAATGATCTTTATCCACCAATAGATCCTCCATCGTGAGTTTCCACAGCTAGAAACTCTTACCATTAAATTTCTCGATCTCTATCTTTCCACTGGTCGCCATCTTCTTTCACCACAAGAATCAATCATGTAGATCTCATATTGAACAGGGTCTGTTATCACTCAAAAATTTCTCTAGAAGCTATTAGAATAAAGAAAGAACCGAGGTAACCACTAACCAACTTTGAAGCATAGGCTCTAGCCAGCCTAAACTCATAGAGGGCTCTCTCTATATGATTTAACTTTGTTTGTTTGGATCTTAGGCTAGTTATGATTGTTCTAGAGGTTTTTTATTTTTATTTGGGATTGGGTGGTGGGATTACTTAAATATATGGATAAAATGATGTCTTTTAGACCATTGGGCTATGGAGTAAAACAACAAGGAAGAAAAACTGGATTAAATCACTAAAGGGAATGTTCAAAGGGAAAGATAGCAGAGTGTAGTTCAGATCTTTGAAACAGAGGGGTGAAATGGTTTCACTTAGGATGAGAGAGCAATTAAGGGTTCTCGGACTGGGAAATGAATGAGGAATGAAGGGGTAATCAGAATCAAAGGGCAATTAAGAATTCTTTAACCTGGATATTCAAGAAATCAACCTAAACCAAGGATCAATTAAGAATTCCTTAACTTAGATATCAGTAGAAAACATTTAAATGTGTCTCTTTCTTAATGTTTTCCCAGTTTCATTTCACTCATTATAAGAGGTAGCCCTATAAAATTTGAAAGGACTCCCTCTTGAAGGGCTACCTCTTATCATGATAGCATATTCATGGTCCATATCCACATGAGTCTACTTTTAGTTGAGTTCCCAAGGATCCAACTTGATTACCAAGTCTTTATTCATCATAATTTTCATAAGATCAACATATCTTACTTATTAAGTACCTACAACATTTATTTACAAGTACCATCAAGTAAAATATACAAGTACATGATCATAATCAAGTTTAGGGATTCCATGTAAACTTTAGGATTTCTAAATAAAACCCTAAGTTACCTTTTGAAACATCAACCCTAGAGTTTGAATTCCAATTCCAATTCTACCTTTACTAGGGGTAGTCATTTCTTCCTAGACTACCTACAAACCCTCGAGACCAAAATATAGGGTTTCTATGAGGAAAAAAAATAGAATAGAGTTATGGTTTCTCTTTAGGGTTTCTAAATACCTCAGTTCTCCAAGATTATGAGATGTCTTCTGGGAATGCTTCTTCAAGATGCCATGATCTTCTTACTATCCTTAAGAGAGATAAAACTTCAAATTATGCCAAAGCCAAAGGCTTCCTTCAAATGTTCTGGAAATTCCATTGATGTTATGATTCTTACAATGGCAGTGTCAACTTAAGTTGTTGTTGTTCAAGATTAAAAGATAATTGCTTGTGAGAAACAACAACTCTTATAATTCTTCCTAACTCATTGAGTTTAGGGCTTGCTCCATGTTGCACAATATTCTTCTTTTAGTAATAGATCAGGTACCTTTGGACACTAGATATCTGATATACATGTGCCCTTCCATTGTAGTTTCAATCATTAATATAGGGCTTTCAGTGATTAAAAAAGTAGCTTTAATACATTCTCAAAGAATGCAGATGTGATACTTCTTCGATGTACCACAATTTGTATGAGCGAGAGGTTGTTATTCATCTTGGTGATGACTGATTTACATATATCAAAGCTTTTTTAAAATGACTGCAACCCTCATAGGTTTATTGAAGGTATGGATCATACCTTCCAAGTAGGCTTAAAATTCCTCTATACAGTTCGGTCTTGTTTCCTTTTCAAGTGAATTTCTTGCTCATTGTTAGGGTTTATTCCTCTTCCACAAAACATATTGTTACCCTTATAATATTTCATAGAACCTTACTATTTTTCAGATGATTTCAAGGCACTTATATAATGCATGGACTGGGCATGTCACTTAGCTTATTGGACCCTTGAAAGGATGACATGAATACTCTGTCAAACTTTTCAACCTTCTAGCCTAGGTTTGCCACCTAATTTTTGAGGTAAAGTGGCTAAAAAATATTCCTCAAGCTCAGATTTCAAGGCTGATGTATATATATATTTCCTTGTGGATAGGTTTGAAACCCCTAGTTTCTAAATAGTAGTGATCCTTTTGTTGTTGTTGGGAACAGGTCCCCTAGGGTCAATTTTGGGGCTAAGAACCCATGTTTTGGGGCAGAAGGCCTGAATTTTTTATAAAGAAATGTAAAATCTCCACATTTTGTGGTCGTAGAGTGAGAAGATATCAAGAGTCAAAAAGGGTTTGCACCATTAGTCTAGATAGCTTGTGTCGACTTTAGAGATCTGCCCTTGGTTCGCAGACCATGGGATTGTATAAAAAGGAGGTATTAGAGGAGACTAAGGTAGTAAGTTAAGTGGGAGTCATTGACGAGTCTATAAAAGAGCTAAGAGCGAGAGTCTTAGTGTAGGAAAGAGGCTTTACAGCTGAGTGCCTAGAGACCTAGGGTAGAAGTTCGTAGCTAAGTGCGCAGACCCCTGTAGCTATGTATGTAGGGTAGTTTGAGTATGTACTAAAGATCTTGATCATTAATAATGAGAAGTATTCTAAAGTTACTGTGTATTTGACTTTTATCATTTGCATGCAATTATGTTATGTTAAAGCACTGGGTTTATGTTTTACTGCTAATTTGATACGTGAATCTATATGTTTCCATTTGTTATAAGAACACAAGAATAATATATGTTTATGCAAAGATAATATTAATTGCATGATAGAATGATCTGGATTTAAACAAGAATGCAACAAATTACAGAGATAACCATAAGCACAGAGATGCAGCAGAAAAAATACTTCATTTCATTAATATAAAATACTGAAATATGCTTACAAACAGCAATGGAAATAAACCAGCTAAGGCGATGGTAGCTTATCTCTGAGAAGAGATGTGATGGCTACATGCCTCTGAACTGTGTTACAATGAGGCTCGAAGGCCTATTTATTTTTGAGAAACATGGGAAACCCTAAACATCCAAAAACCTAACCCTAGAAGATGAAATGCCAAACTGTGGGCCCCGTTTGGGTAAATTGGTACATCAACTTCCCGGGGTCGTAACTTTGGCATATGATCTCCGTTTGACGCGTAAAATATCTCATTAGAAATATCTATCCGAGATCTATAACTTTTGGAAGAGAAACATTGGTCCATGAACCATGTTGCTCCCAGTTTTCCCAAAAAATGTCGTTTAGGGCCTCAAAACGGCTCCGGAAGTTCAGGACCCGAAAAACTGCTAAAAATAGTAAATTGTGCTACAATTAAGGAAACTGAAAAGCTGAAAGAAACAATGGTTGGGGTCCAAGTGGACTTTGTGGGTGGCCCCAAATATCCACTGGGATCATTCCGCCCCCCTTAGGAAGCAATGGTCCCCATTGCGTTGAGTTCCTCCATGAGATGAGGAAACTTCTGCTGAACTTGGTCCCTAGTGAGCCACTTGCCCTGGTGAAGGAGTTGGCCTGCTTTGACAACTCGATACAGTTGGATATTCTACTGGTGAGTGTGCTTGATCTATGTGGCCATGATCCAATCAGTTGCAGCTTGTTCCATGCAATCTAGATTTAACTCTGTGCGTGTGAGTTGTTCTGCAATGTCAGATGTGTCTAGTAATGGTGGAAAATATTGCCAAAGGTGGTCCACATTGAACATTGGGTGCAGGCTAAGAAATGGGGGAATGTTGAGCTCAAATGCATTGTCTCCCACAACCTTGGTAATGGTGTAAGGACCATATCAGAGTGGACTGAGTTTCCGATAGGCTCTGGTAAGGCGTTCCTTTTGCAAATGCAACCAGACTTTGTCACCCACCTGAAACTTGTGTGGTACCCGATGTTGATCATGTTGCTGCTCGTACTTGGCATTTGATTTCTCCAGAATGTCATGGACCTATTGGCGAATATGTTGGATGCGCTCAATGAAGTTGTTTTCCTTATCTGTTTTAGACTGGACATGAGCTGAATCTGCGTGAGTAGCTGCAAATGGCATGGCCACATCAATGGGACATAATGGTTGGAATCCCAAGCCCACCTGAAAAGGGTTGTGGCCAGTCGAGCTATGGAGAGCCTGGTTGTAGCTGTGTTAAACATAGGGGAGGCTCTCGTCCCATGTACGTGGATGCTTTGATTTGTACATGCGCAGAATGTGTACAATAATCCTGTTGACAACCTCTGTTTGGCCATTAGTTTGAGGATGGAAGGCTGTGGACTTAGTGAGCTTGGTGTCTAGCATCGACCAGAGACTGAACCAAAATGTACTGAGGAACCTGTTGTCCGGATCCGAGATGATAGACTGTGGCATCCCAAAGTGTACCCACATTCATTCAAAGAAGAGTTTAGCAGTGGCATCTGCTGTGATATTCTTCTTGCAGGTTGCCATAATGGCCATCTTCAAGACCCTGTAGACGACCACAAAAACACAGTTGTTTCCATGCTTAGTGGAAGGAAGGCCTGACATGTAATCCATGGAGATGGATTCCCAAGGTCGACTAGGGGTAGGCAGCAGGGTATAAAGGCCTTGCTTCTTGATGGTCGGTTTGGCAGTGGCGCAGGCAATGCATGATCTGGTGTACTTCTTGACATCCTATCGAAGATTCGACCAATAGAAATACTTTTGCAATACTACCACCATTTTCTCAACCCTGAAATGCCCAGCAGCCCGACTGTAGTGTGCTTCCCAAATCATCTTGGCATGCTCGCTTGAAGGAACACAAAGGTGACCTTGGTGGCATAACAAGGCATCTTGGAGGTGAAAATCTGGAACATGCTGACCCTCAAAGAGTGTCTGGTATGTGTGGCCGAATTATGGGTTGCTTTTGTAGAGACGTGGCCAATCAGAAGTCTTGTGCCCAAAAGAGTTGAGCACGGTGGTTAATGCCATGATTAGTGATCGATTGAGGAAATCTACAACATTATTGGTGCTACCCTTCTTATATTTGATATTCAAATGGAACTGTTGCACGTATGTGGACCACTTCTGATGGCGATCATTCTGTAATTTCCCTTCGGTCTCTATGAACTAGAGGGGTCGGTGGTCTGTGTGGATGACCGTTTCCTTCCCCAAAATGTAATGTTTCCATTTTCGGTAGACCTGCATAATGGAATACATCTCTTTGTCATAAGTGGGATACTTCCAGACTGTGTCTAAAAGTGTCTCACTGTGATATGCCACTAGATGCTTGTGTTGAGTAAGGACTGCCGCAATAGCATAGTCAGAGGCATCTGTCTCGACCTCAAATGGTTGTTGCAAGTCTGGCAATGCGAGCACTGGTGCCGAGCAAAGGTGATCTTTCAACTTTGTGAATGCCTTCTGTTGAGATTCAGACCAAAAGAATTTTGCTTTCTCTCCTTCCTTGGTGACTTGACTCAAGGGCCACGTGATATGAGAAAATCCCAACATGAACCTGCGGTAGAAGTTGGCAAGACCTAGAAAGCTGCGGAGCTCTGTTAGAGTGTGGAGAGGGCTAATCCTGAATGACTTGGATCTTGGTTGGATCCACATGCACCCCCTGTTCAACAATAATATATCCCAGATATTGAACCTAGGTCATGCCAAAAGTTCATTTCTCCATATTGGAACATAACTTGTGTTGTCACAATGTTTAGAGAACTTGTCGGATGTGGTGGAGGTGCTCTTCCCAGCTCTGGCTTAATATCACGATGTCATCCAAGTATACCACTACAAATGAGATGGTGAATGGCTGCAAGATGTCATCCATTAGCCTCATGAAGGTTGTAGGAGAATTCGTCAATCTGAAAGGCATAACCAACCATTCAAAAAGGCCCTCCTTGGCTTTGAAGGCAGTCTTCCACACATCGGAGGGTTCGATTTGTACCTGGTGATATCTTGACTTCAAATCGATCTTGCTGAAATATTTTTCCCCTCTCAGTTGGTCCAGGAGGTCATCAATCCATGGGATCGGGTACCTATTACGGACAATGATATTTTTCAACGCCCGATAGTCAATACAAAGTCTCCAAGTCCCATCCTTCTTCTGTACCAACACGATCGAGCTCCCACAGGGTGATGAACTCGGACGGATGTGACCTTTCTGTAGTAGCTCCTAAATCTGCCTCTTGATTTCATCATTCTACAGAATGGAGTCCTGATAGATTGGTCCATTGGGCAGTGACGCACCTGGGGTCAGATCGATGGAGTGCTTGACCTAACAATGCAGAGGAACCCCTGTGGGGGAGGTGAATATGTCCGCGTACTCCTCCACGACCTTGTCCATCTGTAGTTGTCATGCGAAGGGGCCATGTCTGGAGGTCGTGGCCACTGTCTTCTTCTTTCCTTGAGGGCGTATCATCAGGAAAACAAATTTCCCGGTTTTGGAAATGAGCTTACTGCATTGTTTGCAGTAACCAAAGAGATGGCGATAGGCGGTGGTACCTTCGGTATGCTGTACAACTTATTTCCCAAAGTAATAATAACAGCACGAGGCCTTGATTCATACACAGCATGTCAATTCCACAAGTATGGTCATCCTAATAGTACATCACAAACTTCAAGGGGAACAATGTCACACAATACCTCATCCATGAAGGGCTTGATGTTGTATGCAAGGCAACACTGCTGGCTCACGTGAAGATATCGTCCTTGGTGAAGCCACCCGATGGTGTATGGTTGTGGATGTGCTATGGTCGGTAAGCCCATCCACTTCACGACCTCTGCCGAAATGAGGTTCTTTTGGGTCTCGCTGTCGACAATGAATTGTAGCGAGGATCCCTTTACCCACATTTGGGAGTGGAAGAGACACTCCTCCTCCTCTGGATCTTCGGGTTCCTCCTTCTAGATCTTTGTGGTGGCAACGGTGGCGTTGGGCTGCGCATCGATAATCTGCTTCCCTTTGTCATTTCCCTTGTCGGGTTATGACTCAAAGTCGGAACATGCATCTGATTCTGAAACCTATAGCTCAGCCACCAATGACTACTTGGCCCGACACTCACTTGTGTTGTGAGTGGATCTCTTATGGAACTCACACCATTTTCCCGTGTCCTTTTTCGGCTTCATGGCACTATTCTTTGCTTGCAACTTTGGCGGGTTGTCTTGGGCTGCCCCGCCTTGGCTTTGTCCTTTGTTCTACCTTTCGCTTGCTTCAGATTTGCAGATCCAAAGTCTCGCTTCTTCTGTTTAAACTTTTGCTCGACCTTGACAGCATATCGGTATGTTGTGCCGAGCGAGGAGATGTTCAGGAATTCTATTTCTTCCTAGATGTACTTGTGCAGGAAGCCATGGTATTTGAGTATCAAATGCTGCTCTGAATCCTTGATACCCAACTTTTTGCAAAGGGTATGGAAAATATTGGTAAACTCTGGCACGTCTTGGTCCCTTCCCTGCTGCAGCGTGGTCCACTTTATGTATTGATCCTCATAGCTTCCGACAGGGTAGTACTGCTCCTTGATGGCATCCTGGAATGAATTCTAGGTGGGTGCGGCTGAAAATAGTGAGCCGGTATTTTCATCCTTCTGCTCGCAGTAGGTTTCCCACCAGTCCTTGACGTGGGGGGCTACTTTGAGAAGAGCGAAAACAATATTTTCCCGACTCGAAAATTCATGAACAGAAAAATAACCCTCTAGTAGATTTAACCATTTATCTATGGCATCTGCGTCTATCTAACCCTCGAATATGGGGATTTAAAATTTAACTTGTACCTTATAGGGCATGGTGTTTCCAGAGTAGCTGCTGGAAGCCGATGCATTGCCTTTGGTAGCTGCTGAAGGATCTGGGCAAAGTTGTCCATCATCGTGTTCCTTTATCACTCGAGGGCTTCTTCGAGCAAGATTTTGGTAGGATCTCCTACCCCCTTCTCTTTCTTCTCATCTACCATGGGAGGCTATCGGGATTTGCGACGCTGGCCTTGCAAAGGTTTAACCAGTTCAATCCCTAACTTCTTATATCCCGACCTCATTGGGGACATGAAAAGAAAAATAGAGAAAAAGCAGACCGCTCTGATACTACTAATCCAGATTTAAACAGGAATGCAACAAATTACAAAGATAACCATAAACACAGAGATGCAGCAGAAATAATACTTCATTTCATTAATGTAAAATACTGAAATATGCTTACAAATAACAATGGAAATAAACCAGCTAGGGTGATGGTAGCTTATCTCTCAGAAGAAATGTGGCGGCTACATGCCTCTGAACTGTCTCACAATGAGGCTTGAAGGCCTATTTATTTTTGAGAAACATGGGAAACCCTAAACATCCAAAAACCTAACCCTAGAAGATGAAACACCAAACTATGGGCCCTGTTTGGGTAAATTGGTACATCAACTTCCCGGGGTCGTAACTTTGGCATACGATCTCCATTTGAAGCGTACAATATCTCGTTAGAAAGATCTATCCGAGAACTACCACTTTGGGAAGGGAAACATTGGTTCTTTAACCATGTTACTCCCGGCTTTCCGAAAAAAATGTCGTTTAGGGCCTCAAAACAGCTCTGTAAGTTCAGGACATGAAAAAATGCTAAAAATAGTAAATTGTGCTACAATTAAGGAAACTGAAAAGATGAAAGAAAAAATGGTGGGGGTCTAAGTGGACTTGGTGGGTGGCCACGAATATCCACCTGGATCATAGAATTAGCAAGTACTTCGGATAATTTGGGCAATCGTGCAATAGAAGGGCCCACAGAGGTGCGTAAGTGTTTAAATCACTTGCTAGGGTTGCACGAAGCTTAAATCATTTGCTAGGGGTGCGCGAAGGGCAATGCAGACCTTCACGAAGGTTCTGAAGGGTGAATAAAGAAGTACATCGATAAGACCTAAGGGCTTATCGATTTGTGTGAAGGCAGAGTTAAGGTAGGAAACTGATATCACAGTCATCTCAGGGTACGGAAACTTGGTTCCTACATTCCCCCATATTGCTTCAAGTGAGACTTCAGTCTGTGCTCTGCAGATTGATGTCGAAAGGCCCAGTAGTGTACGGATTTGCTTGGCTGACTAATGCTGAACCTAGGTCAGGGCCCATCAAGCCAACAAATGGTTCCGTTGCCGGGACCGGGATCTTCATAACAAGATGTCTGATGTCGCATCATTGGAACCCAACTAAGAAAGAGATCAAAGATTGGTTAGATAGAAATATCCATGAATTCATGGCACAAGAGAACAGGAATCCACGATTGACAAGAGAACAGTGGTTGGACACATATCTGTACATAGAGATACATGAAATCTTCTTCTGTTCCTTCCCAGTTGAATTATACGAGTGGATCACGAAGTTGGCAGACGACAAAGGAAGGTGGAGGCTTCACAGTCTGATTGTTTGGACACTAGATTTAGTGCGGAGATTGGAAGCCTCTGAAGATAATATTGCACGCGTTGTCAATCATTGGCTCGACCACATCATAGGAGGGTTTGTGACAGAGTTCGTGGTCGATACTTCTGTCAGTTATAGCAAAGCAGAGCGCCGCTTCTTCAAGGGACCACGAGGTAAGTACTTGAAATCATTAAATACTTGGATTAAGATGATCTTGTGTGAAAAGCGGGTAATGTAGTTACCTTGATGTTCGTAGCTACACGAAGTGGAAGGACTTTCAAGGACGGAGGTAGAAAAGGTCCTGAATATAGCCCGCTGATTGAGCCTCCTTTAAGAAATGACAAAGGAGCAGCATAGGCTTCTCTGCTGAGTGTCGTTTAGTTGATAAGACAAGAGTTCCCATGAATACCTACACCACGTCCATCTTCACCTCATCCATCCACACTGCCTCCATCTTCACTTCCGCCGATTACACCCTCTCCCACACAACCACCACCTCCATTCAATATGGTGCACTCAGTTAAGCTACTTGTGTTCAAAGGTGTAGGGAATGAAGATCCAGACCAATTTTGGTTTGTCATGAAGGCTATATGGGAAGCTTAGGGTATCACAGACAACCAAATGAAGAAATATACGTTGGTTAGTGCTTTGCAAGATCACGCACTAACTTGGTACATAAAGTACTGCACTAATAACCTGATGTTCAGGTTGGTGGATATCCAGATTGCACTGAATAAGGAATTCAATAGGCCTACGTCGGAAGTGCAATCCATTGTGGGATTCAAAGACATTACGATGAATCCTGGGGAGACGCCCAGGGATTTGGATCAAAGATTGAAGTGTATGATTTGGGAAGCTAGCATGAATCTGACAGATGGGCAGCACCACGAATGGTTTGTGGCCTCGCTCCTGCCCCACCTAAGGGTTGTGCTATCACAACAGAAGATCGCAACCTAGGTAGAAGCTCTGGAGATCGTGATGAGATTGCATGAGATGCCAATGCATGATGCTACTCTAGGTGTTCAACAGATTCATGCGCAATTGCAGAACCTCTGCCTTGAAATGCAAAGTTTTAAGAAGGACATAACAACTCAACCAGAGGCGTACAAAGACGTCTGGTGCCTGAAATGCAAGGGCCATGGACATGACAAGGATCACTGCCTAGTCTTTGTGAATTACATTGCAGAAGGGGGAGCAATGCCTCTGAGGCCGGAGGTTGCAGCAGGGCCAAGTACAGGGCCCGTGCTATGGTTGTATAAATTCCCACTATAGATCAACAGATTATGAAATATAATAAAACACAATACAATATCTACTTTTACAACACTTTGCGGAAGCTTAATCGAATTGAGCAAGATAAAGAGAACACATATAACTAAGAATAAGAAATCAATCACACATTACACAGAAGAAATAACCTAGGGAAAGCCTCATCCTAAAACCCCAACATTGTATTATCATACAAGTGGAAATCTTGTTCAAGTTACAAAAAGAATCAGCTCTCAAGCTATCTTGCTCTCTCTACAATCAAACAATATAGCTCACAGATTGAATAGACATTGTATATGTCCTCCTCAAGCCCTCCAAGCCTCCTATTTCCTTGCGCAATTTTTCTTGGGGTCCGGTGAAGCCACATGTGTGAATTGGCCTCATCACACTCACAAAACTTGAAGAAGTAACTGCACAATACTCAAGGAAAGAATTCCTTCTACATGCAAGGAATATTCACAATGGAATATTCTAGCAACTGATAGTACACTGCCCCTCCATTTGATCTCAACTGGGTCTCTGTCTGAACTAACATGCATGAGTTATTTATGAGAGAATATTCAGTTATATGAAGTGCAATAGTTACATGCATGCAAGCATTAACTAACTGAACTTACATTAATTCAACAAACTATTTGAATTAATCTAAGTGGACTTGACTTAGTTAACTAAGTCAACTAATTACAACTCAATATTACAACTCATCCTTATCTATTTAACTGATGGATAAAATCCTCAATTAATGGAGAAACTGTTGCATGTCCCCACATAGACTTCATGTTTTATTTTCCTTAACTAATTAACTCAAGATGAATTAATTAATTATTTTATAAACAGCTGCTAAGATCAAATTCGAATTTTACTTCATTATTTTAGTTCAGGGACTAACTAAAATAGGAAGGTATCCCGAAATGCTATTTATAAAATGCTATTTTTGGCACTTCCATTTTTCATTCCTTATAGCTATGTTCAACAATGGTTGAACTGCTATTTATAGTAGTGCTATTTTAGCATTTCTATTTTTAGCATTTCTTGTTGCTATTTTCAACACTCCCTCTCAACAAGAAACAGATTATCAGTAACCCCAATCCTGTCTCTGTGGAACTCGAACTTGCATTTTGACAATCCCTTCGTCAATATATCTGCATCTTGTTCCTTGGTCGAAACATACAACAATGACATGATCCTCTTGAACACATAGTCTCGAAGATAGTGATACCAAATATCAATGTGCTTGGACCTGTCATGAAAAACTGGATTCTCAGAGAGTTTGATACAACTCTGGTTATCACAGTAGATCACTGTAGGATCCATCCTCTAACCAAACAATCCCACCAGAATCTTCCACATCCAAATGGCCTCACATGCAGCCTGACTAGCAGCCATGTATTCAGCCTCTATTGAGCTAAGTGCAATTGATCCCTATTTCTTGTTGTACCAAGAAACTACAACTGAACCAAGGTTGAAGATTCCTCCATAAGTGCTATTCCGATCTGATGGACTCCCTGCCCAATCTGCATCTGTGAAGCCCTGAAGCTTCACTCCCTCTGTCCGTCTGTACCACAATCCAAACTGAGATGTGCCTTTGAGTTATCTCAGCACATGCTTCGCTTCCTTCCAAAACAGCTTGGTAGGCTGAACCATAGCTTGACTTAGCTGGTTCACAACAAAGCATAAGTCGGGTGGTGTGTTCGCCAGATACATAAGTGAACCCACCAGCTATCGATAAACAGTAGCAGCTACTACCTCACCTAAAGTAGCATCCTCTGTTACACTAAAAAATGTCGCCATGGCTATTTACAGTTAGTATGGCTCTATCAACAGTCATGCTATCCTCTTAGGCAAGTCTTATGCCTCTGCTCTCCATGTCAAACTCCAGAAAGAGAGAAAGTCTTTATAAATGTTTTTATCTCTGGGTACGCAGGTTCTCTCAACCTTACCTGCGGGTACGCACCCAATGTTCACAAAAGCTGCGTCTTTGGACGCTCTGTATGTAAAGGGGCAGGTGCGTCCCCCTGGAAAGGTCAAAATGCGCAAGTTTCATCTTTAAAAAGTTACTTGTGGTCATTTCTAGAGCATTCTAGAAGGTTGTTCGACGTGTATTGAGCGCCTCCAGATGGTTCATGTACCCCTACCAAAGAGGAACTTATCCCATCAATAAGGGAGCTATCCCATCCAAAGAGGGGATTATCCCATTGATGGTGGACCTGATTAACTTCCTCTTGAGCACTCTAAATACAGGCATTGGGCCAAAAGGAAGGGAGGTTAGAAGCTATACATTTCTATGGGTAGATGCTGCTGGAATTAGGACTCCCATTTAGAAGCTTGTGAGGAGAGATTGCCATCTTTGCTTGTTCTATTTGGAAGTGGGTGAGCTTTGTCAAAGTAAAGGAGAACTCTTGATGGACCCTGGGAGGGACTTGCACAACACCAAGGCTCAGGTTGTATTTGTTCCTTTTGTTACCTATTAATGCAAATGAGTCCATTCTTCTCAATAACTTGTTATTTATGAGTTGTTTCATGTACTCCTTGGTCTATGTGTTAAATATGTTTTATTCGATGAGATTATCAAGTGCTATTTAATCGTTTGATTGTTAGTGTATGCAGGTTTCAAAGTGAAGGAGGATCTCATCCGGATCAGCGGAGCTGGACTGCTACAACAGCGTTGGACTACAGGTAGGATTTAAACACTTGATTTCCCATATAGTAAATGCATGTTTAGAGAAGGATTGCTCTTGTTTGTCTTGTTTGTCACTAGAGAGTCTTAGGCTCCTAGGGAGGTTGGTTGTGTCCGCACAATCGACTCTTTCCGCCTGACAAATTGGCGACTCCACTGGGGACTCCATTGATGTGAAAGTCTTTTCCTTTGTATGAACTTTGCTCTGAGAAAATTGGTTTATTTTTCTGGTTTTTGGCTCTGTGACTTTGTTTTTGGGTGGGTTAGCTTAGGGTTAGATTCATTTTAGTTTTTCTTGAATTTTCCAGTAGGACGCACCCTCTGAGCATTGCACAGTGCGTCTCTGGACGCACTGTCACTGTGTACACAGAGCGGGCCCGCACCTGTTTTAACGGGTTGCCTGTGTCCCCTGCTAAAATTTGAGAAAATTCCATTTTTTGCATTTTTTCTCTTAGATTTTTCTTTTTCTTAGTTTTTACTGCCCAGATCCATTAGTCTCTTGTCAAAGATCTTCACCTGAACTTGTTTCGATAGCATTGAGTGTTTTAGTGGATTTCATAGAAGTTTAAGCCCTAGGGTTTGATTTTTGAGTAGGTCTTGTAGTGACTTTGGCGGTAGAAGTTGTCAAGCCTTAGATCTCTCTGGTTTTGTCAGCATTCTTAGAAGTCAGACCTGTCATAAAGTCTACCTGTGAGAGCAACTTACCTTTGATTGGTCTCTTGGGCAAATTTCGAAGTGCTTGTTGATTGAGTCTTGAATTCCATTTTACAAAAAGAACAAAAAGATTTGAGTTTTGTTTTGACTAGTCTTTTGATTCTGCATTAGCTGGTCCTTGATTTGATTTTGGTCAAGTAAAACAACCTAGAATCATGAGAGCATCACCCGATGCAATGAGTGCTAAGTGAACTATTCAAAAATCATGAGAAATTAGTCACTTTACGACTACCTCTCATGGAAATGGTCATACGTTTGAATGACTTACTTAACGCAGTTGAATCCCAAAAATGATATCTAATATAATGCACTGCGTAAATCCCCCATACTTAAATTCAAAAAGAGTCAAGGGATCTCTACTTGAATGGTTCATGAGGCACAATACTTGCTAAGGTTTTGCAAATGGGGTAGCAAGCTAAGTGGGCTTGATTGTGGGGAAAAACTCCACAGTTAAGCGCGCTTGAGCCAGAGGAGTTCTGGGATGGGTGACCTCCTGGGAAGTCCTGGTTACCGGGTGCAAGCCCCGGAAGTGATGATTGATGCTATGTGATTCGTTCTCCACATTTCACTAGTTTCAATCCCACTTCTTCACCCCTGTGAGCATCACCCGATGCAATGAGTGCTAAGTGAACTATTCAAAAATCATGAGAAATTAGTCACTTTACGACTACCTCTCATGGAAATGGTCATACGTTTGAATGACTTACTTAACGCAGTTGAATCCCAAAAATGATATCTAATATAATGCACTGCGTAAATCCCCCATACTTAAATTCAAAAAGAGTCAAGGGATCTCTACTTGAATGGTTCATGAGGCACAATACTTGCTAAGGTTTTGCAAATGGGGTAGCAAGCTAAGTGGGCTTGATTGTGGGGAAAAACTCCACAGTTAAGCGCGCTTGAGCCAGAGGAGTTCTGGGATGGGTGACCTCCTGGGAAGTCCTGGTTACCGGGTGCAAGCCCCGGAAGTGATGATTGATGCTATGTGATTCGTTCTCCACATTTCACTAGTTTCAATCCCACTTCTTCACCCCTGTGAGCATCACCCGATGCAATGAGTGCTAAGTGAACTATTCAAAAATCATGAGAAATTAGTCACTTTACGACTACCTCTCATGGAAATGGTCATACGTTTGAATGACTTACTTAACGCAGTTGAATCCCAAAAATGATATCTAACCTAGAATCATCTTTGTAGGCTTTTGCCTCGTTAAGTTTGCTTAGAGCAATTTTCTTGTTGATTTGCTTGTGAGTCAAGTTTTCATAGTTTTCATAGCTTTTAAGATTGATTTTCGTTACAATAGATTTATATGCTTTATTAAAAAGAGAAAATACAAAAATATCTCCTTCGAAAAGTTTTGTTTCAAGTAGCTTTGAAGAGTTTTGAAAGAAAAAGAGTTTTTCGTGCACGTAAGGAGTGGTCATGTTTGTATGTTTGAAAAGATAAAGAGAATTGTTTCTTTGATTGTCTTTACTAAGAAAGTTGTTTTCTATAAAATTTGCATCTCTCAACTCTCTTAGTTAAGAATTTCATTGAAAACGGAAAAGTAGCGTAAATCATCTTAGGTGCATCTTCGTAGTGGTTTGAGTCGAGTCTACACACCATTCGTTTCACTTCCGCTACCTTTTGTCTTTAAGAAAAACCATAAAATTAACGCTTAAAGTAAAATCGACGTAGTAACTTTTATTTACTAGGGCTCTGAAACACCAATTTAGATCAGGCTAGTGTCTTGGAGTAGGTGAGTAATTAACTCTCCAAGACAACAAAACCAAACAAGTAGCTTATCTTGTGATAGAATAAATCCAATTGTCTCATTTGTACTCTGGGAAAGCTCCTCTTAAAGGAGAAGCACGAGCTCGTGTCCGAACCAGTGAGGGGATCAATCCCCCCTCGTTGGGAACGACGCCAGACACGCACGTATTACAAACGGTAAACCTCGGATTAACCATTGTCGAGGAGCCAGGGGTCACTTGTCGGTAAACCTTGGATTATTGTCAAGGAGCCGGCAAGGGGATTGAGCTTGATACTTTACCCTTGTGTGCTGTCGGAGTTTAGACTGTTCCCCCATGTGCATTTGTTGTGGTTGGTAACCTTAGTGACCATTATCTTTAGGATTCTACCGAGGTGACGGTGGAGGGAAGATCCCACTGTACCTGGAGCAGACGTCGGCTAGACTCACTTGGATTTTCTGGGGGGTTCACTTCACTCGAGACGGTTAAATTGGAGGAACTTGGTCCAGTCTATTCATTAAGCAGGTTGCCGGGGTAACTGTTCCACCCGCCACTTCTGTACTGAATCCGGCGAGGTTGGATTTCATCACCAACTAGCGCTTTCGGTCTGGAAGGCTACTGTTTGTGCTTGGTTTGACACCCTAGATTCTTTAGGCGTGTGATTCAAATTTGTTTGGTTCTTTAGAGAATTTAGGTGGTTTGATTTGAAATTTTACTTTGTTTTTCGTGTGTAGTAGTTAAAAGTTTTTAGCTGTGGCGGAATTACCGAGACAGCCCCGTAGACTTTGGGGCCAGTCTCCTGAAGTTGTTTCTGTGGCCGAATTGTTGAGAAGATCCCGTAGACTTAGGGGATCACCTCCTCGAGACGACCCGGGTAATCTAGAAGGTTTAAAGGTCCTTGTAACTCCTCCTAGTGGCAGTAGAGTAGGTTCACCTGAAGAAGGAGAATCTTCCTTGGTAGTCCATTCAGATTACCAAGGCTTAGAGACAGGTTATAATCCCGAAGCTGTTACAGTTTCTGAGCTTGTTGGTAGTTTTTCGTCTGCTAGTGATACAGGCGAAGAACCTGAAATATCTGAACCTGTTACTCCGACTTCTAGTGTTCCAGATTCACCAAGAATAGAAAGAGTTATCACCGAAAATCTTCCTACTGGTTTGATTGCTATCGAAGAACTTGCTCCAGAGGAAGAAATAGGCGTCTCTAACCTTGAAGATCAACTTACTATTGATCTAAGGGAGCGTGAATCTATCTTTTACAGTCCTCCTAGAAGTACTACTTGGTACCTTTCGTTAACCAATTATTTAGACAACTTTGGGGTAGGTTTTTCTACACCTCGTACTCCTTTTCCACCTGGAGGTATTCATACTCCTGTAAATATGTATGGTCAGTCATCCGTGTTTACTCAAAGTCCTGAATCTTTCTTACACGGCGGTCCTTCTGTTCCCACCGGGTATCAATCACTTTCTGGTACCTTTGCGGGGGCATCTCCTCAACCCGTTGATCATGGGTTATTAGCTGGAAACAGTGGTAATATACCATTGGGTGTAGGAGACATTTACATGATGTCAGGTTCAATTCCCGTTTCCCAACCTCAAGGTGGCCAATTACCGCCTGGGGGGCAACCTCAGTTAACGCCTGGGGGGCAACCTCAAGGTACACAAATCGTGTCTGGGGGCAACCTCAAGGTCAGTATGCGCCTATGGTGCAATACATGCCTCAAGGTCAACCCCAGCCTCAATATGTACCCCAGGGTCAACCTCAGTATCAATATCAACCTCAAGGATGGCAACCTCAAGGATGGCAACCCCAAGGGTATCAACCCCAAGGGTATCAACCTCAAGGGTACCAACCTCAAGGTCAAGGTCAACCCCAGTATCCGTATTTACCTCAAGGTTATCAACCTCAAGGTCAATACTCGAGTCAAGGTTATCAACCGCCTCAAGGTCAGTCATATGTTCCAAGTATGGGAACTGCACCTTACAATTATCAATCCTATCCTCAATCCGGTTATGGATCTCAGTATCCTCAACCTGTTACGGGTCAATACCCTGGAATGTTAGTGTGGGATCCATCACAGGGTCAACAGGTGTTGCAGCCAAGTATACAGTTGGTACCTCAAGCTGGACAACCCGTAGTTTCTGGTCCACTCCAGCAACCGCAACCTGTCCAGTCAAATGTTCAAACATCTGTAACTTCGGTAGTTACTCAGCCGCCAATTGCACCTAGTACTCCATCTCAAACGGCTACTGCAACTACCGCCACATCTACCATACTTACTTCTGGAGTATCGACGGCTCCGGTTTCTACTGTCTCTGTAACCACTCCTCAGACATCTTTACCGTTGTCTGGATCTACGATTCAAACCACGGTCCAGATGCCTGCAGGTCAGCCTGGTATAAGTACGGTTGTCACTACTCAACCTCAATTTGTTCACCAACCGTACCAGGGACAGTACCAACCTGGGCAAGCTGTCCAACAACCGGTTTACCAGTATCAACCGTATCCTGGATACACTTATCAACAACCTCAACAACCCCAGTACGGTCCGGTTAATCCTGGTTTTCCAGGAGGATATAATATCCCAAATGCGACTCCTGTTCCTAGTTATCCTGGATATCCTCCTCCTAGGACTGGTCTTGTGACCCAGAGTTTTAGAGATCCTAACCGGCAGTTACCGTTTATCGCAACTTTGGATTTACCAGACTTGACGCGCCTAACGAACGATCCAATTCAATATCTTCAGTTCTGGCCGCCAATGCCAAATAAGTTGCCCAGTGATATACCCAAGTTCGAAGGTAAGTCTGGAGAGGATCCGTCCAATCACGTGATGACTTACCACCTCTGGTGTGCTTCAAATTCTATCTCGGATGATTCGATCCGCTTACGTCTTTTCCAGCGTACACTCATTGGTCTTGCGGCCAAGTGGTACATTGAGTTACCACGGGCCTCTTTTTACAATTTTAGCCAGTTAGCTACCTCGTTCTTAACTCACTTTCAGTTGCCGGTCAGATACGATAATGGCACGGAGTTATTAACTTCACTAAAACAATCGACGTCCACGTATATTTCTGATCACATTCATGAGTGGAGACGTCGAAGAAGGCTAGTGAAAGTTTTTATCCCGGACCAAATCTTAGCTGAATGGTTTGTTAAATCATTATTACCGAAGATTACTGAAGATGTAGCTAAGGCCGGAGTAGTTACTGAGGAGCAAGTCATTGCTCAGGCGCAATACCTTGACTTAGTTTACACTCAGTCGGGTACGTTACACGAGAAGATTCCGGATCTTCCAAAGTCGAATCAAATCGCTGCTGCTCCTTCGGGATCTCATGCCGCTGATGGTATGATTGGTATCGTGAATACAAAGAGAAAGAAGAAGTCTTCCAAGGCTTCAACTACTCCTATTATCACTTTGCTTGATTCCCCAACAGGAGAGTCTTCTCCTGAACTTACCGCCGATATTCACGCTGTAGAGACATCTACGGCCAAATCAAAAACCGGTGGAAAGAAGAAAGGAAAGAAGAAGGCTAAAGCAGACAAGGCTCCGAAGGAGAAAACAGAAAAGTCGGAAACCAATGACGAAAAGCGCAAACCTCGATATCCTTGTCTTATTTGTGAAGAGGATCATTTTACGAGAGATTGCCCTCATCGGGCCGAGGTTGTGAAAATAGTCAAAGGTTCTCCCACTCCTGCTGTGTTAAAAAATCCATTTCCGGAGCAGGAGAATAAGATGATAGGTTCTTCCTCGAATGCCAGTGAAGAACCCATTTTGATGATGTCTCATGTGAGGATTGCGACTCGATCGCAAGATTATGGTAGTAAGAATCCTGTTGATGGTAAGGAAGCAGAATCTTCTCACTCTAACCCATCAACCTCAGCTCCTGGTTCCGATCCACTACAGATCGAAAAACCTAACCCGGACTTAGTAATCAAACCGCCCGCCAAGGGTGTACTTCGAAGGTCTGCTTTCAATCCACATGCGAGAGCAACCCAGAATTACAACATTGTTGAGGACTTAGCTGTTTCACCCTCAGCAATGTCGGCGTTAGAAGTGCTGCAATCATGCCCAGCACAACGAAAATTACTTTTGTCAGCTATCAGAGCTGTTGATGTTCAGGACCCGAACCTGATAATCTTCGATCTAGAAAATAGTACACCGCGTCTCCCCCATCAAATGGCTTTCCAAATTCCAGTGATAGTAAAAAACAGGCCTATTCATCGGACTGTGATTGATGAGGGAGCTTCTACGTGTATTATGTCGATTCAATGTTGGAGATCGCTTGGTTCTCCTTCGTTGAACCAATCCCCCACCATCCTTAAGGCCTTTGATGGCCGTGGGTTCCGTCCGTTTGGTATTCTACAGGAATTGCCTATAGGGGTAGAAGGTAAAACCGTTAGTCTGGATGTGGAGGTGGTTGATGCCCCTCTAGACTACAACCTTCTTTTGGGTCGAAGTTGGTCATATGCTATGACAGCGGTCGTTTCATCGGTCTTCAGAGTAATTAAGTTTCCATATAACGGTAAGATCGTGACTATTGATCAGCTGACATACTTTTCATCCGACCCAGCCTCTTCAGAGAGTATCCAGCATGTCGGTAAGACGACAATCCCTTATAGGGACGTTGGCGTAGGTTTAGTTAAAGATTCCGGTTTACTGGGAACATTTCCTCTCCCTCCACTCAGCGTAGATCCTTCATTTGCAACAATTCATATGATTACATCAGAAAACATTATTTATGATGATCCTTGGATTGTCCCATCTGAATCTGAGATAGACTCATTCGGTGATGCTATGCCTTTGAGTCCATATGAAATTGCTTATGAAGTTGTCATGTCTTTTACCGACTCGCGTTCAACCCAAATCGACCAAATGAATGTGGTCAGTGAAGAATCACTTTTCACCTCAACCTTAGAACGGATAGCGTTTCCCGAAGTCGTGTCATCTGACGAGCAACTTCGCGAAATCCTAAGTGTAGACGATCTACCATGGGAAGATCTCCATCACAGATCTTCATTTTTACCTAAGGATGTGTCTTTTGAAAATGATTTTTCATCTATCTTTACCGCTGAATATGTCAAAGACGCTCAGGATCCAACGAAACATTCTGATTCAAAGTTGAATTTAGGAAATATTTCTCGTACTATTCCCATTGATATTTCAGTGAAGCCCGGAATTGAGGAAAACATTCATATAGGTGCCGCATGTACAGAAGATGAAATCCAAACTTACAAGGCCCTATTCCAAGAATTCCGCGATGTGTTTGCCTGGTCTTACGAGGAAATGCCGGGAATCGATCCTGCCATTGTTGTTCATGAAAGTAAGACCTACCCGGATGCTAAACCCGTCCGGCAACGGTTGCGTCAGATTCACCCTCGAAAATCGGCTGCGATTAAAGCAGAAGTCGAAAAGCTGTTGAAAGCAGGTTTCATTTATCCGATCCCGTTAACGGATTGGGTATCGAATATTGTTCCGGTCAACAAGAAACAAGGAACAATAAGAATCTGTATCGACTATAGGGATATAAATCGAGCTTGTCCAAAAGACAACTATCCTACGCCTTATATCGATCAAATTATTGATGATTGTGCCGGAAGTGAAATGTTTTCCTTTATGGATGGTTTTTCGGGCTATAATCAAATCAATATTCTACCTGCCGACCAACCAAAAACGGCATTCATTTGTCCATGGGGGACATTTGCTTATTGCAAATTACCTTTTGGGCTTAAGAATGCCGGGGCCACTTTTCAACGGGCGATGTCTTATGCATTTCATGACATCAAGCACATTGTGCAACCGTATCTCGATGATTTGCCTGCTCATTCTTTACATCGAGCTGATCACCTTGTCCACCTACGAGCAATCTTTATGAGGTGTAGGCATTATCGAATTCGGTTGAATCCCCACAAGTGTGTTTTCTGTATAGAGACAGGTCGATTGCTGGGATTTGTTGTTTCAAAAGCCGGCATTCGCGTCGATCCCTCGAAGGTCGAAGCTATCATCAAATTTCCTCCTCCTTCGAGTTTGCGCCAACTCCAAAGTTTGCAAGGGAAAGCGAACTTTTTACGCCGATTCATCCCAAACTACGCCGAGGTCACTAAAGGTTTTACACGGTTGTTGAAACAGAACGCACAATTCTTTTGGGACGAGATTGCCCAACAATCTTTTGATGCACTTAAACACGCGTTGACCCATGCACCGTTGTTGCATCCTCCCAACTACAACCAGGACTACTTCTTATACCTCGCAGCTTCACATTCCACCATTGGAATGGTGTTAGTTCAAGAAGATGAATTCGGAGCGGAACATGTGATATATTATCTTAGTAGGACCTTAAATCCCACTGAGCTAAAATATTCGCATGTGGAGAAATTGGCCCTGGCAGCCGTTCAAGCTGTCCAGCGTTTTCGTCACTACATTCTTCTCCGTAAAACTACAGTTATTTCGGATTGCAACCCTATGATTTATATTTTGACAAAACAACTGCTAGGGGGCAAGTACTCTAAATGGATCGTTATCCTGCAAGAGTTCGACTTGGAGTTCGAGAAGTCCAAGTCTAAGAAATCCTTAGTTTTTGCGGAATTGATGTGTGATTTCCCGCGTGCTGACACAGAGACTGTGGAAAAGGAGTCCATTGCGGACGAATCTTTGTTTCTTATCAGTACTGTAGATCCGTGGTACGGGGATATAATCATCTATCTCCAAACCCAAACCTTTCGGCCTGAAGCTTCCAAGGCGGAACGTCGAAAAATTCGGTTTCAATCCCAGCAATACAAAATTATTGGAGATACACTTTATCGTCGGGGGGCAGACTTAGTTTTTCGACGTTGTTTAACTCACGAAGAGGCTGAGAAGGTTTTGAATGATTGTCACTCTGGAGCATGTGGCGGTCATATGTCTGGGTATGCCACAGCTCAGAAGGTGTTGCGCGCTGGCTATTTCTGGCCGTCTATGTTTAAAGATTGTATCATTGCAGTCCGGAAGTGCCACAACTGTCAAGTGTTTGATCGCAAGATGCGCGCACCACCTGCTCCTCTCCACCCTATAATTGCCGTTGGTCCATTCGCCAAATGGGGTATCGATTTTATTACTTGTAACCCTCACTCGGCCGGGGGGCATGCGTATATCATCCTCGCGGTTGATTATTTTACTAAATGGGCCGAGGCGATGCCTACATTCGACGCAAGCGGCAAAACAGCTGCAGTTTTCGTATTCAATCATATTATAACTAGGTTTGGTGTCCCACAAGCAATCATTACTACCATGGGAGCCATTTTCGAAACATCATGATGACTGAGCTTACAAGCCAGCTTGGTTTGCGCCACGATAGCTCTACTCCTTATTATCCGCAAGCCAACGGTTTGGTTGAGTCTATCAACAAAGTTCTGGTTATCATGATCCGACGAACCATTGGTATTCATCGGTCGAATTGGCACAACATGTTATTTTCAGCGCTATGGGCATACCGAACCTCAGTGAAAACTTCAACAGGGTTCACTCCTTTCCAGCTAGTTTATGGCTTGGAAGCTGTGTTACCCATTGAATGCGAAATCCCATCACTTCAAATGGCTGTCGAATTACTTCCAGCTACTTCCGAAGAGGAGAAACGTTTATTGTACTTAGCTAAATTAGATGAGACTCGACGTGACGCTGCATTGGCAATCGAGACTCACGCGAAGCGAATGAAAGCTCAGTATGATAGAAATGTGACCCCTCGAAGTTTTTCGGAGGGAGACCTAGTGTTATTATATGATCAAGCTAACGATAAGCTAGGTGCTGGAAAATTCGTTCCTATGTGGCATGGACCCTACATTGTAAAGCGAAAGCTAGCAAAAGGGGCTTATGAGCTGGTAGATTTTGATGGGGACTCTTTGGGTAAACCCAGAAATGGACTTTACCTAAAGAGGTATTATGCTTAAATGGTGGGTATGGAGAATTTTTAGTTAGGTTAGATTTTCTTTCTAGCTAGCGTGTTTGTTTGTTTAGTTAGTGTGCTTAGTTTAGAGAGTGTGTTTTTCGTCGTTATTCTGGCTTATCTTGGTTTTACTCTTGATATTGCAGATGTCGACGCCTCTCCAAACATACATTGGATTTGCTGATGGTGCTTGTCGTAATACATGGAATATCTCTTCCGCAGCTTGGGTTATCTATTCACCCTCTGACGAGTTAGTTTCTATGCATGGGGTAAGCCTCGGTCAAACAACGAACAACATTGCAGAATACAGTGCAGTGGTTGAATTATTATCCGAATCTATTTCATTTGGAATTCGACGTTTGATAGTGAGGTTAGATTATGAACTTGTTGTATTACAGCTTAATAGAGTATATGCCATTAGAAATCCTGTGTTATTAAGGTTGTTTTTGAGAGTGCGTCTCTTGGAACGTGAATTTGATTACATTGAATATCAGCATATTCCAAGGTCTTTAAATACATTAGCAGATGCAATTGCTTCTCGAATGTTGGACAGACATTTACGATAATCATGCAAGTAAATTTAAAACATTTCATCACATATGTTAAACAAGATAAGCCGGTAATAGTGATATATATATAGATAGGAGTGTGTCAAAAAATATACATCGTCTTCGATCATAGGTTGAAAAACACCTTATGATCGGCAAAAATGATAAGTACAAAAAGCCAAAAATGTCATATGTGTCTACAAAAGTGACTAGTCAATCACTGGTGGTGCTCCCTATACGACACCACTGCACGGGCTACCTTACACAAAAACCTCCTAAACGGTCCAGGGACTGCGACTACATAGCGCTGAAGTTTGATAGGAATATCATCTATGGTAGTCTCAGGTATATCCACCATCAGACGCTCTAGATCCTGCTCCAACTCAGCTAGTGACTCTGTAGCCGCGTCCTGTGGGGCCGGTACCGGTGCAACTGGATGTCTCCTCTCAAAAGGCCGGAGGTTGGCTGGGCGCTGTGGACCAACATCTGCATTTTGAAAATTTTTACTGTCAGTTTTGAGACGATATATATAAAAAACAAAAAAATATATATAATTTGAAAAGTTGTGAAAAATAAAGTACCTCTGTCGTCCCATTGTTCTCCCTGTGGAAGAACCATGTCCGGATCACCTCGAAAATCTACTCCGGCATACGGAAATTCCTGGATCGAAAAAACCTGGTCCTCTAACCAGTGAAAATAATTATCAGAGAATCGAACAATCACCGCGCCCTCGTCAGGATGCCGGGCCATCACCATAACCCATCGTATCAGCTTTGGCTCCCGAGGACCCAAGATATCAACAGTGAGTTGCTGAGGGATCAGCATCGGAACTCTCTCTAAGGCAAAGCTCACAACTAGAGGCCCATATCCAAAGGTCTTCAGTTGTCCGTTCTTTGCCCTAGTCAGTTGGCTCTTCATATTAGCCGATACAGCATCACACCAGTTGAAAATGGTGCCTTGGTAACAGTCAATCGCCATCCGCATTTGGGACCCGGTGGCAATATGTAAAGCGGCTGCGCCGCAAATTCTGGTAACCGTGAAAGCTATAATCTTTAGTTCACGTAGAGAGATGTGTTTGATTTCTACGCCTTTCGCATGGTGTGCATTGGGTGTGCACCAATCTGCCCGGAGACTACCAAGGGATTGGCCACCCAGCCTAGTCCCGGCTAGATTGAGTTGCTCACCTCTATTCGGCAAGCCAGTGAGAAATTATATGTCAGAGGGCTCTATCTCGAGCTGGTGCCCTCCGATATAAAAGCATTGCTCATGAACGTTCCATCTCTCAACCAGCCATTCCAAGAATCTCACATGAGCCCTCATGCCAGGTATGGCCCAGTATTTATATAGTCTGCATGCTTTTAGGGCATCAATGGAAGGTTGATGTTCAATTGCGGCTAAATCAACGTCTTCGTGCTCTCTTTCTCTCCAATCCAACATGGTGAGTGCCCTACACACCAAGAAACAGAGATTAGAATTGATTTGGGAAATTTTAAATGGTTGTTTGTGGGGTTTGGGGTTTCAAATTCTGCCTTTCGCGGGGGACGCACCCCGCGTTTAGAACACAGAGCGTCGGGACGCAGCTGGCCTGAAGGTGGGCTGCGTCCCCCGACCCTTTTCCTGTACAGGAAAAAGTCGGGGGACGCAGGTCACCCTAAGGGCACCTGCGTACCCCGCAGAGCGCACTTTGAAACCCAAAACCCCCCAAAAATCAAAACTAAAACCTAAAACAAACTTTTAATCGGATGAAATTGAAGAGGAGGATGTTGTGAAATACTTGGAAGAGACGGCGTTCGATTCTGACGGTCGGATTTTCTGCAGCGACCACGGGAAGTTTCTTGCCAAAAGCCCTTTTTTCAACCTCAACAGTAAAATGGTAAAAATGACATGGTAAAAAGTCTTTTTATAGGTTTTTTGGATGAATTTGTTCATTTTTCACCATGGAAGGATATTTTTCAATGCATTTTTGCCTATCTTAAACTGGTATGAGTAATGTGTCGTTTTTGTGCAGGACAAAGGGATTTAGAGGGAAAATTGTCATTTTTCACGAACCAAAATATCAGAGTCATCTTTTAAGCCCTTTTCTGACTCCTAAAAAATGAAAATATTGCCGAGCGTTTCTTTTACACTCGTTAAAACGGAATTAAAAGATGGTCCCCTTATAGCTCTTTTCTGACCGGAAAATCAGGAAAAGATTGCCGGGTTTTTGTCGTTTCAAACTCGATACGGAAATAAAACGACGTGTCCTTGATCGCTTTTTACTTTTCAGGTCAGTGACACTAATTATGAAAGTACTCCTTGGTCGCAAGATCAAGTGGTTCCCCCAGGTATTATTTTATACTTTTTCGGGCTTGAGGGACACAAATCTACGAAAAAGTTCAACTTGGAGTCTTCTTAAGTTTTTCAGACTCTCTAAAATTGAAAAACGCCGAGTTTCTCCTATGCTGGGCTCGTTAAACATTTCACAGTAAAGGACCTGTTCAATTACAAACAGGAACGAACCACTCCTTCCTAGGGTTCGAATCAAAACTAGGTTGGACTCATCCGAAGGATGAGCTTATAATCAAGCATATGTTATCCTCCTCAAGCTTGTTAAAAATAAAGAGGTACTTGCTAGAAATGGTGGGGGAAAAGAGAGAAGAATGAGCCTATTTGTTATCTTTTGTCTCAGAAGAAACTTTATTACCACTCTTGGACACGAAACTTTTCATTCACCTGGGTTGGGAAATCTTTTACCTTACAGTTGATCAAACCACTTTGAAAGTCTTTAGCCGGGTTCATGGGATTAACTTTGAGTTATTCATCACCAAGCTATCTTTCGTGTCGTTATGTGTTCAAGAGGTCTGCAAGCAAAACTTTCATCTGCAAAATACTTGTCATCCATTTGACCATCCCTGAGTCAGTCCTTACAGCAACATTTCTTCAACTTGAACAATGATTTCGTGTTGTGGGCTTGCCTGCAACGAGTCACTTTCTATCGATATCAGCACTTTATCTAGAGAGATGACTTAGAAATCGTCAGTACCTTGAAGTCTGCATGCATCAATGGCAGGTTTCTCGCCTTTGACGTCAGTTTACATCATTGACTTTCGATCGAAGGATTCCGTGAAATGTTCGACATCAACTCATTCATTCACATCTCATGGATTGTACTGGGTACTTTGAGAACCATTGACATTACTAGTGGTCTCTCTCACACTTGTTAACAGTTTACATCATCGACTGGTAATCAAGTGGTTTCTACCATGTTCGACATCAACTCATTTATTCGCATGGCTAGAATTGTACCAATTCGGGAAGTAGAAATGAAGACCCTGGATCTAGTTTCCACCATCCAGGCTGCGAGGAGTTTTGTATTCATTATCTAAGTAGACTAATCATAAACAGATGGCTGCTCCCATACTGTGTCTACAAAAGTCTATGATTATGATGTACTGCAAGATCATTCCTGTATCAGAATAGTTAGTCTGTTAATTAAAGTTTTAATCTGAGTATGGGAATGCCTACCTCAGTGATGATATAATCTTATACATGTATTTTGTGTTGAAAATTGCAGGTTCTGACCAGGTTCTCCATGATTTAATCCTTGAAATGATAAAGCGCTTCACCCTTCCTAGATAATACAAAACCCTAATCTATTACAGGCTTCACACTTTAGGGGGCAATCTGTTACACTAAAAAATGTCGCCATGGCTATTTACAGTTAGTATGGCTCTATCAACAGTCATGCTATCCTCTTAGGCAAGTCTTATGCCTCTGCTCTCCATGTCAAACTCCAGAAAGAGAGAAAGTCTTTATAAATGTATTTATCTCTGGGTACGCAAGTTCTCTCAACCTTACCTGCGGGTACGCACCCAATGTTCACAAAAGTTGTGTCTTTGGACGCTCTGTATGTAAAGGGGCAGGTGCGTCCCCCTGGAAAGGTCAAAATGCGCAAGTTTCATCTTTAAAAAGTTACTTGTGGTCATTTCTAGAGCATTCTAGAAGGTTGTTCGACATGTATTGAGTGCCTCCAGATGGTTCATGTACCCCTACCAAAGAGGAACTTATCCCATCAATAAGGGAGCTATCCCATCCAAAGAGGGGATTATCCCATTGATGGTGGACCTGATTAACTTCCTCTTGAGCACTATAAATACAGGCATGGGTCCAGAAGGAAGGGAGGTTAGAAGCTATACATTTCTATGGGTAGATGCTGCTGGAATTATGACTCCCATTTAGAAGCTTGTGAGGAGAGATTGCCATCTTTTCTTGTTCTATTTGGAAGTGGGTGAGCTTTGTCAAAGTAAAGGAGAACTCTTGATGGACCCTGGGAGGGACTTGCACAACACCAAGGCTCAGGTTGTATTTGTTCCTTTTGTTACCTATTAATGCAAATGAGTCCATTCTTCTCAATAACTTGTTATTTATGAGTTGTTTCATGTACTCCTTGGTCTATGTGTTAAATATGTTTTATTCTATGAGATTATCAAGTGCTATTTAATCGTTTGATTGTTAGTGTATGCAGGTTTCAAAGTGAAGGAGGAGCTCATCCGGATCAGCGGAGCTGGACTGCTACAACAACGTTGGACTACAGGTAGGATCTAAAAACTTGATTTCCCATATAGTAAATGCATGTTTAGAGAAGGATTGCTCTTGTTTGTCTTGTTTGTCACTAGAGAGTCTTAGGCTCCTAGGGAGGTTGGTTGTGTCCGCACAATCGACTCTTTCCGCCTGACATCCTCCTTCCTCCAGTTCCCAGCTAGAGGAGTCTACATGGGCTTGCACTTCTCCATGCAAAAGTGCCTGAGTATCTCATTGGCATACTTGCCTTGAGACACAAATACTTCCCCATCTTTCTACCACACCTCCATGCCTAGAAAGTAGTGCATAAGGCCCATGTCCTTCATCTTGAACTCTCTTGCAAGTTCCTCCTTGCAAGACTGTATTAGCTAATCATCACCTGTCAAAATCATATCATCGACATAAAGAACAATGATCAATGGTTTACCTTCTACCATGATGTGGTAAAGGTTCGCATCTGCTTCACTCTTGGTGAAGCCCAAACTGGTGAAATAACTGTTAATCCCAGTGTACCAAGCACGGGGTGCTTACTTCAGCCCATACAAAGCCCTATTGAGTCGGCACACATGTGACTCACGATCGAAGGTCTCGAAAACATATGGCTGCTTAATGTACACCTCCTCCTCAATCTTCCCAATGAGGAATGTTGTCTTCACATCCATCTTGTGGATCTTCCACCCCATCTGAGCTGATAGTGCCAACATCGATCTAATCGATGAGTACCTTGCTATGGGAGCAAGAGTCTCATCGTAGTCAATCCCCTCGACATGTGAGAAACCCCGGGCACCAAACCTTGCCTTATGTTTCTCAACACTGCCATTAGTTACCTTCTTTACCTTGTAAAGCCATTTGGAACACACCACTGACTTGCCCTAAGGCCATGGGACAACATCCCACACAATGTTCTGAATGATAAGGTCATACTCCTCTACCATTGCATCAATCCAAATTGGTTGCTTCACTGCCTCCTCGAATGAAGAAGGTTCGGTATCTACACACTCCCTAACTAGGGCCATGTACCCAGTGTATCACTCGGGTGACCTCCTCTTGCAGTGCTGAGAAGATGGTTGTCCCACATTCTCCCACACATCCATCATCAACCTGTCAACTTCCCTTGAGCGTTTCCACCCATCTCTGGAAGTATCAGCATGAGTGGATGTCTCCACTCCTGGATCCTCTGCATGTGGCTGCTCTGCATCAATCTGAGGCTCCTCTTCCTTAGGAACTGAAAGTTCCTCCTCTGCATGCAACTTGAGCTCCCTCTTAAGTGACACTTGCATGGCTTTCTACTTGTCTAACTTTAGATCCCTGCGTACCACAATCCTCTGTGTGGAAGGCAGGTACACCCAATAGTTGATGGGTGTATCTGTGTACCCCACAAGTATTCCCAACTCAGCTGTTGGGTCTAGCTTGTCCCTGGCATCTTTGGTCACATGATAGTAAACTTATGATCTAAAGATTCAGAAGTGACTTACATCAGGTTGCTTCCTAGAATAGGCCTCCATAGGTGTCTTCATTCCTAGTATATGGTGCAAGCTTCTGTTCTACAAGTATACTGTTGTATTGCATGCCTCAGCCCAAAAACACAGTGGTAGGCTTTGGTCATGCAACATCGCTGGAGTTGCTCCCACAATCGACCTGTTCTTCCTTTCGGCCACCCCATTCTGCTGTGAGTTATGGGGTGTCGTCAATTCCCGTTTAATACCTTATGCAGTGCAAAAGTCTTTAAACTGTTGGGAGACATACTCTCCACCATTGTCGTTATGCAAGGCTTTTATATTCTTTCTAGATTCTTTCTCTGCCAAGGCTTTAAACTCACAATACCTCAAGAAGGTTTGATCCTTCTTTTGCATAAAGTAGATCCAACATCTATGAGAAAAATCATCAATAAAAATAACATAGTACCTTTGTTTAGTGGTGGAGGCTGTAGAGAAGGGTCCACAAACATCTGAGTGAACTCGCTCCAGGATTGCTCCAGCTCTACTGTCTCGATCTAGAAAGGAAGATTTCACATACTTACCCAAGGTACAACCTTTGCATGTAGTTGTCTGCTCAAGTTTTCCCTTGGGTAATCTGGTAGAAATCTGTTGCATGATCTTCAGGACTCCATGGTGCAAGTAGCCCAGTCTTCTATGCCATAACTCTCCAACATCTTGGCTCTACACCATCCCATCTTTGGAACTCAAAGCAGCATAGTCATCTACCTCCAGCTTGTAGAGATTCTTGACTCAAATCCCTATTCGCTTTGTCTGTCCAATACTGATATGCCTCAGGAATACCTTTCCTTTACTAAAGACTACATCATAGCCTTTATCTTCTAGCATAGCGACAGACACAAGGTTCTTCTTTAGACCTGGTACATAGTTTACATTAGTCAGGGTGAGGGGAGCTCCATGCTCCCTCTAAAACACAACCGTACCTTCACCTAAAACATGGTACTTTCCATCATAACCCATCTCGATCCTCATTTGGAGATCCTTCTCCTCCAAGGTACTGAAAAGATTCTTGTCACCTGACATGTGTAATGAAGCTCCACTGTCCAGGTACCACACACATCCCACCATGGATGAAACCATGCATGTGATAAGCGATAAATCCAGCTCAAACTGTGAGGCCAGTGCCTCACCATCAGATCCCTTCGAGGAACCCTTCTTGAATTTCTTCTATGGAAAATTCGTAGCATAATGGTCCACTTTATGACAATGAAAGCATCACACTTTTGATTTTTCAATCTTCTTCCTACCATGGGAAGAACCAGATTTGGGATGGGACACCTTCCCTTTCCCTTTCCTCACCTTACTCGCTAAGGCTAGATTTTCCTCATCATATTGCTTTGATGAGGATCCATCTCTGGTGCTTCTTCTTATTTATTCCTGCATCAGATCCAACCAAAGTCGTTCCCAATTTGGCAGTTTTTCTCTTCCATTAACCGAGCCTTGGTAGCTATGCCAACTCTTAGGAAGACCGAGGAGTGCAAGACTCACCATGTCATCATCAGTGGTCGTGATCTCTACACTTCCAAGCTCATCCCTGCAGGTGGTGAGCTTGTTCAGATATGTAGAGATTGTGTCGCCCTTTTCACACTTGATTATATGAAGCTTGTCTTTCAGCGCCAGCTTCCTCTGATCGTTATTGTTTTGATATAAATATTTCAATGTTTTCCACATCGAAAATGGTGTCTCCTTCCCATGGAGGCTCGAGACAATGTGGTCTCGAACTCCTTCCAAGAGGATTCTCCTTGCTCTAGCCACACATTTCTTCCATTCCACCAGTTGAGTGGACTTCTTGATCAATGACGTCCTTTAGACCATTATCCTCTAATACTGCCTCCATGTGATCCTTCCAGGCTATATAATTTGATTTGCCATCAAGGGCATACTTGATTCTTAAACCACTGAATCCCATTGGTGAAATAAAGATGTGATAAGAACTCGATTTCTATATTCAGGAACCACAACCTTCGAACTCCTCCTTGTATACTTTTCTTCGCCTTGATCACCTATGCTCCGATACCATGTAGAAATTCCCTCTGTAGATCAACAGATTATGCAATAGACTAAAACACAATAGAAGATCTAATTCTACAACACTTTGCAGAAGCTTAATCGATTTGAGCAAGATCAAGAGAACACATATAACTGAGAATGAGAAATCAATCACATATAACAAAGAATAAATAACCTGGGGAAAGCCTCAGCCTAAAACCCCAACTCTGTATTATCATACAAGTGGAAATCTTGTTCAAGTTACAAAAAGAACTAGCTCTCAAGCTATCCTGATCTCTCTGCAATCAAACAATACAGCTCACAGACTGAATAGACATTGTATATGTCCTCCTCAAGCCCTCCAAGCCTCCTATTTCCTTGCGTAGTTTTTCTTGGGGTCCAATGAAGCCACATGTGTGAATTGGCCTCATCACACTCACAAAACCTAAAGAAGTAACTGTGCAATCCTCAAGGAAAGAATTCCTTCTGCATGCAAGGAATATTCACAATGGAATATTCTAGCAACTAATAGTACACTGCCCCTCCATCTGATTTCAACTGGGTCTTTGTTTGAACTGACATGCATGAGTTATTTATGAGAGAATACTCAGTTATCTGAAGTGCAGTAGTTACATGCATGCAAGCATTAACTAACTGAACTTACATTAATTCAACAAATTGTTTGAATTAATCTAAGCGGACTTGACTCAGTTAACTAAGTCAGCTAATTACAAATCAATATTATAGCTCATCCTTATCTCTTTAACTGATGGATAAATTCCTCAATTAATGGAGAAACTATTGCATGTCCCCACATAGACTTCATGTTTTATTTTCCTTAACTAATTAACTCAAGATGAATTAATTAATTATTTTACAAACAACTGCTAAGATCAAATTCGAATTTTACTTCACTATTTTAGTTCAGGGACTAACTAAAATAGGAAGGTATCCTGAAATGCTATTCATAGAATGCTATTTTTAGCACTTCCATTTTTCATTCCTTATAGCTATGTTCAACACTGGTTGAAATGATATTTATAGCAGTGCTATTTTTAGCATTTCTCGTTGCTATTTTCAACAATGGTGTGCTATATGCCAGGTAGCTGGGAAGCATGCGACCAACAATTGTCATTTGCTACAGAAATTCGTACAGACACCACAATAGCTCTTCTACAACTTCTATTAGTCGGTGGGTCATGACGAGCGCAATTTTCGTAGTTATGAATTAATGATGGACAAGACACCTGCATACAGGGTGCAGGCTAAAACACAGCCTCCGGACATAGGCTCTGAGGGATCGTGAGGTGAGTATCAGGGGTGCGGTCGAGGTTGAGGTCGAGGAGGACCTGGTAGAGGTCAATGGTAGCTTATTTGTTACAATTATGGAGGACCAGGGCACTATGTGAGAGACTTCCCAACGTGGCTATCGTGCCACTATTGTACTCAGTTTGACCATGTAATGAAGCTTTCCCTATATTGTTGGTTAAGATTCAGGAAAAGGGGGCGTAGTCTCTGCAGCCAACATAGAACATCCAGATGATTAGGTTGGAGCCTCGCAAGGAAGACCCTAAGGTAAAAATTATGCTATGAAGTGGAACAACGACTGGTGACAATAAAGAGAAGCAGCCTGAAGAAGGTGAGTGGGTTCACAAAGCACCCGAAAGGAGACTGGGTTTGATCTGGAGCACACAAAAGAAACATTTATGGAAGCAAAGAAAAGCTTTGTTGAGGCCTCTACCTCAGGAATCCAGGAGAAGCCAGTCGAAGAGATGGACCCATCCATGATTATCATGTTCTTGGAAACCTGTATGAAACTACTCCACGATACTGATATTGTGAAGGGACTGCAGGAATTGATCAATTAGTGCGTTGGGAAGCACAATGCTACTAGTGAGCCACACGTAGTCAAAAAACTTGATAAGCATCAAACAAGAATTGGACATGAGATGAGACTCACTATGCAGATAGGGGAATACGAAATGGACCAGGTCATCTTTGACCTGGGGTCCAACGTGAATGTTTTACTGAAACAAACGTGGGAAAGAATGGGGATACCTATGCTCTAGTGGTCTCAAATCCAGTTAAGGATGGAAAATCAACAGAAAATCATCCCAATGGGGAGGCTGTATGGGGTAACTGTTGACATCAAAGGCACAAGCGCACTGGAAGATTTTGAAGTAATAAATATTGTGGATGATAGCAATGCCTACCCTGCGCTCCTTGGGATCGATTGGGCCACTAACATGAATGGGGTAATCAATCTGAAGAAGCAAAACATGATATTTGAAAAGAAATTTCTCCACATAGTGGTACCACTGGATCCTGCAGAAGGACCGTGCTATATGGAAGCAATCCACGATTATGAAAGTGATGACGATTTGGACCATATATATAACATAACTGTGCGAGATCAAGATTGGGTGAATCCAACAATGGATGGTCATATTGCATGGGACCGTGAAAGTTCCTGCACGTCAGACTCAGATGAAGAATTAGAGCACTGGCAGAATCGATTACATGAAGTATCTACGTTGCGTTGTAATATGATGACTAAGTCACTGCGCTATGTGTCGTTAGAAGTAAGGAATCTTCCTTCTTATGATGGGTTGAATGTTGTGGATATATTTTTGGATGCATTTGAAAGAGAAGTGTTGGAGAAGCATCGCTTCCAGGCCTTGGATTGGGTGCTTCGTGCTATGCTTGCAAGATGGTTGGGTATGCACAAAGGTAGTTTTGATGACTTTCATGAATATAGAAGGCTGATGATGATAAGTTTTGGCCACCCAAAGGTACGACTGACAGAAAGATATGATAGTAGGAATGATCTGCGCAATAATTTGGCCAAATGGAAGGATGTATATGGAGCGAAGCCTCAGCTGGAGTGGGTTCACCTGTTTTGTCATACTTTGGATGTTATATCAATGAATTGGTATTTAGAGACAAAACTTTGTCATGGCATTGAAGAATGGGATTTTTTACGCCAAGGATTTCTGATGACGTTCAGTTTTGAGGATGGGTTTGAATCCATTGATGAAGTGTTGCAGGAGGTTAAGGCAGCCATCTTTAGGATACTGTAGGATCCAGTAGACCTGATTCAACCTAACTAGACTACCTAGCCAAGCCATGAGCTGGAGTGTTACAATGTAATAGAAGAGGAAGAAGATGAAGATCCGAGAAAGATTAATATCCCGAAGACTGAAGGACCACAGATAGAAATTCCATACATAACTAAGCTGCTCAAAACCAAGCAAGTGAACATTGGCACGGAGGTAGAACCGAAGTTTGCAAGCACTGGGGACTATTGGGATGACGTGACAATAGATAAGGTTGCCGAACTGCTCCGCGAATATCAGGATTTGTTCCCCATGAATTTTTCTGACCTGAAAGGAATAATAGGGGACCTAGGTGTCATGAAGATCACCCTCCAACCAGACGTGAAACCTGTGAAACAAAGACCTTACCGCCTCAATCTGAAGTATAAAGAAAGGGTCCACGTTGAGTTAGATAAGATGCTCACAACAGGTATTATTGAACCAGTGGAAGAATCTGATTGGGTAAGCCCAATAGTGGTTTAGGAAAAGAGTAGAAGGAAGAAATAAGGATATGCGTAGACCTACATAAATTGAATGATGCTTGCGTGCATGATCCCTTCCCAACCCCGTTCACCGATGAAGTCTTGGATAATATTGGTGGCCAAGAAGCATATTCGTTCACTGATGGGTTCTCTGGGTACCATCAAATCAATATCGCGTCGGAGGACAGAAGTAAGACAACTTTCGCGACTAAATGGGGATGCTTCCAATATACGGTGATTCCTTTTGGGCTAAAGAATGTGCCAACGATTTTTTCACACGTAGTCATTGAGGCATTCAAAGATTTCATTTATAAATTTCTAGAAGTATACTTTGATGATTGGACAGTGTTCGGGCTGGGAAAGCGCCATGTGGCAAGTCTGCACTTGATGCTAGATACATGTAGGAGATCCCAGATCACGCTCAATCTAAAGAAATTTTTGTTCTATGTCCCTTTTGGGATCTTGCTGGGTCATGTGGTATGCAGATAGTGATTGATGGTAGACCCCATGAAGATCGTGGTGATAATCAACTTGAAGGCACCAAGGAGTGTAAAAAAGTTGCACGCAACTTTGGGGCATACCAGATACTATAGGAAGTTCATCAATAGCTATGCTCAGATCACTGTGCCTATGGAGAAATTGTTGAAAAAGGATGCTACGTTCTGTTGGAATGATGAACGTGAAAAGAGCTTGGGTGTGCTAAAATAAAAAATGGTCACCGCACCGATACTAGTCTTCCCGGATTGCAAGAAGGAATTTCATGTGCATGTGGATGCGTCATGTATTGTGATGGGAGTCATACTGACACAAGAGAGTGAGGGAGAATTGGATCATCCTATAGTGTTCGTAAGTAGGAAGTTTTCTAAAGTGGAGAAAAATTATTCTACGATAGAGCGTGAAGACTTAGCTATGGTGTACACACTCTAGAAGTTCAGGAACTATTTGTTGGGCATACATTTTAAAATATATATGGATCATTCCGCATTGAAGTACCTAGTCAACAAGCCTGTGTTGGGGGGGGGGGGATATGTAGGTGGCTTCTATTGTTCCAGGAGTATGACTTCGAAGTTATTGTGCAGCCCAGACGACTGAATGCTAGACCGGATCATCTGTCACACATTGAAATAGGGGAGGAGCCTACTAATCTAGAGGAAGTGCTACCTGACGCACAGACCTTTGTAGTGTGCATCATGTATAGTCACTTTGAACATATTATCCACTTCCTGATGACAAGAATGGCTCTGGAAGGTTATACAGGTCAATAGTAGAATGAATTGGTAGTACGTGTGAAAAACTTTTCTATCATTGTAGGGAACTTGTATAAAATGGGTCAGATGAAATACTACGATGTTATGTATGCAAATTTGAGCTAAACAACATCCTTGATGAGGCTCATGGAGGAACCGCAGGAGGAAATTATGTAGGTAAAGCAACAACACAGAAGATTCTACGCGCTGGGTTGTGATGGCTGACCCTGCATAATGATTCAAAGGCGTATTGTAGGGCATGTGATGCATACCAAAGGACTCGTAGACCCTCGTTAAGAGTTGAGCTGCTGTTGAATCCGTAGATCTTGTTGCAACCCTTCAAGAAGTGGGTGATTAACTTTATGGGTCCAATCTAGCATCCTGGAAAGAAGACAGGTGCATGATACATCATCACCGCGAATGAGTATTTGACCAAATGGGAGGAGGAACAGCCTGTGAAGGATTTCACAGGCGTGACAGTAGCAAAATTTATTTTTTATTATTGTCCTGATGATATTTGGGTGTCCAAATATTTTGATGAGCGATCGCGGTACACACTTTCTTAACTAAATAATCAACATGTCGACAGAGGAATTTCAGGTGTATCATCAGAAAGTATTCCTTATCATTTGTAGGCTAATGGGATGGTGGAAGCATTCCATAAGATACTGAAGAGTGCACTGATGAAGGTTTGCAATGCTCAGCCAAATGACTGGGATGTGCCCATACTCGTGGTGCTATGGGCTTATAGAACGACTTGCAAGAAGCTGATAGGACAAACGCCTTTCAGACTGTTTTATGGGGTAGAGGTTATAATGATGATGGAATACATTGTAGCTAGTTTGCGTATAGTAGCATTCATAGCAATGGCGGATCGCGGAGCCCTGGAAGAGAGGATCGTGTAGCTAGCAAATCTTGAGGAAGACCGATTTCTAGCTGGATTTCATCAAAAAGTTCAAAAGGAGTGCTAAAAAGCATGGCACAATCGACACATCAAACTACACACGTTTAAGGTAAATGACCTGATTTTGTTATTAGACAGTAAGTTCGATAAATTTCCAGGGAAATTTAGGATGCACTGGTTGGTAAAATTGAATGGTGAATCATTTCCCTTGACAGGTGAATGGCAACCGATTGAAGCCATACACCAGCAATCCAGCTAGATGACTACATGATGGAAGCACAATCTTAGCACTCCAGGCAGCTAAAAGGAGGCGTGGGACTATAAACTACACTCCCCAGTTTGGGGAGCTACGCGGTTGGGGAACTGCACGGAACAGAGAAATGTCATAGTATCAGCAGATACTTGCAGGGTCACTAGAAAGTGACCGTTACAGTCAATGTTCATGATTTGGCAATGAAAAAACAGTCAAATGGAGTGGGGGGGTGGCATTTAAGTTAGAATTTATGGGCCAAATCCTTGAAAATCTACCGCCAATCTATCATTAATGAACCAATTGTGGGGGGAACGGTCAAATTTGAATTTGAAAATGCTTATAAATTACAAAGGGTTTTCCAGTGGACAACACTTCGCATTTTGAGCATTGAGGTGTTGAGCTCTCTGGCACGCATGCATCGTGAAAACATCGAAGCTCTTATAGCGAGTTCAACGTTTGAGAACTTGCCAAGGGAGACGTAGGAGTTGTTGAATAACATCATGTCGAGGCCGGCGGAGACTGTAAATGTTGGGGAATAAATGACAACCGAAGGAGTTGTTCCAGAGGTAGCCATGGCAGCTGAGGGAGCTGTCCCGGAAGTTGGAAGCATAGAGGTACCAGCAGAAGTACCTAGATACCCCAAAACAACAAGGTCAAGGCCTACACTGACCCAAGAGGGTCCAAAAGAAAAGAAGGACAAGCCTAAAATTCATCCCCCAGTGCACGCATCACCTAGGAAGCACCCACAGACAGGAAAACTCACCACGCAAGAAAATGCCAAGGTGATTGACCTAGAGCTTGAAGCTGAGGCTGAAGAACTCCATGTGGGCATGGAAAATTTTGATATGGAGGGGGCGGAGGACGTTGATGTGGATGGGCCTGACCCCATTTCTAAGCTACCTAAGTACATTCCTTCGTGCAGGGGCAAAATTAAGGTGCCAAAAGATATTGACGAGAGTAAGGTCACCCTGCACGTACCCCTACTGCTAGACCAAATTGTCTTTGAGGGATTGCGCTTGGGGCATTTCCCCCTTCTAAAATTGGAAGACTGGGATTTAACTAACACGGATCGTTTCCCTCACTTAGCGATAGACCAACTTATGCACCGTGTATTCCACCAAAACACTGGAGTGACTGCTTTGGAGCCAAAGAAGTGGCTGAAAGGCATGGACAAGGCAGGCCTGCTAAACCTGCTATGGGTGCCACATTACAATCGCACACCCATCATGCTGACCATGATCAAGTAGCTACTGTGCTTGGTGCACGATGGGTGTCTGTGGCTGGAGAAGCCGATACCCATCACTGATATGCTGATCCATGCCCTTGCTCAGGCGATGAACAAAAAATTCAAGCTAGCTAAGAAGCCACATGGTTATGCCATCAAAAGTATCTCTAACCTCGTGGTCAAAGTGGTGACGCAAATTTTGGCAGGAAAGGTCATGCGAAAGTGTCGGCTGATGAAGTGCCGACACCAGTGATAGCCTTGGCAGCCCAGTCCACAGAGCGCGTACACTTTAACTGGGCACGCTACCTCTGTGGTGAGTTCCTAGTGAACTACCATGAGGCGCAAGATCATAGGAATACATTCCACTATGCATGGTTGCTACTGTCCATAGTGCTGGTTGCATGGGAGTTGCCCAAGGATAGCCAATTTCCTCCAATCACGCCACACCTACCAGAAGCAATGAACTTCGCTTCGCTGTGGGTGACAAAGGATCCTCAGTGAATAAAGGACAGCAAGATCTTCTCGATCTTGATGGAGATGAGCATCCATATGGCCATCAACCGCAAGCCGCGGTTGTCACCATCACATTTTGATAAGCTGCAGGAGTACATGGAGTTCAAGGCCGACTTCCACAACATCTCAATACGTGCGTGAAAGGACCCTGAATGGAAGTGGCATGACCTGCCATAATTGGCCACAAATGACAAGATTGCAGTGGTCCTCAGCCGCTGGCCGGAAGATTGGCGCACTACCTTGGACTTGACAGCAGGATCTAGCAAGTTCGCTACACATCAAAAGAAGGAAGAAGCCAAGCTGAAGATGGACCAATTGGCCGCAAAGAGAAGAAAGGAGGCTGAGGATAAGGCCAAGGCAGAGCGTGCTACCGCGAAGTAGACGGGTGGGCAAGCAAAGGAAGAGGAGCGCGACCCTGACCGGAGCCAAATGTCACTGTCCTCGGAGACAGAGGAAGAGGACGAACAGACAGAGCAAGGGGGATCAGACCCAAAGATGATTTTGTTCCGCATTAAGCGCAATCGAGATCTAGAAAAAGTAGGGCTGCGGAAGAAATACAAGGCTAGCAAAACATCTCCGGACCCAATTACCTTAATGGAGGGGGACTTGAATGAGATAAGTGATATGGTAAGGGACGCCACCACGGAAATGCTATAGTAGTTCGAGCAGTAGCAATAATAGGCTTTGGGTGTTATTCAGACGAGTTTGCGTGAGCCGCAGATCCATGCATCATAGGCACAAACCAGTGTGGTGTCAACCAACTTGGCACCCGGCACCTCAGAAGCCATAGGGATGTTGTGCACATAGGACCCCCGAGAAATAGTGCTACCGGTTGGAGCGCTTACTAGAGAGACAGAGGTTGATAGGCCCGCTATTAGCACCATCAAGGGAGTTGGACTTAACTTATCCGTGCTTCCCAGTAAGGTGCTTCACCTTTTGTAGGAGGGAGTGATTGTGGAACTGTGGGCCCATGAACAATGCACGTTACAGGTAATTAGCGAGCAGAAGGTCAACAATGCCCAGATGGTTGTACAACAAGACTCCACCATTGACCACGTGAAAGAACTTACAAATAAGAATCAGTGCCTGGTCACGGTCATGGCTGAGACATGCAGGTATGTCCTGGAGTTGGACATTCTCGAGGTTGAACTAGTAGATATGCAGGTTCGAAATCTTGCTGCTAGAGTGCATGATGCACGCACAGAATTGGCAAAGGTTTGGTTGGAACTGAACCTCAAAATAGTAGAGTTGCAGTTGTGGGCTCAGCCTTCCACTCCGCCAGATATCAGAGAACATCGCGAGTCCACTGTGAAAGACATTGTAGCAGCAGTGGATAGCGTAGTGAAGGACTGCACGACACTATTCGATCAGTCACTCGAGGTGGTCACCAGTGTGCAAGAATACCCCACTATGAAAAGGATGGAAACAGATGCACGGGAGCTACAACAGTGCTACAATGAAGTTAAAGCAATGACGCGCACCATCGCCATCACACAAAGGCTAGAAAAGCTGCAGGAGGCCAAGGCCTTAAAAGAACATGTAGATGCAACTCAGCACAAGGAAGTAGTGTTGAAGGCATGCTTAAACCCTTGGCTTGATGAGGCCTATTTGATCATGTCCACTATTGAAGGGAAGCTGGCTGGTTTGCAGGTGACTCAGTAAAAGATACAAGCAGACAGTGCAGGGCCAGTGACAGAGTGACTTGTTAAGGAGATGGCGCAGGCGACCTCACAGTGTGCTGGTCATGTTGCAGTAGTCCAAGTAGAGTTGGGAGGTCTTTGCGACAAGATCTCCAGGCCGGCCGAGTGACTCGAGGATGAGTGACCATGTTTGTGTTGGGGGTTTGTTGGGAACGGGTCTCCTGGGGTCAATTTTGGGGTTAAAAACCCAAGTTTTGGGGTAGAAGGCCGGAATTTTGTATAAAGAAATGTAAAGTCTTCACATTTTTTGGTCGCGGAGCGCAAATATATCAAGATTCAAAAATGGTTTCTGCCCTTAGTCTAGATAACTTGTGTTAGCTTTAGAGATCTTCCATTGGTTCACAAACCATGGGATTGTATAAAAAGGAGGTCTTAGAGGAGTCTAAGGCAGTAAGTTAAGTGGGGGTCATTGACGAGTCTGTAAAAGAGCTAAGAGCGAGAGTCTTAGCATAGGAAAGAGGCTCTGTAGTTGAGTCCATAGAGGCATAGGGTGGAAGTCTGCAGCTGAGTGCGCAGACCCCTGCAGCGGTGTGCACATGGTAGTTTTAGTCTGTACAAAAGATCTGGATCATTAATAAAGAGAAGTATTCTGAAGTTACTGTGTATTTTACTTCCATCATTTGCATGCGATTATGTTATGTTAAAGCACTAGGTTTATGTTTTACTGCTAATTTAATGCAAGAATCTATATGTTTCCATATGTTATAAGAACGCAAGTAGAATATATGTTTATGCGAAGATAATCTTAATTGCATGATAGAATTAGCAAGTACTTCGAATAATTCGAGCAATCGTGCAATAGAAGGGCCCATAGAGGCACATAAGTGCTTAAATCACTTGCTAGGGTTGCACGAAGGGCGATTGCAGACCTTCGCGAAGGTTCTTAAGGGTGAATAAAGAAGTACATTGATAAGCCCTAAAGGCTTATTGATCTGCCTGAAGGCAGAGTTAAGGTAGGAAACCAACGTCACAGTCATCTCAGGGTGTGGAAACTTGGTTCCTGCATCCCTCCATACTGATTCGGGTAAGACTTCAATCTGCGCTCCACGGATTGATGCTGAAAGGGCCTGTAGTGTAGGATTTGCTTGGTTGACTAAAGCTAAACTTGGGTCAGGGCCCATCAAGCCAACATATGCCTATTCCATTGGCCTTAGCTTTGATACCATGTTGAGAAATCCTTAGGGAATCATTAAGATATTTGTTAACTTTATTTCTCTTTACATGAAAATTCCTATTCCTTGTTAAAAAATTCAAAATCTAAACCACCATCTTCATTGACTTTGGAATCGAATCAGAGGGACTTGTTTTTAAAATAAAACAAGATTTATTTCCTGTAATTTGTCATCGTGATAGATAAAATTAAAGGAAGAGTTGCACATTCTAGGAAAACCCTCAAATATAACCATATCACTCTGTTCTTCTTGGCCATCAAACAAACTTCCCTTTGTACACTTGTACCTTTCCCTTTCATGGTATTGTAAGGAAATGTGAAGGCATCTTCCTTTATTTCACACTACAAATCATGGTTGTCCATGAATTTGTCATGAAGATTTCCTACGCATGAAATGATCAATTAAGGATTCTTTTTTAATTCTACAGTTTCTTATTTATCATTTCTTTGTCATCCTCAAATGAAGAGTTGGAAATAGTAGCAGTAGCATAATCTTCTTCAAACATGAATCTAGGGGCTTCTCCCTTCATATCTAGGCTAGAAAATACTTAAATATTGGTTTGATCATATTTAAGAGTTCCTCCTACATCTTGTTCAATTAGCCTTTGTTCATCCAAAAATTTCCCGATCTCTTGAATAATGGGAATTCATTGTTTAGGAAAAAAGTCCCAATGTGTGCAGAATGCTTGAATAAAATATGAAAATGATGGAAATATTTTCTTTCCAGGGTTACTATACAAATTCCTTGAATTTTTGTTCAAACTTACTGCAAAAAAATTCATTGAAATGTCTTCATTAAAGAGTCGGTTGTTGTTGTTAAATTTGATAAATGCAAAGAGATGCTATGTGACTGAATCAATTTACCCATGGTATCTTGAAATTTCTTCTACATATATCATAGGATATTCATGAGTAAATCCTTGGGTCTTTTAGAGATAAATCAGAGCATACCATTTGCATATCCATGGGGGGGCATTCCATGGTGGAAGACTATTATGTGGAATTTTTATGATTGCGAACAAAGGTGAATTCCCTAGGTCTAGTGGTCTGACCTAAAACAATAGAAGATATAAAGCATGAATTTATCCTTAGAGAAATTAGAGAATGGGAAAGAAACCTGTTGGACACCTAATCCTCTAAGGGTTGGTGTGGAAGCTAAACAACCAAAGGGAGTCCAAGAGAGCACTTGGAATATGAATCCAAGGGTCACTTCATGTACTATAAATGTATATCATTGTCAATAATAGATGTACTCTCATGCTTATCATTCATACTTTGTTCCTACCATGTATGTGTTTAACATCGTATCAGACCATAGGTTAGGCCTTGGCATTTTGAGAGATTCACAGTGCTACATTCTTTCTAGAATTTGTATGTCATTTTCCTATTTATAGAAATATTCTAATGATGCTCTGCTACACCTGGGCACTTCTGCTCTTCGACGACTTAGCACTGACTTGTTCCTAGAACTGTTATTGTACCTTCCACTAGACCTGCTATTATATACCTGAGTTTCTGGTATAATTACCCCATTGATGTACTTATCTCCTCCATACTCCTTATTTATAGGATCAATATATGAATCAGGTAACACCCAAACAATTCCCGACAAGCCCTTCATTTTTTCAGAGAGTTCCTATGATATCTGGGCCTGAAACCCCATATAGGTTGTTGTAGACAAAGCATAGATCCATTTTTTAGCTTCCTCTTCACTTCCAACCACCTTCACCAAGGTTTTTATAAACGTATCAATCTTTTCCTCGCGGGTGGGCTGAGGATCAGGAAATTCCATTGTAATAAGCCAGTGCTCGTAGTCGCAGCCTTCGAAAAGAATAGTAGTGTCTCCTCACTTGTTGTCCGAGTCTACAGGGGAGAAAACTGGTCCATAAGTTGAAACCCTCTGACGTCCTATAAGACATTGTGATAGTGGCGACGACAAGATGAAACCAGTTAAGTGGCCTTCAACGGAGAAGGCTACTGGTACCAAGCGGGAAGAAGGTTGAGCCCTGCTAAATGTTGTTGTAGAGAAGGCCCTCGCCAGGGTTACACCATGACGGAGATGAACTGCTAGTGTCGCCATGTCTTTTACTGAATCATTCTTGGACCAACATTGTCACCCATTGGATTTTGCAGCATAGTGTTAAGCACTTTGGATGTGGAGGGAAAGCCAATATTTTTGTGTATATGGTACTAATTACCCCTAATATGAGTGAGATCAAAAGGCTAGAAGAGGGAAATTTTGTAGGAATGATATGATCCAGTCACAAGGAGCTCTAAATTTCTTCAAGAATATTCATCATCAACTATAAATCAACTTTGATTCTCAATCGCCTTCCAACTCATTTGTGATACGATGTGGCTAAGGACGAAATAGGGCAGGTGTCCCTTCGAAGCAACTCTTGACCATTGAGGTGGATCTGTTGTGACTGTTTGTTGATATTCTGTTTTCAAATACCTTCATTCATAACTTGATCATTATTGTTTGAGCTGTTAGTATTTTTTGGCCTCCCTTATTCTTTTGCACAACCTTATCCGGAGATTGTCATATGTCATCGACCATGGGGAGAGTTTGATTTGAACAATGACTACTTTAGCATATTAGACGCTGTGAGTCAGAGCAACATTGAAGTTATGAATGTGTTGGGGTCGAAATCCTAGAGGTGCGTTAAATATCTATTGCTTACAGTGCTTGGCTCATCTCCTTCTCTGTGCATTGATTAAAACCTCATCATATGTGTGCTGGTCCATTCATATGCCTCTATTGGTAGTTCATATGTGAGTATATATGATATATGCATTATTACTCTCTGCGTTGAAGTTTGTGCCTAGTTTCAGCATTGAATATATTGTATGTTGATCGAGCTCTCCATATGCCTTGGTCTATATTTGTGCATTGAAGATGAGATGAATTATATGGGTCTATAGTTGTGATCAGTTTTAAGTGTAATTTTGACAATCATTAGACCTTGGGAAGAGCTTGTCCATAACAGGCACAGAATAGGTCTTGGATATGATAATGAGGTTTCCTTTCATATTCCAGATTACTCAAAGCCCATTCAGTTTCAGAGTATTGAATTCCTATAGGTTTTAACCCTGTACATAAATTACCTACATACAAATTCTAAAACACAGAAAATAAACAATGCGAGAGCATAAAACATAAAATACATATACACAGAGATTTCCCCTGGATCCCGAAACTGGGACTACCAGCTTGATTTTTCATTATGTTCCTTTAAATTTTACAATACATATTTATACATGCCGAAGCATCCAATACAATGGATCGAAAAACATCATGTCCAAAACCATGGACCGAAAACCATCGCGTCTAAAACCATGTGTTAAAATCATGCACAAAACCATAGGTGGGTCCACCCAACCTAACATAGGGTTCAAAACAACCCTCAAACCCCCTCTGACCCCCACCCACCCCGCTATGCAATCGGAGCAATGAAGGGGGGGCTCCGTCCCCCCTCTAACCCCCAGTTAACTACGTGGGCTACTCATGGAAAGAATATAACACAACTCAACATTCTCCCACTTGTTGTTTTCTTTCCATAGGGGGCCACAAGAGAGTTTAGTCATTTATCCAGCCCTGCAATGCCCATTGTTTCTCTACACCAAGAGAACTTCTCAGAGCTCACAGATTTTGTCAATGCATTTGCAGTATTCTTCAAAGTGTCCATCTTTACCAGCGACACCTTTTTGTCTTCTATCATATCCCTCACAAAGTGATATTGAACATTGATGTGCTTTGTCTTTGAATGATATGCAGGGTTCTTTGCCAAGAAAATTGCACTTTGGCTGTCATAGTCAATCATTATAGCTCCCTGTACTAACCCCATACTTGAACAGAATCTCTGCAACTGAAATGCTTCCTTTCTTGCATGAGTGGCTGCCATGTGTTCTGCCTCTGTAGTTGATAGTGCCCCTACAAATTATTTCTTACTCATCCAACTAGTTTCACCTCCAAATAGGTTAAACACATACCCACTTGTAGATCTTCTCTGATCCATATCTCCAGCCCAGTCTGCATTAACAAAGCCACGAATATCCAACACTCTGTCCAATCCTAGTCTTTCTTGGTAGCACAAACCATAATCACTAGTGCCACGCAAATACCTAAAAACTCGATTCGCTGCTGTCCAGTGCTCCTTCCCTGGTTTTGACATAAACCTGCTCAATACTCCCACTGCATGTGCAATGTCTGGTCTAGTACAGACCATTTCATACATCAGGCTACCGGCTGCATTTGCATATGGAACACGGGACATGTCCTCTTCCTCTTCTTGTGTCTTAGGACACTGTTCAGCAGATAACCTCACACCTACAGGAATAGGAACCTTCACTGATTTACTATCCTGCATATTAAACCTCTGCAGTATTGTCTCGACATACTTCCTTTGGTTTAACCAAATCTTCCTCTTTGCCCGGTCTCTTTTAATTTCCATGCCCAAAATATAGTTTGCAGCACCAAGATCTTTCATGTCAAATTTGGAGGACAATTGGGTCTTCAAATCCTAGATAATTTCTTTGTCATTTCCAACCAGCAACATGTCATCCACATACAATACCAGATAAATAACATGGTCACCAATTAATTTAAAATACACACAGTGATCTGCTTTTCTTCTGGTGAAGCCAAGTCCCCGTATAAATGTATCAAATTTCTGATACCACATACTTAGCGGTTGTTTTAACTCATACAAAGACGTCTTTAACTTGCATACCATTTCTTTCTTACTCTTCACCGCAAAACCTTCAGGTTGTTTCATGTAGATCTCCTATTCCAAATCTCCGTGAAGAAATGTTGTCTTCACATCCATCTGTTCTACCTCAAAATCAAAAGCAGCAGTAACAGATAAAAGTAATCTACTAGAAGCTACCTTGGCAATAGGAGAGAAAATATCACCAAAATCAATTTTCTGCACCTAGGAATAAACTTTGCTAACAACCGAGATTTGTATTTCTCCACCTTTCCTTCTACATTTGTCTTCTTCTTGAACACCCATTTGTTGCCAATGGGTTTCCTTCTAGCTGGTAACTCCACTAGATGCCAAGCCTCATTTTTGTGCAAAGATGCCATTTCATCAACCATGGCCTCTTTCTAGAGTTTTCCATCCTCTGAATCTACTGCTTCCTTCATAGTTATGGGATCATCATCAATAACAGATAAAGCACAATTTGAACAGAAAGTAGATGGACTATACCTTTCTGGCTGTCTTCTTTCTCGAACTGATCTTCTCACACCCGGAGTTTGTGGCTCTTCATCTTCTAATTCCTCCTCTGCTGTAGAGTCTGATTCTTCCTCCTTAAGCTCAAACTCTAACTTCACAGGTTCCTTTGGTTGGACTTCGTGTTTAATAACATCTTTCACCTCTCTTAACACCACATCTCGGCTGTACACAACCTTCCTTGTTACTGGGTTCCAAAGCTTATAACCCTTTAAACCATCCTTATACCCAATAAAGATGAACTTTTCAGATTTACTATCCAACTTGGTTCTTTTCTCCTTTGGAACATGTACATATGCATCACATCCAAATACCCTCAGATGTGAAGAGATGGTTTCTTACCAATCCGCACCTCTTGTGGAGTCTTATCCTCCTACGCTGATGAAGGTGATCTGTTGACCAGGTAACATGTTGTCTCCACCGCCTCTGTCCAGAATTCCTATCCTAATCCGGCACCACTAAGCATGCTTCTTGCCCTTTCCATTAACGTCTTGTTCATTCTTTCTACAACTCTATTTTGCTGAGGTGTATATGGAGTAGTCTTCTACCGTGCTATACCACACTTCTTATAGAATTCTTCAAATTCCTTACTGCAAAACTCTCCACCGTTATCTGTCCTGAGCACCTTTATCTTCTTCTCTGTTTGGTTTCCAACCAGAGCCTTAAATTCTTTAAACCCATCAAGGACTTCAGATTTCTTCTTAAGGAAATATATCCATGCATTCCTTGAGAAGTCAGCTATAAAAGATACATAGTACATAGACTTACCCAGTGATGGAACCTTCATAGGTCCAAACACATCACTGTGCCCAAGCTCTAATATCTGTTTCGCCCTCTTACCAGCAAAGGGGAAACTCACTCGATTATGCTTCCCATATACACAATTGTCACAGAAATCAAGATCCAGAGATCTATTACTCATACCTTCTACCATATCTTTACCATAAAGTATTCGAAGGCCCTTCTATCCAATAAGTCTAAGCCTTTGATGCCACGTCATGGTCTTCTGTCCAGAGACCACTAGATTTTTTGCTCCACTTTCGGGAACCATAGAACTATTGCACACATGAATAATAGTGCTACCTTGCAGCTTGTACAGAGTTCCAATCCAAACTCCCCGCATCAATACTAGTTCTCCCTGAACCATTTTGCAGGTATACTTCTCAAACACTGTTTTTACACCTGCATCATCCAACTTGCTTACAGAAACCAGATTTCTGGCTAATGGAGGAATATGCAGAACGCCCATAAGTGTTCTAACCCTTCCACCTTGCAACTTAAACTTTAATTTTCCATGACCAATGATTCTATCCTTCTTTTCATCCCCTAAGAAGACATCACCACCATCATATTTCTCATACTGGTAGAACCACTCTCTATGGGGAGTGAAGTGAAAGGATGCACCTGAGTCAATCAACCATGCCTCATGATCTACATGTGTACTTGAAGAAGCTAAGTACACATCCCCACCTTCATCTGAGATGGTTTTCACCTCTGCAGAAGGAGCATCATCAGATCCCTTTCCTTTTTCAGGAGCTTTAGATTTATAATCCCTTTTGTAGTGCCCTTCATTTCCGCATTTCTAGCACACCACCTTTACAGGTTTTCCTGGAGATTTAGATCTCCCTCTGGATTTAGATCTCCCACTGGATGACTTATTTTTGTTTCTGTTCTGGGACCATCCTCGTATAGACAAGGCATCACCATTCTGGCTCTCCATATCTTTCCGTCTCATCTCCTCTTTCAGCAAGGATGAGATATTTCATCAAAATGCAAGGCAGTTGTATTGCTACCTATTGCAATAACCAGACTATCCCACGAATCTGGTAGAGAACACAACAAACTGATGCACTTATCTTCATATTAAGTTTTAATATCAATAGATAATAACTGACTTACCACAATATTAAATGCATTCAGATGCTCTGTCATTGAGTCTCCATATTTCATCCTTAGGTTATACAGTTTTTTCCGTAGGAACAGTTTATTCACCAGAGACTTAGATTGGTACAAAGTCCATAACTTGTCCCACAAAGCCTTCATCATAGCTTCCCCTGATACGTTCAGCAATAATGAATCTGAGACACACAATTGTATTATGCTCTTTGTGTTCCAATCCAACTTCTTCCATTCTTCATCGGACACTCCTATTGGTTTAGTACCTAGATCTACTGCAACCCACTTATCTTTATCCACCAATAGATCCTCCATATTTAGTTTCCATAACTCAAAACTCTGACCATTAAATTTCTCGATCTATATCTTTCCACTGCTCACCATCTTCTTTCACCACCAGAATCGATCTCACAGATCTCCCATTGAACAGGGTCTACCACAGGCCCGAGCGAAACCCCTCAGCAACAAAGGCGTCCCCTTGAAGCCAAAACATCTTTGATACCAAATGTAGGTTTTAACCCCATACATAAATTACCTGCATACAAATTCTAAAACACAGAAAATAAACAATGCGAGAGCATAACACATAAAACACATATACACAGAGATTTTCCCCTGGATCCCAAAATCGGGACTACCAGCTTGATTTTTCATTATGTTCCTTTCAATGTTACAATACATATTTATACATGCCAAATCATCCAATACCATGGACCGAAAACCATCACGTCCAAAACCATGGACCGAAAACCATCGCCTCCAAAACCATGTGCAAAAATCATGTACAAAACCATAGGTGGGTCTGCCCAACCTAACATAGGGTCCAAAACCAAAATTTTCTGAGACACTGCCCTGGACCCCATAGAGGGGGGTTACTTGCACCCCTCAAACCCCTTGTGAACCCCCCCCGCTATGCAATCGATGCAACGAAGTAGGGGCTTAGCCCCCCCCTGTAACCCCTTGGTTAACCACGTGGGCTAGTTGTGGAAAGAATATAACACAACCAAAAAATTCCTTCATGATAGTTCACCTTCAGCTGTTCCAGATTCTGCTCCTCTTCCACAACAACAACAAGAGATTGTGAAATGCCAACACTGTGACTGATTTGACCATATGAGAGATCACTATTTTGATCTTCATCCATGTAAACACTGTCATAAAACTAGTCATTCTTCAAACATATTCTTAAAAAAAAGCCTCCTGCAAGAACGAACATTCATCTTCGATGGATCACTTCTTGGAAACAGGCATCAATAGCCAAGAAGATATTCCTGTCATATGTCTGAACTTGTTCTAGAGTATTGAACAATCTTGCAGTTGATTTTTCTCCATCATGTCACCTTGTATCTGAGAGGGGGGGAAGTGATGGACATATACAAGCTTCAAAGCCACATCAAGTGAGCTTGAGCCACAACCTGCCATACCAGATTCAAAGTTGTAACCAAAGACAAAGATGTTCCTAAGCATGCCTTCAGTTGGTGATGCCTCTTCAAAGAATTGGGGACACTTCCTCTAGCATAAGACTTCAACTTCTTGCTAGTTTTGTAAGAGTTCAAGGAATTGCATTAAGCATTCTAGAGTTGTTCGTCATCCTTAAACCATTACAGGTTGAGACCTCCCTTCTCAGGTTGAGGTTCTCTGTTTTTATGTGGGGGGAGACCTCCCTTTTAAGGTTGAAGGTTTCCCTCTTCAAAACATCAGGAGCACTTCCTCTAGCAAAAGACCTCATCTTCATGCCATATTTAGAAGAGTTCCGGGAACTGCATTAAGCATTCGAGTGTTGGTGGCCATCCTTATACCACCTCCCTTATACCAACATTTCAAAGAGCAAATTCAGGCTAGTGATGCCATGCATTTTTGCACATTTTTATTACAACTCTCTTCTTTGACACGTACATACCCCTTCGGATTAAGGGGGGAATGTTGGACACCTAATCCTCTAAGGGTTGGTGTGGAAGCTGAACAACCAAAGGGAGTTCAAGAGACCACTTGGAATAATCCAAGGGTCACTTCATGTATTATAAATGTATATCATTGTCAATAATAGACGTAATCTCATGGTTATCATTCATACTCTGTTGCTGCCATGTATGTGTTTAACAAAACCTACGTGGAACCAAAAGAAAGATTTCCTTTCCCCCTCACTTGTAAGCTCCAATTATAGCTCCAAGTGCTATGATTAGAACATGCACACATGACCAAAACAAGAAAAGGATCCATAACATCCACATACCATAATCTAAAATATATGTTCAATGAATCAACATGGAATTGAAATACATGAGTGAAAACATAACACACAAAATATAGGAAAACAAGATACTCTTTGTATTGAAAAATATAGGAGAGAGTTTACAACCATAAATAGTAGCTAACTTTGTAGATGTCTCGCCAAGTTGAATTGTCCTTCCTTGGCACAAAGCACACCTCAACGTCAACCCTAATGCATGAATATGGTGACTCCTTTAGGCTCAAATTAGCAACATCAGGGTGTTATCAAACTCCAAAGGCCAACCTAGACCTCATGGGAGGAAGTAAATTTATAGGAGGAGTATGGTAGTTTAGGAATTATTATCTAATTACCAATCTAGGCTTGAGACCAACTTATGATGGGACTATGAGCTGAAGTAATAAGAGATGAGGTCTCCAAGTAAGATTCGAATTCTTTATCCATGGTAAATGGTTAAAACTATCTTGGAATCTTTTGGAAGAGGAAGCTTCATAAATAATTTTTATTTTTCCCGAATTTCTAAATTAGTGCATCTCCATAAGGGAGAAACATGTGCTTACCATCGCAGGTGGACGAGCATGGAACATGTGATGAACGTAGGTTACTAAGGAGGCAAGGGGCTAAAAACAATTTTTTTTGTACAATTTTTCCCAAAAACTCAAGACTTTTTGTAGAAGTGATGCTTAGGGCTTTATGAAAAGGGTTATGAAAAAGTGTTCTAAGATGTTGATTGATTCAATTTGAAGGCCTATTGTGCTGATGTGACAAAATGGCTAGTGTTATCACCAAAAAATTGATCATCTAGCCTAATTTACTAGATGGATTGAAGTACACCATATAAAGCCATTTTTACCATAGTAAAAATTGCTTTCACTGAGAGAAATTACCTAATAAACCACCATTGTTAAGTAATTTATAGTTAAACCCATGAAGAAGTAATTTATTTAATTATTCTTCATGGGTTTAACTATAAATTACTTAACATAGGTAGTTTATTATGTAATTTTTCACAGTGAAAGAAATTTTATTATGGTAAAATTGACTTTACATGGTCTACTTCGATCCATCTAGTAAAGTAGGCTAGATGATCAATTTTTTGGTAATAACATCCAGTAACAAATTACCCCCTAAAGTAAAAATCCAGAAGTAATGGTTGATAAACAAAGTGCTTTACCTTGGGACAAGTCTAGATCAAGAACAACTGGTTTATATCATCATATGTTACAATACATTTTCACCATGTTATCATTGATGAGGGTGGTGTAGAGTCTCCAAAAAGTATTCAAAATATCATCCACTTTCACCATTATCAACACCATTTCACTCACATGTCACAACTCCATGACCATATAACCTTTCATTAGCCTCCATTTTCATAATTATATAGGTTACCTTTGTGTTTTCCAAAAGTTAATGATTTCTAGTATTATAAGTGAATTAAATAGTTAAATTTTAGAAAAATGACACATACTTGCTAATATTTAAAAGTGGCTTGAGTTTCATGACATGTGTAGGTCATTTGGAAGCTTCCAAGGCACTCTTATGTGGCCTCCAATACTCAAATTCGAATTATCTTCAAGATATGGAAGAAGATTTGGATAAAGGTCAAAGAGGATATGTGTGTCATCACTACCTATTTGAGTTGTAACTCTATGAGATTTTCTAGGGATCTAGGGAGAGAATAATGGACCTCCATTAATGAGGTAGCTTCTTATGTTTTTGTATAAATAGGAGAGCCTTTTCCTTTGAACGGCATGCGTAAAGTTGGGCAAATGCTCATGTTTTTAATATAGAATTTGGATTTGGCACCATGCTCATGAGTGATGTTCACCTTGATTTGGTTATGCTTGCATTTGGAGCCTCTCAGCTTTCCATCTCTCATACTTTTGGATTGGCCACCTACAATGTGTGAGATTTATTGTTTTTTTAAGATTTATTGCTTTCATAGATTAAGATTTATTTATTTCATATCTTTTCCCATCTGAGAGGTTAAGAGTGATTGTTTTTATTTGCTTTCTACCTGGAAGTTAAGAGCATTTGTTTTTATTTGCTTTCATATCTTTTTCTGTGTGAGAGGTTAAGAGTGATTGTTTTTATTTGCTTTCTACCTAGAGGTTAAGAGTGATTGTTTTTATTTGCTTTCTACCTAGAAGTTAAGAGCAATTGTTTTTATTTGCTTTCATATCGTTTCATGTGTGAAAGGTTAAGAATGATTTTTTTTGCTTTCATTTCTGAAAGAGTGGTGTGCTTTTCAATTCCCGCAAGAGTTAAAGATTAAGATTTAAATTCCGCACGCTATATTGTAATTGTACTATAATTTCTTTTGAATTGATTGTTGAATTAGAATAGGTGAATTTGGTTTTTCATTATTTGGTTTCGTAGTCAGATTGATCTAAATTGAAAGTTAATTTCTAGCATATACAGTGCATGCACGCTTTGCAAGTTTTACGAAACCCTCAAGCTGACAATTAAATGATAGGTAATTAATTTGTCTCAACATTTTGGCACCATTGCCGGGGAAGTGTGCATAGGAACTAGCTTTCAGTCTAGAGTTCATATTTTTTCATTTTTTTCCTAGATGCATGATTAAAGCATGTAGATGCATAAATCATTTAGCTACATATCATTTTTATAAATATATAAAAAAAATTGATATTAACCATTTATGGACAAAGGATCTAGAATGCAGATTAAACATTCTTTGGAGAACAAGGACTACATTGAGGAATGGTATCAAAACGCGATTGCGCCATGACATTCATCCGTTCTTCAAGAGATCTTTGCGGCAAATCTAAAGGTCAAAATGACTTCTCATGTCCTCATACACAATCAGGTATATTTTGGAAATTTGGATATGAACATTTTAGAAAGTTTAATCCGTAAATGGTTCCATTGGAAACATTCATATACTTAAAAATTGAGAAAAAAATATTCTTTCAAGTAGGATAAACTATGAAATAAAACCAATCTTGATTAGATTTTTTGAGTTCTTGAAATTGCATTTTTAGACTTTAAAATATTTAGATTTTTATTTATTTTCTTATATTTTTTTCATTAACATCATAAATATTTTCAATAAAAAAATTCATGTTTTGATTTTAAATAATTAAAAAAAAAATCATGTTAGATTTTTAATAATAATAATAAATAATAATAATAATAATAACATAAAAAAAAATCTTCATGTTTTTGAATAAGGAAAATGTATTTTTTTTAATAAAAATTAACAAATTTTCTTTCTTTTGAGAGAGAATTGACAAATCGACAAATTGATAACTGGCTCTCATGCGACCTGCAAAGAAAAAATGACTGCGTTAGCTTGGAATACAAAATTCAAAAATCCATCATAATAAAAAATAAAAAAATAAAATCCTGCTCGAAGAGGTTGCGGTTTGTGCAACATAGCTCAAAAACAGTTCTAAATTCTAATATTTTTTTGCATGTGTTCTGAACTGTATCATACGAGCTAGCTGGTCTAGACGTTCACACCAAAGAGGAGTCTCAAAGCAAAGTAAAATTACTTGAGGAAGAGCTACAACTAAAGGCAGATGCTTTATCCAAGGCTGAGCAAAAATATTTTGGAATGTCAATGAGTAAAGTGGAACACACATCACCTTCTCAGGATTCAAAAGAGGTGGCTGAACTCCATGAGAAACTGTGGTTTATTGAGGGTGAATTGGAAACTGTTACAAAGGAGTTTGAGGTAAAAGAGAGAGATTTTGATGCTAAGATTGAATACTTGGAAAATGGTAGCCGAGATTTGTGCTTCAGAGCAGCGTGAGATTGGTAGGAGAAGCAACAACCATTATTTAATTTCAAGACCTAGCAGTGACCTGGACATTTGCTAGAAATGCATAGCAGCTTAAAAACTTCCATTTTAAAACATGATTTGTAGCCCAATTAAAACGAATTTTGAAAAACTAAAACGTGGGTTTTTCTCAGAACGGGGTCAGTAATAAAACCGAGGAGCAATTTTCTCAAATTGTAACCAATTGGGAGGAATTCGAGGTTCTCTGGAGCCTTACTTGGAAAATTGCGTGAGAAAAAATAATTTGCAATTAATGAACAGAGGCAGTTGCGGCCTTGATCTAATCTCCCTGATCTACAGGAGGTAGATCCACCATGGAGATGCTCAGATGTTAGTGGCTCAATTCTTGATACACATCATGGTTTTGTTGTCAAGTATAGCGAGGATCGAGATTGTTGAGTTAGCTGTAAAAATCAAAGTAGATTTCCAATATAAGAAGGTAATTATCATACATGCAGTCACAAAATTATAAAATTTCTTGGAGAAAAGGCTTCACAAAAAGATTTGGATTGGTTAGTTTCCAAAAATATTGAGGTGCACCTGAATGAACACATTGATTTGTAAAGCCTCTCGGAATCAAACAACACATATACCACATCAAGTGGAATGACTATCTCTACAGATTGTCATTTCGTGTGTGTGGGAAACCGTGTTGCCTCCTCTTGGCTTCAGGAATCCATTTTCAAAGACTCTGTTGATAAGGATGGATCCCTGAAAGTTGATGATTGTCTGCGATTAAGAGGGGAAACCAACATCTTTACAATTGGAGATATTGTGGACGTTAACGAAATCAAGCAAGGCTTCCTTGCTAAGAGGCATGCAACGGTGGTGGCTAGCAATATTAAGAAGTTGATGTTGAATTCTAAGCACAAACTGACTACATACAAGGCTAGCTCAACTATGGCAATGGTATCTCTAGGGAGACATGTCGCAATTGCTTAGCTGCCATTTGGAACAACAATCGGTTGCATCCCAGGAAGGATAAATTCTAGAGATTTGGAGAGCCATTGGCCTTGTCAGACTTTATGCCAATCACTTCCACGTTAGTTTTAACTTGGGAGTGAAAATTGTCCACTATGACTTTGATAAAACAGTTTCATGGCAATTTCGTTTTCTTTTGATTACATTGTTGTGTTGTATTTTTTTTTGTTACATTGTATTTTTTTTTATTTTTTTTAAGAATGTTATATGATATTTATGTTATATGTTACATTTTTTAATGTGTTTTAATGTATAATGTATAATTTTTTTTTTTTTGGTATGTTATGTTTTAGATTGTACATTTATGTTATAGGAATTTTTTTTTTAAATTTGCTTGTATATATATTTCTCTTGTTATGTTTTTCTTTTATGTATATCTTTTTTTTTTCTTTTTTGTTTTTTTTTTTTGTTTTTTTTTGCTTTTGTAAATGTTTCATTAACTTTTAGATTGTGTGTTTTATTATTTTATCTTTTTTAGAGAATTTCCATGGAAAATTGTCATAATTTTTTTTTGATGTGAAATTAATTTAGTGATTAGAGAAAATTGAGAAAAAGTTTTTGTGATGGTCCACTCAAACACACCCGTTGAAAAAAATAAAAATAAATTAATTAATTAATTTAAAAAATATATATATTTGCTAATTTTTCTGAAAGAGGCATTGATCAATTTGAAGATTGGACTGGTTATTTGTTCATAATGAAATGCATAGATGTGTTTACTTAACTGTCTGTTCGGGATTTTAGCTACAGAAACTGCGCAATTCTGCAGCTGAACCACAATTCTGCAACTATGTATTTAACTCAATGATCTACTTGTCAACAATGGATTCTAATCAGAAAATCATGATCAAAATTTATTGCCTTTGTCTAATGATTTTGTTTTCAAGCATGATGCAGGAAAGAAGAAGAACTATGAAGGCACTTTATCTGCAGAATCGATTGATGAATTTTTTTATCAAAGATTGCTTTCCAGGAATAATCAAAGATTGTTTTTCAGGAATAATCAAACATTCACAAATAATATTTCTTTATCTTTATAAACTGCTATGATTCAAACATAAATTGAGGAAATTGTTTTCTTTTAGAAATTGGATTTATTATCACAATTGTGAAATTGGACTAACTATTTGAAATAAAAATGTGTCATGAACCTGTCAATTATGAAAATTTTTTGTATGTACCTAGAGAAATTGATTAATTCTCTTTGAACACACTCACGTTTGTTGCAATGTTAGTGCCATGTTTATTTTCAAGTTCCAGGGAAATCGAAGAATTGAAGGAATCCAATTTATGCATGCTTGGTTTTCTACGACCAATTTCAAGAAACACAAACCAATTGAATCCATTTCTATCATCCATAAATGCCATCATTTTTCCTCTCCAAACTCACAAGCTATCCAAGCATTTTCGCTAAGCATCATCATCACCATTTTCCTTGCAAAGAGTCGCATGTTTCGTTCATATTTTCCATTTACATTTTCCATAATTTCCATTCATTAACCCATTAATAGAGGGATTCAACACGCTTACATGTTGATTTGTCATTTTGCTTTCCATTCAATTGTTTACCCTCCTGTCATTTTCCTTTCCATTAAATAAACCTTGATCCACTGCAAAATTTTTCATTCATAGTCCTTCCAAAATCATCATTTCATACTCGCATTAGATGATGGAGGATTCATTAAGACCTCCCTTCTAACAAGTCTTGGCCTATCAACATCATCACATTATCTAGGTTTAGGGCTAAAGTCCTTATCAGTACCTTGAGGCTTGTATGCATCAATGACAACTTCTCTCACTGACAATCATGGGAATACATCAATGTCCCTTGATCGTTGGATCTTGCAAGTGACTCGACATCAACTCATCTATTAGCACTTTGCAAGATGTACTTAGGTACCTTGGCACTCGTTGACATTAATGGCGAGTTTGCCTCACATTGGTTAATGACATTCATCAGTGGCCAGTAATCCAATGATTTCTCTTCGTGCTCGACAGCAACATTCATTCACATGACTAGAATTGTACCATCTAGTTTTGAAGCAAGTGAAAACTATATCACTCAACATTTTGTAGCAGATACAACAGATTTAGCAGCAGCAATAAAGAATCCACTTTCACCACCTCATCCACTATTTATGCAACCAAGAAGCAGATGAAATTCTACATTCTATTCCATGATCCAGCAACAGCTACAACTTCTCTACATATGCATAGTTTGCCCACTTCTTAGGTAAGTAAAGGTATGTTATTTTCTAAATTTTAATCATGGAATTCCTTGAATACTGGCATTATAACTTTTGGAAAATACTTCACTATATTTCCTTTCTCATTTGAAAAAATCGTAAACACCTTTAGTTGGGGGGAAGGGACATCCATTTATTATCACATCCATTTCACTTCATTTCATCCTAATGTACTTGTCCTAATCATTATGATTGCATCATGGTTCAAAAGTTATGTGATTTGCAAATAAATGCCTAAATGATGACAATATTATATGGCTGATTTATGCATTCTTAAACATGTTCATGTTGGGTTGTGTTATATTCTTTCCACGACTAGCACACGTAGTTAACCGGGGGGTTAGAGGGGGGTCGGAGCCCCCCCTTCGTTGCGCCGATTGCGTAGCGGGGGGGTCACAGGGGTTTGAGGGGTGTGGGTAGCCCCCTCTATGGGGTCCGGAGCAGCACCCCGGAAAATTTTGTTTTTGGACCCTATATTAGGTTGGGCGGACCTACCTATGGTTTTTTGCATGGCTTCCACACATGGTTTTGGACGCGATGGTTTTCGGTCCATGGTTTTGGACACGATGGATTTTAGTCCATGGTATTGGATGCTTCAGCATTTATAAATATGTATTGTAACATTGAAAGGAATATAATGAAAAAATCAATCTGGTAGTCTTGGTTTTGGGATCTAGGGGAAAATCTTTGTATAAATGTGTTTTATGTGTTATGCTCTCGCAATGTTTATTTTCTGTTTTTTAGAATTCGTATGCAGGTAATTTTTGTATGGGGTTAAAACCTACATTTGGTATCAGAGTTGTTTTGGCTTCAAGGGGATGCCTTTGTTGCTGAGGGGTTTTGCTCGGGCCTATGGTAGACCCTGTTCAATGGGAGATCTGCGGGATCGATTCTGGTGGTGAAAGAAGATGGTGAACAGTGGAAAGATAGAGATCGATAAATTTAATGGTTAGAGTTTTGAGTTATGGAAACTCAAGATGGAGGATCTGTTGGTGGATAAAGATCAGTGGGTCGCGGTAGATCTAGGTACTAAACCAACGGGAGTGTCTGATGAAGAATGGAAGAAGTTGGATCAGAAGGCTAAGAGCACAATACGATTGTGTGTCTCAGATTCAATGTTATTGAATGTATTAGGGGAAGCTATCGCGAAGGCTTTGTGGGACAAGTTAGGGACTTTGTACCAATCTAAGTCTCTGGTGAATAAATTGGTCCTACAGAAAAAATTGTATAACCTGAGGATGAAAGATAGAGACTCAGTGACAGAACATATGAACGCATTGAATACTGTGGTAAGTTAGTTATTATCTATTGATATTAAAATTTCAGATGATGATAAGTGCATCAGTTTGTTGTGTTCTCTACCAGATTCATGGGATAGTCTGGTTATTGCAATAGGTAGCAATGAAACTGCCTTGCAGTTTGATGAAATAGTCTCATCCTTGCTGATGGAGGAGATGAGACAGAAAAATATGGAGAGACAGAATGGTGATGCCTTGTCTATACGAGGACGGTCCTAGAATAGAAATAAAAATAAGTCATGGAGTGGGAGATCTAAATCTATAGGGAGATCTAAATCTCCAAGAATACCTGTAAAGGTGGTGTGCTGGAAATGTGGAAAGGAATGGCACTACAAAAGGGATTGTAAATCTAAAGCTCTTGACAAAGGAAAGGGATCTAATGATGCTCCTTCTATAGAAGCAAAAACCACCTCAGATGAAGGTGGGGATGTGTACTTGGCTTCTTCAAGTACACATGTAGATCGTGAGGCATGGTTGATTGACTTAGGTGCATCCTTTCACTTCACTCCCCATAGAGAGTGGTTCTATGAGTATGAGAAATACGATGGTGGTGACATCTTCTTAGGGGATGACAAGAAGGCTAGAATTTTTGGTCATGCAAAAATAAAGTTGAAGTTTCAAGGTGGAAGAGTTCAAACACTTCCGTGTGTTCTGCATATTCCTGCATTGGCCAGAAATCTAATTTCCGTAAGCAAGCTGGATGATGCAAGTGTAAAAATAGTGTTCGAGAAGGATAACTGCAAAATGGTTCAGGGAGAACTGGTACTGATGCGGGGAGTCCAGATTGGAACTCTGTACAAGCTGCAATGTAGAACTGTTATTGATGGGTGCAACAATTCTGTGGTTCCTGAAAGTGGAGCAGAAAATCTAGTGGTGACTGGAGAGAAGGCCATGTTGTGGCATCAAAGGCTTGGACATATTGGAGAGAAGGGCCTTCAAATACTTCATGGTAAAGGTATGGTAGAAGGTATGAGTAATAGCTCTCTGGATTTTGATTTCTGTGAAAATTATGTATATGGGAAGCAGAATTGGGTGAGTTTCCCCTCTAGTGGTAAGAGGGCGAAACATATATTAGAATTTGTGCACAGTCATGTGTTTGGACCTATGAAGGTTCCATCACTGGGTAAGTCTGTGTACTATGTATCCTTTATAGATGACTTCTCAAGAAATACATGGATATATTTCCTTAAGAAGAAATCTAAAGTCTTTGACAGGTTTAAAGAATTTAAGGCTCTGGTGGAAAACCAGACAGAGAAGAAGATAAAGGTGTTGAGGACAAATAACGATGGAGAGTTTTGCAGCAAGAAATTTGAAGAATTCTATAGGAAGTGTGGTATATCACGGTAGAAGAATACTCCATACACACCTTAGCAAAATGGAGTTGCAGAAAGTATGAACAAGACGTTGATGGAAAGGGAAAGTAGTATTCTCAGTGGTGTCGAGCTAGGACAGGAATTCTGGGCAGAGGCAGTGGAGACAGCATGTTACCTAGTCAACAGATAAACTTCATCAACGTTGGAGGATAAGACTCCACAAGAGGTATGGACTGGTAAGAAACCCTCTCTCTCACATCTGAGGGTATTTGGATGTGATGCATATGTACATGTTCCAAAGGAGAAAAGAACCAAGTTGGATAGTAAATTTGAAAAGTGCATATTTATTGGGTATAAGGATGGTTTAAAGGGTTATAAGCTTTGGAACCCAGTAACAAGGAAGGTTGTGTACAGCCGAGATGTGGTGTTCAGAGAGGTGAAAGATGTTATTAAACATGAAGTCTGACAAAAGGAACCTGAGAAAATAGAGTTTGAGCTTAAGGAGGAAGAATCAGACTCTACAATAGAGAAGGAATCAGAAGATGAAGAGCCACAAACTCCGAGTGTGAGAAGATCAGTTCGAGAAAGAAGGCGGCCAGAAAGGTATAGTCCATCTACTTTCTGTTCAAGTTTTGCTTTATCTGTTACTAATGATGATCCCAGAATTATGAAGGAAGCAGTAGATTTAGAGGATGGAAAACTCTGGAAAGAGGCCATGGTTAATGAAATGGAATCTTTGCACAAAAATGAGGCTTGGGATCTAGTGGAGTTGCTGGCTGGAAGGAAACCCATTGGCAGCAAATGGGTGTTCAAAAAGAAGACAAATGTAGAAGGAAAGGTGGAGAAATACAAAGCTCGGTTGGTAGCAAAAGGTTATTCCTAGGTGTCGGGAATTGATTTTGGTGATATTTTTTCTCTTGTTGCCAAGGTAGCTTCTATTAGATTACTTTTATCTGTTGCTGCTAGTTTTGATTTTGATGTAGAATAGATGGACGTGAAGACAAAATTTCTTCATGGGGATCTAGAAGAGGAAATCTACATGAAGCAACCTGAAGGTTTTGTGGTGAAGGGTAAGAAAGAAATGGTATGGGTTAAAATAGTCACCAAGGATATGGTATCAAAAATTTGATACATTTATACAGGGACTTGGCTTCACCAAAAGCAAAGCATATCAGTGTGTGTATTTTAAATTAATTGATGAACGTGTTATTTATCTGGTCTTGTATGCGGATGATATGTTGCTGGTTGGAAATGACAAAGAAATTATCTAGGATTTGAAGACCCAGTTGTCCTCCAAATTCGACATGAAAAATCTTGGTGTTGCAAACTATATTTTGGGCATGGAAATTAAAAGAGACCGGGCAAAGAGGAAGCTCTGGTTAAACTAGAGGAAGTATGCTGAGACAATACTGTAGAGGTTTAATATGAAGGATAGTAAACCGATGAAGGTTCCTATTCCTGTAGGTGTGAGGTTATCTATTGAACAATGTCCCAAGACACAAGAAGAGGAAGAGGACATGTCCCGTGTTCCATATGCAAGTGCAGTCAGTATCCTGATGTATGAAATGGTCTGTACTAGACCAGACATTGCACATGCAGTGGGAGCATTGAGCAGGTTTATGTCAAAACCAGGGAAGGAGCACTGGACAGTAGTGAAGTGGGTTTTTAGGTATTTACGTGGCACTAGTGATTATGGTTTGTGCTACCAAGGAAGACCAGGATTGGACAAACTGTTGGATATTCGTGGCTTTGTTGATGCAGACTGGGCTGGAGATTTGGATCAGAGAAGATCTACAAGTGGGTATGTGTTTAACCTATTTGTAGGTGAAGTCAGTTGGATGAGTAAGAAACAATATGTAGTGGCACTATCAACTAGAGAGGCAGAATACATGGAAGCCACTCATGCAAGAAAGGAAGTAGTTTGGTTGTATAGATTGTGTTCAATTATGGGGTTAGTACAAGGAGCTATAAGGATAGACTGTGACAGCCAAAGTGCAATTTTCTTGGAAAAGAACCCTGCATATCATTCAAAGACAAAGCACATTGATGTTCAGTATCGCTTTGTGAGGGATATGATAGAAGACAAAAATGAGTTACTGGTAAAGGTGGACACTTTGAAGAATACTGCAGATGCATTGACAAAATCTATGAGCTCTGAGAAGTTCTCTTCATGTAGAGAAACAATGGGCATTGCAAGGATGGATAAATGAATAAGCTCTCTTGTGGCCCCCTGTGGAAAAAAAACAAGTGGGATAATGTTAGGTTGTGTTATCTTATTTCCACAACTAGCCCACGTAGTTAACCAGAGGGTTAGGGGGGGCAAAGCCCCCCCCTTTGATGCGTCAATTGCATAGTGGGGGGGTCACAAGGGGTTTGAGGGGTGCAGGGTAGTGCCCCGAAAATTTTTGTTTTTTGACCCTATGTTAGGTTGGGAGGACTGACCTATGGTTTTTTGCATGGTTTTCGCACATGGTTTTGGATGTGATGGTTTTTGTTCCATGGTTTTGGATGCGATGGTTTTCGGTCGATGATATTGAATGCTTCGGCATGTATAAATATGTATTGTAACATTGAGAGGGATATGATGAAAAAGTCAAGCTGGTAGTCCCAGTTTTGGGAGGAAAATCTCTATGTATATGTGTTTTATGTGTTATGATCTTGCATTGTTTATTTTCTGTGTTTTAGAATTCGTATGCAGGTAATTTCTGTATGGGGTTAAAACCTACAGTTCAATGAAATTTTCCACAACAAAAAGAAACAAGGTATTGAAAGACAAAAACCAATACTAATTAAGATTTGTTTTTTACACAAGAGCCAACCAAACATGATGCAATTCAATGTATGACAAGGAATACTTTGCAAAACGAAATAAAATTGTCAAAAACTATCAAATGCAAAGTTTAAGGACATATGATATAAGCCAACCTCATCCAAAAGCAAATCATGATTAAGCAATGCAGTAGATTTCATGAGGACATGCAATAACATCAGTTGGGGGGAATGTAGATTCTCCAAAATGTATTCAAAATACCATCCACTTTCACCTTTATCACTGCCATTTCACTCACATGTCACAACTCCATGACCATATAACTTTCATTAGCCTCCATTTTCGTAATTATATGGGTTACATTTGTGTTTTCCAAAAGTTAATGATTTCTAGTATTATAAGTGAATTAAATGGTCAAACGAAGATGCAATAGGGTGGAGAAGGATGGCGGCTAGGATTTGAAGAAAACCTGCTCAAGTTGTAGTCATAGTACCAAATCTAGAGGAGGATAGTGCTAGAGCGAAAAAGCTTCATAGAAGAGGGCAAGTTCTGACCAAACAGATGAAAAATGCAGGGTCCAACGGGACCCCATCTTATAAACAGGCAATGATGCACAAGGAAAAAACTACATTGGATGGAGTTCAAATCTCAGGATCTGAGAAGACAGGAAAGGAGGATCTGACCAATAAAGGAAAGCTAAACAGTGAGGGCAAAGACACCCAGAAACAAAAAGAAATCAATGGAAACAACAATATAGTTGATGGAGACGAGAAAAACCCTTCTCTAGAACAGATATCACAAGAGAAGAAGCTTTGGGATGAGCAAACAAGGAAAAAGGAGGATCTAAACCAAGATAAAGCAGAATAGGAAGGAACAACTACGGGTGCCAAAAAGAAAGAGAACCAGGGACATTGCAAGCCTAAAGCCACTAAAAACCTATGGGTAATAATCTCTGACCCAGAACTACAGGCGTACCGAGAACACATGGTAGAAAATGCAGTGATCTGCAAGTTTATGGGTTTCTGGCCAACAGAACGAGCCCTGTGCTTGTGGATCAAGCAGCAATGGAAACCCAGAGGGGATGTAAGACTCCACCTAGGGGCCAAAGGATTCTTCATGGTGGTATTCACCAATCTGGATGACAAGGATCGAATCTTCGATGGAGGCCCATATTTCTTCACCTTAGCAGGTCTATACATGAGACCTTGGAAGCCCAACTTCGCACTAGAACAGGAAACCTTCAAACAGGTACCAATCTGGATTCGCTTGTTTTCTCTACTGATTGACTACTAGGGACATGCAGCACTAGAACAGATAGGCAATAAGTTAGGCACCTTCATCAAAGCCTCAGAGGCAACATTACAGAAGAGATACACCTCCTGTGCTAGAATCTGTGTCGAGATGGATGTTTCGGGGGCTCTACATGAGGTTCTGTGGTTGGAATACAGAGATGAAGTGTATTTTCAAGCTATAGACTATGAGTAGATCCCATTTTGATGTAGGAAATGTCATGAACATGGACATTTGATCAGAGAATGCCCAATGAATAGAACGATGGAGAAACCCAAGGAAAACATAGGGGGTAAGAATAAGGAGGCTTTTATTCGACCTCATGCTAGACAACGAGCAAACAAAAGGAAACAAAATAAAGCAAGTACATCCTTCAGAAGCATAGGCAATGCATTTGAGGTGTTGGAATTAGAGACAGAACCAGAGGACACCAATCAAGAGCAAGAGCCACTGCGAGACAGCCAGACCACAGTCACACCAAGGACACAAGACCCCATTTCTAATCCGTCAAACAACATCCCACTGGCTCCTGGACCAATAGAAGGACTGGAAGAAGATTAAGAAATGATGAATAGCGAAATGGGGCTCAAGGATATGGAGCTAAGTGACATTCCAGAATAGGAAGGAATGGATCTACCAAACATGGTAGAACAATGGAAAAAGAAAGGCATAGAACACATATCTGAAGAGGAGATCAACAGAATCAACACGTTATTCATAGCAAGACAACAAGCAGAAATGGACATGTAGAGAAGAAGCTTGGGAACAGCAAAAGGTCTAGGGGTGAGAGCTAAGGGACTGCATCAGACCACAACCAACCCAAAGCATCGGAAAAAACGAGGAAGAAGAACAAACAATGAAGCATTACAATAGCTCGGTCAAATGCTCCTAAATTTAGGTAAGATGAAAGCCCTTGAGGTGTTCACACTCACTTCCTAAAAATTTGTTAATTATGAAATTACTTTCATGGAATGCTAGAGGACTTAATAGCCTAAATAAGCAGCGGTTATTAAAGAAAAAAGTCAAAAAGGAACAACCAAATATGATTTTTTTGCAAGAAACTAAATGCTCTAGCAAAACAATGGAAAACATCAGTAAAAAATTGGGCAAAAGAATGAATTGCCTAGAAACAGAAAGCAGTGGAATGGAAGGGGGCTTGGCCATTCTTTGGAATCCTCAAGTACTCCAGCTTATTTCTTCTGAAGCTGCCAGATCTCACATCGCAATAGAAGTCCAAATGGTAGGGAATCCAGACACCTATCTCTGCACAAATGTCTATGGCCCTCAGAAACTAGAGGAAAAATTGCTAATGCTTAGAAGTCTATCCAACTTGCAGTAGAGATATCCCCAAGCAAAAGCAATTTTCGGAGGAGATTTTAATATGATCACTTCACTTATGGAAAAAAAAGGAGGCATTAGAACGCTCAACCGGGATGCTGAAGCTTTCAAAGACTTTATCAAAACAGCCAAGCTTGTAAACATCTTCCCCAAAAGCGGGGCTTTCACATGGAACAATAAAAGAGGGGGTGATAGGCAAATTGCCTCCAGACTGGACAGGTTCTTAGTGACAGAAACCATCCTTCTGGAAGGGATTACTGTGGATTCAAACATACTTCCAAGTGGAGGGTTGGACCACTGGCCTATAATAATGAATGCGGCCATCCTTGGTACCCCAAGGAATAAACCCTTCCTATTTGAAAAGTTTTGGCTCAGTCATCCAGAGTTCACATCGAAAATAAAACAATGGTGGAGCGAACCGATAGGTATAAGAGGAACTAAGATGTACATTCTCCAAGCTAAACTTAAACATATCAAAAATAGGTTAAAATCCTGGAATCAAGAAGTCTTTGGCAACATATTTAAAGAAAAGAAGGTGCTGGAGGAGCAATTGGAACAGATTCACAAGGAATGGATCCAGGGGAATATTAATCAAGAAACAATGAACACAGAACAAATACTCATGCAGAATTGGCAGGCCAGATGCCAACAGGAGGAAACTCTGTGGAAGCAAAAATCTAGAATTCAGTGGCTTAAGGAAGGTGAAAAGAACACAAAATTCTTTCATCGATCTGCCATTGATCATAGGAGTGCTAATAAAATATTAAGAATAAAGGATGAATAGGGGACCTCTTTGCAAACACATCATGAAATATCAGCCCTCCTCATAAACCATTTTAGCCAAATTGCTTTGGAACCCAACATTAACAGAGAGGATGCTATTAGGGATCTAATGACTTCTATTCCCAAGCTTATCACAGAGGATCAAAACAAGGCTCTAAATCGAGCGATCACCTTGGAAGAAGTGGAAGAAGTAGTGAGAGATATGCCCAATGGTAAGGCGCCAGGACCGGATGGTTTCACCATCGACTTTTACAAAGCCTGTTGGGAAATAATCAAAACAGAGGTTTGGGAAGTGGTGGAAGATTCCCGGTGCTCCTCATCCATCCTAAAATCCCTCAACTCCACCTTCATAACCCTTATACCAAAGGAGGAGGAAGCAAACACACTGTCAAAGTTTCAGCCAATTGCATTATGCAATGTTCTGTACAAGATTATATCTAAAGTCATAGCTAACAGATTAAAGCCAATTCTTCCAGGGATCATTTCGGAAGAACAATCTGGCTATGTAGAAGGGAGACAGATTATGGATAACATATTGCTAGCTCAAGAGATGATTCATACTCTCCAAACTCAGAAAAAAGCTGGCATGCTAATGCAATTGGACCTTTCGAAGGCTTATGATAAAGTCAATTGGAACTACTTGGAGGCTATTCTGGATGCCTTTGGCTTTGCGAAGAAATGGATAACTTGGATCCTAGCCCTGATTAAGTCCACCATATTTTCCATCCTGGTTAATGGAGCTCCCACAGCCGAGTTTACACCTTCTAGAGGTATACGACAAGGGGATCCGTTGTCCCCCTTTCTGTTTATAATACTAATGGAAGGTATTAGCCAACTTATTAGAAGGCTAAAGAGGATATCTTAATTCAGGGACTCCAACCCTTGCCCTCGTGCCCTACAACCACTCATCAGCAGTTTGTCGATGATACTATGTTGCATGGCATGCCTTTAGATAAAGAAGCTCTTGGTTTCAAAAGCATTCTCAATCGCTTCAGCCTTGCTTCAGGTATGGAACTCAATCTCGCTAAATCTTCCATATTATTTTTTAACATGCACCTAGCAGTCCAAAAAAATCTATCTAATGTCCTCGGGTTCAAGAGGTGTAACCTACCTTCCAGATACCTAGGCATTCTGCTGACAAACAAACCCTGGCAAAAAATTCACTGGGAGAAATGCTTGCCAATCTAGAGAAGCATTGTTAGCATTGGACCCATAGAACCCTTAACTTTTCAGGCCACCTAGTCCTCACCAAATCCCATCCTCCAGGCCATTCCTTAATTCATGCTCTCTATTCTCCCAGCACCTAAAGGTGTGCTTCAGAGAATCTGACTCATCCAGAAAGCTTTCCTATGGTCGGGAAACTCAGTTAAACAGAAGTGGTCCTTAATGGCATGGGACAAAATTTGCAAACCCAAACACCTAGGTGGGTTAAACCTTCAGGACCCTTACACCATCAACTGAGCTTGTGGAGCCAAGTTATGGTGGAGATGGGTTAAAGAACAAAACATTCCCTGGGCCAAACATTGGAAATCCAAGTATGCAGCTCATTACAGCCCTCAGAATCTGATTAGGATGTAGGAACCTCCAGAAGGATCTCCAATCTGGAACCTTGCAAGAGCTAATTGAGGCATAATTCAGGAACAGAATTTTTGGGAAGTCTGTAATGGATAGACTGCTCTGTTTTGGGAGGATGCTTGGCAGCAATTACCTAAGCTTGAAAGCCCAGATTTCCTCACCATTCAGAGAAGATACTAGGAACAAGGGAAGATAACCGTGAATCATTACTGGAAGCCTAACACTACTAATCAAGCATGGAAACAATGGATCTTCAATGATACATTGCAACCAGAAGAGAGGGACAACATTATGATAGTGCTGCAAATAGAGCTGGCTAAAAGGAAAATAAGAAATGGTCATGATGCAGATCAACTGCGTTGGGCCAAGCTCGAGGGGGTACCTTCTGCCTCAAAGAAGTAAGAGGCTGTATAGAAGAAAGATACCAAGGGTAAAATTCAATTGGTATAACAGAGTATGGGATGCTGAACTATGGCCAAATATTAAAACCTTTCTTTGGCTCTTGATGCACCGAAGAACTCTTACCTGGGAGAACCTCTGGAAAAAAGGGTTCATAGGCCCCTCACGTTGCCCCCTGTGTGGAAATGAGGAGGAATCCATGAATCACCTCCTCAATATTTGTAACTGGACAGAAAACCTATGGAACTGGATGGAAACCATATTCAAGAGTACGGACAGGAATAGAGACTCAATACAGGAAAGCATAGCAAATTGGCGAAGTAATTTTTCCAAATCCCAAACAGTCAATACATTATGGAAATTAATCCCTGGGTTCATAGTGTGGTCGGTATGGAAAGAATGAAACAGAAGAGTGTTTCTAAATGAAGCTAAAACCATAGAGTTTATCAGAGCCACCATACTACAAAACATGAGGGAAACGGCTCTCACCAGATGGAAAGCAGAACAGAACAAGGATCTATCAGTGACTGACTTACAAATTCTGCAGACGTTTGGAATTGAGGTAGGTACCATCTCTAGTTCGTCTGAACCACGACAACAACAAGGCCCCTCCATGAATGCTTGGCTACCACCACCAACAGGCTTTCACAAACTGAACTTTGACGGGGCTTCCCAAGGCAATCCTAGACCGGCAGGTATAGGAGGTGTCCTCCGAAATTACAAAGGGGAAATTCAACATATTTTCAGTCAATATATGGGAGAAGGCACCAACAATGAGATGGAATTTGCAGCTTTAGAGCAAGGGCTCCGAATACTAATTCGCTTGGGAATAGGAGCTACAATGGTGGAAGGGGATTCTCTTTTGGCTATCAATGTCACAAGGAAATTGCAGATGGGTTCGAAACCGGGTGAGGTAACGAAGCACTGGAGGTTGGCCAAGGTCACAGAGCTTATAGTAGAGCACCTCTCAAGCCTCTACATAATCATTCTGCAAGCAGTAAGAAGAATGGCAAACACGGTGGCTGATTGTCTGGCCAACTACGGGATCGATCACCACATTACTTACTCGGACACCTATTGGCATGATGTCACATGTACAGAACTTCGGGATAAGTGTTTACATCTTTCGAGAAAAGACATTCGTTACAGGGAGGAGGGGTGCAGTAGTACGACGGGACATGCCTTAATAACGAATGAAGATAGCCATTAAGGCTCACTTCCTGGATCATACCTGAAAGGGATTGGGGAGGGCAGGTACCATCACCCGCAGTAGAAGATGAAGGAAATCCTGCAGAAGAATGATTATCAGAGAATTCTAGGCCCAGCGGATGACACGTGGCCCATGACAAGAAACCTCAAGCATGACAAATCCGCTGCTTCGGATCGCAGGCAGGGGAAGGCACGCCGGAAAAGAAAGAGAAGTAATGCTGCCAGAATCCGGAGATCTACGCAAGCCTCACTCAACCTATACGCTTATCCCTCCACTATAACTATAGTTTCTTACCAAAGAGCTCTCGCATCTTATGCTCCTCGCCCGACTCTTCATCCTGAGCGCTCTGCATTGTTCTTTGTCTGGTTCTCTGAAGTGTCTCCATCACCCGCTGTCACCTACAATAGCACTATGTCAACTGGGGGTTGTCGCAATGAGTCAGTGAACAGAGAGCTGAAAAGAGCTAGGGAGGCATATGAAACTCATGTCTCGGCCAAAGGGAAGAAGATAATCGATAAGATGGAAGCCGAAGTAAATGAGGAGCAGGAGAGGCTAGATATGCAATCAATTGAGGAGGAAATTGAGTGGATTGCAAATCCAGGAACCCCGACCACTAGAGCCATGCAGTTTGTTAGGACACAGAGTGAGGCATGGAGAATGAAGACCATGCTGGCCAAAGCTCTTGTCAAGCAGGGGGAAGCCATGAAAGAAGCTTACTACACCACAATGCTGGCTTCGGCTAAAAACTCTGCCAGACTTGACGCTCTGGAAATTTGCCTGAAGTCACTCACAGAGGAAATCAAAATACTGGCAGAGGATCTGAGGGCCTTCACCAGGCTCTTTAAACTCTTTATCCAATGAGGTATGAGCATTGTTGTTGATATTCCAGCGGAAGGTACCAACGCTCCTATGGGGCAACGCTAGAATGCCCAGAAAGCCCCGAAATCTGAACATGTTAATGCAGCAGCTGGCCCTAGTGCCACCTTCAAAGATTACGTGGAACTTGAGTTGTAGAGTTGTTTGCACACTCTGCTCTGTGCCCGCCAGCCTTTGAAGACTTCTTGTTTGAATTTTGATCCTGTTCTGGGTCTCAGGTCCTCCTAGTCACTCTTTAGTTTTGTCGTTGGGTTTAGCAGCCCTGCGTGGCTAGCCCCTTCTAGTTTTTCTTACTATATGGAAAGTTCAGTTAGTTTGTTTTGTCTGTGTCTTGGTCAGGCCTGTCTTCTCAGTTTGCAGGCCAGTTCTCCTATAGTTTTCAGTTCAACTTTTGATCGACCAAGCGAAAAGTGGAATGGTCTGTATGGTCATATAGACCTTTGTATTTTATGTAACTTTGTGAATTAATATACTTTTACTAACTTACAAAAAAAAGAATTAAATGGCTAAAATTTAGAAAAATGACATATACTTGCTAATACTTAAAAGTGGCTTCCAAGGCACTCTTATGTGGCTTCCAATACTCAAATTTGAATTATCTTCAAGATATGGAAGAAGATTTGGATAAAGGTCAAAGAGGATATGTGTCTCATCATTACCTATTTGAGTTGTAACTCTATGAGATTTTCTAGAGATCTAGGGAGAGAATAATGGACCTCGATTAATGAGGTAGCTTCTTATGTTTTGTATAAATAGGAGAGTCGTCTCCTTTGAAAGGCATGTGTAAAGTTGGGGAAATGCTCATGTTTTGAATATAGAACTTGGATTTGTCACTATGCTCATGAGTGGTGTTCACCTTGATTTGGTTATGCTTGCATTTGGAGCCTATCAACTTGCCATCTCTCATACTTTTGGATTGGCCACCTACAATGTGTGAGATTTATTGTTTTTTTAGATTTATTGCTTTCATAGATTAAGATTTATTTATTTCGTATCTTTTCCTATGTGAGAGGTTAAGAGTGATTGTTTTTATTTGCTTTCTACCTAGAAGTTAAGAGCATTTGTTTATATTTTTTCTTTTCCAATGTGAGAGGTTAAGAGTGATTGTTTTTATTTGATTTCTACCTAGAGGTTAAGAGTGATTGTTTTTATTTGCTTTCTACCTAGAAGTTAAGAGCAATTGTTTTTATTTTCTTTCACAACTTTTCCTATGTGAGAGGTTAAGAATGAATTTTTTTGCCTTCATTTCTAAACGAGTGGTGTCATTTTCAATTCCCACAAGAGTTAAAGTTTAAGATTTCAATTCCACGCGTTGTACTATAATTTATTTTGAGTTGATTATTGAATTAGAATAGGTGAATATGGTTTGTCATTATTTGGTTTCGTAGTTAGATTGATCTAAATTGAAAGTTAATTTATAGCATATTGTTTAGTCAATTTAGTGTCCTAAATTGCTTGCATGAATTATCAACCCAAGTTTGTAGACTAACAAAGTGTGATGCACTAAATGTGATTAGTTAACTTTTCTCTTACTTCGTTTTTTTGTATTTTTTATGTTTGTTTTGGGGGTTTCTGTTCTTTGATGTCTAAGAATATAAAATCTATGAGCGATTTACATGGATCTAACGAGTTTTTAAAAGAAGGATAGGTTCCTAAGTTAGTATAATCTCCTAAATATGGACGAGGAATCATTTTTAACTAGTTAGACCCTAACAATAAAAAAAAATAGAGCATCTACTTGATCTACCATTTAGTCCTAACCCATGGATCTAATTCTTAAAAAACAAAAAGTGATGTTGATGCAGAAGGTAATTCAATAATTTCATTGATTTAGCCATTCAACCATACAATTTTGGAACATGATAGAATCAATCTCCTTGAAGTGATTTTTTGGAATGTCAAGCGATGCAACTAAGTAATGACCTAAAAACAGAAAAGAGAAGATAACAACATGTAAAACTAACAATCTGCTGAGTAAGCTCAATCACTGCATGAACTAGATATTTAACCATTCAAGTTATAATTATCATCATTTCGAAATGGTTTTGAAAACATCTATTAATACAGCTAATTGACAGTTCTATGCTAAGAAAATGAGTAACAAAACAGGAAGAAGCTAAGCAACCGTGTAATCTCATTTCTCCATTTTTCATTCAGTCATTTCTCATACAATATCTCAGAAGAATAAGACTTGCACAGTTGTGATTTTTACCCTTACACTATTGGTTACAAAACTGAAATGAAACAAAACTAGAGAAAATGGACTTGCAGAAAACAAAGTAGTAGAAATTAAAATGAAAACAACAAGTGAAAAACCTCCTTCAGTGCAGGGGCCCTCTACAACTGATGTGGTTGGATAACAGCTAATTAAAGATTCACTTTTCAATCACCATTTGACAAAACATAGTTTGCATCATCAACAAAACGGAGTCTGAATAGAGATTTTAACAAAAGCCTCTAATCCCTTCTAGCTTCTAACCAACTGCTTCTCAGTCTCATTTAACCGATATTTATAGAAAAACAACACAATTGTCTAAGAGAAAATCTTGTTACAGGTGGCTTGATTTGAATCTATCATGACTATTTATAGAAAGACATGCTACAAATGGCTTAATTCGAATTGTAATGAGACTGTTAATCTTCTGAACAGCTACAAGTGGCATGATCTGCATTAACTCCTCCACTTATGATCAGCTAGAAGTGGGTTAATCCACATTAACTCTTAACCAACACTGTTAGACTCCTGATTAACTATGAAATATCAAGAGTCCTATTGCTAATAGATAATGTATTTGACTCCGTCTTTGACCATGACTTTAGGCATGCTTTTCTGTCGATCTGGATCTAGTGAGTAGGATAGAATCCATGTAGAGATGATTCTGGAGATTCCCATGTGGCCCAGTTCTTCATTTAACACCTGAACCTTCCAAACCATGAGAGTAGCTATGGAACCCACAGTTAGTTGTAGAATAGGCTTCATTCTGTAGCTAATTTGAAAAAATATATTGAAATAGCATGAACATGAAAATATAATATGGTGATCATTTTAATGCTTTCCTAAGACAAAATATAGCATTTATCATTGGTGGGATTTGTAATCTTGTGAAAAATCAAGAGAAAAAGGTGAGAACAAATGTCAAGGGGAAGGTAATTCTGAGGTTCAACATACCCCCACTGCAAAATCATTGCATGTCCTCATGCAATTTGCCAAAAATGTGAGTTCTTCTTTTCTAATGCATTTTCTTAGACACTTTGCTAGTACATCCAATTTTCTTCTTTTGCTCTTCTTTGAAGTGACTGTCATTCTAGGTTTCCTCATTAGAAGCCTGTATTTGAGGTTGATGATTGTTCTGTTTAGACTTCTATTCTTTCTTTTCAACTTCCTATTTTTCTTATACCACAGTCCTAAATACATAATGGTATTATCATGAATAGCCTTGTCCAATTTACTTTGTTCCCTCAAGGTTTCATTTTCCTTTTTGATATGTCTGTTCAATATCTCTAATTCATAAATTTCCTATTTGAGAGAGTCAATTAGAGATTCTTATGGATTGACAGAGGGTTCTGGATTCATTGAGGAACTTTTCTTCTCCATTGATTCTATATAATCATATATTTGTTTCTATTCTGGGTCTATGCCTAGAGATTTTCTGCTTGGGCTACCTTCAAAATGATGGTCAAGAGAATTTTGAGGACTTTGTGCAGAAGAGATGTTAACAGGAGAAGTTTATGGTGTTTCCTCTTATAATGTTATAAACTTTGTCCCTTTTGACGGTGTTTTCTTTATCAACCCTCGAAGTCTAGAGCTTATTCTAGGTTGTGGATGACTTACATTCTCTTTCTCCGTGATCGTTTTCTCTTTTCTTATATTTCCTCTTGCTCTGATTTGTTTCCTGATTTCTGTTAGTTCTTCAAATATTAATTTTTCATCATATTTCTGTGATGAAGACTCAGGTTTGTCTTTAATGGTTATACCAATCTTCTTTCTTCTGCTTTTTCTAACATTATCTTCTTTGGGTGACTCTGGTGCTTCTTGAAAATGATTTCTAATGAGGAAATCCTCCCAGGTATCTCCTATGCTTTTTAAATGAAATTCTATCAATATCTTTATCAACCCATGATGGTACATGGTTGTGTCTATTAACTCTAATTTCTTCTGCACATTTGAGGCCATCCTTCTTAAACTATTTAGCGGGAAGAAAGGGAGATTGATTTCTCCATTTTCTAGGAAATTCATCAATGAACGTATATGGTAGACATACATGCACCCGAATCTCCCATCACAGGTGATAAATGAAATTCTATCAGTATCTTTATCAACCCATGATGGTACATGGTTGTGTCTATGAACTCTAATTTCTTCTGCACATTTGAGGCCATCCTTCTTAAACTATTTAGTAGGAAGAAAGGGAGATTGATTTCTCCATTTTCTCGGAAATTCACCAATAAACGTATATGGTAGACATACATGCACCCGAATCTCCCCTCACAGGTGATAAATTTCTGTAATATCAAAAGCATGCTCCTCCATTTACTTTTAAGAGCTGAAATGGGAATTCCTTTTCTAAAAATAGAGACATCCATACCTGGGTTCCTGAGGATTACTTTCCATGATTCACTGTGGAATTCCTTGTTTTTGAACCATCTTTCACCATGTCTTGGAAGTTCTTTAGCCTCTACTATGAACAATTATGTTACTACAAACTTCATATCTCCAATTTCTACCTCTGTACCATCAAAATATCTAGCAAACGATTTTGTGATCTCTTTATGAAAACCATCAAATTTTTCAATGAATTTGAGCCATATGGCCTTCTGCAACATTTCCTTGAGTTGTGGGTATCCTTCCATATATTTTTCTCCTATCAGTTTTGTCCTGACAATGAGTCCCATGCCTTCTGCTTCAAAAAATTCCTTAACCTTCAAAATTACCTTTCTTGGTTTATGAAATGGATCTACTGTGATTATGGTGAAAAGAACTGTGGGTTTACATGAAATAAGTAGATGGTAAGGGTTTTGGAGAGATGTGGACAAATATGTCACGTCGTAGTCATGAACATTAAAAACAATGAGGGAGTTAATTATGGACCGTTATGTGACGAAAGATGGATGGTGTGGCAGATATGTAGTATGATAGAGATGGGAATCAAATCAAATGATGATTTGTCATGGAGACATATGAATGTCCATATTATACATATTCTATGTTCTAACCTTGCTATTTTAAAATAAATTTTTGCACTTTTACCTCTTGGAACTTAACCTTCTTGTTTGTTGTTTTTCTTTGATGTTGATGCACAAATACCCTTCTTAGCATATCAGCCTTCAAAAAACAAAATCTTCAATTCCCTGCAATCAACATTTATTTGGAACAGAGTTGCAGAATGGAATTATGGTTGTAGAATCAAAATGGCTGCAGAATGGAGTTAGGTGCAGAACATGATAAAGATGAAATATGGCTATGGAACATGGATGTGAAATAAAATGTAAAAATGTAAATGAAGTGTAATCAAAGGAAACTGGAATATAATAGTGAAATGGAATGAAAGTGAAGTGAGATGAAATGAAATGGAATGAATTTGTAGATTAGGTAATGCAAACGAATGTAGCTTTATGTCACTATTTATTACAAAAAGAAATTAGGAAATATAGGATGTCAGAAATCTCTGATTTTCACCCTGTATTTCTTGTATATGTAAGCCAATGAACAATTCGTTTTTAGACTTATACATCTTATTTATATATATATATATATATTTTATATTTTATATATATATATATATATATATATATATAGGAAAAACTAAGTTAGTGGAGAAGAAGAAGTCTTCTTCACTGTTACACTAAAATTTGTCACCGTGACTATTTGCAGTCAGTATGGCTCCATCAACAACCATACTATCCTCCTTGGCAAGTCTTATACCTTTGCTCCTCATGTCAAACTCCAAAAAAGAGAGAAAGCCTTTAAAAGTCAATATAACTCTGGTTACGCAGTTTCTCTTACTCTTACCTGCGGGCACGCACCTCAAGTATATAATACCTGCGTACTTGTATGCTCTGTCTGTAAAGGGGTGGGTGCGTACCCCTGTAAAAGTCAAAAGGCGCAAGTTTTACTTCAAAAAACTTACTTGCGGTCGATTCTAGAGCATTCTAGAAGATGGTTTGACGTGGATTGAGCACCTCCAGATGGTTCATGCATCCCAATGAAAGAGGAACTTATCCCATGAAGAGGGGAGCTATCCCTTTGAAAGAGGGGCTTATCCCATTCATGGTGGACCTGTTTAACTTCCTCCAAAGGATTATAAATAAAGGCATTGGGCCAGAGGCAAGGGAGGTTGAAAGATGAACATTCCTAAGGGTAGATGCTGCTGAAATTAGGACTCCCTTATAGAGCTTGAGAGGAGAGATCCCAATCCTTTCTTAGCTTCATTTGGAAGTGGGTGAGCTGATCAAAGTAGAGGAGAACTCTTGCTGGACCCTGGGAGGGACCTGCACAACACCAAGGCATTGGTTGTAAGGTTTCTTTTGTTTCCAATTAATACAATTAAGTTCATTTTTCTCAACAAGTTGTTATATATAATTTGTTTCATAAACTCCTTGGTCTTTATGATGAATATGTTTTATTATATGAGTTATTCAGGTGCTATGTAATCGTTTTCTTGTTAGTGAATCTAGGCTTCAAGGAGAAGGAGCTCATCTAGATCGAAGAGGCTTGGCTGCTACAAACAGCGTTGGACTAGAGGTAAGCCTTAAACACCTGGTTGCTTTTATTTTAAATGCATATTTAGGGAAAGATAGTGCTTGATTGTTTTGTTTGTCACTAGAAAAGCCTTGTTTTATAGGGAGGTCGGTTTCGTCCGCAAAATTGACTCTTTCCGCGTGACAAAATGGCGACTCCGCTGGGGAATCCATGGATTTGATTGATTTCTCTTTTGATTGATACTTTGATTTGAGAAACGTTGATTTCTGTTTCTGTTTTTAACTTGATGATTGTGGGATTGGGTGAATTTAGTTAATTTTGAGTTAGTTTTCATTTTTCATAGTTTTGGGAGAGGTACGCACCCTCTGAGTTAAGCACAGTGCGTACCTGTACGCACTTTTGCTTTGTGCACAGAGCGTGGACGCACCTGTGTAAACAGGTTGCCTGCGTACCCTGTCAAAAATTTGAAAATTTTAAATTTTTCTCTTTTTTATCAGTTTAGAATTTGTTTATAGGTTTTATCCATTGCCCAGACCTGCTTGTTCCCTGTCAAAAAACTTTCCTTGGTTAATTTCATTGGCATTCCTACTTTAAGCTTTTATCAATTGGGTGTTTTGAGTCTCTTTTTTGAGAAATTCTTAATTTGATTTCCTTTGGTCATTACTTGGAGGTTTGTCTCAGTCTTTTCACAATTTTGCATCTTTTTGCTTTTGTTTTTGCAAAAAAATTTCCCCCTCATTCGCCGGGGGGGCTAAATTGTGTATGAGTGTTAATCGCCTTTGAGTGTTTTTATTTTTTGATCTTTGGAACTCTCACCCAATTTGCTTGACTTGCACTTGATTGGTTCTTAGATTACATTAGAATCATCTTGTGTTTGAGAATTCTCTTGCATAGATCACATTTGCATAATTAGAATTCACAGGTTCAGAATATGAATGAAAAATGTGCATAGATTACATTTGCATACTTTTCAAGTGAATTGTGCATAGATGACAATTACATAGTTTACATTCTGAAAAATCAAATGTAGATTTAGATCAGTTTTCTTTGATTTGAATACACACAAAAATAAAAATAAAAATTGTTTGGGAATTGATTTGCATTAGGTTTTCTTGATGAAATTAGTGCATTAGAGAATTTGTTATATTTTCTCTTAGTGATCAATTTTTTGCATGGTTGGAAGTGAATGGAAACTCTCTCCTTACTTTAGTTAGGATTCATCGAATTGAAAGGATTACATTATCATATTCGATTGCATTCAGTTTTGGGTCAGGTCATAACACCATTGGTTTCGTATCCATTTACCCCTTTGAGTAATAACAACCTAAATAACACAGCGCTTAATTAAAATTCATCTAGTAATTTTTACATTTCTAGGGCTCTGATACACCAATCTAGCTTAGGCTAGTGTCTTGGAATAGGTTTTAGTTAACTCTCCAAGACAGTAAAACAAACAAGTAGTTGTATCTTGCGGTAGGAAGAAATCCAATTGTTGCATTTATGCTCTGGGAAAGCTCCTCTTAAAGGAGAAGCACGAGATCGTGTCCGAACCAGTGTGGGAATCAATCCTTCCTCATTGGGAACGATGCCAGATATTCACGTATTAAAAATGATAAACCTTAGATTAACCATTGTCGAGGAGCCTGGGGTCACTTGTTGGTAAACCTTGGATTATGTCAAGGAGCCTTCAAGGGGATTGAGCTTGCTACTCTGCCCTTGCGTGCGTATCAGATCGTAGACTGTTCCCCCAGGTGTATTTGTCTCAGTTGGTAGCCTTAGTGACCATATTCTTTAGGATTCTTCCTAAGGTGACAGTGGTGGGAAGATCCCACTGTACCTGGAGCAGACGTCGGCTAGACTCACTTGGATTTTCTGGGGGGTTCTCTTCACTCGAGACGGTTAAGTGGAGAAACTTGTGCCAGTCTATTCATTAAGCAAGTTGCCGGGGTAACTGTTCCAACCGCCATTTCTGTATTGAACTCTACGACGTTGGATTTCATCACCAACTAGTGTTTTCAGTACGGAAAGTTACTGTTTGTGTGTGGTTTGACTCCTAGATTTGATAGTGCATGTTAATTTGTTTGTTTTTACTTTTAGAGACCATAGGTGTGAATTGTGAATTTTAATTGTTAGGTGTGAATTGTGAATTGTTAATTTTAGTTTTAAATTGTTAATAAAATTCACTGAAGTTGAATATAATGGCAACTGTTCCAGAATTTACCAACCTAGGAACCCCTCCTAACGAGGATCCTAGTACTTTTCCTTTCTTTGGAAATGTTGGTCCTCCTTATATGGCTACTTTGTCATTACCTGGATTTACAATAGGTTTACCGATATGGTTATTTTCAACTTCGTTGGCCCCAAATACTCCAATTGTTCCACCTCAACCGAATGCTTCACCTCAACAGAGTTCACCATCTCAACATCACCAACCTTCTGTTGACCCTTTACCTTCTTCGCCTAATTTTTCTTCCTCCATTTCTTCCTCTTCGCTTGGTAAAAGCCTTGATGCTAGTAACCAGGTGGTTAAGAAGAAGAAGAAAGGGAAGAAGAAGAAGAAGAAGAAGAAGCAAGATAAGAAAGAAGTCAACCAACCAACCACAACTGTAAGTGTTAGTTGTGTTGAGGAAAACTCTGACATGCATCGTAAACCCAAATACCCTTGTAGGCTTTGTAAGGGTGACCACTTCCTTATCAACTGTCCTGGTATTCCAAAGGTCTTGGAAGTATGGTCAGAAAAATCTCATCAACTTTCCATTGATCCATCAACCAGTGATAGTCAGGTTCCTGGGAAAAAGGGTAAAGTTAGGTTTCCTTGTAAGTTATGCAAAGGGAGTCATCAAAATCACATTTGCCCTCACATGGATGAAGCCTCAACATTGTTGGAAAACCTTACTGTTCCACAGCAAGAATTTCCAACTGGTTACCGTAAACTTTCTCCCAACCTACTGTCAACTGACGGAGTGATTGATATAACTTCAAGTACAGTCGATCACACTCTTCCATTGGAGAGTGAAACTCATGTCACTCAGGTTGATGATCCATTAGTTGATCAAGTGATCGATTCAATTTCACATTCAATAGATCCCATTTTCCCTTTAGAGAGTGAATTTCATACCGCTCATGTTCTTCTTGTTGCATCAGATTCTTCTATGCCGGGGGGCATTTCACCTGTTTCTACAGAACCCCCTCCAAGTACTGAGGTCTTTTCCTTTGATTGGAATAGAATAATAGAACCTCATCTTCCTTCCTCCATCCCTTTCCAAATCATTGTCAAGGCTGGTGGTAGGGACATACATCGTACACAGGTAGATGAAGGTGCTTCTGTTAGTATTTTATCCTCAACTGCTTGGAAAGCTTTGGGTTCCCCTCCGCTTGCACCTATTACGCAGAATCTGCAAGCTTTTAACAGAACCATTAGTGAACCTTTAGGGATCCTTCCTAAGTTTTCTATTACCTTGGAAGGTAAAACTGTCTGTATTGATCTTATGGTAGTTCGAGGTCCCTTGGATTTCAATTTACTCCTTGGGCGAGACTATGTTTATGCAATGAAAGTTGTCGTATCGACACTCTTTCGCGTGATGTCTTTCCCTCACAATGGAAGTATTGTGACTGTAGACCAGCTTTTGTTCCCTAGTCTTGTTTCAACTACCAATAATATGACACCCCTAAATGTTCCTGATTCTAAAGTGGTATCTACCCGCGCCACGGATTAATTATGTGGCAACTGGTCCCATGTTCTCAGTTACCGATGTAAGGGAGCCTCTCAGTGTTTGCTCATCTTCTTTTGATTTAGATCCGGTAATTGACATGGAAAACTCTATGGGATTACTTGAACACGATGTTCTTATCCCTTTTGAGTCCCTTGACATGTGTTCCTTCCAAAGAACTATTCTTCCTTCTGATGAAGACCTTTTGGAAGCCATGATCAAGGTGTGTCCGTTGACATGTCTTTCTTCCAGTTGGAAGCCATGATCAATGAGCGCGAGGATAGTTTGTTCCCGTCTCAACCTCGTTAAAAAATGAAACTGGATGTTGCAAGGATAGTTCCTTTTCCTGTGTCGACCTCGCTAAAAAATGAAACAAGGGTAGGTTAAGTAGGTAGATTGTAGAGAGTAGTCATGAGCATAGTTCCTTGTCTTGTGTCAAGCTCATTAAAAAATGAATCAAGGATTTTAGAGCATAGTTCCTTGTCTTGTGTCAAGCTCGTTAAAAAATGAATCAAGGTTTTTTGAGCATAGTTCCTTGTCTTGTGTCAAGCTCGTTAAAAAATGAATCAAGGATTTTTTAGCATAGTTCCTTGTCTTGTGTCAAGCTCGTTAAAAAATGAATCAAGGATTTTTTAGCATAGTTCCTTGTCTTGTGTCAAGCTCATTAAAAAATGAATGAAGGATTTTCAAGCATAGTTTCTTGTCTTGTGTCAAGCTCGTTAAAAAATGAAAGAAGGAGTCATGAGCATAGTTCCTTGTCTTGTGTCAAGCTCGCTAAAAAATGAAATAAGGATATGTTATATAGGTAGATTGTAGAGAGTAGGATTTCGAGGAAAGTTCCTTTTACTGTGTCGACCTCGTTAAAAAATGAATCAGTGAGTAAGAGCATAGTTCCTTGTCTTGTGTCAAGCTCGTTTAAAAATGAATCAAGGTTTTTAGAGTATAGTTCCTTGTTAGGTAGATTGTAGAGCATAGTCATGAGCATAGTTCCTTACCTTGTGTCAAGCTCGTTTAAAAAATGAAACAAGGGTTTTGAGGATAGTTCTTTTCCTGTGTCAACCTCACTAAAAAATGAAACAACTCCCATGAGTCTTTCCAAGATTTCGAAAGTAAACCTTCATTTCATCCACCTAGTTGAATGAAATGAAGCTGGGGGGCATGTACCTTGATTTGCATCATTATGCTGGGGGCATGCGAACTTATAACAAGCATAGTTTTTCGTTTCAAGCTTGCATAAACATGAAACCGAATTCGAGCATAGTTCTTTTCCTGTGTCAAGCTCGTTAAAAAATGAAACAAATCCTCCTCTAATTGAGTCGAGAGTTTGACTAGATCTCGTAAATGTTAAGTTGTATATTTAGGTTAGTTATTTTAGTTTTTGCATAATTTTCTTATAGTTTTAGGTCAAGTCTTTCCAATGATCTCGTAACTCAACCTTCATTTCATCCAACTGGTTGAATGAAATGAAGCTGGGAGGCATGCGCTCTAGTAGTTACGCTTAGGGGGCATCAAGCACAGTTTCCTCTCTGTTTCAAGCTTGTGTAAAAATGAAACTACTTTGAAGCATAGTTTTTCTCTGTTTCAAGCTTTTGTAAAAATGAAACCTATCTCGAGTCAATTTCAGTTATTTTCAAGACTCGTTAAACTCATGAAAATCCCGAGATTATTTTGCTATCTTTCATTCTCGTAAAACAAATGAAAATGCCGAGTTATTTCCGTCTTTTCCTGCTCGTAAATTAAATTGAAAGTCGGCCATATGAGTACATTTTTATCATTTTTTCAAAATCATTAAAACTTACGAAAAAGTGAAAGCCATGAGTACATTTTTATCATTTTTTCGAACTCGTTAAAACTTACGAAAAAGTGAAACCTCAGAGTCATCTTTAAGCCCTTTTCTGACTCCTAAAACATGAAAAGATTGTCGAGCATTTCTTTTACACTCGTTAAAACGGAATTAAAAGACGGTCCTCTTACAGCCCTTTTCTGACCGTAAAAACATGAAAAGATTTCCGGATTTTTGTCATTTCAAATTCGATATTGGAAATAAAACGACATGTCCTTGATCGCTTTTTACTTTTCAGGTCAGAGACACTAATCATGAAAGTACTCCTTGGTCGTAAAGATCAAGCGGTTCTCTCAAGTATTATTTTATACTTTTTCGGGCTTGGGAGACACAAATTTACGAAAAACGTCAACCCTGGAGTCTTCTTAAGTTTTTTCAGACTCTCTAAAATTGAAAAACGCCGAGTTTCTCCTATACTGGACTCGTTAAAATTTCACAGTAAAGGACCTATTCGATTACAAACAGGAACGAACCACTCCTTCTTAGGGTTCAAATCTAAACTAAGTTGGACTCATCCGAAGGATGAGCTTATAATCAAGCAAATGTTATCCTCCTCAAGCTTGTAAAAAAATAAAGGGGTACTTGCCAGAAATGGTGGGGGAAAAGAGAGGAAAATGAGCCTATTTGTTACACTTTGTCTCGAAAAAACCTTATCACCACTCTTGAACACGACACTTTTTCATTCACCTGGGTTGGGAAATCCTTTGCCTAATAGTTGATCAAACCACATTGAAAGTCTTCAGCCAGTTTCTGGGTATTAACTTTGGGTCAATTGTCACCAAGCCATCTGTTGTGTCGTTATGTGTTCAAGAGGTCACTGCAAATAAACCATTCATCTGCAAAATACCTGTCATCCATCTTGACCATCCCTGAGTCAGTCCTTACAGCTACATTTCTTCAACTTGATCTATGATTTCGTGTTGTGGGCTTGCCTGCAACGGGTCGCTTTCTATCGACATCAGCACATTATCTAGAAAGATGATCTAGAAATCGTCAGTACCTTGAGATCTGCATGCCTCAATGGCAGGTTTCTCACTTTTGACGACAATTTACATCATTGAATTTCGATCAAAGGATTCCGTGACATGTTCGACATCAACACATTCATTCACATCTCATGGATTATACTGGGTACTTTGAGAACCATTGACATCACTGGTGGTCTCTCTCACACTTGTTAACAGTTTACATCATTGACTGGTAATCAAGTGGTTTCTACCATGTTCGACATCAACTCATTTATTCGCATGGATAGAATCGTACTATTTCGGGAATTAGAAATGAAGACCCTGGATCTAGTTTCCACCATCGAGGCTGCGAGGAGTTTTGTATTCATTATACAGTAGACTAATCATAAACAGATGGCTGCGTCCATACTGTGTCTACACGTGTCTATGATTATGATGTATTGCGAAATCATTCCTATATCAGAGCAGTAGTTAGTTTGTTAGTTAAGTTTTTGATCTGAGTATGGGAATGCCTACCTCAGCGATGATATGATCTCATATATGTATTTTGTGTTGAATATTCGCAGGTTCCAATTGGGCTCTCCACAAGATAATCCTCGAAATGATAAAGTGCTTCACCCTTCCTAGATGATATGAAACCCTAATCTACTACAGACCTCGCATTTTAGGGGGCAATCTGTTACACTAAAATTTGTCACCATGACTATTTGCAGTCAGTATGGCTCCATCAACAACCATACTGTCCTCCTTGGCAAGTCTTATACCTCTGCTCCTCATGTCAAACTCCAAAAAAGAGAGAAAGCCTTTAAAAGTCAATATAACTCTGGTTACGCAGTTTCTCTTACTCTTACCTGCGGGCACGCACCTCAAGTATATAATACCTACGTACTTGTACGCTCTTTCTGTAAAGGGGTGGGTGCGTACCCCTGTAAAAGTCAAAAGGCGCAAGTTTTACTTCAAAAAACTTACTTGCGGTCTATTCTAGAGCATTCTAGAAGATGGTTTGACGTGGATTGAGCGCCTCCAGATGGTTCATGCATCCCAATGAAAGAGGAACTTATCCCATGAAGAGGGGAGCTATCCCTTTGAAAGAGGGGCTTATCCCATTCATGGTGGACCTGTTTAACTTCCTCCAAAGCATTATAAATAAAGGCATTGGGCCAGAGGCAAGGGAGGTTGAAAGCTGAACATTCCTAAGGGTAGATGCTGCTGAAATTAGGACTCCCTTATAGAGCTTGAGAGGAGAGATCCCAATCCTTTCTTAGCTTCATTTGGAAGTGGGTGAGCTGATCAAAGTAGAGGAGAACTCTTGCTGGACCCTGGGAGGGACCTGCACAACACCAAGGCATTGGTTGTAAGGTTTCTTTTGTTTCCAATTAATACAATTAAGTTCATTTTTCTCAACAAGTTGTTATATATAATTTGTTTCATAAACTCCTTGGTCTTTATGATGAATATGTTTTATTATATGAGTTATTCAGGTGCTATGTAATCGTTTGCTTGTTAGTGAATGCAGGCTTCAAGGAGAAGGAGATCATCTAGATCAAAGAGGCTTGGCTGCTACAAACAGCGTTGGACTAGAGGTAAGCCTTAAACACCTGGTTGCTTTTATTTTAAATGCATATTTAGGGAAAGATAGTGCTTGATTGTTTTGTTTGTCACTAGAAAAGCCTTGTTTTCTAGGGAGGTCGGTTTTGTCCGCAAAATTGACTCTTTCCGCATGACATTGACCAACTTCATCTTAGTGTTATCTTTGAAAATTCTAACAAAATCCTCCCTTGAAATTGGCTTATGATATATCTTTAACCGATGACCATTTACAAGAAGAGGTACCTTTCTCTCATCTATTGTCCTTATTCTCACTGCTCCATCATTAAAGACTTCTTCAATCTCATATGGCCCAATCCAGTGAGTCTGAAACTTCCCTTGAAAATCTTTAAATTTTGAATCGAACATAAGTGTCCAATATCCTGCTTGAAACTTCTTCTCTTTGATATACTTATGATGCCATTTACCCCTATGCTATTGTAGTAAACTGGTTCTTTGAAATACATCTTGCCTGATTTCATCAAGCTTATTGAGTTGCTCCAATCTATGTTTCTGTGCTTCTGATAAATCCAATCCCAATTGGACTACTATCTTGAAGCTTCTGATTTGAAACTCTATAGGGAACAAGACTTGCTTACCATAAACAAGCTAATAGGTAGTATGTCTTTTTGTGTTCCTCCATGTAGTTCTGCAGGCCCATAAGGCTTCGAGAAGCGTTTCTACCCAATCTCTTTTGTGTAGATGTACAGTCTTAGTGAGAATTCCTTCAGTCACCTTTTTGGTAGATTCAACTTGACCATTTGCTTGTGGATGGTAAGGAGTAGACTTCCTATGTTTTAGTGTGTATTCTTCCACAAGTCTCTCCACCATTTTAGATGTAAATTGAGATCCTTGATCTGTCACTATTTCTCTTGGAACACCAAAATGAGTGAAGATGTCCTCAAAAATAAAATTAACTACAGATTTTTCATTAGTAAAAGGTAATGCTTTAGCTTCTACCCATTTAGTGACATAATCAATGCACACCAAAATATACTTCTTTTGTTTAGATGGAGGATTAATTGGTCCAACAAAATCCAAGGCCCATTTTTCAAAAGGTTCAATGACTACCTGAGTTTGTAGTGGAATTTCATCGGAAGGAGCAGGTTTGCCCACCCTTTGACAGTTGTCACACCTTTTGACATACTTTTTGGCATCTCTGAAGATAGAGGGCCAATAATATCCTAAATGAAGGATTTTATAGCCTATCCTTTTGTCGGCAAGGTGTCCACCACAAGGTTCATCATGGCATGCCTTAAGAATTTTAGGCATTTCATCTTCTCGAACACATCTTCTGATCATGAGATCTGGACCTATTTTATACAATTCATTTGTAATCCATGAGTAATTTTCACTTGTTTGAATGATTTTTCTTTTCTCCTTAGGAAACAGATGTGAAGGTAATTTTCCTGTGACTAAGTAATTAATAATATCTACAAACCAAGGAGTTTGATTGGTTATTGCAAAAAGATATTCATTAGGAAATTTATCTTCAACTCGAGTGTTATCTTTGATATTTTGAATTCTAGACAAGAAATCAGCGACTGTATTTTGTTTTCCAGGTCTATCTAAAACAATGATGTTGAATTCTTGCAGGATTAATAACCATCTTGTAACTCTGTCATTAGCAATCAGTTTCTTCATTAAGTATCTAATTGCAGACTGTTCTATATGAACAAAGGTTTCATAGCCTGTTATATAATGTCTAAACTTGTTGATAGCATGAACAAAAGCTAAGAATTCATTTTTGTTTACAGTGTAATTTAACTCAGTGGCAGTCAAATTCTTGCTTGTGTAGTAAATGGCATAAGGGATCAAATCATTTTGTCCTAATACATCTCCCAGAGCTGTATCTGAAGCATTTGTTGAAATATGAAAAGGTAGTTTCCAATTTGGACCTCTTGAGATGGGTGCTTCAGAAATTTTTGCCTTCAAAGTCTCAAATGCCAATTGGCAATCAAGATTCCAATTGAATTCACAATATTTGGTGAGTAATTTGAAGAGTGGTGATGCTAATTTAGTGAAATTTTCTATAAACCTTCTATAATACCCTGTGAATCCTAGAAAACCTCTAACATCCTTTTGACAACTTGGAATTGATAATTTAGAGATGACTTCAACTTTAGATTTATCAACTTTAATTCCATCTCCTGAAATGTGATTTCCTAAAACAATCCCTTCTGTAAACATCATAAAACATTTTTCATGGCTTAGTGAAAGGTTTGCTTCCTTACAACCTTTAAGAAATTTTTCCAAATTTTCTAATGCTTCCTTAAATGTATTCCCATAAATTGTAAAGTCATCCATATATACCTCTACACAACTGTATCAGATCAAAAAAAATCCCTAGTACTCCTCTTTGGAATGTTGCAGGTGCATTGCATAATCGAAAAGGGAGTACTTGGTAGGCATAAGTTCCCCATGGGCAGGTGAATGTGGTTTTATCTTGATCTTCAGTTGCTACCTGAATCTTATTGTAACCACTAAAACCATCCAAAAATGAGAAATATTTCTTACCTGGTAATGTATCTAACACTTAATCTATAAAGGGTAAAGGAAAATGATCTTTTAGGGTAGCTTTATTCAATTCTCGATAATCAATACATACCCTCCATTTACCATTCTTTTTAGGCACAATCACTAGAGGAGAAACCCACTAGCTATCTGAAATTGGGTAGATAAAATTTACATTCAAAAAATTTCGCAACTCTTCTCTCACAATTTCCCTAAGATTTGGATTCATCCTTCTTTGAGGTTGTCTAATAGGTTTACAATTTTCCTCAATGTAGATGTGATGTATACAAGTCTTAGGACTAATTCCTTTCATGTCAGTGTATTCTTATGCATATGCAGAAGAATGTTGTTGTAAAGTTTTGATTAGCTTTTCCTGTTGTAGTTTTTCCAAGTTATTGTTTATGTTCAATGTTTTCCCTAGAAAGATTTCAATTGTATAGCTACCAAATTCTTCCATAGAATAAAGAGACATCTTCCTAGATGAAAAATATTCAATATTAGATTTTTCTTGAAACTGATCAAGTTCATATTCTAGAGATGATTCAAAATTTTCCATTGTATTCAAGACTTGACTATCTTCACTAATGGTTGAAATAGTAAAGAGATGTTGAATATCGTTTTCATCATCAATCCATTCATTGTCATCTATCTCTATGATTGTTCTTGCTGGAGGATATAAAGTGAATTTCTTAGTTGAATTACCATCAAAGATATACATATCACCAGATATACAGCTAATGAATGCATCAGTTGTAGCCAGCGAAGGCCTTCCCAATATAAGTGGATGTCCTCCTAAATTTCTCTTTGGGGTTAGGATCATAAAATCAACAAGGTACTCCCAAGAGTCTAAGGACACTAAAATATCTTCTAACACACCATCGGGTTTGATTACAGATCTATCTACCAATTGTAGTAATGTAGGTGTATAAAGAAGATTGGGAAGTTTGAGTTGTTCCATGGTTTGTTTGCTCATGATGTTTATTGTGTAGAATTTTGTAGAATTTTTCTACAAATCAGCTAGCTCTGATACCATGTAGAAATTCCGTAGAATTTTCCTACAAATAAGTCAACTCTGATACCATGTAGAAATTTCCCACCTGTAGATCACCTGATAATGCAATATACTAAAGAAAAATACTTGATCTACTTCTACAACCAATTTAGCGGAAGCTTAATCAACCATTAGCAACATCAATAAGAACACATATAACTGATAAGAAGGAATCAATCACACATAACACAGAAGAATTTACTCGAGGAAAGAACCTACCTAAAACCCCATCTCTGTATTATCATACAAGTGGAAATATAGTCTAGATTACACAAAACCTTAGCTCGGAAGCTATCCAACTCTCAGTACAATCCCTCTGTTGCTCATAGACAGTCAAAGGCTTCTCACAAACCTTCTCCTCTGCCCTCCAAGCCTCCTATTTCCTTGTGCAGTTTCCTTGGGGTCTGGTGCTACCACCTCCTATTCACACACTCACTAACCTCTAATCTAACTGTACAAACCTAAAGGAGATAAATCCTCATCATGGATGAGCTTCCTTTATAGGAAAAATACTCATCCAACTGATAGTACACTGTCCCTTCTCTGATCTCAACTAGGTCTCTGACAGAACTGACATGCATCAGTATCCATGAGTGAATACACAGTTATCTGAAAATAATAGTTGTCACATGCATGCAAGCATCAACAAACTATATCTCATTAATTTAACAACTTGTTAAATTAGTCCAACTAAACTTGACTAAGTTAAACTAAGTCAATTGATCCTCTCAATATAGAACTCATCCTTAATTCCTCAATCAGTGGAGCAAATCAAGGACACATTCCCCAATTAGTGGAGAAATAATTGCATGTTCTCACAAACACTTCAAGTTTGATTTTCATTAACTAATTAACTCATGGAGAATTAATTAATTAATATTCAAAACTGCTGGTAAGACCAAATTCGAATTTACTTCCTATAGATAGACCAGGGACTACTATAAATAGGAAGGGACCCATAAATTCTATTTTTAGAAGATGTTATTTTTAATAGTTTCACCTCTCACCCAAGGTGGCCAAAATGCCCATTAGCCAAACTACTATTTTTAGAAGTGTTATTTTTAGCAGTTCTATTTTTAGCACTTCCTAAATTTAGCATTTCTTGTTGCACACTTTTCAACATATTGTTGCTCCTAAGTCAATCAATGTATTTGGGATTTCAACTCCATTAATATGTGTTTTTACAATTGGACTTCCTGGATCTACATATTTTTGTATGGCAATTTTTCCCATCATTATGTCTGCTATTTTTCCTGCTAGCTGAATTCTTTTTACTTCTTTTGTTTTTCTTCCTGGTTTCTTCATACTCAACTCTTTTATTGTTTTAGATAGAATTGGAATCTCCTTAATTTCTTGTAACAAAGGGATTTTGATACAGACATTTTTTAATTCATCTAGAAAAGCATAATTAGGCAACATAATATGCTTTTCTACCCATCTATCAACTTGTAATCTTTCTGGAAAAGGAGGTGTAGAAGTGGATACTGGTTGTTGTTCTATGATAGGAGTTGAGTTTATTGGTTCTTTCTATTTTTCATTTTCAGTATTTTGTTTTCGAGGAGATGTTCCTTCAAAACTTTTATTTTGCTATAGAGAATCTTCCTCAAAATTGTCTTGTTCTTAAATAACTACATAAGGCTATTTCTTTTCTAATATCCTACCAGATCTCAATTGGACATCATTGAGATCTAATGGATTGATCATGTAAGTTGGGAATTGTTGTCCTTCCACCATATAGGCATTCTGAGGATTTTTATTGTTGGGGTTAGGAAATGGTTGGGTAGGTAACTGATTTGGTCTTTGTGGAAATGGCAGCGAAAGTTGAAGGTTTTGGTTTTGAAGTTGGGGCTGTTGATTTTGTTGAGGAATTTGTTGGGGAGGATAGTTTGGATATGATGGAGGATATTGATAGTATGGATAGAATCTTCCATAAGGATTCTGCATTCCTTTAGCCCAAGGTTGAGTTTGAGATTGAGATTGAGGCCAAGGTTGTTGCAAGGAATTCCAATTTGGAGGGGGCTGCATATAAATTTGGTTGTTAAAACCTTGATTTTGCTTCCCTTGCCAAGGTCTTCTAGAGACAAAGCAAACAGACTCTGTTGGATTTGAAATTGTTCCTTCTTGAAAAATAGCCTTAAGACCAGGGATTGAAGGACAAATTTTGGTCTCATGGTTTTCTAAACATATCACACAAGTCTCTATGACTTTTTCATCTAAAGCGAATTCTATTAAAGTGTGCTTCTTTCTGCATTTGGGATAGAAAATATCTAAAGAATCAGTCTCGGCTTTCTGCTTGTTTTTTAACTTAAGGGTGTCTATTTGTTCACTAAGGCTCCCTAGAAGATTTGTTTTGAATTCATCAAGCATGTTTCCAATTTCTGCCCTACTCACTGATCCAGTCACAGATTTATTCACTCTAAAAAGAGAAGGATCTCTTGGACGTTTCCGAGTTTTGGATTTCCCTCTTGAGATATGAACACATAACTCTTCAATATCACTTAATGTGATTTGAGAGATATCTCCTTTCCCCATCCTGTTAAGGATGTCTATCCACTCATCTCTAATGGCTTTGAATAAAAGAGCTTTTAATGTATCTTGATCTAAGTTATCCATTTTTTCTCTCTTTAAGTTATAGTTGAATCTTTCAATTAAATCCTCCAAATTTTCATCCTCTCTTTGCATAATTTTGAACAATTCATCTTTGTGATTGATAGGCATGCAATAATCCAAATACCTATCCAAAAACACTTTCTTCATGTCATTCCATGTTCTAATAGACTGAGTGACCAATCCCATAAACCATTTTAAAGCAGCTCCTTTCAATGTTGAAGGAAATAGTTTGAGTTTTTGAGAGTCTTGTAAATAATCATAAGTTCTACACAAGACTTTAAACTCAAATAAAAAGGTTTCAGGATATTCACTTTTTAATACATGAAAATTCGCGAGGACAAAAGGTGAGATATTTTTCATTGTGGCATCTGTTTCTTCATCAACTATAGGGAATCCAAAAGAATTATCAACTTCCCTATTTCCTCTATCTTCTCCATTGTTTCCTATACCTCTTCCTCTACATCCTCCTCCTCCAAACAATGAGAATTCTCCATCCCCTCCTTCTTCTGCCATTATAGTTTCTTCAGAGTTAATATAGGATTCAACCTACAAGGTTAATTTCTCTTCCTCTGGTTCCTCTATCAATGGTATGTGGAAGAGAGGTTCTACTTATTATTCTCCACTAGGTATTCTTAATTCTTCAACTAAAATATGTTCCCTTGTAGAGCTAAAAAAGGCTACTCCTTCTATTGGAGATCCAAGATTGTCTTCCTCTAGGACTGCCTCAGTAGATGAAGTAGGAGATCCTCTTAATTGAATTTCTAACCTTAGAACTTCAGGAGGTCTATGGCTAGGAATATGAGCTTGAGATGGAGGTGTATCTCTCCTTAGTCTTGGTGGAGTAGGTGGTGTTGTAGGAATTGAACTCCTGCCTCTAGCTATGAATCTACCCCTAGAGTCTCTTTCTCTACGCATATCATATTTTTTTGAATGTAAGAGATAAATTTACCTAATTACACTTCCCCGTCAACGGCACCAAAATGTTTAGTCAATTTAAGGTCCTAAATTGCTTGCATGAATTATCAACCGAGGTTTGTAGACTGACGAAGTGTGATGCACTATATGTGCTTAGTTAACTTTTCTCTTACTTCGTTTTTTTGTATTTTTATGTTTGTTTTGGGGGTTTCTGTTCTTTTATGTCTAAGAATATACAATCTATGAGAGGTTCACATGGATCTAATGATTTTTTAAAAGAAGGATAGGTTCCTAAGTTAGTCTAATCTCCTAAAAATGGACCAAGAATCATTTTTAACTAGTTAGACCCCAATAAAAAAAAAAATAGAGCATCTACCTAATCTACCATTTAGTCCTAATCCATGGATCTAGTTCTTAAAAAACAAAAAGTGATGTTGATGCAATAATTGCATTCATTTATCCATTCAACCATACAATTTTTTAACATGATAGAATCAATCTCCTTGAAGTTGTTTTTTGGAATGTCAAGTGATGCAACTAAGTAATGACCTGAAAACAAAAAAGAGAAGATAACAACATGTAAAACTAACAATGTACTGAGTAAGCTCAATCACTGCATGAATTAGATATTTAACCATTCAAGTTATAATTATCATCATTTCGAAATGGTTTTGGGAACATCTATTAATACAACTAATTGACAGTTCTATGCTAAGAAAATGAGTAACAAAACAGGAAGAAGATAAGAAACTGTGTAATCTCATTTCTCCATTTTTCATTCAGTCATTTCTCTTACAATATCTCAGAAGAATAAGACTTGCACAGTTGTGATTTTTTCCCTTACACTATTGGTTACAAAACTGAAATGAAACAAAACTAGAGAAAATGGACTTGTAGAAAATAGAGTAGTAGAAATTAAAATGAAAACAACAAGTGAAAAGCCTCCTTTAGTACAAAGGCCCTCTGCAACTGATGTGGCTAGATAACAACTAATTAAAGATGCACTTTTAAACCACCATTTGACAAAACAGAGTTTGTATTATCAACAAAACAGACTCTGAAGAAAGCTTTTAACAAAAGCCTGTAATCCCTTCTAGCTTCTAACTAACTACTTCTCGGTCTCATTTAACCAATAGTTATAGAAAAACAACATAACTGTCTAAGAGAAAATCTTGTTACAGGTGGCTTGATCTGAATCTATCATGACTGTTTATAGAAAGACATGTTACAAATGGCTTAATTCAAATTGTAATGAGACTGTTAATCTTCTGAACAGCTACAAGTGGCATGATCTACATTAACTCCTCCACTTCTGATCAGCCAAAAGTGGTTTAATCCACATTAACTCTTCAACAACACTGTTAGACTCCCGATTAACTACGAAATATCAAGAGTCCTACTACTACTAGATAACGTATTTGACTCCATCTTTGACCATGAATTTAGGCATGCTTTTCTGTCGATCTGGATTGAGTGAGTATGATAGAATCCATGTAGAGATGATTTTGGAGATGCCCATGTGGACGAGTTTTTCATTTGACACCTATAACCTGCCAAACCACGAGATTAGCTACGGAACCCATAGTTAGCTGCGGAATAGGTTGAGTTATGTACCTAATTTGCAAAAATATATTAAAATAGCAAGAACATGAAAATATAATATGGTGATCATTTTAATGCTTTCCTACGACAAAATCTAGCATTTATCATTGGTTGGATTTGTAGTCTTGTGAAAAATCAAGAGAAAAAGGTGAGAACAAATTTCAAGGGGAAGGTAATTCTGAGGTTTAACATACCCCCACTGCAAAATCATTTCATGTCCTCATGAAATTTGCCAAAAATGTGAGTTCTTCTTTTTTAATGCATTTGTTCAGACACTTCTGCTAGTACATCCAATTTTCTTCTTTTGCTCTTCTTTGAAGTGACTACCATTCTGGGTTTCTCATTAGAAGCCTGTATTTGAGGTTGATGATTGTTCTGTTCAGACTTCTATTCTTTCTTTTCAACTTCCTATTTTTATTATACCACAATCCTAGATGCATAATGGTATTATCATGAATAGCCTTGTCCAATTTACTTTGTTCCCTCAAGGTTTCATTTTCCTTTTTGATATGTCTGTTCAATATCTCTAATTCATAAAATTTCCTGTTTGATAGAGTCAATTAGAGATTCTTGAGGATTGACAGAGGGTTCTGGATTCATTGAAGAACTTTTATTCTCCATTGGTTCTATTTAATCATATATTTGTTTTTGTACTGGGTCTATGCCTAGAGATCTTCTGCTTGGGCTACTTCAAAATGATGGTCAGGAGAATTTTGAGGACTTTGTACAGAAGAGATGTTAGCAGGAGAAGTTTTTGGGGTTTCCTCTTCTAATGTTATAAACTTTGTCCCTTTTGAAGGTGTGTTCTTTACCAACCCTCGGAGTCTAGAGCTTCTTCTAGGTTGTGGATGACTTACATTCTCTTTCTTCGTGATATTTTTCTCTTTTCCTATATTTCCTCTTGCTCTGATTTGTTTCTTTATTTCTGTTAGTTCTTCAGATATTAATTTTTCATCATATTTATGTGATGAAGACTCGGGTTTTTCTTTAATGGTTATACCAATCTTCTTTCTTCTGCTTTTTCTAACATTATCTTCTTTGGGTTACTCTAGTTCTTCTTGAAAATGATTTCTAATGAGGAAATCCTCCTAGGTATCTCGTATGCTTTTTAAATGAAATTCTATTAGTATCTTTATCAACACATGATGGTACATGGTTGTGTCTATGAACTCTATTTTCTTCTGCACATTTGAAGCCATCCTTCTTAAACTATTTAGTAGGAAGAAAAGAAGATTGATTTCTCCATTTTTTAGGAAATTCATCAATAAATGTATATGGTAGACATACATGCACCCGAATCTCCCCTCACAGGTGATAAATTTCTATAATATCAAAAGCATGCTCCTCCATTTACCTTGAAGAGCTGAAATGGGAATTCCTTTTCTAAAAACAGAGACATCCATACCTGGGTTCCTGAGGATTACTTTCCATGATTCATTGTGGAATTCCTTGTTTTTGAACCATCTTTCACCATATCTTGGAAGTTCTGTAGCCTCTGCTATGAACTATTTTGCTACTGCAAACTTCATATCTCCAATTTCTACCTCTGTACCATCAAAAGATCTAGCAAAATATTTCGTGATCTCTTTATGAAAACCATCAAATGTTTTGATGAATTTGAGCCATCCAGCCTTCTGCAACGTTCCTTGAGTTGTGGGTATCCTTCCATATAATTTTCTCCTATCGGTTTTGTCCTGACAATGAGTCCCATGCCTTCTGCTTCACAAAATTCCTTAACCTTCAAAATTACCTTTCCTGGATTATGAAATGGATTGACTGCAAGTATGGTGGAAAGAACTATGGGTTTGCGTGAAATAAGTAGATGGCAAGGGTTTTGCAAAGCCGTGGACAAATATGTCACGTCGTAGTCATGACCGTTAAAAACAATGAAGGAGTTAATTATGGACCGTTATGTGACGGAAGATGGTGGTGTGGTGAATATGCAGTACGATAGAGATGGGAATCAAATCAAATGATGATTTGTCATGGAGACATATGAATGCCCATATTATACATATTCTATGTTCTAACCTTGCTATTTTAAAATAAATTTTTGTACTTTTACCTTTTGGAACTTAACCTTCTTGTTTGTTTTTTTCTTTGATGTTGATCCACAGATACCCTTCTTAGCATATCAGCCTTCAAAAAAAAAAATCCTCAATTCCCTACAATCAACATTTATTTGGAACTGAGCTGCAAAATGGAATTATGGCTGCAGAATCAGAATGGCTACGGAATGGAGTTAGCTGCATAACATGATAAAGATGAAATATGGCTATGGAACATGGATGTGAAATAAAATGTAAATGGAGTGTAATCAAAGGAAATGGAATATAATAGTGAAAGGGAATGAAAGTGAAATGATATGAAATGAAATGAAATGAATTTGCATATTAGGTACTACAAATGAATGTATGTCACTACTTATTGCATAAAGAAAATAGGAAATATAGGATGTCAGAAATATCTGATTTTCTCCCTATATTTCCTATATAAGTAAGCCAATGAACAATTGGTTTTTAGACTGATACATTTTATTTGTATTATTTTTATGTTTATATATATATATATATATATATATATATATATATATATATATATATATATAGATACAGATACAGGAAAAACTAAGTTAGTGGAGAAGAAGAATTCTTCGTCACCAACTTCATCTCAGTGTTATCTTTGAAAACTCTAACAAAATCCTCCCTTGAATGTGGCTTATGATATATCTTTAACCAATGACCATTTACAAGAAGAGGTACCTTTCTCTCATCTATTGTCCTTATTCTCGCTGCTCCATTATTAAAGACTTCTTCAATCTCATATGGCCCAATCCACTGAGTCTGAAACTTCCCTTGAAAATGTTTGAATTTTGAATCGAACATAAGTGCCCAATCTCCTGCTTGAAACTTCTTCTCTTTGATATAATTATCATGTCATTTACCCCTCTGTTGTTGGACTAAACTAGTTCTTTGAACTACATCTTGCCTGATTTCATAAAGCTCATTGAGTTGCTCCAATCTATGTTTCTGTGATTCTGATAAATCCAGTCCCAATTGGACTGCCATCTTGAAGGTTCTGATTTGAAACTATATAGGGAACATGACTTTCTTCCCATAAACAAGCTCATAGGGAGTATGTCTTGTTATGTTCCTCCATATAGTTCTGTAGGCCCATAAGGCTTTAGGAAACCTTTTTTCCCAATATCTTTTGTATAGATGTATAGTCTTAATGAGAATTCCTTCAATCACCTTATTGGTAGATTCAACTTGACCATTTTCTTGTGGATGGTAAGGAGTAGACTTCCTATTTTTTATCTTATATTCTTCCACAAGTCTCTCCACCATTTTAGATGTAAATTGAGACCCTTGATCTATCACTATTTCTCTTGGAACACCAAAACGAGTGAAGATGTCCTCAAAAACAAAATTAACTACAGATTTTTCATTAGCAAAAGGTAATTCTTTAGCTTCTACCCATTTAGTGACATAATCAGTGCATACCAAAATATGCTTCTTTTGTTTAGATGGAGGATTAATTGGTCCAACAAAATCCAAGGCCCATTTTTCAAAAGGTTCAATGAGTACCTGAGTTTGTAGTTGCATTTCATCTGGAGGAGCAGGTTTCCCTACCCTTTGATAGTTGTCACACATTTTGACATATTCTTTGGCATCTTTGAAGATAGAGGGCCAATAATATCCTAAATGAAGGATTTTATAGCATGTCCTTTCGTCAGCAAAGTCTCCACCACAAGGTTCAACATGGCATGCCTTAAGAATTCCCGACGTTTCATCTTCTCGAACACATCTTCTAATCATGAGATATGGACCTATTTTATACAGTTCATTAGTAATCCATGAGTATTTTTCACTTGTTTGAATGATTTTTCTTTTCTCCTTAAGAAACAAATGTGAAGGTAATTTTCCTGTGACTAAGTAATTAGCAATATCTGCAAACCAAGGATTTTGAGTAGTTACTGCAAAAAGATATTCATCGGGAAATTTATCTTCAATTAGAGTGTTATCTTTGATATTTTGAATTCTAGACAAGAAATCAACAACTGTATTTTGTTTTCAAGGTCTATCTAAAATAGTGTTGTAGAATTCTTGCAAGAGTAATAACCATGTTGTAACTTGGCCATTAGTAATCGGTTTATTCATTAAGTATCTAATTGCAGAGTGATCTGTATGAACAAAGGTTTCATAGCCTGTTATATAATGTCTAAAGTTGTTGATAGCATGAACAACAACTAAGAATTCCTTTTCTGTTGCAATGTAATTTAACTCCATGGGAGTCAAATTCTTGCTTGTGTAGTAGATGGCATAAGGGATCAAATCGTTTTGTCCTAATACAGCTCCCAGAGTTGTATCTGAAGCATCTGTTGAAATATGAAAAGGTAGTTTCCAATTTGGACCTCTTAAGATGGGTGCTTTAGAAATTTTTGCTTTCAAAGTCTCAAATGCCAATTGGCAATCAAGATTCCAATTGAATTCACAATATTTGGTGAGTAATTTGAAGAATGGTGATGCTAATTTAGTGAAATTTTCTATAAACCTTCTATAATACCCTGTGAATCCTAGAAAACTTCTAACATCCTTTTGACAACATGGAATTGACAATTTAGAGATGACTTCAACTTTAGATTTATCAACTTTAATTCCATCTCCTGAAATGTGATGTCCTAAAACAATCCCTTCTATAAACATCATAAAACATTTTTCATGGCTAAGTGAAAGGTTTTCTTCCTTACATATTTTAAGAACTTTTTCCAAATTTTCTAATGCTTCCTCAACTGTATTCCCATAAACTATAAAGTCATCCATATATACCTCTACACAATCATGTATCAAATCAGGAAAAATCACTAGTACTGCTCTTTGGAATGTTGCAGGTGCATTGCATAATCCAAAAGGGAGTACTTGGTAGGCATAAGTTCCCCATTGCAGGTGAAAGTGGTTTTATCTTGATCTTCAAGTGATACCTGAATCTGATTGTAACCGCTAAAACCACCCAAAAATGAGAAATACTTCTTACCTGCTAATGTATCTAACACTTGATCTATAAAGGGTAAAGTAAAATGATCTTTCAAGGTAGCTTTATTCAATTCTCGATAATCAATACATACCCTCCATTTACCATTCCTTTTAGGTAAAATCACTAGAGGAGAAACCCACTGGCTATCTGAAATTGGGTAGATAAAATTTACATTCAACAAATTTTGCAACTCTTCTTTCACAATTTCCCTAAGATTTGGATTCATCCTTCTTTGAGGTTGTATGATAGGCTTACAATTTTCTTCAATGTAGATGTGATGTATACAAGTCTTAGGACTAATTCCTTTCATGTCAATGTATTTCCATGCGTATGTAGAAGAATGTTGTCATAAAGTTTTGATTAGCTTTTCATGTTGTAATTTTTCCAAGTTATTGTTTATGTTCAATGTTTTCCCTGGAAAGATTTCACCTGTAAAGCTACCAAATTCTTCCATAGAATAAAGAGACATCTTCCTAGATGAAAAATATTCAATATTAGATTTTTCTTGAAACTAATCATGTTCATATTCTGGAGATGATTCAAAATTTTCCATTGTATTCAAGATTTTACTATCTTCACTAATCGTTGAAATAGTAAAGAGAGGTTGAATATCATTTTCATCATCAATCCATTCTTTGTCATCTATCTCTGTGATTGTTCTTTCTAGAGGATATAAAGTGAATTTCTTAGTTGAATTACCATCAAAGATATACATATCACCATATCTACAGCTAATGAATGCATCAGTTGTAGCCAGCCAAGGTCTTCCTAATATAAGTGGATGTCGTCCTAGATTTCTCTTTGGGGTTAGGATCATTAAATCAATAGGGTACTCCCAAGAGTCTAAGGACACTGAAATATATTCTAACACACCATCTATTTTGATTACAAATCTATATGCAAATTGCAGTAAGGTAGGTGTATAAAGAAGATTGGGAAGTTTGAGTTGTTCCATGGTTTGTTTGCTCATGATGTTCATTGTTTCTCCTAAGTCAACTAGTGTATTTGGGATTTCAACTCCATTAATATGTGTTTTTACAATTAGAATTCCTGGATCTACATATTTTTGTCTAGCAATTTTTCCCATCATTATGTCTGCTATTTTTCCTTCTGGCTGAATTCTTTTTACTTCCTTTGTTTTTCTTCCTGGTTTCTTCATACTCAACGCTTTTATTATTTTAGCTAGAATTGGAATCTCCTTAATGGCTTGTAACAAAGGGATTTTGATACAGACATTTTTCAATTCTTCTAGAAAATCATAATTATGAAACATAATATGCTTTTCTGCCCCTCTATCAACTTGTAATCTTTCTGGAAAAGGAGGTGTAGAAGTGGATACTGGTTGTTGTTCTATGAATGGAGTTGTGTTTATTGGTTCTTTCTGTTTTTCATTTTCAGTATTCTAGTTTTGAGGAAATGTTCCTTAAAAACGTTTATTTTGTTGTAGAGAATCTTCCTCAGAATTGTCTTGTTCTTGAATAACTATAGAAGGCTTTTTATTTTCTAATATCCTACCAGATCTCAATTGGACATCATTGAAATCTAATGAAGTGATCATGTAAGTTGAGAATTGTTGTCCTTCCACCATATAGGTATTCTGAGGATTTTTATTGTTGGGGTTAGGTAATGGTTGGGCAGTGTTATCACTCAGATGTCTTCCTTAGAAGTTATCAAAGAAGGAATAGTCTGAGGTAACCACAAACCTAATATTTTAGACTCGGGTTATAGCCAACCTAAGTCCAGAGAGGGCTCTCTCTTTATAATTTAACTTTGTTTTGGGTAGGATTTCAGGCTAGTTCTTAGTGCTCATGATTTTTTTGTTTTGATTGGGTGGTGGAATTAAGAAAACAGATGGGCAGAACAAGTATTCAGGCCATTGGGCTATGGAGTCAATTAAAGAGTGGCTTAAATGGATCAAATCAATCACTAAGGTAAGAGTTCACAGGGCGGACTAGCACAGCAAAAAGAAAATTTGCAGGCTCAAATGGATGAGGTAGTCCTAACTAGGGTAAAAGGGCAACGAAGAATCCTTAAACCAGGATCAAGATGAAGAATAGAAGGAGATTAGTAGCAAAGGGCAACTAAGAATTCTTTACCATGGACCTAAGGGGGGAAACTACGGAAGTAAGGGAGTAATTAAGAATTCCCAGACCAAGATAGTTTAGCAGAAAACATATAAAAAGTAAACAGTTAAAACAGAGAGCATTTAAGCTAATTCTGAGGTATCATTCCTTGTTGACTTTTAATATTTCATAAGAGACACATGTGAATATTTATAACATGATGAGAAAAAAATATTTAAACATGAAGAGATAATACTTATTTGGTTCCAATTGTGCACAAGAATCTAGCGAAATGTCCTTAGCTTTATTTCATAACCCAACAAAACCAGTCCAGCCTTGAGTACAATAGCTCCTTGGCTCAATATAAAATGTCTACAGAAATGTATTTTAATCCACTCTAAATACTTCGAAATATGAAGTATTTATACAAAAATTGCTACAAAATATCTCATAACAATATGAGAATTATTCTAGGAAACTGAAAATATCTTCAAGCATGAAGATAGAGACAGATGGAGAACTGTCTTCTTGCTGTCCCTTTTATTGTGACTATGCTGGCTATTGTAATTTAGATTTGGCTCTTTCAGTTGCTTGATACTTATGTGCTGGAATTACTTTATGTCTTCTACCTACTGATACTCTTTACCTGCTACACTTTGACTCTGTTTTACCTGTTTTAACTGGCAGCCACATAGATTTACTGCAGTAACTTTATAGTAAATCTATTAGTTTCATCCACCATTCACTGTCAGGTAATTTCATCCTTATCATCTTTCTATATATCTCGTTAGCTTCTGTATACTTGGCAAAATTTGGCCTATTGACGAACAAGTGCTTGACCTCATGCTCTATGAAAAATAGATTTTCCAGACTATCATATAATACCTTTCTAGTGGGCAAATATTTTACCCTTGAGGTACTAGCTTGGCTGCTGGACAACTTGTTTAGTATTTCAACATAATCATCTTGGGTCATCAACTTGTCATGTATTACCATAGGACTAGGAAGTCCTTTTTCCCTCAAAATACCAAACTTTGTCATAAAACTATCAATATCAGCTTGGATGCTTTGGCACCTTTTCTCTAGATTGAGCATCAGGTTCCTTTTGGTGAGAACCTTCTTTATTTCTATGATGGTTCCTGTTCTATCTTCTATTTCTAGTTCATCAAGCTGGTACCTGTTTCTGTTGTTCAAAAATGTTATCAATTGGTTGGCCTCTTCAGGCTTATCTCCCAACTCTTCCATTGTCTTGTGGATTGCTTCTATAGCCACTTTTACTAGTTCAGTTTGTTCAAAAATTACTTGAATAGATGGCCAAACATCATTGATAGAATCAATGATGTTGGCCCAAAGAATTTCCTTCATGTCTCTGTTGGCATTATGATACAAGTGTTGTCCTTGATGGCAACTCACTCAGAGGTTGATACAGGTGATGGCAACTTAATCAGAGGACATATCTTAGTACAGCAGGTCAAGAAAGAGATATACGCAGGTTCATTGTGACAAATCAGTGTATACATGCGAGTTGGACGTGCTAAAGACGCGTATCCGTATACACGCACTTTCACGCAAGGAAAAGCGCGTACAGGTGGGAAAACTTATGTCTTGGTCCGTGGTAGTTAGTCCTAGGTATTTGAACCTATGGTTTTGGACCATGGTATCTCGATAAGTGTGTTGAACCCAAGTATTGGGCTCTTGGTATTGATTTATTATGGTTTTGGACCGTGGTATTGAGCAAGGCCTAAGACTATAAAAGAAAGAGAAGATCATTAGGCAAAAATGAGGAGCAAGGAATGGATGTCTGACGAAGTGGGAAGATCTAGTATTGCTGGTTATCTGTTTGTGACGCTTGGCTAAGGTTGGATCTGACAGCGAAGGTATAAGTAATTATCTTTAGATCTGTATGCGGGTTGTCTCTGGTGAAAGCGCGTACACACGCGGTTTTGATATAGTCAAGTAGCATATGCATTATGAGATTTGGTGTTTCAGGTTGCTGTTGATTCTAGTGGTTGTTGCAGAGTTCTGGGCTATGGTTTGTGTTCTGTGTTTTGATGACAGGGTTTCAGTGATTCAATATTGGGTGATTTAGAGATTTATGATTGTATTGCAGCAGTGATTGTTTTGTACTCATGGATCCAGTCTGAAAATTAATGAAACGTGGTCCCTGAAGAAAAGAAGGTTGTAGCCTTCTGTAGGTCAGCACCTACGTACTAGTATATTAGCTAGTATAAGAGCTAAGAGGGTTGTAGCCCTCTGCAGGTTGAAACCTGCGTGCTGGTAAAGGACTGCACCAATACATTGTAAAAGAAGTTTCTTATTAAAGGAAGAAAGAGACGAATTGCAGCAGGTGGTTTTCACCCACATTAGGTTTCCACCTTATATCTTGTGTTCATGTGTGCTTCTTATGTGTGATGATCTATTCTGTTTTGCTGCACCTGATTACTATTATTATGGTTAATAATGTTCCGATGAATTTACTGAAGATAAGCTAACTGAATCATAAGATTACTGCATATACGCTAGTTGCATTTAACACAGACGCGTATATACGCTGATATACTGAACTGAAGCCGCGTATATGAATCTGGGTATGAAATTGAAAAGTATCTGATTTGATAATACTGATTCACCCCCCCCCCCCCCTCTTAGTATTATTTACAACAATTGGTATCGGAGCAGGTCCTTCAGAGGTAGCTTGATCGCTTCAAGGAAAAGATCCATCAGAATGACTAATCCAGAAAGAGAGGCACACATCAGGCCACCAATCTTTGACGGGAACAATTTTACCCACTGGAAGATAAGAACCACTGCATATCTACAATCTCTTGGAGCAGAAGTTTGGGGAATCGTAGAAGGAGGATACAAATTCCCATCAGCAACTCCTACAGATGCAGCAGAGAAAAAGAAACATGAGCTCAATGCCAAAGCTGTTACTGTCTTATTTGGAAGTTTGACACAATCAGAATTTATGAAGGTCATGCATTTCAAATCAGCTAAGGAAATATGGGAAAAAATCATTCTGAGCTACGAAGGAGATGATCAGGTAAAAAGAGCAAAGCTTCAAACCCTCAAAATCCGGTATGAAAATCTTAAGATGCATAGTAATGAAAGCATAGCTAATTATTTCCTGCGTATGGATGAAATTGTAAATTGTATGAGGGATCTGGGTGAAGAATTTAAGGAAGTTGTCTTAGTTGAAAAGGTTTTGAGATCTCTGTCTGCTAAATTTGATTCCAAAGTGTCTGCCATAAAAGAAAAGGAGAATCTGCAGAAAATCACCATGTCACAGCTTCACGGAATCTTAACTGCTTTTGAAATGCGAAAAGAGGGACCATCAGAAGCCGCATTCGAAGCGTTAGGATACATGTCAGAGGAAGAAGATGAGGTAAATTTTGTCAAGAATCTTGAACGGGGAACTGGACGGTTCAAAGGTAAGCTACCTTTCAAATGTTTTTCATGTGGTAGAGTTGGTCACTATGCTACTAGATGCCCTCATAACAAAGGAAAGATGTCTAAAGAAGGTAATAGAAGCTACTATACCCATGTTAAAAGTAATGACTCATTCAATGGTAGTGAAGACATTAGAAGTCTCATGGCATATGAAAAGAAGAATGCAGAAACTGAGGAAGTTACCAAATTAAACGAACAATTGGAGACAGTAACCAGGGTAAGGGAGAAATTGCAGGATATAGTAAATGATCAGAGCATAACAATTTAGAGACTTGAATCAAAAATCCTCTCTCTAAAAGAAGATCTTGAAAAATCAAGAGAGCAGAACAGAGAAGCTCTTGAAGATCAAGAACATGAAGTGATCAAATTAAAGCAACAAGTGGAAGAAGGAAGAAAAGATGAAGAAGACCTAAGGAATCAGTATCTGGAAAAGGAAGAACAACATCAGGTTGAGGTAAATATCTTAAAAGGTAAATTAGAAGAAAAGGATAAATTGTTGCGATTTCAAGATAGTACTAAGATTTTGGATGACATTCTTGGTAGTCAAAGATCCCCTATTATCAAAACTGGTCTTGGTTTTTATGAATCCGTTGAAGGTGAATCTAGCTCACAAGGTGAGGCAAGAAACTCTAATGAGAAATCTGAAATGCTCAACAAGGAACAACCAAGGAAAGAAATCCCTCAAGGAAAATCCTTTACTTCCAACTATGGAAGTGATAGACGATTATTTCCTCCACTGAATAATGTTGAATGTTATGTATCTCATAATCTTGGACATGTTGCAGCCAGATGTAAAAGTAGAATGGTTCAAGACCATCACAAAAGATCATCGCATCCCAGGTATTTCAGAGGATATTGCTTTGCCTGCAATGCATATGGACACAAAGCAATTGATTGCAACAGAAGGAACATGAAATATGTAAGATGTTATACATGCCACAAACTTGGACATAAAGCAAGGGAATGCAGGAGCAAATTTCAAAATTCAAAACAAGAGGACCATACATCATCACAGTTCCAGGAATTGAAGAAGACAGAATTAGAGACAGAAAGGTGTGACATAACTCAGTTAGCTGACATAACATACATAGGGGAATCTGAAAGTGAAGAAATTCAGTATTCCATCTTGCATACGCTGATATAATGAAGATAAGTCGCGTATATACGCGAGTTACAGGCTGCAGAGTCGCGTATATGGAGATTGGAAGAAAGGGCAGCAGAACAGACTCAGGAAATGGTTTGGTCATGGTTGGCTCAGGCTCAGGGGGAGCATATACTTCAAATAATGCATTGTTGGCATTATGGTTAGAAGTTGTTGATAAAGCTAAATGATACAATTTGTTGTTTGATCAAAGGAATGGTATTGCAGGTTTGGATGCTGATACTTATGGTGCAGATCATATATGATGAAGGATAGTCATGGTCTTGAATGAATTACTAGTCTTAGAACTTGCATCTGCTCAGGGGGAGCATGGATGGATTGATACAACTTGGCATATACAAAGGGGAGCTCAATCAGAAACTTCAGCATGTACTCAGGGGGAGTATGGACAGCAAAAGGTATACCAAGGAAGAGAATATCTTGGTCCGCCCTTTGCCCTTGATGTCAAAGGGGGAGAGTGACTTGGTGTGGTTGTTGCCATCAAGTCCAAAGGGGGAGATTGTTGGCATTATGATACAAGTGTTGTCCTTGATGGCAACTCACTCAGAGGTTGATACAGGTGATGGCAACTTAATCAGAGGACAGATCTTAGTACAGCAGGTCAAGAAAGAGATATACGCAGGTTCATTGTGACAAATCAGCGTATACACGCGGGTTGGACGTGCCGAAGACGCGTATGCATATACACGCACTTTCACGCAAGGAAAAGCGCGTACAGGTGGGAAAACTTATGTCTTGGTCCGTGGTAGTTAGTCCTCGGTATTTGAACCTATGGTTTTGGACCATGGTATCTCGATAAGTGTGTTGAACCCAAGTATTGGGCTCTTGGTATTGATTTATTATGGTTTTGGACCGTGGTATTGAGCAAGGCCTAAGACTATAAAAGGAGGAGAAGATCATTAGGCAAAAATGAGGAGCAAGGAATGGATGTCTGACGAAGTGGGAAGATCTAGTATTGCTGGTTATCTGTTTGTGACGCTTGGCTAAGGTTGGATCTGACAGCGAAGGTATAAGTAATTATCTTTAGATCTGTATGCGGGTTGTCTCTGGTGAAGGCGCGTACACACGCGGTTTTGATATAGTCAAGTAGCGTATGCATTATGAGATTTGGTGTTTCAGGTTGCTGTTGATTCTAATGGTTGTTGCAGAGTTTTGGGCTCTGGTTTGTGTTCTGTGTTTTGATGACAAGGTTTCAGTGATTCAGTATTGGGTGATTTAGAGATTTATGATTGTATTGCAGCAATGATTGTTTTGTACTCATGGATCCAGTCTGAAAATTAATGAAACGTGGTCCCTGAAGAAAAGAAGGTTGTAGCCTTCTATAGGTCAGCACCTACGTACTAGTATATTAGCTAGTACAAGAGCTAAGAGGGTTGTAGCCCTCTGCAGGTTGAAGCCTGCGTGCTGGTAAAGGACTGCACCAGTACATTGCAAAAGAAGTTTCTTATTAAAGGAAGAAAGAGACGAATTGCAGCAAGTGGTTTTCACCCACATTGGGTTTCCACCTTATATCTTGTGTTCATGTGTGCTTCTTATGTGTGATGATCTGTTCTGTTTTACTGCACCTGATTACTATTATTATGGTTAATAATGTTCTGATGAATTTACTGAAGATAAGCTAACTGAATCATAAGATTACTGCATATACGCTAGTTGCATTTAACACAGTCGCGTATATACGCTGATATACTGAACTGAAGCCGCGTATATGAATCTGGGTATGAAATTGAAAAGTATCTGATTTGATAATACTGATTCACCCCCCCCCCCTCTCAATATTATTTACAACAGTCTCCAAGTGGCTCTTGCAATGTCAAGTCCTTTTCAAGGACTTTTATTCTTTCTCCCATTCTTTGATTCTTTTGAACTTCTTCCTTCTGTTGTATCTGTGCAAGTTTGCAATCAGTCTCCAAACTTGACACTTTTTCTCTAAGTTTCTTAAGCTTAGTAGCCTGGATGCTCATTTCCTCCATGGCTTTTACCAATTCAGCTTTTTTTCTATGGAAGTACCTGCGCTTGTAGATGCCCCTGTGCCTGCTGATGTACCTGTGACTGGAAGAGCTGTAGCTGGTGGAACTGTGGGTGCTAATGAAGCAGCCAATGTGGAGGGTACTGCTGTAGAGACTGTAGGAATTACAGTTTGAGGAGTGGTGGCCAACTCACTCTGTCTAGACTGTATCATGTTATCCAACTCTTTTTCTGTTTCTTTCAGTTGTTCATTCAGCTTAAGGACTAAGTCCATAAGCTCTTCCTCCTTCTAAGTTTCCAATACTTTAGCTATCTGAGGATGATGAAGAGGAGGAATTTTGAGCTGCTTTTTTAGTGCAGCTATGTCATCATTTTTCTTTTTAATAATATTTTCTGCAGCTTTCACATCCTTGGGATCATGCCCCAGTTCTATGACTAAGTCCTCTAAGGACTTTATTCTGGTATCCTTGGCCTGTGAAGAGGCCTTCTCTAACTAGAATTGCACTGATATATTATTCAGCGAATTCTAGAGTTGGTGAGTTGTAATTGCCTTGCTGGTCAAGGTGGATTAAACCATTTCCCCAGTCTTCTTGTGTAGTTATATTTGGTCAATAGGATGGATATCCTTTGCCAATACTTCAAAATCTGTTTTCAAATAATCTGCAATTGACCTGGGCTGCTGTGTAGTTGGCTTCAAGAAACTCATTTGCATCTTACCTTCCTTTATATCAAAGGCTGACATTAGCCTGGTTTGATTGGTAGGAGCCATTTTAAGGTAATGTGCATAACTTTGGGCCTTCAATCTTTCATTCCTGGCCTTTATTTCTTTGTATTTCTCTTTAATGTCCTGGCTCTGGCCACTTGGAGCTCTGAATGAGGATACTTCCATGCTCTGTTGTCTCTCTAGCATTTGAGCTTGTGAAGTGGAAGGTTCTTGTGTACCTCCAGAGGGTGTGGTCTGCCTGCTTTCTGCTCTTCTTGTACCTATAGTTCTAGTTGTTTCTTCAGTAAACTCTTGTTTTGAAAATGGATTCAACCTTTGCCTCTTGACATAAGTCTGGGCAACAAGTCTGCTAGAAGGAGTGGCCTCCTCTCTATCTCTCTTAGGATTTCTCTCCTCATTTAGAGGAGTCTGTAAAATAGGTGGATTGTTCATGATATGTTCTGGCTAAGCAAGTTCTTCTGATATCTCTGACTGTTCTGATATCTCTGGCTGTTCTGATTCCTCTAGCTACTCTAATGGCTCTTGCTCTTGAGGTCTTTCTTTTGTTGTTTGCCCACTGTGTCCCTGTGATTCCCTTTGAGATTGGGACTCTCCTGGCACCTGTACAAATGAATCTTCATCAAGTCTTCTTTCTAAATCAATCAATACATTATTGATAGCAAATTCTGTGCTATCTCGGTCTACCAAAGTGTTTTCCACCCATTCTAGCTAATTTGCATACTGTTCAATTTCAGGAATTCTATGGTGGATATAAGGAGATAATTTGTTCTTTTGTCTCCTATTGCAAATGAAATCTAAAGGGTCATATCTCCAGATAAAACTTTGTTTCAATTTCAGCCTTTGGAGGATTTCTTCTGCTTCCTTTCCTGCTTCCCTATTGTTACATATGAAGGGGCCAAGCTGATCTTTTATCCTTAGTTGAGCTTTCCTCTTAGCCTTCAAAAAATGCACCTCATCTGAATTAATCATTTGCCTGTAGTACTCCAGAGCAAACAATCTCATGGGGAGGTATCTGGGCAGTTTTTAGGGAGCCAAATCACATCCATATATTCTTATTTCAGTGTGATTTTGGTACAAGTACCAATCTCCCACTCTATATTGTTTGGACAACTGTAGGACCCTCCTAATATCTGCACTGATTCTAGGGGGGGGACTTCCTAATAACATAGTTGCCACTGGGTGCACAAAGAGATCTATGAAATCAGTATAAGAATATTGAGAGTCATATTGGTGGATTAATGAAGTCCAAAAGACCACTGATCTAGGGTTGCCTCTGGTATCAAGCTTTTGGAGTGTGATTGGGAATTTATCAGCTTGATAATACAAGAACAGATGATATAAAACTGAAGAATATTTGAACACTCTTTCATTATCCATCCTCATGAATTGATCATGCATCTTATCTGCAATGAACTTAGCATAGTCAAACATGATGGCTGGGGGTTGTCCAGGAGTGTAAATGGACATAAAGGCTATAATAATTTCATCAACAAATTCACTTGTAGTTTGGCCTAACACACTGGATATCATGTCTATGATGTCTCTGCCAAGATCAGAGAATATGGTAGATATGTATGGTGGAGGATCCTTTGGAATGTATTGCTCTTCCCTGATGAAGGTTTGGAATAACTGAGCATGTTTGATGGAGGTGAGTGTGGGGAATCTATTAAGCAAATCTCCAACAAAAAGAGGGGTCAGGTTTTGGCCTGGTTGTAACTGTAGCATTTCATTTATGGACTCAGTAGTGATGGTAAATAATACAGACTAGTCAGGAGTCATCACTGCTCTTTGTCTAGGGCTATAGTTCATATGGCAATAGTGGATAATCTCTGGGAAGATATGAACTCTAGGGAATTGGTATTTGGGTAAACTTGACTCCCAAAGGCCTATTTTGTCTGCATGATTCAGGTACTGGTCTCTGTACCTGCAGTATAGTTTCAAAGGGGATTCTTGGACAAAGGTATCATTAATTTGAAAATATTTATCTACCAATGGGAGATGATCTAAATCACTGTGGGGAGTAGAAATTGGTAGGACTTTCAATGCTATGGGAGCATCCATCCTTCTTTCTTGTGGATTCAAGGACGGGGGTGAAGGGTTTTCAGTGAAATTAGGGAAAACTGGTCTAGTTCAGAGTATTTTGGAGTCACTGGGCAACTATCTTACTGAATTACTGAGTAATTTGAAGTAATTTGAGTCAAGGTTCAGGAATAAAATAGGTTTTCTCTGTGAATTTGGATAAATACCTAGTTTTGGCTTTGAACAGAGTAATGGGTGACTGTGCACAGCTGGCAGGAAGCGTACATGACTGAAAGGTGGTCTAGAGTTTCAGCAGGTTGGCAGTTGGACATGAGTTGACGGTTGTACGTGCTCTGGTGCTTGCATGGAGGTCTGAGTGGTATTTTTCATGGTAAAACTAAAAACAAATGAGTTTTTTAGTTTTATTCACAAAGTCAACTATTTTGGCGGGTACATGGAGAAAGGGACATTTGGCATTAAGCGAGGGATGTGACGTTTTGTCATTTAGCGGGAGGCGGTAAGCGGGATCATATCGCACTGCTTTTGGGCTTGAGTGGTTTTGGGGGGAGGCCGCCCGATGCCATTCATCGGGTGCCACGTAGCAACAGGGTGAATAGTGAAACCACCCATATCAGGCAGGTAAAGGTCAGCCTTCGGAGGCCGCCCGATATGAGCGTCAACCGTTGGATCAAAAGGGATCAGATCATACAGTGATCGGGGTGATGATTTGATATGAAGTTTAATGGAGGGGCCCGATGGGGTTTTAATGTGGCGGGATTTAATTAATGAAGGATTATGGAGGTTTAATGACATTGGGAGTGATTTCATTGGCAAGGATAGATTATTAATTAACCACTGATTGATTAATTAATCTCTTTTATTCGGTGGTGGGTCTTGGTTATTAATTAGCCACTGATCGACTTAATTAACCCATTAATCATGACTTTAATAAAGTTTATGTTTCAAACTTCGGGGACAGGATATTAAAATTAAAGGGGTTTAATAAAATATAAGGGAAAGGGGTATTTTTGGGATTTAATAAATATAATTAAATTTAGGAGTTAATATTGGAAAAATGGATTTGCACTAAGTATAATGTATTTTGAAACTTATTTACTTTTCACATGGAAACATTATAACTTAGGCTAAGTGTTTTTTTGGGTTTTTAGGGAAAAGGGGTTTGCTTGGGGGGTGATCACTTTCCCTAGGCGAATGGTGATTTTACCTTAGGAAAAGGGATTTTTTAGGGGAAATGAGTGAATTATGGAGGGGGTGAATTCTTATTAGGGTCCTTTTAGTACTTAGAACCTATAAGTTATTGGGCCAAGGGTCCGGTCCCTCCAAAAGTCAGAGAAATGCTCTGAGCCCCTTTAACTTAAGATTTTTAGGTACTTTAAGACTTTCTTTGGAAATTAGTTAAGTGAGAAATGTAATGAATGAGGGAGGTTAATCAATTTGACTTTGTGTGCTTTGGTAAATGCTCAATTATCATCCATGCTTTAGAAATTTGATGATGAAGGTAAATGATATGATCTTATCTAATTATTCATCACAATTCTACAACCATTCAACTACTTACCCATCTATTCATCCTACCATTTTTTCTACTCTTTATTAGGGTGCACTTAAGCTGGAAAACCCTTATTAAAACCTTTTCTTTCCTTTTTACAAAATTAATCTATCTAAGTCTAACCTTATTACATCTAAGGTCTCAGATTAAATAGTTGAGCTCCTTTTATTAACTCTACCTATCTACTTATCTGCCAAGATTACATTGTTTGGTCAGATTTTATTTCTCTATCTATAAGCATGAACTTGAAAGCATGCAATAGCCAAGTTCAAACATTATGACTATCCATGGATTGTGGCAAAAGTAACAAGCTGCACACAATCTTCTTATTCTATATCAAATTAAATGGCAGTGGCATTTTGACTTGCACACTTTCATGATCTTTTTCTTTTTCCTTGGGGTTCGTTTTTTCATCTTTTTGACCTTTTTCATTCTTCTTTGTCTTTTGATTTTTCTTTTAGGAAATTCCCTCTTTACATTTTTTATTTTATTTTTTATTTTTTGAATATGGAAAACATTTGCAGAAAGCAAAGGTATGTACATATTACAATTTTGACCTCAGTCATTCAAAAATTATGACTCCTATTGGTATAGGAACATAACAATGGCTCCACTTGGGGATGGAATTTCCTGGTGAAATGTTAAGAACTAGTAGATCAATGGCCTTCTGAATTACTTTAATTTTACTCTGCAACATTTTCCCTTTTGCTTTGCTACTTTATTGATATTTATGATAGTGAAACTTTTGAATCTTAGGGAGTTCTCTTTGGGCTTCAACTCCAAAATTACCATTCAATCGACACTAAACTTTGTGGAAAAATAAAATATGTACAAGTGATTAGTGAAATCAGTGACTAGGATCTATATAGTGCTTAAGCATTCGACCATTAACTGGTCCTACTTCTACTTCTGCACCATCCAATTCTTCGAGGAAATAAGCATTATTACCTATGAAAGCATAAATGAGGTAAGGGCCTTTCCATAGGAAGTCAAACTTCCCATGTTTACCTTTTTCCTCCCTTCTTGAGTCCCATTTCAGAACTTTATCTCCTAGATAAAAATCCTCTACCTTAGTGCTTTTGTCAAAAGCTTTCTTGATTCTCTCCTACACAACTTGGGATCTGATATACACTTCTTCCCTGGTTTGTTGTAAGTGAATTTTCTGGTTGATCCTCCTTTGAATATCATTTGGCTCAACCTATAATCTTGAAGCAATTTCATCACTAGTGTTCCCAAGGAAGATGGGAAAACAACCTCCATTCCATAGACTAGCTGATAAGGACTGGTACCAATGGATTTCTTTGTGGTCAGCCTATCTGCCCACAAGGCATTTACTAGCTTCTTGTTCCAGGTTTTCTTGTTATCATCCAATAATTTTTTGATGATATTCATTAAGCTTTTATTGGAAGATTCGGCTAGTCCATTTCCTTGGGGATAGTAGGTTGTGGAGTGACCCAGGGTTATATGAAATTTTTACAAAAATCAATCATCCTCTTTGATTTAAAGGCTGCTGCATTGTCTGTGATGATTTTGGTGGGGCAACCGAATCTGGACAGAATGTTGGCCTCAAGGAAACGTATTATGACAATATTAGTAGCTTGTCTTGAGGGTATGGCTTCTATCCACTTTTTAAAATAATCTGTGGCTATCAAGATCCATATATGTTGGGCAGAGGAAGGGGGATGAATTTCACCAATGAAGTCAAGACCCCACTGTTGAAATGGTGTTTCAGTAGATATAGGTTTCAAAGGTAATGGCAGTAGCTTTCTTTTCCCTTCAAAAATCTGGCATTTGTGGCATGAGGTTACAAATTTCTTTACATCAGCAAACAGAGTGGACCAGTAAAAACCAGCTCTTAAGATCTTATCAACTGTTGTCTTCTAGTAAAGATGTCCCCCACAGTCACCTGCATGAAACTCCTGTAATATTTTGTCAGATTCTTCCTTTAACAAACAATTAAGAAGGATGCCTTCATGATTTTTCCAAAATAAAGCGTTGCTAATATTGAAAAACTTCAAAGATTTCATTTTTAAGAACCTACTTTTAGTTTTGGACAACTCAGGAGGAGCTTGAAGATTTTGTAGAACGTATATAATGTCAGCATACCATGGTGAATCTATAAAGGCCTGGCTGATCTGTGGAGTCGCCATCTCCTCTTCGTTATCCAATTCTGCAATGAAATTTATGTCTAGGGCCTGACAGTTCGATTCAACCATGAGCTTGGCTAAACCTTGGCCTTTGATCAATTTTGTAGGTTTAATTTCTAAGTCATATTCTAATATGGTAGCTATCCACTTCCCTCTCTTTCCATCTAGTCCATCCTGTGTTAGAATGTCTTTGACTACAACATTGGGAACATAAGCTACTATATGAGAGTACAAGATATAAACTCTGAAATATTTAATAGCTTTAACTAGAGAAAAATATTGCTTTTCCATTATATTATACTTTAAAGGTGCATCTCTCAGGGCTTTACTAAAGAAGGCTATTGGTTGTTCAAAACCTTGATCATTTTTCTGCAGTAGGACTGCAACAATTGTATGTTATGACGCGAAAGAAAAAATGGTGAAATCCCTATCAAACATTGGATTGATGAGAACTGGTGTTTGTGTTAAGGTTAACTTTATATCTTCAAAATACCTTTTAGCCTCTAGAGTCCATCTAATAGTAGAATCTTTCTTTAACATGTTGTTTAGTAACCTAGTTAGTTTAGCTAAGTTAGAGATAAATCTTCCCAAAAATTTTATTTTACCCAAAAACGCTTGTAGTTCTTTGATGTTCCTGGGATGTGGTATCTGCAAAATGGATTCAATTCTTTTTGGGTCAATCCGGATACCATCTTTGGAGATTATGTGGCCTAGTAATTTTCCCTTTTCCAACCCAAATAGAGATTTTTTAGGATTCAGAGATATTTTTTAGGATCATATCATTTACCAATCCCATGAACCATTTTAAAGCAGCTCCTTTCAATGTTGAAGGAAACAGTTTGAGTTTTTTAGAGCTTGTAAATAATCATAAGTTCTGCACAAGACTTCAAACTCAAATAAAAAGGTTTTAGGATCTTCACTTTTTAATCCATGAAAATTCGAGAGGACAGAAGGTGAGATATTTGTCATTGTGGCATTTGTTTCTTCATCAACTATAGGGAATCCAAAAGAATTATCAACTTCCCTATTTCCTCTACCTCTTCCATTATTTCCTCTACCTTCTCCATTATTTCCTCTACCTATTCCTATACCTACTCCTCCTCCAAACAGTGAGAACTCTCCATCCTCTCCTTCTTCTACCATTATAGTTTCTTCAGAGTTAATATAAGATTCAACCTAAAAGGTTAATTTCTCTTGCTCTAGTTCCCCTACCAATGGTATGTGGAAGAAAGGTTCTACTTCTTCTTCTCCACTGGGTATTCTTAATTCTTCAACTAAAATATGTTCCCTTGTAGAGCTGAAAAAGGCTACTCCTCATGTTGGAGATCCAAGATTTTCTTCCTCTAGGAATACCTCAGTAGATGAAGTAGGAGATCCTCTTGATTGAATTTCTGACCTTAGAACTTCAGGAGGTCTATGGCTAGGAATATGAGCTTGAGATGGAGGTGTATCTCTCCTTAGTCTTGGCGGACTAGGTGGTGTTGCAGGAATTGAACTCTTACCTCTAGCTATGAATCTACCCCTAGAGTCTCTTTCTCTACGCATATCATTTTTTTTTAATGTAAGAGATAAAGTTACCTAATTACACTTCCCCGACAACAGCTCCAAAATGTTTAGTCAATTTAGTGTCCTAAATTTCTTGCATGAATTATCAACCGAGGTTTGTAGACTGACGAAGTGTGATGCACTATATGTGCTTAGTTAACTTTTCTCTTACTTTTTTGTTTTGTATTTTTATGTTTGTTTTGGGGGTTTCTATTCTTTGATGTCTAATAATATACAATCTATGCGAGAATTACATGGATCTAATGAGTTTTTAAAAGAAGGATAGGTTCCTAAGTTAGTCTAATCTCCTAAAAATGGACCAAGAATCATTTTTAACTAGTTAGACCCTAATACAAAAAAAAACAGAGCATCTACCTGATCTACCATTTAGTCCTAATCCATGGATCTAATTCTTAAAAAACAAAAAGTGATGCTAATGCAGAAGGTAATTCAATAATTTCATTCATTTAGCCATTCAACCATCCAATTTTGGAACATGATAGAATCAATCTCCTTGAAGTGATTTTTTGGAATTTCAAGTGATGCAACTAAGTAATGACCTGATAACAGAAAAGAGAAGATAACAACATGTAAAACTAACAATGTATTGAGTAAACTCAATCACTACATGAATTAGATATTTCATCATTCAAGTTAGAATTATCATCATTTCGAAATGGTTTTGAGAACATCTATTAATACAGCTAATTAACAGTTCTACGCTAAGAAAATGAGTAACAAAACAGGAAGAAGCTAAGCAACTGTGTAATATCATTTCTCCATTTTTCATTCTGGCATTTCTCTTACAATATCTCAGAAGAATAAGACTTGCACAGTTGTGATTTCTTCCCTTACACTATTGGTTACAAAACTGAAATGAAACAAAACTAGAGAAAATGGACTTGTAGAAAACAAAGTAGTAGAAATTAAAATGAAAACAACAAGTGAAAAACCTCCTTCAGTGCAGGGGCCCTCTGCAACTGATGTGGCTAGATAACAGCTAATTAAAGATGCACTTTTAAACCACCATTGACAAAACAAAGTTTGTATTATCAACAAAACGGACTCTAAACAGAGTTTTTAACAAAAGCCTGTAATCCCTTCTAGCTTCTAACTAACTACTTCTCGGTCTTATTTAACCGATATTCATAGAAAAACAACATAACTTTCTAAGAGAAAGTATCGTTACAGGTGGCTTGATCTGAATCTATCATGACTGTTTATAGAAAGACATGCTACAAATGGCTTAATTCGAATTATAATGAGACTATTAATCTTCTGAACAGCTACAAGTGGCTTGATCTGCATTAACTCCTCCACTTCTGATCAGCAAGAAGTGGTTTAATCCACATTAACTCTTCAACAACACTATTAGACTCCTAATTAACTACGAAATATCAAGATTCCTACTTCTACTAGATGAATTATTTGACTCCATCTTTGACCATGACTTCTAGGCATGCTTTTCTGTCGATCTGGATTGTGCGAGTAGGATAGAATGCATGTAGAGATGATTCTGGAGATGCCCATGTGGCCCAGTTCTTCATTTGACACCTATAACCTTCCAAACCATGAGAGTAACTATGAAACCCACAGTTAGTTGTAGAATATGCTATTTTCTATAGCTAATTTGCAAAAATCTATTAAAATAACAAGAACATGAAAATATAATATGGTGATCATTTTAATGCTTTCCTAAGACAAAATATAGCATTTATCATTGATTGGATCTGTAGTCTTGTGACAAATCAAGAGAAAAAAGTGAGAAAAAATGTCCAGGGGAAGGTAATTCCGAGGCTCAACACATATACAAGGCATGCATGCTTCACAAGTTTTACAAAACCCTTGGGTTGACATTTAAATGATAGGTAATTAATTTTCCTCAACATGTGGCATAACCATGCTCAACATATAAGCCAATATTACATGTACAATGATCAAGAAGTCTCTTCCACTGATGAAAAATAGTGGACCCATGCTTGGATGAGAGTCTGAATGATCATATCCATCATACTTTGTAATCTTGTAGTAATCCTGAAATCATAGCCTGGATGGATGAAACTAGATCTGGGGTCTTCTATCTCATTCACTTGATCTTTTTATGTCTGAGTCCAACCATATGAATAAATGAGCTAGAGTCAAACATGGTAGACACCATCTGATTATTAGCTAATGATGTAAGCCATTAACAAAGGCGAGAGAGACCACTGATGATATTAATGGCTCTCAAGGTATTAAAGTACAATCTGTATGGTGTGAATAAAGGAGCTAAAGACAAACATCACACAAAATTTCGGTCAAAGGCCAATGATGAAGACCTCTCATCGAGAGAGAGGAAAATTTCCATTGATGTATGGAAGCCCCAAGGTACTAAAGGGATTTTCTAAGTCAACTTCTTGGATAATGAGCTGATGTCAAAAGGAAGTGACCTGTCACATAAGGGCTTCAATGTATCCCCCATCAACAACGCGAAACAGGTATCAAGATTTGAGAGAGAATGATGTTGATGTGGAACTGGTTCAAGAGTGACAGACATGAATGGAGGCTTAAGAGTATCATAGTATATATCAACTGAAGGAATTCTCTTGAACATACTGGTGACACTTTATGGAGTTGGTAGCATTGACCCAAAACTGAATGAAAATATTTTGATATGGTGATGAACCAAAGAGACAAGAAAATTTCCCAACCCAACAATCATAGAGATGAAGTGAAAGAGTGTCATGTTCAAGAGAGACTCACTGCCATTAATAGGTTAAGTACCCTATTTGCAGAATTTCCCCAAACATTCAGTACCAATTTATTTTTGACAACCTTGAGGAGGATAATATGTACTTGATTTATAAGTTCATCCTTTGGATGAATCCTTCTCAACAGTTTTAATGAACCCTAAGAAGTAGCGGTTCGATCCTATCATGTTCGATGCTTCCATCATTGTTTGATGTTTTTATGAGTCCAAAAAAGGTATAATGTGACTCATTTTTCATGTTTAGATAGTTTGAAAAAGAGGAAAAAAAGAAAACTCCAAAGTTTCCATTTTGTAAAAATGTCTCTTGAGTCTGAAAAAGTAGAAAATAATACTGAGGAGAACCTCTTAACCATGTTTGACTAAGGTATTCCTTTTTCGTAAAAAGTCTATCTTAGTGTGGAAAAGGTTAAACTTATACTGAGTAAACTTCTCTACATTTACTTTAACGAGTTTGAAAAAACAAGTGCTCAACAATCTTTTCATGTTTGGGGAGTCTGAAAAGAGATGAAGGAGAACTCCTCCTAGAGGAACAAGTGGTATAATGTAACACCCCCTCCCAAGTCTACCCAAAGTAACCATGCCAATCAAGGTAAACATGAGGAGAGATGATACCACAATCCAATTCCAACTCCTATGTCACCTTAAGGGAGTGGAATCAACAAAACATCACATAGAGTCATCCAACATCATCAACAAAACCCTTAGTAGACAATTCAGCCACTCAGACAACCTTTCCCTGGGTCCCACTGTTATTCTGCGGCTCTTAGGCCATATTCAATCTCATGCTATGGGCAAGGGAGTGGCCAACAACCTAAAGTCACTCTCACAGGACTGCTTGCCAGCGACTATGGACCATAATTTCTAGTTTTGTGTCAACGACCTGGGGATTTAAGCCACTTTTTTAGCCAAAAATCCTGGCCTCTACCCAGAACTTGTTGTAACTTCCAGAATTCATTAATAACATAAAAAAATGTTGTTCAATAAAAAATTACCCTTAGGACTAGGCCTGAGAATCCCCAACTAGGACTAACATTCTGTCAAACACTTGGCATCGATGCGACCTATAGGTCTAGGGTATAATACAAAGCATAAATGACTTAACAAACTTATGAAACATAACTAGACAGATCACCTCCTTCTCTATTGAATTACTACATCATCAATTAGGTTTTGCATCCATCCATTTAAGAGTTACAAGTAAATATATGAAATAACCATGACATGAACCAGTGATTCAACCATGCTTACAACCAGGATTAAACCATATAAATATCAGAGATATGGCAACCATTAAATCCACATATAAATCAGTGCAAAAGTAAGACAACTTATATTTTATTAATCATAGGAAAATCCAACCAAGTCCGGGACTTCCACGCACCACCCAACCATAGACATGGCTGAACCAAATATCTCTTTCACCCAGTCACCCTCGTGCCATATTCCACGCATGAATTTGGGATCTCATAGAACAACCAAGGGAATCCATAAGTTAAACCACCTCCACCCACATCAAACCATGATCACACCAAAACTGGTGCTTCAATCACAACCAAACAGAACTTGGAATGCCATCCAGAATCCATCACTATCCTTGAGGAATTTTTCATCTCCTTGTTGTTGAAGGAAATGTAACTAGGTTCGGTCTTCATAAATGTAATTTTGATATTTGTATTTATTCAAGAAAAGATAAATTATTTTTATAGTATTTTTCAATGAGTTTCTTGCTCATTGAAAATAGGTCAAGCACATTTTAAAGTGCTTCTAGAAAGTCAAAGTCAAAATGTAATTATGATGAGACCATTTGAGGGCATTCTACATCATGAATGTCAATGTAAAAGGTCATGGGAACACCTCCAAGACAATTCAAATCCTCTCCTAGCATCAACGAAGTCTCCAAGCAACAAAATAATGAAGAAAAGATGAATTATAGTGAAATTGTCAAGTTGGCCTAATAGACAGTCAAGTTGGCTTGAAGAGGAGGGACATACCTCTATTTATAGAGGTTTTCCACTCCTCAAAAGCATAACGAATTCTCTCTGAAATCAGCGAGGGTATAAGGCAGGAAAAAGAGTACTAAGGAGGACGAAGAAAGCCAAGGTAAAGGGTTTACAAGGGCAACAAGCAAGGAGGAAGAACAACGAAGAAGAAGAGACGTTTTCTAGGGTTTCTATAGCCACACGTGTGAAGATAAAGGAGGCTTCCTACGGTCATTACAACAGTAACAAGTATCTTGGTTTTGGGCTAAGAAACAAGGACCATAAGGCCTCCCCAACCAATGAAGAAGAAGGAAAATACAATGAGGAGAAGGAGATTGTTTTAGGGTTTCTGTCCACACATGCAACAAGTAAACCCTTGCAAATTTGACAACAGAAGAAGGCAACAACATTCGATGTGTATCTAGGTCTACAAGGTATCCAAAGGAAAGTGAAGAAGACTCTCTCTATAATGAAGTAAAGAATCCCTAATGTTCTAGGGTTTCCTAACTTAGAAAAGCAGCAGAAGAAGGATGAAGTGTTAAGGAGAAAAGTACCAGAAGCCAGAGGTCCATGTTCTAGAAGTTATAGTGAAGAAAGAGGAAGGATTTGACTTGGGTTTGGAATTTGTTCAAATAAGAAGCTTCAATAAGAGAAAACTTACCAAGGGTTTTCCTCTCAAGAGTGGAGAGGTTTTGTCCCTGACATAGAGCCAAATTATGTTCTTGTTATTTTGTTTTGGTATCAGTTTGATGAATTACACACATATGCACTAATAAGAAGAAGAAGAAGCATAAGATAACAAGAAAATTAAAAATACTCCACAAATTGTTATCAAGTAATGAAGAATCAGCACAACACTAGTTTTCCCTATATTCTTTAACATGGTATCAGAGCATAGGTGACACATCAAGGAAAGGGAAACTCAAGAACACTCATCAAAAGAAGCATCTACAAAGTTGAAGCATCAAGCATAGAAACCACTTCAAGGACTAGAAGATTCTATAATCCATCATTCATCAAGGAGGTCGACAAATCTAGAAGAGGAGCCTTATATAAATGCAACTACAAAGAAGAGAAGATTGAAGGAGGACCTACATCAAGCTACAAGTCTTCAAGAAAATCTCATCACCAAGAAAGTCCACTTGAAGGAAACTTGAAGAACATCAAGATCCAAGGAAGACAAGCCATCAAGCCTTCAAGGAGGAAGCCAACCCATTACATCTCAAAATCTATCAAGTAAGTACATGTGCCCTTCTGAATATACATCAATGCCTTTTTTCAAGGAAATCAATAAGTTGGTAGGTACCAATAACTTTTTTACATGGAAGAAGAGTACTGATCTACTACTCAAGGAGAATGAACTCTTAGAATATGTCAAAGGGAACATCGCTATCCCTGCTAAGGAATAGACTCAAGCCTTATCCAAGTATAATAAGGATGAGACAAGAGCTCAAAGGATTCTGATAGAATCAATCAAAGACTCCCTCATTCCCTATGTCTCCAAGTTTGAGACATCGAAAGAAATTTATTATAAGCTAGTAGAGATATTCGCAGTATCCAAAACCAAAGAAGTAATATCTCTGAGGAATTAATTATGCAATATGAAGATAAAAAAGGAAGGAATAGCTCCCTACTTCATAAAAATCTATGAAACGAGAGATAAACTTCAAGAGCTTGGGGAAGTCATGTCTGACAGAGAAATGACAATTATTGTACTCAATGCTCTACCTGAGGAGTGGGGAAACTCACATCAAGCATATATGCCAAGAAGGAAGCAACCACTCTTAGTTAAATGTGGTCTCTATGCAGGATAGAGGAACCTAGACTTAAGGTAAATGAAGATGTGATGTGGGATCAAAGGAGCAGGAATTTGCTACCATGGCCAAAAGAAAGGGTAAATTTGGAAATTTTAGTACATGAAGAACAAACAACAAAGACATGTCCAAGATCCAATGTTTTGGATGCCAAGAATATGTACACTACAAAAGGGATTGTCCTAAGATTAAGAAGGACAACAATAATAAAAGGAAGAGGGAAGAAGCTCACATAACTCAACATATGAAAGAAGAAGGAAAGAAACAAAAGAAGGAAGATCCTCCAGATCTCTACTATGACTAGGTAAAACTCTTTACTTCTAGACTTCTTTTAAAGTTTGATTAGAATAGGAGCATGTAGGAATAAATTAATTTGCGTGGATAGAAACACCCTCTCGAATCTAGCAGCATGATGTACATAGAGTTCTAGACACTCATGTAGATGTATCATTTATGAGAATAACAAAAATGCAAAAGTAGAAATATATTCTAGAGCATAGCATATATAGCTCAAGATATTCATGTAGAAGAAGCAGATCTAGTATAGGACCTCATATATGATGAAAGAAAATTGATCATGATAAGAATATTAGAAGACCTACATTGTCAAAACAAAGGAAACATTTGCAAGGCAAGGATATTTAATATTCTATGATGGAATCTTCAAAAGAAGGTTCATGGACCAAAGAAGATGTCTCATTGGGAATCCCATTCATGGTTTTCAAGAAAAGGATGATATGTAGGCAAGCTAAGATGAAGCAAGAAGAGCCACACCAAAGGATGATCAAAGGAGAATGAATATGAGGTATGTATGCATTAAATTTTAGACATGTTATCATTTGTATATTATTAATTCATAGGTATAGTTCTATAACATTATCAAGCATCAAAGAATCTCTTTCACCGAGAACATGCTCGAAGGCATGTACCACACTGCAACGAAGGTCAACAAAATAATATGCTTACATAAGGAGTATAAGATTGTTGACTAAAAAGAAAGAAGAAATTTTCACAATTCCAGAAAGCATGCAATGAAGGAATTATCTCACAAGAAGCATTATATGGTTGACCTATCTATCTAAAAAAGTGCAAATGAAGAAAGAGATCAAGCATGTGAAGAACATCATGATCACCAAGAATCATTATGTGACAAAATGCCTTGAAATATATCTCCCGAAAGAATGCAGGACACATCTAATAAAATAAGAAAGGACCCTTGACACCTATGAAGGCCTTGGAGATATAACAGGTGCAGATAATTGATTCTACTCTATGAAGATGCTATGATGAAGAAGCCATGCGATAAAAGGAAAAAAAAATGTTGAAGCAATATCAAGATGAAGTCATGATGGATACTAGGTCAGAGCATGTAACCTAACAAGTACGATGGAGCATCCATGAGGAGAGTATTCTGAAGCATGGACAAGATGATAAAGGAGTGGCCAAGATGAAAAGAAAAACCTGATAGTCGCTTTCCATGAAGCAATGACATGAAAAACCAAGAAGGAAAGTGATCGATGGATGGTGCCCTACCTAGAAGAAGTTCGATCAAATACTTCATGACATCAAGAAAGGAAGGAGATCAAGCAATTGAATGACATCAGGAAAGGAAGGAGATCAAGCAGTTGAATGACCCATGAAGAAGAAGTTGTTGATGAAGGAGAGAGTCCCGAGTTAATAGGGATATTTAACAAGTCCCTGATCAAGAGGGAGTTTTTGAATCAGCCATGATTAAAAAGGAGTGACAATTGTGTTTTCCATTTCATGGGTCGTGCACTAGACCAGGACTAACAGTTGTAAGTCTAGATGAAGGTCATGAATGCAACTATAGACACAAGATAGACACAACATTCGTATCTTCATTTGGAAGAAAGAATGGGAGGATTAGGTTATCATCTAGCATCCAGTACTCTTTGAGGATGTGTAGGGCATCCAAGACAAGAGGCAAGAGGACCGATATTCTTTGAGTGCTGGGAACCCAAGATAAGAGTCATACTCAAAGAACACCCAAGTGGGTATGTACCTTGATAGACAATGATGAAGGTGTCTATAAATCATTGGTCTCACCAGCATTGTAGCTCATGGTATCATAAAGAGATGGAGCTGCTAGTCAAGGCCTTGCACTATGATAATGCTGATGGATATGATGCTATAACAGATGGATTTCTAATCCGGTTTCCCTTATGTTAATTCTTCAAGATTGAAAATTTCCAAACAACTTGTAATGTTGTATGAATACATCCCTAGTTAAGAGGTGTTGGGCGTGGGATCCCCCAAGGGTAGTTTTGGGGCTTAAAGTCAAGATTTTGGTCCAATTTTGTAATCCAAATGTAAATACTCTGCATTTTGTGGTCATAGAGCACATAGTTGTTAAAGAGTAATAGGGTTGTCTGCCCTTATTTTGAAAATGTAATGTCAGCTATAGAATATCTACCCATGGTTTGTAGACCATGGGATTGTATAAATAAAGCTAAGCTCTAAGTAGATAGGTAGAAAAAGAAGATAATTGAATCATGGAATAAGATAGGATGCATGAGAGATAGCTTTGAGTAGAAGTCTAAGTTTCAGGTTGTAGCATAGGTAGAGGATCTGCAGCTGAGTACACAGAGGCCTAGAAGTCCGCAGCTCAGTGCGCAGACCCCTGTAGCTGAGTGCACAGGGCGGGTCAAGTCCATAATGGTTCGAAATTATCAATAAAGAGAAGTATTCTACAATTTCTGCGTCTTTATTTCCTGTTTATGCATCTGTTATATTGGGTATAAATTCCACTTATAATGCTTATATGATGCGCGAATTTATGTAATTGTGTTGGATAAGTGACCACAACTAGGAACTTCTATTTACGCGAAGCTAACTAGGATCTGATAATAAAACACTTAGCTTAGTTAGGAAGATATCATAGTTCGCTGCCTTAGCAGCACAAAAGGACTTTAGTCTCTGGTTAGGGCTGCGCGGAAGATAATTGTACCCTTCCGCGAAGGTACTATAGGGTGGAAGAGAGGATTAAGAAACCTGCGTGAAGGTAGGTATAACTGGAATAAAATGACATCACATCCATCTCAAGGGTGCAGAAACTTGGTTCTAGCATCCCCCCATACTGCTTCAGTTGAGACTTCAGTCCACACTCCGCGGACTGATAATGAAAGGGCCAATAGTGTAGAGATTTGTTTGGCTAACTAACGTTGAACCTGGGTTAGGCCCCCACAAGCCAAAAAATGGTTCCGTTGCTGGGACCAAAATTTGCATAGAGATGTGTGATTTTGTATCACTGGAATCCAACTAAGAAATAAATCGAAGGCTGGCTGGACAGAAGAATTCACAAGTTCATGGTGCAGGAGAACAGAAACCCACGACTATCAAAAGAACAATGATTGGACCAATACCTGTATACGGAGATCCACAAAATATTTTTTGCATCCTTTCCTACTGATCTATACAAGTGGATCGTGAAGCTAGCAGATAGCCAAGGAAGGTGGAAACTTGACAGTCCTATTGTGTGGACCTCAGAGCTAGTGTGAAGGTTGGAAGCATTAGGGGATAAGATCACAGGCGCTGTCAATCATTGGCTCGATCACATCATAGGAGGATTTGTTATTGAACTCGCGGTTGATACCTCAGTCAGATATAGTGAGGCAGAGTGACGATTTTTCAAAGGACCGCGAGGTAAGTACGTAAAATATTTGAATACTTGGATTAAACTGTTGTTGTGCAAAAAACGGGTTTTGCAGCTACCTTGATGTTTGGGACTACGCGAAGTAAAAAAAGTTACAAAAACGAAGGAAATAAAGGTCTGGAGTATAGCCCCTTGATTTCACCTCTGTGAGGGGATGAAGAAGGGATAGCGAAGGTCTCTCTGTGAAGTGTTATTCAGTTGATAAGGTAGGGATTTCTGTGAATACCACCTCCACCCACACCACCTCCATCTTCACTACCATCACCTCTAGCTTCACCCATACCACCTCCACCACCACCGCGATTCAGTATGGAAAACACAGTGAAGCTGTCTTTTTTCAAAGGTTTGGGAAATGAGGATCCAAACCAATTCTGGTTCATTGTAAGGGTTCTATGGGAAGCTCAAGGTGTTACAGATGACCATATAAATAAAGCGACATTGGTTACCACTCTGCAGGATCGTGCGTTGACCTGGTATATTAAGTACTCTAATGATAACCCGAATGCGAGAGTAGTGCACATCCAAGCAACACTAAATAGGGAATTTAGCAGGCCTAAGTCCGAATCATAGTCGATTATGGGATTCAAAGAAATCATGATGTGACTAGGCGAGACACCGTGGGAATTGGATCAAAGATTGAAGTGTCAAATCCATGAAGCTAATATGAATTTGACAGATGGACAACATCGCGAGTGGTTTGTGGCTTCGCTACTACCCCACTTAAGGAGCGCACTGTTGCAGTAGAAGCTAACAACTCAGGCAAAGGCCTTGGATATTGCCATGAGACTACATGAGACTCCAATGGAAGATCCTAATCTAGGAGTTCAGAAGATCCACGCGCAGTTGCAAAATCTGTGCCTTGAGATGCAAATCTTGAATCAAGATAGGATGGTTCGGTCAGACGTGCATGAGGAGGTATGGTGTTTGAAATGCAAGAGTCGGGGTCATGACAAAGACCACTGCCCAATATTTACAAAGTACCTCGCAGGAGGAGGACTGATACCTTTAAGGCTAGAAGCTCAAGCAGGACCTAGCACGGTGCTTTCTTTATGGTTTTCTATCTATCAGGTAGCCGAAAAACATGCCATGGATAACTGTCACTTGCTACAGAAGTATGTGCAAATGCCACAACAGTTGTTCTGCAATTTTTTGCAGATCGGTAGGACATGATGAGTGTACCTACAGGAGCTATGAATTGATGATGGATAGAACTCCCACCCATAGGTTTTAGGCCAAAACGTGGCCCCTTGACCAGAATGCAGGGATAGCACAGACCAGATTTCAGGGGCATAGATAATGCCGAGGCAGAAAAGGACCTGGTAGAGGTCACGGATAGTTTATTTGCTATAATTGCGGAGGGCCAGGACACTATGCCCATGATTGCACTAATACAACGCAACCGTCGTGCAAATATTTCACGTTTTTTGATCATGAAACATAAGATTGTCCTACGCTAATAGCTAGGATACATGACAAAGGGGTGCTACTACCTCCCTCAACTGAGAACCTGCAGATGATGAGGTCTGAATCACACGAGGAAGACCTGAACATAAATATAGTGCTCCAAAGTGGAATTACGGCAGGGGATGACAAGGGGAAATAGCCCAAAGACAGTACATGGGTTTGCAAAGCCCCGACAAAAGAGGCTGAGTTACATTTGGAGCATGCTCGTGAAGCATTCATGGAAGCTACGAAGAGCTTCGCTGAGGCCTCCACTTCAGGAAGCAAGGATAAACTTGAGCCAAAGATGGACCCATCTATGCTCACAACTTTCCTGGAAACCTGTATGAAGTTACTACACGATAGTAAGGCTATGAAAGGGTTACAAGAACTTATCAATAGATGTGTTGGGACCACGCCAGGTGAACCGTGCATAGTTCACAAGATCGGAAAGCATAAAACAAGGACAGGGTGTGAAATGAGACTCACTGCGTAGATCAGAGAATACGAAATGGATCAAGTCATTCTAGATTTGGGATCAAATGTGAACATTATACCAAAAAAAAAATCGGAGCGAATGGGGAGACCTATGCTGCAAAGGTCTCCAATTCAGCTAAGGATGGCGAATCAGCCGAAAATAATACCCATGGGGTGGCTACAGGGACTGACCATGGATATTGAGGGAGCGAGTGCACTGGCAGATTTTGAAGTAATAGAGATTGTTGATGACAACAATCCATACCCTGCGCTTTTGGGAATTGACTGATCTACTGATATGAATGGGGTAATCAATCTGAAGAAGCAAAAAATGATCTTTGAGAATAAATCACTACGCATAATAATACCACTGGATCCTGCTGAAGGATCGCACTATATGGAGCTAGTCCGCAATTATGAGAGTGATGATGATCTGGACTACATCAATAAGATAACAGCACGAAACCAAAAATGGGTGAATTCCACCATGGATGGGCGGATTACATGGGAGCACGAGAGCTCCTGCACTTTGGATTCTGACGAGTAAATAGAACACTAGCAGAATCGGTTACATGAAGTAACTACGTTGAATTGCAATATGATGACCAGGTCACTGCACTATGTGTCATCAGAAGTAAGAATTCTTCCTACCTATGATGGGCAGAATGAGGTAGATATCTTTTTGGATGCATTCGAAAGGGAAGTGCCATAAAAACAACGCTTCCAGGCCTTGGACTGGGCACTGCGCGCTATGTCCACAAGCTGGTGGGGTACACACAAGGGGAGTTTTGATGATTGGCACGAATGTAAAAAAATGATTTGGGAAGCCTAAGATGTGATAGTAGACAAGTATGATGGGCAGAACGATATGCACGTGCATCTAGCCAAATGGACACAGGCTTATGGAGAAAAGCCACAACCTGAGTGGGTTCACCTATTTTTTCATACCTTGGATGTTATCCCAATGAATTGGTATGTAGATATAGAGCTTCGCCATGGGACAGGTGAATGGGATATCTTACGTGAAGGATTCATGATGACATCTAGTTTTGAGGATGGGTTTGACGGTATTTATGGAGCACTACAAGAGGTGAAAGAAGCCATCTTTAGGATACCACGGGATCCTTTAGACCTGACGCAGCCTGAATGGGTTACTCAGTTGAGTCGCGCAATGGAATGTTATAATGTAATTGCTGAAGAAGAGGATGAGGATCCACGAAGATTAACATTCCAGAGACAAAAGGCCACCACGAGGTTCAAGGACCACAGATTGAGAACCCTGATATAACCACGCCAGTAAAAGCTAGACAAGTGAACATTGGTACGGAGGTAGAACCCAAGTTCACGAAGATTGGAGACTACTGGGATGACGCGATGATGGATAAGGTCGCTGAATTACTCCGCGAATATCAAGACTTATTCCCTACCAAGTTTACTGATTTGAAAGGAATAATTGGAGATCTGGGAGTGATGAAGATCACACTAAAGCCTGACCCGAAGCCAGTTAAGAAGAGGCCTTACCACCTAAATCTGAAATACAAGGAGAAGGTTGGCTTAAATCTGACAAAATGCTAGCAACAGGCATCATTGAGCCTGTGGAAGAGTTTGATTGGGTAATCCCAATGGTGGTGCAAGAGAAGAAGCAGAAGGATGAGATAAGGATATGCATGGATCTTAGAAAGTTGAATGATGCCTGTGTGCATGATCCTTTCCCTACTTCATTCATAGATGAAGTGTTGGACAGTGTAGGTGGCTTGGAAGCATACTCCTTCACTGATGGGTTCTCCTAGTACCACCAAATCAAAATCGCACCGGAGGATAGGAGCAGGACAACCTTCACAACTAAGAGGGGTTACTTTCAATATACTGTAATGTCGTTTGGGTTGAAGAATGCACCTGCTATCTTTTAGCACGTGGTTGTTGCGGCATTCAAGGAATTTATTCATAAGTTCCTAGAGGCCTATTTTGATGTCTGGACTATATTTGGACTGGTTAAGCGCCATGTAGCAATCTTGCGCTTGATGTGGGATACTTGACGAAGATACTAGATCATGCTCAACCTCAAGAAGCGTCTGTTTTGCGTTCATTTTGGGAATCAATTGGTGCATGTGGTTTGCAGACAAGGGCTGATGGTAAACGGCGCAAAGATTGTGGTGATTCTGAACTTGGAAGCGTCATGGAGTGTGAAACAGTTGCACGCTACCTTGGGACATACAGGATTTACAAAAAGTTTATCAAAGGCTATGCCCAGATCATTGCACCGATGGAAAAATTGTTGAAGAAGGATGTCTCTTTATGTTGGAACAATGACTGTAAGAAAAGATTGGATATATTGAAAGAAAAGATGGTTACCACACTGATTCTAATCTTTGCGAACTCGAAGAAATAATTTCATGTACATGTTGATGTGTCATGTATAGCACTGGGAGAAGTACTACAATAGGATGGTGGAGAAGTCTTGGACCACCCTATCATGTTCGCAAGCCTCAGATTATCCAAAGAAGAAAACAACTATTCCACCATTGAACACGAGGGGCTAGCTATGGTGTATGCACTCCAGAAGTATCGACACTACTTGCTAGGGGGTCACTTTAAGATGTATACGGATCACTCCACATTGAAGTACCTAGTCAATAAGCCTGTGTTGGGGGGGTGCATCTACAGATGGCTCTTATTGTTCCAAGAGTACAATTTTGAAGTTGTTGTGAAGCCTGGACGATTGAACACAGGACCTGACCACCTGTCGTGCATCGAGACAGGGGAGGAACCTACTAATTTGGAGGAAGGATTACTTGACGCATATCTCTTTGTTGTACGCATTGCGGATGGACATTTCGAGGATATAATACACTTCCTAACAAATGGAACTGCGCTGGAAGGATACTCTGTCCAACAAAAGAAGGAATTAGTGGTGTGCGCGACAAACTTCTCTGTCATTGCTAGGAATCTATACAAAATGGGGTATGATGAAATACTGCAAAGGTATGTACCTAAATTTGAATGAAGTAGCATCCTCACAAACGCTCATGGGGCGCTGTAGGAGGACATTATGCAGGAAGAGAAACTGCGTAGAATATTCTACGCGTAGGGTTGTGGTGGTCAACCTTTCATCAGGATTCAAAAGCATATTGCAAGGCGTGTGATGTATGTCAAAGAATAGGCAGGCCATCGAAGAGGGATGAAATGCCTTTGAATCTGCAAATGACGTTGCAACCTTTGGAAAAATGGGCAATAGATTTTGTAGGACCTATTCAGCCTAAAGGAAAGACATGCGCAAGGTACATTATCACTGTGACTGAGTATTTGACTCATTGGGAAGAAGCGTAACCGGTGAAGGATTGCACAGGCGCGACTACTGCGGAGTTGCTATTTGAACATGTACTAACACAATTTGGATGCCCATAGATTTTGATGAGTGATCAGGGTACACACTTTCTGAACGGAACAATCAGCGCACTGGCGGAAGAATTTCAGGTGTATCATCAAAAGAGTACACCTTATCACCCACAGGCTAACGGGACAGTGGAGGCATTCAAAAAAGTACTAGAGACCGCACTGACCAAGGTATGCAATGCTCAGCGAAGTGATTGGGACCTACGCATACCTGCAGTATTATGGGCTTATCGGACGATGTGTAAGAAGTTAACAGGACAGACACCCTTTAGGCTGGTATATGGGGTTGAAGCAGTGATTCCTATGGAATACATCGTGCCTAGTTTGCGAATAGTAGAACTCATAGGTATGACGGATTATGGAGCCCTGGAAGAAAGGCTCGCGCAATTGGATGATCTCGAAGAAGAGAGATTTTTGGCTGGATTTCACCAGCAGGTCCAAAAGCAACACGAAAAGGCATGACACGACCGACATATTAAGTTGCACACCTTTAAGGTGAATGACTTGGTGCTATTATATGATAGTAAGTTTGATAAATTTCCAGGGAAATTCAGAACGCATTGGCTGGGGCCCCATGTTATTAAGGAGATTACCGACGGTGGCGTGTTCCAATTGGTTAAGTTGAATGGAGATACCTTCCCATGAAAAGTGAATGGTAGTCATTTGAAGCCATACACAGGTGGCCCAACCATCTGACTAGCCGACAACAGCACAGTCTTAGCGCTCTAGTCAGCTGAAAGGAGGCACGCGACTATAAACTACGCTTCCCGATTTGGAGCACTACGTGATTTCAAGATTGCGCGATGCAGCGAAGTGTCACAGGGTCTGCGATAGCGCGAAGACAGCTACGCTTGCGCATAGGTCTGCCGGAAAGTGACCGTTAAAGTCACTATTCACGATTTGATAGTCGGTTTGAGGCCAAATGGAGTGGGCAGCAGGCATTTAAGGTGATTTTTATGGGTTAGATTTTTGAAAATTTGCCGCCAATTTAGCATTAATGGACCAAATGTGGGGGGAACGGTTGAATTTGAATTCAAAAGGCCCTATAAATTACAAGTGCTTGTCCAATAAAAAACACCTGGCATTTTGAGAACTGAGTTGTTGCGCGATCAAGTATACACGAACCAAGACCTATTCGAGACTCTGAAAGCGAATTCATTATTTGAGCAACTACCAAAGACACTACAAGAATTGTGGAATAGCACTATGTCAGCACCCGCAGAAGCCATGGACACAGGAGTAGTGACAGCCGAAGAAGCCGCACAGGAAATTGTGGTAGTAGAAGCCCTAGAGAGTGCTAGAATAGTCGTTGAGGTCCCTAAATCACCCAGAGAACTGAGACCTAAGAAGGATAAGCAGGCTATGATACTAGTGCGCGTCTCACCAAGGAACCCACAGAGGACCAAGCTCACCCTGTAGGAAAAGGCGAAGGCCATTATTCTGGAGGCCAACGAGGAGGAATCTAAAGCAATCCTGGTGGAGGAGGAGGACAAAGAAATGGAAGTTAAAACCTAGGGTATGGACCCTATTACCAGGCTACCAGAATATGTTCCTCTGCGCAAGGGCAAAGCTAAAATGCCAAAGGACATAGATGAGAGCAAGATCTCTTTGCAAACTCTGTTGCTCCCTGATGATATTGTTTTTGAGTGACCACACTTAGGGTGAGTTCCTGTACTGAAGTTTGAATTTTGGGACCTCGTGGATCATGAGAAATTCCCTCATTTAGCGACTGAGCAGCTAATGTTCCGATAGATTGATGCAATGGCCAGAATGATTGAATTGGAGCCGCGCAAATGGCTCAAGGGTGTAGAGAAATTTAGGTTTCTAAAACTGCTCTGAGTGCCGCATTACCACTGTACCCCAGTGACTATCTTTTTCATCAGGCAGATACTCTGCTTGGTACATGATGGATTTTTGTGGCTGGAGGAGCCCATTCCCATCGCAAACCACTTGATTCATTGAATCACATGGCTGCCTTACTCAGGGGAGGATCCAGCCAATATTTCATAAGGAAAAGGTGGCAAGTTGGCCCTTGTGGAAGCGATGAATAAGGAGTTCAAGTTGGAGAAAAAGAAGTGAGGATATGCCATCTCCAACATTAAAAACCCTGCAGTCAAGGTCGCGATACAAAAAATAGTAGGAAAAGTGATGCGAAAGTGCCGCACGGATGAGGTGCCTGCACCTGTGATTGCACTAGCGGCCCAATGTGCAGAAGGAGTCTAGTTCAACTAGGTGAACTATTTATGCAGTGAGTTCCTTGCGAACTATCACGAGGCACAGGAGCAGGGCAAAACGTTTCACTACGTGTGGCTCATGTTGTCGATCGCACTAGGGGCATGGGGTTGCCTGAAGATAGCTAATTCCCTTCAGTCACGCTGGACCTTCCAGAGGCAATGAAGCACACTTCGCTGTGGGTGACCAAGGATGCACAGCGGATAAGAGAAAGTAAGATATTTTGGGTATTAATGGAGATGAATATCCGGATGGGGATCAATCGCAAGACGCGGTTGTTGCCCATAGTATATGCCAGTCTACAGATCTTTGCAGAATTCAAAGTGGATTTCCACCATGTCTTTATCAGGGCACAGAAGGACCCTACAAAGACATGGAATAACCTACCATATCTGGCAACAGATGATGTGATCATTGCAATCCTTGAGTCTTGGCCGTCGGAGTGGTGCACTCCGGCATGCTCCATGGTGGAAATGGATAAGTCTGTCACGTAGCACAAGAAGGAAGAGACAAAGCTCTGAATGGCGTAGATAGTGGGGAAGCTCAAAAAGGAGGAAGCAGCAGCTAAGGCCCAAGAAGTGCACGACGCCACGAAATTGGCAGAGCAGCAGAAAATAGGAGGAGAAGAGCATGAAGGAAAGAAGTCACCTTCACCCGAAACACAGGTAGAAACAGAGATAGAACAAGGTGGCGTGGACCTGTAGATGACATCCACCCAACTCAAGCGTTTGCGACCATGAGAGCAGGTAGTGCCACAAAAGAAAACGAAGGCATCAAAGACATCCTTCAACCCAATCACCCTCACTAAGGGGGATTTGCATGATATCGAAGAAATGGTGAGGGATGTCACCATGGAGGCTCTCCAACAGTTCGAAGTGCAACAACAGGTGGTATTGGGGGCTCTCTAGACAGAGGTGTAGGAGTTGCAAGTACGCACTCCATAGGCTGGCACATTTTCCACCAGCCTTGCAATCGGTACTTCATCTGCCGAGGAGATGTTGTTGTTATAGACATTTTTGGGCACTGCAACCCCAAGCATAAAATGTCCATAAACCAAGGGCTCCTAATTCCCTAAAGGTGTTGTTCCAACCCCTAAAAGAACAAGGTCAACTGATTACAGCACCTCCCAGAAGTTCTCCATAAAAAACTACTCAAAACTGGTCAAAACTGGACCATTTCACCTGCTCCATAGGCAAAGTGCATTGCATCCCACCTAAATACACACAGTAGGTGTGTTACATTTCAAAAATCCCTTCTATGGGGTGCGATGGGCGAGAAGGGACAAATGGCAGGGTCAATCCGCAAGGTGGAGAAGCATGGAATCTTCCAGAAACTTCTCCGGTGACTCTTGCCTATCTGAATTCGACCAAGGATGAGTAAGAGACCATAAATCTCCAAGTGGAATCAAGAACTATCAGAGGGAAGACACTAATCAAATCACAAGCTGACTCATCTCCCTTGCAGACATCTATATATGGATCCCTCATCCCAGAGATCCAGGGGCTAGAATTTTGCATCTTGTAAGAAATTGTTGTTGGTTTCTTGAGGTAACATCATAGTGTTGGGTGATCTAAGCTTTTCATGAGGCGAAGAAGGGCTTACTTGCTGAGAGGATGATGTTGGGTCAGAACAATTGGTTGTAATTCTCTTGGCTCTTTCTTGATTATCAATAAAACTATTCTAGTTTTCCTCCATACACTTGTGTGATTGATATTTTATGCATTTGTGTGGTTAATATACATCTGATCCTATATTGCTTATGATAATAGATCCATTTTCTTGTATAGTGTTATGCTGCTTTGATTCTACAGGTACTCTGTGAAGCTAGGTGTACAAGAAATCAAGTAGCAAAGGACTATCAGAAAAGAGAGGAATCAAGCAAAGAACCAAGCGCAAGATAGAGGTTGGTCTCTTTTATTCTTCTCTCATCTATCTTTCATAAAGGAAAACGAAAGTAGTTTTACTTTGTTTGTTTCTAAGGTAGCTACCAGCCTAAGTGGGATTAGCAGTTCTGCATAGACACTATTCCTAGTAACAAAATGGTGACTCCACTGGGGAGCGAGTAGATTGTTTGTTCATCTACACTCATTTACTTTATAAACTTACAGATGGAGCCTGAAGTCAAGCCAACTAGCCTTCGAACTACATTTTCTATGCAAGTGAAAAGTAGATCAATGCTGCTTTAGTCAATCTCTGGGTTTTCTTTATGATTTAAACAATTGATTTACAAGCTCTCTAATTGCCCTTGTGGTGGCTCTAGTAACCTCCTTAGATCTACCCCTGTGATTGATTTACTGATTACCACTTGCTCGACCAAAATCCCTAAACTGAACTGCAAACTGTGACCCAGAACCCTATCAAAGTCTCGTCCCTGGTCCAACAGACTGTCTGTTCTGTGAATCTCAAATTCAACGCACTTCCTGAGTGTAGTAGGTGCGTTGCATTTCAGTTTCATTGTGTTACAGGTGCGCTGATCAGACTAGGCATTGTTCCTAAATTTTGGTTTCTTTGTTCACTCTTTTCAGATCTATTCAAGAGTTTTGTGCCTGTAGTCAGTACACCTCTGTTCGAAACCCCTTTCCTTGCTGTTATTCCACCTCCATTGTACAAAGAACTGTAAATGTTTTTATCTATTTTTTGAGTCATTTTCAGTTCTCCTTTACAAAGAAGTAACGTAATTGTACTGTCGTTTCTTGATTTGAAAGTGTCGCAAGTGTCGTTTTCAATCATAGAAGAGAGTCTAATTGCTCTTGATAGTTGATTACCCTGTTACTATTGTATTTGATCTGAATTAGTAGTTTTTCTAGTGTCAAAAGCGAGTTTTCAATTCCAAATCACAAAGTGTTATCATTGTCCTCATTTTGTTTTGAAAAGAAACTTGTTAGTAATTGTCGCTTTGAAAAATAATTCAGATTTGCACAATAGCTTTCTTTTTATCATTTACACATTAAGAAGGCTGAAAAAAAATACATGCATGTGCATTTGCATTTAGACTGTTTGTTGGTTTGATTTAGGACAGTGCATATAGTGTGTGCTCTTTGCTCTTTGTTGAAAGAACGCCATCTCTCTTTCCTTAGTAGCTAGGATTTTCATTGCACAAAGAAGATAAAACGACTGTTTATCATCTTAGATTGCATTTTAGGAATTGTACATCTACATCACGCGGTGAACCTGAAAGGCAAATTTCTTAAGCAAGATCAACTATAAAATAAATTTAATGAATCTAACAACGCTTTGGAACCTAACACACAACATCTAGAAGTCTAGGCTAGAGACGTATTACGGCGTCGTAAAGCCTGGTAACTGTTGTTTTCACTGTTGGTTGGGTGATTCCTCCACTTTGAGACAACAAGTGCCAGTACGGACTTGTGCTCCCACGTACCGTTGAGTATATTTTGGGAGACCACAATAGGCTTAATCCTTTATCCATAGGAAGCTGTGTTTGCCGCCCTATCGATCGCAATGCACTGAACACAGCATTCAGGAAGATTGACTGCCGTACCGTAAAAAGTAATCTGTAGTTTTGCGATTGGTTTGGTAATCCCTCTGTCTAGATTTCCAGAGCAGTCCCTTCTGTTCCTTTTCAGACTCCTTAACGGAAAAGGTCCATCCGAGCACTTGTCACTTCAGGCTCATTAAAAATTGAAGGCGACTAGAGTCATCTTTTGTTTTTTCTCGACTCTTAAAAATTGAAAAAACAAGTTGTGTCAAAGCGTCTAAAATTCATCTAATTCGGAAACATACTTCACCTTGATTTTTAGTTGATCGAGTAATCCAAAATCGTGGAAGAAAGTCAATTGAAACCCCGTCGTTCGTGGAGGCTTACGAGTCAACCGTCTTTGTCTCCGGAATCGAAACTGTTATGGACAAAGCGAACTCGTTTAACCAGTTCCAAATCCCCTGGTAAAGTTAGAACAAGTGTTCCAACACCATTGGAGACTCCGGTTACTCCAAACATTTCTGGTATCCCTGCCTTTACAGAAGAAGTTCAGCAGCCACCGAAGGATAGTAGCACTAATCCTAGTGTGAGGGTAAACACTTGTATTACTGAACCAGTTCCATCTACAGCTGATCCGGAGTGTGTTATTCCCCAAGCATATGTCGTTGCAGATTCTATACCTTCTTCGGCACCAGAAATATTTTACGGACCAGACGGTCTACCTCTTCCACCTGGTCTGATTGTTATAGAAGAGATTGTGGAGGATCCTCCATCTAGTACTCCATCGCAATTTGGAGTCAGGATCACTCTGTATCCTTCTTCATCAGAAATTAGTCTACCGCCATCGAAAGCTCCTGTAGAATCGCTAGGCAATCTTTTGGATAGACTAGAAATGTCTGAACAACCGTCAACATCTAGGACTGTGTCGTCCGACACAGCGACGACAGAACTTCCTGCTGTCACTCCAACAATGTTTGCCAGTATACCATCTGTCCCAACTAGCTCTCAATCGCTAGAAGGGGCCCACTCAGGGGCTATTTCGACAGTATGGTCCGTTCTTGTTTGTTCATCCGGAATAGTATCCAGAAACTCTTATGTTGAGTCTTAGCAAATTGATCCTTCAGGGTGTCAATTTGGGCAGTCCGGTCCTCAAGGGCAAACAATTCCTTTAAGTACCGGATTACCGCCGTATGGGGGGCAATATACCCTTTCATTGTCTCCTCTGGGAGGACAACCATACGGGAGTTCACAACAAAATTCAGGTTATGCTGGAATTACATCTAGCGGTTGGGTGCCGATACTGCCTCAACAACCAAGAGTTGTATATTTGATGCAACAATGCTTACCTATGTCAAATATACTGACTACGCTAGCTATTGTGACGGTGTCGCAAGTACAAGTGCTGCCTGTTGTATGCCAACCTCAGGTTTCTCAGGTGGTAATGCAACAGCCTCTTGTCCCTACAACTCAACCACAATCGCCAACTAGTGGAATGACACAGGCCCAAATAGGTACAATTACCCCTCATCTTGGTCAAACAATCAGTATTGGACAACAGCACATGGCTTCACAACCATGGCTGATGCAATACCAACAACCGAAATTCCAACAAGTATACCAAGGATCTTAGCAACAAATCTTTGCAAATAGTGGGAAACCGTATATTCAAAATGGTCAAAAGCAACCATTCTATAATGGTTATGCCCATCAACCTTACCAAAGTTACCAGCATCAAATGCAATATGCTGGTATGCAGAGACCAACTGCTCAGGCGATTCCATCTTATCGTGGGTATGCTTCGCCTAACCTGAATCAACAGTTACCCTTCGTGGCGACTTTAGAGTTACCATATCTAAATCGGTTAACAAACGATCCAATCGCCTATACCCCTTGGTGGTCGGCGATTCTGCATAAACTTCCGTCAGATATTCCTAAATTTAATGGAAATCCGGGTGAAGACCCGTCGAATCATGTGATGACCTTTCATCTGTGGTGCTCATCAAACACCCTAAACGATGATTCGATTAGGCTTCGCCTTTTTCAGAGGACGTTAACTGGTCCGATAGAAAAATGATGCTTTGACAAGGAATAAAGATTACGGGAATCCACAGCTATCGAATAACAAGGCTAATGAACAACCTAGTAGTTCGACAACAACTTTCACCGAAGTTGTGCCACCCATCATTCCTGAACCAATGATAAAGACGCCAAAGGGAGTAGTACACAAATCAACATTTAATCCTCATGCCAAATTAGCACAGAATTATAATATAGTAAAGGACCTGGCCCAATCGCCATCCGCTATGTCGACTCTTGAGGTACCGCAAAATTGCCTCTCCCAAAAGCAGGCTTTATTATCAGCAATAGGTGGGATTGACCCAATGGATTCCAATCTTTTGGCCTTTGATCATAAAGGATATGACCCTCAGTTACCAGCTCAACTAGCTTTCCTTATTCAAGTGAAAACCCTCAACAAAATGGTTCATCGGACAATTATTGATGAGGGGGCATCTACATGTATTATGTCGATGAGTTGCTGGAAAAATTTAGGCTCACCACCCTTGTCGAGATCGTCAACGACGTTAAAAGCATTTGATGGACGATCATACACTCCATGCGGGATTTTAAGTAACTTGCAAGTTAAACTAGGGGGAAAAACAGTAGAAATTGATGTTGAAGTAATCAACGGAAACCTCAATTACAACATCCTATTGGGAAGGCCCTGGATATATGCCATGGTCGCAGTTGTGTCGACCTACTTCAGGAAGATTTCATTTCCCTTTCAAGGAGGAATTACAATCGTCGACCAACAAACATTTCTACCCAACAGTTCACAAGTTACGGGAAGCATTCCAATGATCCATGGAAGCAATCATTCGCTTCAAAATATCGGAGTAGGTCTCCTAAAAGACCCTGCCTTAATGGGCACTTTTGCCCTACCGCCTCCGAGTAATCTGGCGGAAGTGGCCATAGTGGAAACCTGCAATATGAAATCTTCTATATCTAATGGATTCGGAAGATTCCAAAACATTTTTTCGGCATGGATCATCGCCATTTTAGAAATATTGTAGCAATCAATTTTCTTGGCCTGTTGGGCAAACCCAAATCAACGCTCATCGAGTGTTTGGATAGATTGGTCTAAGGAATATGGCACCTCTTCAGATCCTTGGTCACATGTACATTCTACAGACGAAGGAATCATTCAATCAATGATGATAGGAGAGGCACCATGGGAAGATTACCACCATCGCTCCCATCTTCCGGATTACCACGAAGATTATTCCAGCAACCTTAATCATCCTTCAGTTTTTGATTTTCTACCAAATACTGTAAATATGGTGTATTTCGAGGATGGTTCTTAACTCGTGTCAACCTCGTTAAAAAATGAAACAAGGAGTCATGAGGATAGTTCTTTTACTGTGTCAACCTCATTAAAAAATGAAATGACTCCCTTTCCAAATCGAGTCTTTGATTATGATCTCGTAAAATCAAAGTCGAGTCTTTCGAAGATCTCGAAGGTAAGCCTTCATTCCAACCACTGAGATGAATGCAATGAAGCTTGGGGGGCGTGCACCTCTATTTGCGTTATTATGCTGGAGGCATGCAAACTTATCACGAGTAGTGTTACCGCAGGGTTCAAGCTCGTTAAAAAATAAACCCGCTTCGAGCAGTTTTATTGCGGAATTCAAGCTCGTTAAAAAATAAACATAAGCAATGAGCAAGTGTTTCCCCCCGCGTTTAATCTATTATAAAATGAACTAATTTCTGGTAAATAACCATCGTGAATGTAGTACTTCAGCCTTTAAAGCCTTGATCGTGTTCTCATCATCACCTCCACTCTGTATTGGCCGATCATTCACCTCCACTTGATTTTTTACCCCTTTTGAGGAACAGCTGCGAAGAGTGATCTTGTTAGCCATCCTTGTGACACTGCCGTGATTGGAAAATTCCAAACCTTACCTGGAATCAGCTGCTACCCAAATTTATCACTCGTTCCTAAAAAACGAGTCTCCTTTAAGCGCTTTTCAACTGACTCGTAAAATATGAAAAGATTGTCGAGCCATTGGCCTCTCCAGCTCGTTAAAGTGACCAAAAGTGCTATCCCTCCTTTAGATTTTAATCTTTTTGGACCTGAGGGATTATTACACAAAAAGATCGAGCGCTTGTCTTGTTCGGCTCGTTAAAATTACCGAAAATTCATCTCTTTCGTATTATTTTATACCTTTTCGGACTTAAGAGATTTGATGACAAAAAAGGATATTTGGAGTTTCCTTTATGTTCCTTTTCAGACTCTCTAAAATTGAAAAGGACCGAGTTATCTTTGTCGTTAAACTCGTTAAAACCTAATAGCGAAAAACTTGTCCATAACAGACAAGAACGACTTTCACTATCGCTAGGCTCATTAAAGCATAGCGATTGGTTTGCCCGAAGGGCAAATTATAGAACAAGCATATGTTATCCTCCTCAAGCTTGACAAAAATAAAGAGGTACTTGTTATAGACATTTTTGTTCCTTACAGCATGAAGCATGAAATGTCCATAATCTAAGGGATCCAAAGTCCCTAAACATGTTGTTCCTACCCCTAGAGGAACAAGGTCAGCAAACCACAGCACTGAATAACAGTTCTCCACCTGAAAACACTCAAAAACAAGGCAATTCTGGATCATGTCAACTGCTCCACTGAGCATCTGCGCTGAATGTCAACTGCTCCACTGTATACCTGCGCTGGGCGAGTTGGGACATGTGGCACAGTCATTCCTTAAGGTGTCAATGCCCAGGAAGCTTCCAAAATGACACTTGGATCAAGGAATTCGACTGGTGATGAGTAAGAGGGTCTAGATCTCCAAGTGGAAGCAATAACCTCCAAGTGGACTCAAGAACTGAAGAATAACTGAAGTGAGAGAGGACACTAGTCAGCTTCATGCCAGCCTCAAGCTGACTCATCCTTTCTCCAAAACTCCTATATATAGATCTCTCTCATGAGGTCTAAGGAGGCTGGAACCTTGTGAAGGTAAAGAATTGTTGTTGGTTTGATTTTAGAACTATTGGGTGATTTGCTTTGAAGGAGGTGAAGAGGAGATTTCTTTCTGCTGGGAAGGTGATGCTGGATTGGGCCTCTTATGGTTGTATCACTTCCTGAACTTTACTTCTTCCATTAATAAAGCATTTGAGGTTCTTCTATATGAATGTGTCTCAATGATGTATTGTTATACTTGTGTATTTGATTTATTCTAATCCTTGAATCAATTATGAATGTATGCTTCTTGTAGTTTCCCTCTCTTGCCATTTTGCAGGATCTTGGTGTAGCTGGGTCAGTGAAAGAGCAAGGAGCTGGGAGCAAGCAGCAAGGAGAGAAGATTGGATCAACCATTAGCGAAAGACATCGGTTAGTGGATCTCTTTCTCCCCTATTTTACTTTCATAAAGAAGAAATCTTAGATAGCTTTGCTTCGATTGTTGCTGAGGTACTATCACCCTTAGAGTGGGATAGGGTCATTCCGTATTGGATACTTTTCCCAACAACAAATTGGCGACTCCGCTGGGGATCGTATCTTGTTGGTTGTTTGTGTTTTTGCTATTCATTTCCTAAACACAGGGAGTACCGAATCGAACTGCATTTGGATCTTTCAAATGCAAAGTAGAGGGCAGCTACTCTAGCTCAGTTTCTGGGCATGTTTATGATTTGAAGAGCTGATTCACAAGGGCTCTGAACAGCTCTTAGTGATAGCTTTTCATCCTCCTAATTACCCTTTAGTGTGTACTTGATTGATAGCTTTTGATTTGGCCAAAAACTATGGATTTTTGAGCAATCTGTAACCCGGAAAGCAAGAGAAACGAGAGTTTCTCTCTTCATTGCAGGCACTGTGAAGGCAGTCTGCATTTCATCGCAGGTCCCGAAGGGGCTACCTGCGCTGAATGTCAAACTGACAGTGTACTACCTGCGCTGAACCAGTTTTGCCTTGTGCAACTGGGGTTCTCTGCTTCCTATTGCCCTGTTTTCATCCTTGTTTTTGCAGCCTGTTATCAGTCAATATACCTATATGAAACCACCTTTCTTTGCCACTATTCCGCCTCGGTTGTATAAAGAAACTATATTTGTTCTTTGTGTATTTCTTACATCATTTGCAGTTTCCCATAACGAAAGTGAACTAGTCTTGCCGTGGCCTCTTAGATCTAGACCTGTGATAAGTGTCGTTTTGATCTTAAGAGTTAGTTTGTTTGTTGTTCATAGCTGATTGAGCTTTTGCTTTCGTCATATGGTTTGAATTTATGTATTTATAGTGTTGAAACAAGTAAATCTTAAAGTGTCTTTTGATTTTGGACAAAAGCTTGTTTGCTTTCACTTGAAATTGAATTCAAAGTTATACAACAGCTTTCTTTTTGTAGTAAATCAACATTAAGAAAGAGAAAAGAAATACATGCATTGTGCATTTTGCATTTTGATAAGTTTGTATATTGATTTAGGGAAAAGTGCATTAGTGTGTGCTCTATGATCTGTGTGAAAAGATGATGTCTTTCTTTTCCCTCAGTAGTTAATATTTTCATAAGTCGAAAAGATTGAAAAAGCTTGCTTATCATCTTAGACTGCATTTAGGAATTTGTATCATACATCTCGTGGTGAACCTTGAAAGGCAAACTTTAAAAAGATCAACTTAAAATATATTGAATGAACCTAACAACGCTTTGAAACATAACGCAAACACATAGAGATCTAAGTAGAGATGTGTTCCGGCGTCGTTAAACATAGTGACTGTCGATCTCGAAGAAGGTGGGTGATTCCTCCTGAGAGTCGGTGGCACTAATACGGACTTGTGCTCCCACATACCGTCGCGTATATATTGGGAGACCCGTATAGGCATATATCTTTTATCCATAGGAAGCCGTGTCGGTCGCCCTACTGATCGCAATGCAGTGAACACAACATTCACGAAGATCGACCACCCGTACCGTAAAACGTATTCTGTGGTTTTGCGAAAGGTTTGGCACACCCTCTGCCTAGATCTCCAGACCAGTTTCTTTTGGTCTTTTTCAAACTCTATAACTGAAAAAGTCCACCCGAGCATTTGTCACTTCGGACTCGTTAAAACATCGAAGGAGACTAGAGTCATCTTTAGCTTTTTCTCGACTCTTAAAAAGTGAAAAAGCAAGTTGTGTCTAAAAGCGTCTAATAAAATTCATTCAATTCGGAAACACAAATTTCCCCTTTTAATATTTTGGTTGATCGAGTAATCCGCAATCGTGGAAGAAAGTCAATTGAAACCCCGTCGTTCGCGGAGGCTTACGAGTCAACCGTCTTTGTCTCCGGAATCGAAAACAGTACGGACAAAGCGAACTCGTTTAACCGGTTCAAAATCTCCTATAAAAGTTAGAACAAGTGTTCCAACTACATCTGAGGTTCCGGTTACTCCAAACATTTCTGGAAACCCTGCCTCTATAGAAGAAGTTCAATAGCCATAGAAGGACAGTAATACTGATCCTAGTCTGGGGGTAAATACTTGTATAACTGAACCAGTTCCATCTGTGACCGGTCCAGAGAGTTTTGTTCCTCAAACAACTGTCGCTGTCGAAACAACCACTTCTTCGGCACCAGAAATATTTTACGGACCTGACGGTCTTCCTCTTCCACCGGGTTTGATTGCGATAGAGGAAATTGCAGAGGATCCGCAAGCAAGTACTCCAACCCATTTTGGAGTCGGGGTCACTCTATTTCCTTCATCAGAAGTTAATCCACCACAAGTGGAGGTTCCTGTAGAATCGCTAGGCAATCTATTGGATAGACTTAAAATTTCTGAGCAACCGTCATCATCTAGGACTGTGTCGAACGACACAGCGACAGCAGAAGTCCCTGCCGTCACTCCAACAATGTTTGCCAGCATACCAGCTGTCCCGAATAGCTCACAATAGCTAGAAGGAGTCCACCAAGGGACTATTTCGACAGTGTGGTCTGTTCCAGTTTGTTCATCCGGAGTAATATCCGGCAACTCTTATGTTGAAACTCACCAAATTGATCCATTTGGAGGTCAATCTGGGCAATCAATCCCCTTGAGTTCCGGATTGATACCGTATCGGGGGCAGTATGCCCTTTCATTACCCCCTCCGGGAGGGTACCCATACGTGAGTTCAAAACAGTATTCAGGTTATACTGGAATTGCATCAAGTAGTTGGGTACCTATGCTACCTCAACAACCAAGGGTTGTATATTCTATGCAACAGTGTGTACCTATGACGAACATCCCAACCACACCGGCTATTGTAACAGTGTCACAAGTTCAAGCGATGCCTGTTGCATGTCAACCTCAGATTTCTCAGGTTGTAATGCAACAGCCCCTTGACCATGGGTCACAACCACAATTGCCAACTAGTGGGGCAACACAGGTCCAAACGGGTACAATTACCCCACACCTTGGTCCAACGGTTAGCATAGCACAACAGAACATGGCTTCACAACCGTGGCTAGTGCAATACCAACAACCACAATTCCAGCAAGTATACCAAGGTTCTGAGCAGCAGATCTTTGCCAACAGTGGACAACCGTATATCCAAAACGGGCAAAACCAACCACTTTACAGTGGTCAAGTCCACCAACCGTATCAGTCATACCAACATCAATTACATTATGCTGGTATTCAAAGGCCCACTGCTCAAGCGATTCCATCGTACCCTGGTTATGCTTCGCCTAACCTGAATCAACAGTTACCATTCGTGGCGACTTTAGAGTTACCCGATTTACATCGGTTAACCAACGATCCGATTGCTTATGCCCCTTGGTGGCCAGCGATTCCTCATAAACTTCCATCTGACATTCCTAAATTCAATGGAAATCCAGGTGAAGACCCATCGAATCACGTGATGACTTTTCATCTGTGGTGTTCGTCAAACACCCTAAACGACGATTCGATAAGGCTTCGCCTTTTTCAGAGGACATTGATAGGTCCAGCAGCTAAATGGTATATTGAATTACCTAGAGCCTCATTCGACAATTTTAGTTCCCTAGCCACGACTTTCTTAACCCATTTTCAATTACCAATAAGGTATGAAACGGGAACAGAAATATTAACCAACTTCAAACAGACAACTGCCACCCATATATCTGATCATATACATGAGTGGCGTCGTTGTCGTAGGATGGTAAAAACATACGTTCCCGATCAGCTGTTAGCTGAATGGTTTATAAAGTCGTTACTTCCTGCTATAACGGAAGATGTGGCCAAGGGGGGAGTCGTAACAGAGGAGCAAGTTATCGCTCGTGCACAGTATTTGGACTTAGTTTATACTCAGTCTGGCACGCTCTACGACAAAATACCTGACGCTCCTAGACCGGAATTTTCAATTCCTCCTACTCCTAAATCCAATAGTGACTCTCATGCCAGTGATGGCGTGATTGGCACGGCAAACACGAAATCGATAAAGGCTTCGTCAAAGAAATCCCATAAGAATTCAGATCAAAATGCAAAAGAAGAAATTCTTGCTTCGGAAGTAAATGCCGTATCAGCAGATAAAGGCAAAGAAACCAATCAACCAGGAAGCAAGAAGAAGCAAAACAAAGGGAAGAAGAAGAAACAGGGTGAGTCATCTCCTAGAAAAAATTCTTCAAACCCTCCTGGGAAAGGGAAACAAAATTATCCATGTCAAATATGTGATGATGAGGATCATTCCACAAAGAATTGCCCATTCAAAGCTGAGTTGAAAAGGTTCTTTAAAAGTTCCCAAACCTCAGCTGTGTTGACTGATCCGTTTCCCAACCCAGGTCAAAATATGGTTGATAGTGGAAATGCTTCCCCGTCGCAAGTACTTATGTTGTCGGTTTCAAAACAGCAGAATGATGCTTTGATTTCGACAAGGAACAAAGATTACGGGAATCCTCAGCTGTCGAACGACAAAGGTAAAGATCAACCAAGTAGTTCGACAACAACTTCGATAGAAGTTGTACCGCCCATCATTCCTGAATTAACAATAAAACCACCAAAGGGTGTAGCACACAAGTCGACATTTAATCCTCGCGCCAGAGCGGCGCAGCATTATAACATAGTACTACAAAATTGTCCATCCCAAAGGCAGGCGTTGTTATCGACTATTGGTGGGGTTGATCCTAAGGATTCCAATCTTGTATCTTTTGATCACAAAGGATACGATCCTCAGTTACCAGCTCAACTAGCTTTCCTTATTCAAGTGAAAGCCCTCAACAAAACTGTTCACAGAACAATAATTGATGAGGGAGCATCAACATGTATTATGTCGATGAGTTGCTGGAAAACTTTAGGATCTCCAACCTTGTCGTGATCTTCGACGACATTAAAAGCTTTCGATGGAAGGACTTATACCCCATACAGTATCCTTAATAACTTGAAGGTTGAACTGGGAGGAAAAACAGTAGAAATTGATGTTGAGGTCATCGATGGAAATCTTGACTACAACATCCTACTGGGTAGACCATGGATTTATGCCATGGCAGCTGTTGTGTCGACCTATTTTAGGAAGATCGCATTCCCATTTGAATGAGGGATTACGGTCATCGACCAACAGAACTTCCTCCCTAATGGTTCACAAGTTACAGGAAGCATTCCCATGATCCATGATAGCAACCATTCGCTTCAAGATATCGGAGTAGGATTATTGAAAGACCCCACATTGATGGGAACTTTCGCGCTACCACCTCCTATTCACATAGGAAATATACCGTTTGTAGCAACCTGCAACATGATATCTTCCACGAAGGTCGCAAAAGACAATGTCAACATGGATCATGCAATTGTTTTGCCCCCAAGCCCTTTAGAAATATTGTAGCAATCAATGTTTCAAGCATGGGAGGCGAACCCAAATCAACGCTCGTCAAGCGTTTGGGTAGATAGGTCTAGAGAATATGGTACCTCATTAGATCCTTGGTCGAAAGTACATGGGACTGACGAAGGAATCTTACAATCAATGTTGATTGAGGGGGCACCATGAAATGATCACCACCATCGTTCCCTTCTTCCGGAATATGAAGAAGATACTCAAAGTGACCTTTATCACCCTTCAGTTTTTGAATTCCTAACAAATACTGTAAATATGGTGGATTCCGAGCGAAACTTATCCAATATTGAAGAGACTATAGCCATAAATATCTCGACTAAAACAAATGTTGTAGAGAATATTTATGTCGGCAAAGGTTGTTCCCCTTCAGAACTGGAAATATATAACGCTCTTTTTCGTGAATTCAGAGATGTCTTTGCTTGGTCATATGATGAAATGCCAGGCATTGACTCGAGTATCGTTGAACATGAAATTAAAATGTATCCTGATGTCAAACCAGTAAGACAACGGCTTCGACAGGTGCACCCCAAGAAAGCCGCTACCATTAAGGCGGAAGTTGAAAAACTTCTCCATGCTAGATTCATCTACCCGGTTCCTCTAACCGATTGGGTATCGAATATTGTCCCTGTTATGAAAAAACAGGGGACGATTAGAGTGTGCGTCGATTATAGGGATGTAAACCAAGCTTGTCCAAAGGACAACTACCCTACACCCTTCATCGACCAGATAATTGATGAATGCGCCGGATGTGAAATCTTTTCATTTATGGATGGATTTTCCGGGTATAATCAAATAAATATCCGCCCACAGGACCAGTCAAAGACTGCATTTATTTGTCCGTGGGGCACATTCGCTTATCGAAAATTACCCTTTGGTTTAAAGAACGCAGGGGCGACGTTTCAGAGGGCAATGAATTATGCCTTCCATGACATCAAGAACATCGTTCAACCTTATCTCGACGACCTTCCGGCTCATTCACGAAAGCGGACTGATCATCCGCAGCATTTAAGAGCGATATTTCTACGTTGTCGACACTACAAGATAAGACTCAATCCACACAAATGTGTGTTTTGCGTCAGTTCTGGTCATTTACTTGGCTTTGTAGTCTCTAAGGATGGGATTCGTCTCGACCCCTGCAAGGTTCAGGCAATCATTAATTTGCCTCCACCTTCAAATTTGCTTCAGATTCAGAAACTCCAAGGGAAAGCAAACTTTCTGAGGAGGTTCATTCCAAATTACGCAGAACTTGCTAAAGGTTATACTCATCTTTTGAAAAAGGATGTACCTTTCGTCTGGGACCAGGTGGCGCAAGATTCCTTTGATGCTCTGAAAGATTGTCTAGTAAAAGCATCATTAATGTACGCCCCATACTATCAAAGAGATTTTAACCTGTATCTGGCTGCAGCAGATATGACCATTGCGATGGTTTTAGTTCAAGAAGTCGATGGAATTGAACATCCTATCTATTATTTAAGTAAAAACTTAAATGATACAGAGAGTAAATATTCTTATGTTGAAAAACTAGCGCTTGCAGCTGTTCAAGCGATTCAAAGGTTTCGACATTATGTCCTCTTTCGGAAAACTACCATCTTGTCAAATTGCAACCCCAAGACTTATATACTGTCGCGACAGTTGCTGGGGGGCAAATATTCAAAATGGATAGCGATCCTTCAAGAGTTTGATCTGGAATTTGTAAAATCCAAATCAAAGAAAGCTCTAGTTTTCGCAGAATTATTATGCGATCTCCCATCGTCGTCCAACGATGAAACATCAGAAGAGTCAATCGTGGACGAAAGTTTGTTTCTGATATCTACAAGCGATGCGTGGTATGGAGATATCATAGTTTATCTCCAAACCCAAAAGTTCAGGCCAAACACCCCTCACTCTGAACAAAAACGTATACGATACCAAGCAAAAGACTACATGATCGTCGGTGATACACTTTACCGTCGTGGTATCGATACAGTTCTGAGGAGGTGCCTTACCCATGAGGAGGCCGAAAAAGCCCTGAATGAGTGTCATTCAGGCGCGTGTGGGGGGCATCAATCTGGATATGCAACAGCACAAAAAAATCTTACGAGCAGGATACTTCTGGCCAACCATGTTCAAAGATTGCATAATCGCAGTCAGAAGTTGCCGTGCTTGTCAAATTTTTGATAGCAAAACCAGGAGACCACCCGCAACTTTACAGCCAATAGTTGTTGTTGGGCCTTTCACCAAGTGGGGCATCGATTTCATGCAATGTAACCCCACCTCGACCGGGGGGCATGGGTATATTATAGTCGCTGTTGACTATTTTACCAAATGGGCCAAGGCGATGCCTACATTGGATAACACTGGTGAAACAGCTGCCCTTTTCTTTTTCAATCATGTAGTCGCCAGGTTCGGCGTACCACAGGCTATAGTTACAGATCATGGATCGCATTTTCGCAATCACATGATGGTCGAATTAGCTGCCAAGCTAGGGCTATCTCACGACAGCTCTACCCCATATTATCCGCAAGCCAATGGACAAGTTGAAGCAATCAACAAGGTCCTGAAGCGTATGTTGCAAAGGATGATCGGGGTTCATAAAAGAAGGTGGCACCTAATCCTGTACTCAGCCTTGTGGGCTTACCGAACATCGGTAAAGAACGCAACCGGGTTCACACCTTTTCAACTGGTGTATGGCCTGGAAGCAGTCTTACCAATCCAGTGCGAAATTTCGTCGCTTAAACTCGCAATCGATCTTCTCCCTGGAACTTCAGAAGAAGAGGCTCGTTTCTTGGAATTAATCCAATTGGACAAAACCCGTCATGACGCCGCTTTGGCTAACGAGGCCCATAAGAAACGAGTCCAGGCTCAATTCGACAAAAGTGTCAAACCCCGTATCTTCTCAGAAGGTGATTTGGTCTTGCTTTATGACCAAGAATCCGATAAATTGGGAGCAGGTAAATTTAATTCCTTATGGATGGGCCCCTATATTTTTAAAAGGGTGTTAGCAAAAGGAGCCTACGAGTTAATGGATTATGACGGAATTCCACTGGCGCAACCCCGTAACGGGCTGTACCTCAAGCGTTACTATGCTTAAATAGTAACCTGCATGCTTTTGCTGTATTTTGTTTTCGCTAAAGTATTTGTTCTGGTCGAGTGATCCACCTTTTCCATTTGTTGCAGATGTCGAACCTTCTGGAGACATGTGTTGGGTATGCCGACGGAGCGAGTCGTAGTTCGCGGAACCTATCCTCCACAGCCTGGGCCATTTTTGATCCAAGCGGCGAGTTAGTAAGTTTCAGAGGTGTGTGTATTGGGCAATCAACGAATAACATCGCTGAGTATAGCGCGTTGATAGAACTACTCTCTGATGCCATCACACGTGGCATATGCTGACTAATTGTCAGGCTAGACTCACAGCTCATAATACTACAACTCAATGGTATATATTCCGTTCGCAATCCAGCTATTTATCGCATGTTCCTAAGGGTTAAGATTTTGGAAAGACAATTTGATTCAATTCAATATCAACATATTTCCAGAAACTTAAACACATTAACCGACTCATTAGCAAATTATGTGTTAGATAGACATTTGCGACATTTATAAAAGAGACATATCATCAATGATTGTACATATGGATCATATAACTCAACCAGAATAAAACTCGAAAATCAAAATATATATAAGCTGTTTATAGTTCATACATAATGTTCTGTAACCAAGACAAAATTGGTCATATGACCTAAAACTCAAAAAGATGCTAGGGGGCACCCTAGCCTAGTGGTGCTCATGATAGCACGTCACGACCTGTGCAATCATGCGAAAGAGACGAGTCCATCGTCTAGGCACACCAGTAGTGTGTCGCTGCAGCTGTAAAGGTAACTCATCAATCCTCACATCGGGAATGCCGAGAGTAAGGCTCTCAACCTGCTCCTGCACAGTTGTAAGGGTCTCAGTATCGTCAAGGTCGTGGAGAATAACTCTCCTAGCAGGCTCCGCTGCCGGGGCAGGAACTGGCGGTCTCGGACGAACTGCTGGATGGACAGGACCAATATCTGCATGCACCCAAGAGTATGATTAAAAGTCTTGATAGAATAAAGCACAGCAACATTATGAATAAAAACAGTAAACAGTGATATGGTCAAAGAGTTTACCAATAGCGCCCCACTGTTCGCCATCCGATAACACCAAATCCGGATCACCTCGGAAATCCATACCCACATATGGATACACGGAAAAGACCACCTCCTGGCGCTCGAACCACCTGAAGAAGGCATCAGTAAAAGTAATCTGAGGTTGACCAGCATGCCTAGACATGTGATCGACCCACCTCTGCATGCGTGGCTCGGTCGGAGAAGGCAAGTCGAGTATAATGTACTGAGGCTGCATCAGTGGGATTTTCTCCAAGGCGAAGGCAGTCAGAATAGAACCAAATCCAAAGTTCTTCAGCTTCCCGTCCTTCACCTTGGTCAACTGACTTTTCATCTGAACAAGTACTGCATCACACCAGTTGAATACTTTCGGTTGGAGACACTCCAAGGCGTGCTGCACATAAGATCTCTTGGCAACATGTAGAGCTGCGCTACTGGCCATCCTACCAATGGTATACAGAATGGACCTGAGATACCTGTCAGTAATCTCACGGATAACAACCTTGCCTTCTCTGCTCGGCTGGGAACCTTCCCTGCAATACTGGCAGACATAATCTCTCACGGAATCGGTCCCCCGGGCCGTACCTGACAAGGAAATGGGGGCACCTCGCCTTGACAATCCAGTCAAGAAGTATATGTCCTCTATGGTCAAGGGGATGGACTTTCCCCTAATCTGGAATACTTGGTTAATAGGATCCCAAGCATCAAGCATATACTGCAGCAAAGTGATCTGTGCTCTCATGCTAGAGATACGGAAAAACTTCAGCAGGCCACAGTTCTGCAGCGCGTTCACCGTGACAGGGTCATGGAGGGCAATCATGTCCTCCTCTTCATGTTCTCGTTCTCGCCATGTAAGGGACATTTTGTTCAAAGTTCCCTGCAAAGCAAACAAAAGAAGGAGTAAGTTCCTGAATTTGGTGAAAAACTGGCGAAAATTCATCAAAAAATGAGCCAAAAAATCAGTTTTCTAAGCCCAACGCAGGCAGAGAGTGTCCCACCTGCGCTGAAGGTCAGGCTGCCTTAAGGCAGCTTGACATTCAGCGCAGGTTTCGAATGGGAATCCTGCGCTGAAATTAGGGCGCCCTGGCAAAACCCCTGAGGCTCAGAAAAGCTGGGAAACAGGCACAAAACTGAAAAAGGAAACCATGAAAAGAAAGAGCTAGGGTTTAGCTCCTACCTGGTCCAGACGGCGCTGAAAATCGTCCGCAGAATCTCCCGGAATCAGCTGGTGAAAATCAAGGGGGAAGAGGCACCTCCAGAGCTCCAACAAACCAAATGCAAATGAAATGGTAAAATGAGAGGTAAAAACACCTTTTAATGGCTTTTTACGTAGTTCAAAGCAAAATATTAGGGTTATAATCTCATTTTCATGCAGATATTATTCATTTCTAACAAAGTTTGTTGCAGCAATTGAAAATGCAGTACTATCCTTGAAAAGAGAAAAGCTAGTAATGGTAAAAAATCAAAATTTGACCATATAATCGAGCAGTTTTAGCATAAAGTTCATGCTCGTTAAAAAATAAACGCAAGATCCGAGCAGTTTTAACGCGGTCTTCATGCTCATTAAAAAATAAATAAAAGCAGTGAGCAATGTTTCCCCCAGAGTTTAAGCTCATTTTTAAATAAAAAATGAACCTATCCCGGTAAATAACCACTGTGATCGTAAATTTATCAGCCATAAAAAGCCTTGGTCGTTTTTGCACCTACCACCTCCACTTTCATTTGGCCGATCGTTCACCTCCATATGATTGTTTACCCATTTTGAGGAACAGCTGCGAAGAGTGATTTCACCTAGCCATCCTTGTGACACTGCCGTGATTGGAAAATTCCAACATGTACCTGGAATCTGCTGCTATCCCTGTTTATCACTCGTTCCTCAAAAGACGAGTCTTCTTTGAGCTCTTTTCAACTGACTCGTAAAATATGAAAAGATTGCCGAGTTTTGGCCTTCCAACTCGTTAAAAGGACCGGAAGAGCTATCCCTCCTCTAGATTTTAATCTTTTTGGACCTGAGGGATTATTGCACAAAAAGGTCGAGCGCTTGTTTTATTCGGCTCGTTAAAATTATCGAAAACTCATCCCTTCTGTATTGTTTTATACTTTTCGTACTTAAGGGATTAGATGACGAAAAAGGAATTTTGGAGTTAACTTTCTGTACCTTTTCAGACTCTCTAAAAATGAAAAGGACCGAGTTTTCCTTGTCGTTAGACTCGTTAAAATGATTAAATAGCGACAAACTTGTCTTTAGACGAGAATGAGTTTCCCTATCGCTAGGCTCGTTAAAACATAGCGATGGGCTTGCCCGAAGGGCAGGTTATATAACAAGCATATGTTATCCTCCTCAAGCTTGACAAAAATAAAGAGGTACTGGTTAGAAATGACTGGGGAAAAATTGGGAGAACCTCAAAGCTTTAATGGTAGCAAGTCGCTCTTGAACATGACACTTTTCCTCTGTACCACATCGGGTTGGGTTGTTTCATTCACCGGTCTCATCACCATGGTCTCGCCAAACCATCCACATTTGGGGTAATGCTACCGATCCATCGCATCAGTGTCGTTATATGTTCAAGAGATGTTGTTCAGAAAGAGTCAACCGTGTCCCATCCACTGCCATACATTATCCTTCATCCGTTCATGACCGCCACCCTGAATCATATGTCACAGATTGTTTTCACCTCCATTAAAATCATTAGCTCCGTTCCGTGTCACTGATGTGGGATTCATTAAGGCCCTCCTTTGACGGATCGCTTCTTGTCGACTTCAGCTCATTATCCAAGAAGTTGATCTAGGAACAACCCCCTCAGTACTTTGAAGCTTGCATGCCTCAATGGCAAGTTTCTCACTTCCGGCGATAGGTATACATCAATGACCTTCGACCAGAAGATTTTGCGTGGTGTTCGACGCCAAGTCCTTTATTCACACCACGTGAATTGTACTGCGGTACCTTGAGGGTCATTATCATTATCGATGATTCCTCTCGCGCTTGTTAACGGTTTACATCATTGACCGGTAATCAAGCGATGTCTTTCGATGTTCGACTTCAGCGCAATTCTCACATGGATCGACTTGTACTTAGAGTGAAGATCGAACGAGGTTGAAGACCCCGGATCTAGTTTAATCCATCCGGGCTGCGATATATATTCAGGAAATATAAAGACATTTGACATGTACATCATTGCAGCAGATGATCATCCTACTCAAAGGATGATAATTTCAGCAGAGAATTATCAGTCTATCATCAGACGATCGTCTGTTCTATGTACCAAAATGAATTTATAAAGCTGAGCATGGGAATGCCCGCCTCAGCTAGATCATGAAAGCAGAATGAAAAATAATGTATTGTATTGTATTTTATTACAGGTCACCTCTCAGCGATTGAATGAACTTCAGATCCTCCTGATAAAGCATTTCACCCGATAAACGACCTCATACTTTAGGGGGCAACTGTTATAGACATTTTTGTGCCTTACAGCATGAAGCATGAAATGTCCATAATCTAAGGGATCCAAAGTCCCTAAACATGTTGTTCCTACCCCTAGAGGAACAAGGTCAGCAAACCACAGCACTGAATAACAGTTCTCCACCTGAAAACACTCAAAAACAAGGCAATTCTGGATCATGTCAACTGCTCCACTGAGCATCTGCGCTGAATGTCAACTGCTCCACTGTCTACCTACGCTGAATGTCAACTGCAAAGAAGGCTACCTGCGCTGGGTGAGTTGGGACATGTGGCACAGTCATTCCTCAAGGTGTCAATGCCCAGGAAGCTTCCAAATTGACACTTGGATCAAGGAATTCGACTGGTGATGAGTAAGAGGGTCTAGATCTCCAAGTGGAAGCAAGAACCTCCAAGTGGACTCAAGAACTAAAGAATAACTGAAGTGAGAGAGGACACTAGTCAGCTTCATGCCAGCCTCAAGCTGACTCATCCTTTCTCCAAAACTCCTATATATAGATCTCTCTCATGAGGTCTAAGGAGGCTGGAATCTTGTGAAGGTAAAGAATTGTTGTTGGTTTGAGTTTAGAACTATTGGGTGATTTGCTTTGAAGGAGGTGAAGAGGAGATTTCTTTTTGCTGGGAAGGTGATGCTGGATTGGGCCTCTTATGGTTGTATCACTTCCTGAACTTTACTTCTTCCATTAATAAAGCATTTGAGGTTCTTCTATATGCATGTGTCTCAATGATGTATTGTTATACTTGTGTATTTGATTTATTCTAATCCTTGAATCAATTATGAATGTATGCTTCTTGTAGTTTCCCTCTCTTGCCATTTTGCAGGATCTTGGTGTAGCTGGGTCAGTGAAAGAGCAAGGAGCTGGGAGCAAGCAGCAAGGAGAGAAGATTGGATCAACCATTAGCGAAAGACATCGGTTAGTGGATCTCTTTCTCCCCTATTTTACTTTCATAAAGAAGAAATCTTAGATAGCTTTGCTTCGATTGTTGCTGAGGTACTATCACCCTTAGAGTGGGATAGGGTCATTCCGTATTGGATACTTTTCCCAACAACAGTACTGGTCAGCAATGACTGGGGAAAAATTGGGAAGAAAACTTGAAGAAACTTTGTTGGTAGCAAGTCGCTCTTGAACATGACACTTTCACTCCGCGTCCTAGTCGGGTTGGGTTGTTCCATTCACTGGTCATATCACCATGGTTCCATCACACCATCCACATTTGGGGTTAATGCTACCAATCCATCATGTCAGTGTCGCCGATATGTTCAAGAGAAGTCATTCAGAGAATTCACCTATGTCTCACCCACTATAATACATGTTCGCTCCATTCTTTCATGACCGCCACCCTGAACCTTATATCACCAGATTATTTTAACCTCCATTAAAATCATTTGCTCTGTTCCGTGTCATTGATGTGGGATTCATTAAGGCCCTCCTATGATGGATCGCTTCTTGTCGACATCAGCTCATTATCCAAGAAGGCGATCTAGGAACAACCCTTTCAGTACTTTGAAGCTTGCATGCCTCAATGGCAAGTTTCTCACTTCCGGCGATAGGTTTACATCAATGGCCTTCGACCGAAAGATTTTACGTGGTGTTCGACGCCAAGTCCCTTATTCACACCACGTGAATTTTACTGCAGTACCTTGAGGATCATTATCATTATCGGTGATTCCTCTCGCGCCTGTTAACAACTTACATCATTGGTTGGTAATCAGGCGATGTCTTTCCATGTTCGACTCCAGAACATCTCTCACATGGATCGACTTGTACTTTGAGTGAAGATTGAATGAGATTGAAGACCCCGGATCTAGTTTCATCCATCCGGGCTGCGATATATATTCAGGAAAATAAAGACATCAAATGTACATCATTGCTGCATAGATAATCATCCAATCTAAGGGATGATGGCTCTACCAGAATCATCAGTCTACACTCAAACGATTGTCTGTCCCATGTACATGAAAAATGAATTTATAAAGCTGAGCATGGGAATGCCGGCCATAGCTAGATCATGAAAAAATTATGAAGATAATGTATTGTATTGTATCTTATTATAGGTCTCCTTCCAGCTTGAAAGAACTTCGGATCCTCATGATAAAGCATTTCACCCGACATCAAAAGATTAACGACCTCATGCTTTAGGGGGCAACTGTTATAGACATTTTTGGGCACTACAACCCCAAGCATAAAATGTCCATAAACCAAGGGCTCCTAAGTCCCTAAAGGTGTTGTTCCAACCCCTAAAAGAACAAGGTCAACTGATTACAGCATCTCCTAGAAGTTCTCCATAAAAAACTACTCAGAACTGGTCAAAACTGGACCATTTCACCTGCTCCATAGGCAAAGTGCGTTGCATCCCACCTAAATACACACAGTAGGTGCGTTTCATTTCAAAAATCCCTTCTATGGGGTGCGATGGGCGAGAAGGGACAAATGGCAGGGTCAATCCGCAAGGTGGAGAAGCATGGAATCTTCCAGAAACTTCTCCAGTGACACTTGCCTATCTGAATTCGACCAAGGATGAGTAAGAGACCATCAATCTCCAAGTGGAATCAAGAACTATCAGAGGGAAGACACTAATCAAATCACAAGCTGACTCATCTCCCTTGCATACATCTATATATGGATCCCTCATCCCAGAGATCCAGAGGCTGGAATTTTGCATCTTGTAAGGAATTGTTGTTGGTTTCTTAAGGTAACATCATAGTGTTGGGTGATCTAAGCTTTTCATGAGGTGAAGAAGGGCTTACTTGCTGAGAGGATGATGCTGGGTCAGAACAATTGGTTGTAATTCTCTTGGCTCTTTCTTGATTATCAATAAAACTATTCTAGTTTTCCTCCATACACTTGTGTGATTGATGTTTTATGCATTTGTGTGGTTAATATACATCTGATCCTATATTGCTTATGATAATAGATCCATGTTCTCGTATAGTGTTATGCTGCTTTGATTCTACAGGTATTCTGTGAAGCTGCATGTACAAGAAAGCAAGTAGCAAAGGACTATCAGAAGAGAGAGGAATCGAGCAAAGAACCAAGCGCAAGATAGAGGTTGGTCTCTTTTATTCTTCTCTCATCTATCTTTCATGAAGGAAAACGAAAGTAGTTTTACTTTTTTTGTTTCTAAGGTAGCTACCAGCCTTAGTGGGATTAGCAGTTCTGCATAGACACTATTCCCGGTAACAGTTGTGCACAAGGATGACCAACATGATAGTGCTACTAGATGGGGCACTTACTACAGAGAAGGAGGCCGACATGCCCATGATTAGCAGTTTGAAAGGGTAGGACTGAACATGGCTGTGCTCCCTCAGGAGATGATGTACCTCTTACAGGATGGAGTCACCGTGGAACTTAGGGCCCGGGAGAGTCGCACTCTACAGGTGATGAGTGAGCAGCGCATCAACATTGAACATTTGGGCCTGTAGCACAATGAGCCAATGGAGCAAAACAAGTGGATTATGCAAGTAGTAGAGGAAGCCTGTTGGATGGTCTCGGAGTTGGACATCCAGGCAGAAGAGCCGGTGGAGGCGCGTGTTCGCAAGTTAGCCACAGGGGTGCACGACGCTCGAGCGGAGATGGCCAGGGTTCAGCTGGAGCTGAACCTACAGATCACAGAACTGTAGTTGAAGGCTTAGCCTTCAACTCTACTGGAAGTCAGGGAACAACGTACCAACGTTGTTACAACAACAATAGTGCTAGTTGACAGTGCAGTGGCAGACTGCATGTAGTTGTTTGAACAGTCATTCGAGGTCCTAACCACCCTACAGGAGGACCCGGATGTAGAGCACGTAGAGACAGAGGTGCATGAGCTAAAGTAGAGGTATGACGAGGTAAAAGGGACCGCGAAGATAGTTTCCCTTACACAAAGGCTCACACGAATGCAGGAGGCAAAGGGGCTCATGAAACAGGTGGATGCCGCTCGGCATAAGGAAGCAGTTTTAAAAGAGTGCCTACAGCCATGGATAGATGAGGCTTACATGATCACAAAATCCACTTAAGGGAAGCTCGCGAAACTGCGGGAAGCTCAGTAGAAGATTCAGAGCAGCAGTCATCGAACAATGAGTGGAAGAAGTCCGACAGGCGACCGCTCAGTGCGCTGCGGATGTTGCGGTGATCCAAACAGCTGGGAGGTCTTCGCGCCAAGATCTACGCACCTACAGAGTGACTCGAGGGCGAGTCACAATGTTTGTGTTGGGGGCCTCTTGGGCACAAGATCCCCCAAGGGCAGTTTTGGGGCTTAAACCCCAAATTTTGGTCCAATTTTGTAATCCAAATGTAAAGGTTCCATATTTTGTGGTCGCAGAGCACGTAGTTGTTAAAGATTCATAGGGTTGTCTGCCCTTATTTTGAAAATGTAATGTCAGCTGTAGAAGATCTACCCATGGTCTGCGGACCATGGGATTGTATAAATAAAGCTAAGCATTAAGTAGATAGGCAGAAAACGAAGATAATTGAATCATGGAATAAGATATGATGTATGAGAGATAGATCTGAGTAGAAGTCTAAGTTTTGGGTCGTAGCATAGGTAGAGGCTCTACAGCTAAGTGCGCGGACCCCTAAAGCTGAGTGCGCAGGGAAGGTCGAGTCTATAATCATTCAAAATTATCAATAAAGAGAAGTATTCTACAATTTCTGGGTATTTATTTCCTATTTATGTATCTGTTATATTGGGTATAAATTCCACTTATAATTCTTATATGATGTGCACATATATGTAATTGTGCTGGATAAGTGACCGTAAGTAGGAACTTCTATTTACGTGAAGCTAACTAAGATCTTATAATAAAACACTTAGCCTAGTTAGGAAGATATCGCAGTTCGCTACCTTCACAATGCGAAAGGACTTCATCCCCTGGTTAGGGTTATGCAGAAGATGATTGTACCCTTCCGCGAAGGTACTGTAGGGTGGAACAGAGGGTTAAGAAACCTACACGAAGGAAGGTATAGCTAGAATAAAACGAAATCACATCCATCTCAAGGGTGCTGAAACTCGGTTCCAGCATCTCCCCATACTACTTTGGGTCAGACTTCCGTCCGCGCTCCGCGGGCTAATGCCGAAAGGGCCAATAGTGTAGGGATTTGTTTGCCTAACTAACGCGGAGGGGTCAGGCCCCCACAAGCCAACAAGAGGGATTGTTGAAGAAAATGTAACTAGGTTCGATCTTCATAAATGTAATTTTGATATTTGTATTTATTCAAGAAAAGATAAATTATTTTTATAGTATTTGTCAATGAGTTTCTTTCTCATTGAAAATAGGTCAAGCACATTTTAAAGTGCTTCTAGAAAGTCAAAGTCAAAATGTAATTATGATGAGACCCTTTAAGGGCATGTTACATCATGAATGTCAATGTACAAGGTCATGGGAACACCTCCAAGACAAGTCAAATCCTCTCCTAGCATCAACGAAGTCTCCAAGCAGCAAAATAATGAAGAAAAGATGAATTATAGCGAAACTATCAAGTTGGCCTAATAGACAGTCAAGTTGGCTTGAAGAGGAGGGATGTACCTCTATTTATAGAGGTTTTCCACTCCTCAAAATCATAATGAATTCTCTCTGAAATCAGCGAGGGTATAAGGCAGGAAAAATAGTACTAAGGAGGACAAAGAAAGCCAAAGTAAAGGGTTTACAAGGGCAACAAGCAAGGAGGAAGAAAGACGAAGAAAGGAGGTTTCTTGCTATCATTACAACAGTAACAAGTATCTTGGTTTTGGGCTAAGAAACAAGGACCATAAGGCCTCCCCAACTAGTGAAGAAGAAGGAAAAGACAACGAGGAGAAGGAGATTGTTTTAGGGTTTCTGTCCACATGTGCAGCAAGTAAACCTTTGCAGATTTGATAGCAGAAGAAGGAAACAACATTCAATGTGTATCTAGGTCTACAAGGTATCCAAAGGAAAGCAAATAAGACTCTCTCTATAACGAAGTAAAGAAGCCCTAATGTTCTAGGGTTTCCTAACTTAGACAAGCAACAAAAGAAGGATGAAGTGCTAAGGAGAAAAGTGTCGGAAGATAGAGGTCCATGTGCCAGAAGTTATAGTGTAGAAAGAGGAAGGATTTGATTTGTGCTTGGAGGATATCCTATTCAAGGATCTAGGCTTTGGCAGTTTTTCAAATAAGAACCTTCAATAAGAGAAAACTTACCGAGGGTTTTCCTCTGAATAGTGGAGAGGTTTTGTGTCTGGCAGAGAGCCAAACTTTGTTTTCTTGTTATTTTGTTTTCGTAGTAGTTTGATGAAGTACACACATATGCACTAATAAGAAGAATAAGAAGCATAAGCTAACAAGAAAAGTAAAAAGACTCTACAAATTGTTATCAGGTAACAAAGAATCATCACAACACTACTTTGCCCTAGATTCTTCAACACTTGTCTCTTAGGATTTACCGCAATCCAAACCTTGATCACTAGGCCCTAAACTGAGATTTCTCCCTCAATATTTTACCATGTATCCTGACAAAACCAGTCAAGGGATTCCTAGGCCTTTGGGAATGAACCTTGAGACCACCTCCACCCCAGATTCCAAAATCCATCCGACAACCAAAGCTCAACAACTTAAATAAACATCACAACATAACATGGCATCCAAAGAAAGGCTAGGATAGGCTAAAATCAACTATCATAGCCTAACAAGACCATGCCACAAATAGCAATAGAACCATACACCAACATGAAAAGCCATGCATGTCCAAACTAGCTAGGAAATCACACATGCAAAACGTTACCTGCAAGTATTCCTACTGAAGTTGCTTGATCCTACTTTCCTTTCCTTGATCCTTTCTAGATTTTACTTTCCTTTCCTTGCTTTCCCTTTTCCTTTGCTCCAAACTAGGGTGCTCTAAGAAAACTCTAAGTGACCAAGAGAGTGAGAGAGAGAGAGAGAGAAGAATAATGAGAGAGCTCCCAACTTGAACTGGCTAAAAGCTTACACTGTCAAAACCTAACACTGAGCAACCTGTCAGCTGATCCTCAAAAGATTTTTTATTAATGAGGCCTCTAATTTCTTAATTTTCCATTATTTTCCTTCAATTTCCTCCTCACATGCAACCTGTGACCTTTCACCTTTCTTTTCTCCTAATTTCCATTATTTTCATAAATAAATGTGCCAAAAATGCCTTTTTCCCTTTTAATTCCTTTGCTTTAGCCTTTTCCAATTTCCTTAGCCAAAACACGCATCTAGTGATGCCCACTAAGATATATTTTCCCAACATTCATCTTGGAATATTTGTCCCTTACCCATGGTCTTATTTTTCCTTTATTTACTTTTGTTACATGAAATTTTCACTAGGGTTGTTACATATAGAGGGTAGAAATTGGTTCTGGTCATGAAGGAACTTCTCAAAGCACGTAGAGGTCAAGAGGCTAGCTAAGAATACCACTCATTGCAATGGTTCCTTAACGAAGGGTAGAATACCAAGTGAAAGCATATGATTGGTCAAGAAGATGGTGACGATGGAACGAGAAAACCGAGGCTTATCTGGCAAAAACAGACTGATAAAAAATGGAAATCATGTGGGATAAAATGGGAATGGTTTAATTTTTGCACAATCTGGAAACGTGGGAAACTATGCTTGAGAGTGGTTTCATTTTTACACAAGCTTGAAACAGAGAAAAGCTATTCTTTAAAGTGGTTTCAGTTTCACACAAGCTTGAAACAGAGAAAAACTATGCTTGAAAGTGGTTTCATTTTTACACAAGTTTGAAACAAAGAAAAACTATGCTTGAAATAAGTTTTCATGCCCCTAGCATAATGACTCAATTCTGGACAAATGTCCCCCAAAGATTCATTTCATTCACCTAAGTAGACTATTGGTTACTAATAGGTAGATGGAATGAAGCTTTATTTACGAGATCAAATGAAAAACTTGACTTGGAATTTACGAGATCGAATCAAAGACTCGAATTGGAAGGGGATATGTTTCATTTTTTAATGAGCTTAACACAATAAAATAACTATGATCATAGGACCTTGTTTCATTTTTTAACAATCTTGACATAAGAAATGGAATTCTACTTTTGGAACCTTGTTTCTTTTTTTAAGAAGCTTGACACAAGAAAAGGAAATTTTCTTTGGGACCTCTAGTTATATTAATCATGGCTCCTAGAGACCATGGCTTTCAAGAAGCTCTCATTATATGGGAGGACAATGTTCAGGAAGGGATACAGTGCAAAGGATCCAATGGAAATATTAAGAGCTAGTGCCCCGAGTACATGATGCACTACATCACCTATTAGATCATTAGTAGACGTGGGCATGGAACATGTTGCCACATAATTTATCTATGTGTTATAGACATTTTTGGGCACTGCAACCCCAAGCATGAAATTTCCATAAACCAAGGGCTCCTAAGTCCCTAAAAGTGTTGTTCTAACCCCTAAAGGAACAAGGTCAACTGATTACAGCTTCTCCCAGAAGTTCTCCATGAACAACTGCTCAAAACTGGTCAAAACAGGATCATTTCAGCTACTCCATAGGCAAAGTGCATTGCATCTCACCTAAGTACACTCTATGGGTGTGTTGCATTTCAAAAATCCCTTCTATGGGGTGCGATGGGCGAGAAGTGACAAATGGCAGTGTCAATCCGCAAGGTGGAGAGGCATGGAATCTTCCAGAAACTTCTCCTGTGACACTTGCCTCTCTAAATTCGACCAAGGATGAGTAAGAGATCATCAATCTCCAAGTGGAAGAAAGAACCATCAGAGGGAAGACACTAATCAAATCACAAGCTGACTCTTCTCCCTTACAGATATCTATATATGGATCCCTCATCCCAAAGATCCAGAGGCTGGAATTTTGCATCTTGTAAGGAATTGTTGTTGGTTTCTTGAGACAACATCATAGTGTTGGGTGATCTAAGCTTTGTATGAGCTGAAGAAGGGCTTACTTGATGAGAGGATGATGCTGGGTCAGAACAACTGGTTGTAACTCCCTTGGCTCTTTCTTGTTTATCAATAAAAGCTATTCAAGTTTTCCTCCATACTCTTGTGTCATTTATGTTTTATGAATCTGTATGGTCAATTTACATCTGATCCTAGATTGTTTATGATTATAGATCCATGTTCTTGTATAGTGTTATGCTACTGTGATCCTACAGGTACTCTGTGAAGCTGGGCATACAAGGGAGCAAGTAGCGAAAGACTATCAAGAGAGAGAGGAATCGAACTAGGAGATTAGCGCAAGACAGAGGTTGGTCTTCTTTGTTCTTCTCTCATCTATATTTCATAAAGGAAAAAAAAAAGTAGCTTTACTTTGTTTGTTTCTAAGGTAGCTACCACACCTTAGTGGGATAAGCAGTTCTGTGTAGACACTTTTCCCTGTAACAAAATGGCGACCATATTGGGGACGAATTAGGTTGTTTGTTTATCTTCCTCCTTGTTTATTTTATAAACTTACAGACGGAGCCTGAAGTCGAGCCAGGTAGCTTTCGAACTGCATTTGCTATGCAAATGCAAAGTAGATAAATGCCACTTCAGTGAATCTTTGGGATTTGTTTATGACTTAAACAACTGATTCACAAACTCTCTAATTGCCCTCATGGTAGCTCTTAGAACCTCCTTAGATCTACCCCTGATTGTTGCATTACTGATTACCATTTGCTCAGCCAAAACCCATGAACTGAACTGCAAACTATGACCTGGAACCCAAGCAAAGTCTCGTCTCTGGCCCAGCGCAGGTTCTGCTCTGTGAATCTGAAATTCAGTGCACTTCCCGAGTGTAGTAGGTGCGCTGCATTTCAAGTTCACTGTGTTACAGGTGCGTTGATCAGACTAGGCATTGTTCAGTTTTGGTTTCTGTGATTCATTCTTTTCAGTTCTATTCATGAATTTTGCTGCCTGTAATCAGTATATCTCTGTTTGAAACCCCTTTTCCTTGCTGTTATTCTGCCTCCATTGTGCAAAAGAACTGTAAATGTTTTTGTGTATTTGTTGAGTCATTTTCAGTTCTCCTTTGCAAAAAGTAACGTAATTGTATTGTCGTCCCTTGATTTGAAAGTGTCGCAAGTGTCGTTTTCAGTCATAGGAAAGAGTTTGGTTGCTATTGATAGTCGATTACCCTGTTACTATTGTATTTGGTCTGAATTTGTAGTTTTTCTAGTGTCGAAAGCAAGTATTCATTTCCAAATCGTAAAGTGTTGTGATTGTCTCCATTTTTTATTTTGAAAAGAAACTTGTTAGTAATTGTCGCTTGAAAAGTAATTCAGATTTGCGCATTAGCTTTCTTTTTACCATTCACATACTAAGAAAGCTGAAAACAAATACATGCATGTGCATTTGCATTTAGACTGTTTGATTGGTTTGATTTAGGACAGTGCATTTAGTGTGTGCTCTTTGCTCTTTGTGAAAGAATACTATCTCTCTTTCCTTAGTTGTTACGATTTTCATTGCACAAAGAAGATAAAAGATTGTTTATCATCTTAGATTGCATTTTAGGAATTGTACATCTACATCTCGCGGTGAATCTGAAAGGCAAATTTCTTAAGCAAGATCAACTATAAAATAAATTTAATGAATCTAACAACGCTTTGGAACCTAACGCACAACATCTAGAAGTCTAGGCTACAGACGTATTCCGGCGTCGTAAAGCCTGGTAACTGTTGTTCTCACTGATGGTTGGGTGATTCCTCCACTTTGAGATGATAAGTGCCAGTACAGACTTGTGCTCCCACGTACCGTCGAGTATATTTTTGGATACCACAACAGGCTTAATCCTTTATCCATAGGAAGCCGTGTCTGCCACCCTATCGATCACAATGCGCTGAACACAGCATTCGAGAAGATTGACTGCCGTACCATAAAAAGTATTCTGCAGTTTTGCAATTGGTTTGGTAATCCCTCTACCTAGATTTCCAGAGCAGTCCCTTTCGTTCCTTTTCAGACTCCTTAACGGAAGAGGTCCATCTAAGCACTTGTCACTTCAGGCTCATTAAAAATCAAAGGCGACTAGAGTCATCTTTTGTTTTTTCTCGACTCTTTAAAATTGAAAAAACAAGTTGTGTCAAAGCGTCTAAAATTTATTTTAAACGGAATAATCATCACCCTTTCCTACGTTGATCTTAGGTTGAGAAAATGGAATCCACCAACCAAGGAATTCCCCTTCGAGGAAATCCTAGTCCCTTCTCCTCTTGGGGAGATGTTGGTGCACCCCATATGGCCACATTGTCGCTTCCAGGATTGACAATCGGCTTGCCCGTATGGCTCTTCTCAACCTCTGTCGTTCAGAACACCGCAATTCCTGAACAATCGAGTCAGCAACTAGACGAATCCAGAGTTACCCACCAACCTTCTACTTCCTCCAATTCTTCCTCTCCTCCTTCCTCTTCGCTTGATGGGGTTGGTAAAGCCAAAAATCAAGTACCTGAGAAAAAGAAGGAAAAGAAGAAGAAAGAGAAGAAGAAGAAGGAGCCAAAAGCGAAAGCGGGCAACCAAGCATCATCTAGCGAAAATCCACACACTGCACCGACCAGGCCTAAATCGCCATGTGTCATTTGCAAAGGAGACCACTGTCATAGAGATTGTCCCTGCATCCCTCGGATCTTAAGGGACTGGTCTCCTCGTTTGCACAACCCGATGTCGTCAACCTCTGATGATCATGTTGAAAACACACCATCAACTAGTGAAAGTGAAGCCCCAGAACAAAAAGGAAAATATAGATTTCCTTGTAAAATGTGCGAAGGCGATCATGCTGTCCACCGTTGTCCCTTCTTAGACGAGGCTAAAAGAGTTTTCGACGATCGTCTGGTTTCACCGTTATGACTTCCTCCTAGATATAAAAAACTCTTTACAAGTCCGTCACTAGGTGAAAATCCGGCTGACCCGCCCAGGTAGTCAGCCGAAGCATCTATCATTGAAGACAAACCATCTGAACCCATACCAGATGAAAGTCAAAAGGTCGAGGCGGCAATTGACCCAGTCTTGCCTTCAGAGGTTCCATCTTCAAATGATACAGTCACAGAAGAGAATAAGGGTGACACCGTCCAAATTCTTTTCGTAAGCACAGACTCCGATGAACATGGGGGAAATTTACCCGTTCCTTTATCGCAGGAAGGAAGTTCGTCAGAGTCGTACCCGGCCGTCTATTTGGTCCCACCTCCAGGCAACCTAGTTGTTTCTTTCGACTGGAATCAACTAGGCAAACCCCGTTTACCGGCTAGTGTACCATTCCGAATTATTGCTCAAATATATAGAATGGTTATGGCTGGAACCATCGTAGATGAAGGGGCTTCTGTGAGTATCCTTTCCTCGACTGCTTGGAAAGCGCTTGGTTCGCCATCACTTTTGCCTGAGATGAGAAATCTAACAAGCTTTGACAAAGGAACTAGTCGACCATTAGGGATCCTTCCCAAGGTGCCCATAACATTGAGAGGGAAAACCGTTCAAATGAACGTAATGGTAGTCCAAGGACCCCTAGATTATAATCTACTTCTTAGACGAGACTATATTTATTGCATGGGAGCGATTGTCTCATCACTCTTTAGAGTAATGTGTTTTCTGCACAAAGGAAGAGTGGTCAAGCTCGTAGACCAGCTTTCATTTCCCAGATCACGCATAGAAAATAGTCATATACCATCCCTAAATGGTCTTTTCACACAAGGAATGTCTCATCAATCCCCAGTCCGTCCACCTGATGAGCGCGAGTGATTCGGGGGACATGACTGAAACCCAAGGGGCATGCACCCTGGTCTGCTTCGGCAGGAAAACTTCAAGTATAGGGTAGGTTTCCGCGAGAGATATATGACTGGACTGTACTCCCGTCCGTGATTGGAAGAGGGGGTTAGACTGGAATAAGATTCCCTCGTAAAAGTTATGTGAGTGGATTGTCTCACCTTTGTCTATTTTAGTAGACATCGCCGAAGAAGTGTTTTGTTTGTGGTGTGAATAGAACAATCTTTGGTAACCTGAAAGAGGTAGACCTTTCTTGATAAAACAAATGTTTTGTCGATAGAATAAAAGGTGACCTTGAAACTTTATTTTATACCTGGGGGCATGCAAACCTTTTGGCGTGCAAGCGAAGAGCGACTATTTATTTTTTAAATTTGTAGGTCCTCTAACCCTTTAAACTCGTAGGATTGGTCGTTTCCTAACTTGCATAAAGAAAGGATGTGGGGCAAAACTCTAAAAATTGCCGTTTTTAAATGGGACATTCTTATTATACGACTGGATTAATCGAGCAGTTTTAGCACATAGTTCAAGCTCGTTAAAAAATAAACATAAGTCATGAGCAAATGTATCCCCCAGTGTTTAAGCTCAATAAAAAACATGAACCGATTTCCGGTAAATAACCATCGTGAATGTAGTACTTCAGCCTTTAAAGCCTTGGTCGTGTTCTCATCATCACCTCCACTCTGTATTGGCCGATCATTCACCTCCTTTTGATTGTTTACCCCTTTTGAGGAACAGCTACGAAGAGTGATCCCACTAGCCATCCTTGTAACACTGTCGTGATTGGAAAATTCCAAACCTTACCTGGAATCAGCTACTACCCAATTTTATCACTCGTTCCTCAAAAGACGAGTCTCCTTTAAGCTCTTTTCAAATGACTCATAAAATATGAAAGATTGCCGAGCCATTGGCCTCTCCAGCTCGTTAAAGGGACCAGAAGTGTTATCCCCCCTTTAGATTTTAATCTTTTTGGACCTGAGGGATTATTACACAAAAAGATCGAGTGCTTGTTTTGTTCAGCTCGTTAAAAGTATCAAAAATTCATCCCTTCTGTATTGTTTTATACTTTTTCAGACTTAAGGGATTAGATGACGAAAAAGGAATTTTGGAGTTTCCTTTATGTCCCTTTTCAGACTCTCTAAAATTGAAAAGGACCGAGTTATCTTTGTCGCTAAACTCGTTAAAACTTAATAGCGACAAACTTGTCCATAGCAGACAAGAACGAGTTTCACTATCGCTAGGCTCGTTAAAACATAGCGATGGGTTTGCCCAAACAGAAAATTATAGAACAAGCATATGTTATCCTCCTCAAGCTTGACAAAAATAAAGAGGTACTGGTCAGCAATGACTGGGGAAAAATTGGGAAGAAAACTTGAAGAAACTTTGTTCGTAGCAAGTCGCTCTTGAACATGACACTTTCACTCCGCATCCAAGTCGGGTTGGGTTGTTTCATTCACCGGTCACATCGCCATGGTCACATCACACCATCCACATTTGGGGTTAATGCTACCAATCCATCACGTCAGTGTCGCCGATATGTTCAAGAGAAGTCATTCAGAGAATTCACCTGTGTCTCACCCGCTACAATACATTTACACTCCATTCTTTCATGACCGCCACCCTGAACCTTATGTCATCATATCATTTTCACCTCCATTAAAATCATTTGCTCCATTCCGTGTCATTGATGTGGGATTCATTAAGGCCCTCCTGTGACGGATCGCTTCTTGTCGACATCAGCTCATTATCCAAGAAGTCGATCTAGGAACACCCCATTCAATACTTTGAAGCTTGCATGCCTCAATGGCAAGTTTCTCACTTCCGGCGACAGGTTTACATCAATGGCCTTCGACCGAAAGATTTTGTGTGGTGTTCGACGCCAAGTCCTTTATTCACACCACGTGAATTGTAATGCAGTACCTTGAGGGTCATTATCATTATCGGTGATTCCTCTCACGCCTGTTAACAGCTTACATCATTGGCTGGTAATCGGGCGATGTCTTTCCATGTTCGACTCCAGAACATCTCTCACATGGATAGACTTGTACTTCGAGTGAAGATCGAACGAGATTGAAGACCCCAGATCTAGTTTCATCCATCCGGGCTGTGATATATATTCAGGGAAATAAAGACATCAAATGTACATTATTGCTGCACAGATAATCATCCAATCAAAGGGATGATGACTCTACAAGAATCATCAGTCTACACTTAGACGATTGTCTGTCCTATGTACATGAAAATGAATTTATAAAGCTGAGCATGGGAATGCCCGCCTCAGCTAGATCATGAAAATATTATGAAGATAATGTATTGTATTGTATCTTATTACAGGTCTCCTCCCATCTTGAAAGAACTTCGGATCCTCATAATAAAGCGTTTCACCCGACATCAAAAGATTAACGACCTCATGCTTTAGGGGGCAACTGTTATAGACATTTTTGGGCACTGCAACCCCAAGCATGAAATGTCCATAAACCAAGGGCTCCTAAGTCCCTAAAAGTGTTGTTCTAACCCCTAAAGGAACAAGGTCAACTGATTACAGCTTCTCCTAGAAGTTCTCCATGAAAAACTGCTCAAAACTGGTCAAAACAGGATCATTTCAGTTGCTCCATAGGCAAAGTGCATTGCATCTCACCTAAGTACACTCTATGGGTGCATTGCATTTCAAAAATCCCTTCTATGGGGTGCGATGGGCGAGAAGTGACAAATGGCAGTGTCAATCCGCGAGGTGGAGAGGCATGGAATCTTCCAGAAACTTCTCCTGTGACACTTGCCTCTCTGAATTTGACCAAGGATGAGTCAGAGATCATAAATCTCCAAGTGGAAGCAAGAACTATTAGAGGGAAGACACTAATCAAATCACAAGCTGACTCATCTCCCTTACAGATATCTATATATGGATCCCTCATCCCAGAGATCCAGAGGCTGGAATTTTACATCTTGTAAGGAATTACTGTTGGTTTCTTGAGACAACATCATAGTGTTGGGTGATCTAAGCTTTGTATGAGGTGAAGAAGGGCTTACTTGCTGAGAGGATGATGCTGGGTCAGAACAACTGGTTGTAACTCCCTTGGCTCTTTCTTGTTTATCAATAAAAGCTATTCAATTTTTCCTCCATACTCTTGTGTCGTTTATGTTTTATGTATTTGTATGGTCAATTTACATCTGATCCTAGATTGTTTATGATTATAGATCCATGTTCTTGTATAGTGTTATGCTACTGGGATCCTACAGGTACTCTCTGAAGCTGGGCGTACAAGGGAGCAAGTAGCGAAAGACTATCAAGAGATAGAGGAATCGAACTAGGAGATTAGCGCAAGACAGAGGTTGGTCTTCTTTGTTCTTCTCTCATCTATATTTCATAAAGGAAAAACGAAAGTAGCTTTACTTTGTTTGTTTCTAAGGTAGCTACCACACCTTAGTGGGATAAGCAGTTCTGTGTAGACACTTTTCCCTGTAACACTATGGAGGGGGAGATACCACTTTCATATAAGGACCATTTAGTGAATTTGGTTGATTTGGAGTCAAATTAGGACCAGCGAACTAAATTTTTTCAATGGTCACGATTATTCCTTCTTGCGGGAAAAACATCACATGAAAGAGTGAAGAGACAAGAGCTCCCATGTCATAAATATAGTCACACCCAAGGAGTAATTTAAAATCAAAAGGGCCTTGGACTACCAAAACATATATATATATATATATATATATATATATATATATATATATAGAAAATATTTCCTCCCAAAGTAATAGGAAATTAAGGAACGATCCCTAATAGTTGACTCGTTCCTCTATTTAAAGCCAATAGATTTTGGGTAATGCGCACAAGCTGTAGGGACTCGAAAACTTTCTAATCAGTTGAGGACTGAATACTAACAGATGCACCTTTTTCTATGATTTTTCTAGGTACGAGCATATTATAAGCTTTTACTATGATTTGGAATGGCATATAAGGAGGAAGACGATATCCTACTAGTCGACTCCAATAAAAGGAAGTGACCATACTACTTGGAGGGGGTGTTGTGGGAATGAGAGAACTTCCCCCTTGTGCTATAGGAATGAAATAATTGCTCTCTTATGCTACGGGAATGGGAGGATTTCCCCCCATGCCATGGGAACATAAGGATTTCCCTGTTGTGTCGTTAGAATGGAAGGATTTCCCCTAGTTCATTGGAACCTGAAGAAATGAGAAGAACTCGAGCAGTATGAACTTCACTCTATATGGGAAAGGTATGATCAACTGAAGGTGGAATTGAGTCATTTTTTTCTCAAACTATGGTTTTTCGGGAACAGATTCATGGCATTCACGTTCAGAGAGAGTGGGATTGAATGGAGAAGGAACCTAATCAATCACTTCATCAACTAGTGGAGGATTGGGAAAAATCATTCGGTAACTAGATGAAAGATGAGGCTAATACATTGTATGGTTTTCTAACACTTTTGAGGCTTCATCCATATAAGGAAAGAGGTGAATATGATGATTAAATTCACATAACATATAGGGAAACTTAACTTTTGTTAGAAAATATATATATATGACAGAGAAATGCAAAACATATAATATGCGGAAAAACACAAACACATAAAACAAGAGAGACACAGATATATGCACCCAATTTGGGCTACGTCCACCTTGAACAGCCAGTCCTTCCTTTCTATTATCCAACAAAATTAAGAGACACAACCTATAGCAGATCCACTGTAATATCCTCTATTTTCTCTCACAGTCTCACCTATCTGTTTCTTGCTCTGAGAATACACTTCTATTACACAGCCTCAATACAAGACCCTCATACAAAGAGAGGGGTTGCCTTCTAGGGAAAAAAAACCCTAAACTAAACATAAGTTCTACTGTTAGATCATCCGCCTAATGAACGGCCTAGATTGACTAGAAATTACTATACTTTTACAAGGCAATTTCACATTTCTTTTTAGCTTTGGGGGTGCTGCCCGTGGACCCCCGCGGTGGGGGGACAAGTCGCCCCCACACCCCCCCACGTGGAGGGGTGTACAATATTCCTGGGGTATACATCTGGCTGAAACAAAGACCTCTAAATAATCATGCTCCACACCCAACAATCTCCCACTTGGAGAATGATTGTAGCAACTCCACCGCTACTTCATTTGCTGGACAATGACTCCTCTTTGGACCTGGTTGTTTCTTATCTTCATCGTCATCCTTGAAGACCAATTGAAACTGAGCATATTCTCAGTTTCTCCCTGGTTACAACTTTTGTTAGCATATCTACAGGATTCTGGCTAGTTTGTATCTTTTCCATCTTCAACTCTCCATCTTCCAACACTGATCGTATGAAATGGTACCTGAGCTGTATGTGTTTAGTCCTGGAATGAAATGCTGAGTTCTTTGCAATATGAATGGCACTTTGGCTATCACTATATAACGTGCCCATATCATGCTTCTTACCCAATTCATCCATAAAACTTTGTAACCAAATCATTTCTTTACTAGCCTCCATAGTAGCAACATACTCTTCTTCTGTTGTTGAAAGTGCAACAACCCTTTGGATTTTTGAAACCCAACTGACAGTTGTTCCACCTACAGTAGATACATATCCTGTAGTGCTCCTCCTGTTATCTCTGTCACCTGCCATATCTACATCAACATATCCATGTAGAGAAATGTTTGAAACACCAAAGCATAATGCTTGATTTGTGGTACCTCTCAAATATCTGAGAATCCATTTCACTGCCATCCAATGTTCTTTTCCTGGATTGTTCATGTACCTACTTACAACTCCCATTGCATGTCCAATATCAGGCCTTTTGTAGACCATTGCATACATTAAGCTTCCAACTGCTAATGCATATGGAACTTTAGACATATAATCCATGTCTTCATGGGTCTTTGGGCACATCTCCTTACTAAGTTTGAAATGGCTAGGAAAAGGTGTACTAATTGGTTTTGCATTGTGCATATTAAATATTTTCAACGCATTTTGTATGTACTCATTCTGAGATAATTTTAATTTGTGATTTTTCTTGTCTCTAATTATTCTCATACCAAGGATTTGTTTTGCAGCTCCCAAATCCTTCATTGCAAATGAATTTTCTAATTTTGTTTTGAGCACATTTATTTCCTGCATGTTAGACCCTGCAACAATCATGTCATCTACATACAATAACAATATAGTATAGCTGGCATCATTTTGATTTTTCAGATAAACACAATGATCAGAGTGACATCTATTATAACCTTGTTCAAACATAAACTTGTCAAATTTTAGATACCATTGCCTTGGAGCCTGTTTTAAGCCATACAAGCTCTTCTTCAACTTGCACACTAGTTTCTCCTTCCCTTTTACCTTATATCCTTGTGGCTGTTGCAGATATATCTCTTCCTCCAAATCCCCATGGAGAAAGGCTATCTTTACATCTAACTGCTCAAGATGAAAATCTTCAACTGCTACTAGACTTAAAATAGTTCTGATTGAAGTCATTTTAACAACAAGAGAAAATATTTCATCAAAATCAATACCTTTCTTCTATGCAAACCCCTTCACCACAAGTCTAGCTTTGTACCTCTATTTTCCTCCATCTTCTTCCTTCAGCCTGTAAACCCATTTATTCTGCAATGTAGTTTTACCTGTAGGCAACCTGACTAAGTCCCAAGTCTGGTTATGCATTAAGGAGTCCATCTCTTCTTCCATGGCTAGCTCCCACTTCTTCCTGCTTTCAACGTGCATTGCTTCTTCATAACATTCGAGTTCACCAGAATCAATCAACAATAAATAATATAATGAAGGAGAGTATCGTTCAGGGGGTATACTTATCCTGGTAGATCTTCTAACACCACTTTCAGGTGTTTGGGGTGCCTGTTGCTGTTGTGGTTGTTGTTGTTGTTGTGGTTGTTGATTATTATTATTTTCAGGCACTTTTATTTTTTCAGTGATCCCATCAAGAATTGTGTATTCCTTGTTTTCTTTTTCCTGTTTCTTTTCCTGAAACTGATTCTTATACAAGACCTTTTCATTGAATATTACATCTCTGCTCCTAATGATTTTGTGATTTTCATAATCATATAAGTGATAACCAAAATCATTAACACCATATCCAATAAAGTTACATTTCTTTGACTTTGCCTCAAGGTTTGTTCTATTTTCTTTATTAATATGGACAAAGGCCTCACAACCAAAAGGCTTTAAAAAGGAGTAGTTTACTTTTTTACCTGTTCATGCTTCCTCTGGAATACCACCATCCAAGGAACTTGAAGGCCCTCTATTTATTAGATAAACAACAGTATCTACAACATCTACCCAAAATTGTAAAGGCAATCCTGCATGCAATCTCATGCACCTTGCACGCTCCATGATTGTTCTGTTCATCCTTTCTGACACACCATTTTCTTGTGTTGTTCTTGGAACTGTCTTCTCTCTGTGAATTCCATGCTCTGAACAGTACCTATCAAACTCTTTGCTGCAACATTCACTGCCATTATCTGATCTAAGACACTTCAATTTCTTTCCTGTCTCAATCTCAACCAAAGCCTTCCATTTCTTGAAAGTATCAAATACATTAGAGTTATTTTGAATACAATAAATCCAAGTTTTTCTAGTTGCATCATCAATAAAAGTAACATAATAATGAGAGCCACCAAGAGATGATAGCTAAGCAAGTACCCATACATCTGTATGCACAAGCTCTAATTTTTCACTCTTCTTTCTTTCCCAACTCCGAGAAATCTGACTCTCTTCTGTTTTCCATAAATGCAATTCTCACAGAAGTCTAAATCAACATTCTTCAAACCCGGCAACAAATTCCTTGAGTGAAGAATCTTCATCCCCTTCTCACTCATGTGTTCGAGCCTATGATGCCATAATGCTGCATCTGCTCCTTTGGAAGTTAAAGCATTAATAGAGTTATAAATACCATTGCATAAATACAATGTACCAACCTTTTCACCTTTTGCTATTACCAGGGCTCCTTTGGTGACCTTCCAAGCTTTATCTGTGAAAGTTGTCATACAACCTTCACCGCCTAACTACCCTGTCGAAATCCGATTTTTCTTCATATCTGGAACATGCCTTACCTCCTTTAGTAGCCATTGGTTTCCATTATGTTGTTTTACAAGAACCTTACCCATTCCAACAATTTTACAGGGTTTATCATCACCCAAACAAACTTGTCCAAAATCTCCTTGAACATAGTCATGAAAATATTTCTTATCAGGTGTGGCATGGAATGAGGCCCTTGAATCTACCACCCAGGAATCAGTAATATTTTCTAAAGAAAGAATCAAATCATCTTGTAACACCTCACCTATCACATTTGCTTCATTATTGTTTTCTTGTTGTGCATCTCATTCTTTTCCCTTCTGAGATCTACAATATTTCTTTAGGTGTCCTTTTTTTCTGCATTTCCATCACACTATCCCCGACCTAGACTTGGATCTACCTTTCCTTGATTTATTGCGATATCCTGAGCTCTTTCCTCTTTCCATTCTTCTTCCCCTAGACTCTACACTCAAAGAATTACCTGATGTCTCACCGAAGCTTTTCCGTTGCATTTCCTCGCTAAGGATAGCACTGACAACATCATTAAACTTTAAAGTACTAGATCCAGAAACAGAGTTACTAATGGCCATTACTAAACCATTCCAATTTTCTGGCAATGAGCACAAGAATAACAAAGTTATAACTTCATCATCAAAGTTTACCCCTACAGAACTTAACTGACTTGTAACTGTATTAAAATCATTTAAATGATCTGCAATAGATCCACCTTCCGATATCTTCATATTAAATAATCGTTTCATAAGAAATACCTTTTTTGAGGCCGAGGGTTTTTCATATAGTTTCACCAATGCTTGAATCAAACCCTCTATCATTGTTTCCTTCGAAATGTTGAAGACGACCGACGCTGCGAGGCACAACCATACTATTCCGAGTGCGTTTATATCGAGAATGTTCCATTTTGCATCTATCATAGCCGTCGGCTTCTTTGTTTTTCTGCTCAATGGTAGGTACAGATCATTCTGATACAGATAATCTTCCATCTGCATCTTCCACAGCGAGATGTTTTGGCCCTTAAATTTCTCGACCCTAAACTTACCATCTTCCGCCATTACTCCCACTCAAACGAGAAACTCTTCTTTCATGCGAGTTTATCAGCCAAATATTCCTTCGGCTCTGATACCAGTTGTTAGAAAAATTATATATATATGACAGAGAAATGCAAGACATATAATATGCAGAAAAACACAAACACATAAAACCAGAGAGACACAGATATACGTGGTTCACCCAGTTTGGGCTACATCCACCTCGAACAGCCAGTCCTTCCTTTCCATTATCCAGCAAAATGAAGAGACACAACCTACAACAGATCCGTTGTAATATCCTTTGTTTTCTCTCACAGTCTCACCTATTTGTTTCTCACTCTGAGAATACACTTCTATTACATAGTCTCAATAAAATACCCTCATACAAAGAGAGGGGTTTCCTTCTAGGGCAAAAAACCCTAAACTAAACATAAGTTCTACCATCAGATCATCTGCCTAATGAATGGCTTAGATTGACTAGAAATTACTATACTTTTACAAGGCAATTTTACATCTATTTTTAGCTTCGGGGGCGCTGCCCCCAAAACCCCCACCAGGGGACCGCTGGCCCTGGACCCCCGCAGGGGAGAAAAGTCCCCCCCACACCCCCCCCCCGTGTGGAGGGGTGTACAATATTCCTGGGGTATACATCCGGCTGAAACAAATACCTCTAAATAATCATGCTCCACATCCAACAACTTTACCCTTCCTTCCATGGATCTTATGATCACTAGTTGAAGGTTTGTCATTGGCATGATCTCTAGGGGTTGATGTGAGCTTGTGGACCACACTTCTAATACCTTGGGAATGCCAGGACAATCTCTAATAAGGTGGTCACCCTTACATAACTTTCAAGGGAATTTAACTTTACGAGGCTGATTCGAAGGTTTCTCCATACTAGTTGCATTCATAGCAATGTTAGCTTGGTTGCCCCCTTTCTTATTTTGATTCTTCTTCTTCCTCTGTTTCTTCTTGTTCTTAGCATCCTGGTTACTAGAATAAATAATTTCACCAGGAAAGGAGGAAGAAATGGATGAAGAAACTTTAAGTCATGAATTTCATTACTATACTATTGACTAATATCAACGTTAAAATCCTTGAGCTTTTTAAAATGCATTTTCACACAAAAAGTAGAAAGGAAAAATTGTTTGCTATCTAACTCCAAAAGTGTTATTATGATTAGGTGAGTGAATATGGTTGGTTTATATACAAGAATTGGCATGTTTTTGCCTTTACACATATTTTTCTTTGATAATGCCTTTTTTGTGTGTAGATAATCAATGATATTGAGATCATTAAATAGATTTTCAGGTAGTTGAAAGTCATATGTATGAGATGCATATCCATAAACCTCCTTTTCAAGATTTTGATTATTTTCTGGTACTCTATTATGTTAAGTGAAAAAATAGTACATGCCTTTTACTTCCCATAGCTAAATCTATGAAATGTGATAGTAAAAATATAAGCACACACACACACATATTATTTTTCTAACCATGGTGTTTTTCTTTTTTTTCATGCGTGGCATGAAATTATTTAATATTTCAAAGCATAATCTATGACAAAATTTAAGGAATAAAATCCTAACAAAATTGTTAGAAATACAATGATGACTATGTATTTCAAAATATATTATAAAATAAAGGATTGAAACTTAAAGCCTAGCATCTGTGGATAACTATACATATTTGTCAATATGACAATAGGATAATGGGATGGTTATGAGAACCATGTAATCAAATTCCTATATGACTACTTCAAACGATTTGGAAAATAGTTTTTGGTGCATGTCCCTTATCAAACCAATGAGCTAAAGGACTAATAAATATATAGTATTACAAGAATAATCATAAGCATATTTTGGAAAAGCCTCTTAGGCCATCTATAGTCCTCATATCTATATGATTAAATGCATGTCGTAAGTGGTAAAAGGTAAATGTATGAGTGATTGGTTGGAACGGGTACAAATACTCCCAGCACATCATCTATGTAGAAATATGAATGAAGACATAATGGAAATATGGTTGGAATTCCTTCTCAAAACATTGTACTTCTTTGGTACAATGTAGATGTTCTCATTTTTTTCATGATGTAGGATGTTCTGACTACATTTGAAGGATTTTCCTTCAACGTTGGTTCTATTATTGTTGGTTATGAATCCAAAACTGTAGAAATATTAAATGAAGATGACGTAAACCTGTAATAAATAATTGAAATAAGAGGAGCTCAAGAAAACCTAACCCTGCAAGAAAAATAAAGATCATGCTTGTTGATTGCTTGTGATGATGAAAATAGAAATTATTGAGTAAAGTAGAAGGTGTGCTTGAAATACTAATCATTCATTGATGTTGTATGCTTAAAGAATAAAAAACTATGCTCACTTACTATTCAAATAATTCTAGCAGTTTAGAGAATCCATCGAATTTGTGAAAGAAACTAGACAAGAGGAAGATAATTTCAAAAACATATCACTATGTGAAATATTCTTCAGTAATTCTATTAGTGACTAAGGTCTCAATGGAATATTGTATAAAGAATGATGATTGAATGATTGAAGCATCATGGATCACTGGAAAAATATCCTAGACTTATCGAACGATGAGAATATGTTGGGAGATTTATCAAGTGAAAAATAGGTGTGCTTCAATTTTTATGGAAGATGGAGTATTAATGGATCTCATCAATGATATCTTTTCATGTCTCTCCATAGTCGATAGCATTGAACATTTGGGAATTGAACATTTTTATATGAAAAAGTTTGATTAATGATTATAAAAAGAAACTATGTGTTATCTGATTGATGCCTAGACCTTTCATTTATTGAAATAAAAAGACTTGACCATTGGTTGCTAGTTGTTGACACCAAATTAAAGTACCAACTGGTCAATGCGTGTGTTGAGATATGTGTTAATCACCTTGGTAGCTCTAGTATGGATCTAAATAGTCCTAGTTATATTTTAATGTTTTTTAATTGCTTAGGAACTACGACATGATATATGGTCCATCCATAATGTAATGTGGAAATTCTTATGTTGAAGTTGTACTTGGATTTGACAAAATAGTGGGGTTACAAAAATATTCATGCCCAAGTTATGATAGAAGCGAGAAAAATCGACTTTTTGTTGAATAAGGATGAGTATACTTCAAGTTGTAGTCTATTTGGTCCAACTGACAAAGTCGAAATGCCAATTAAGCCATGTGATAAGGTTGTCAAAAGTACTAAATATTTGACTACTATCGAGCCTTATTGTGGCCTTATATATTTTGGATAATTTTTTCCATGGGCTAATATCAAAACAAAAATTTGTTTGTGAAGCACATACATCTTGGTTAAATATCGAAATTTGGTTTAGTAGCTTTGTGATAGGGGAATTTATGGTGCCAATTGAAATTGGTGTAAATTTATGTGTCTCATTCCACATTGAGTTGAGTCAACTCAGTCTACCTCAATATAGTCACATTAACTCAGACTACTTATAGTCGAATCAATCTGTATACAGTCTCTCTATGGCCATTTGTTGACTGATACAAGGAATAATATGTCCATAAGAACCTTGTTACTAAATATTGGTACATCAAAAACATGGGGACCACTTTTATACACACATGAAAAATATTTTTTCCAATAAATAATAGGAGTGAGTAGTCTAGAAATCACCATAGAGTAAAAGGTTTCTTACTATTTCCATGATTCAGGGATAGTTAAAATTTTTGAGGAATTGTGACAATTTTTGCTAGTCAATTAATGGTTGATAATGGAATGCAAAAACATTGGTCCACTTGGTCAACTTAATTATCTAATTGACCGAATTAACCTGGTTGACTCACAAATATCTAGTAAAATAATACTCTATTCAATTCACTATTGTTAATTAATTGAAATAATTTTGTTTATGTTTTCAACTAGAAGTCAGGCACTGTTTTAGATATACTAAGAACGTATATCATTCAGGAAACATCAAATTTTTAGTAGATCTAAGGTGATGCATTGGCTAGAGTTATATGTAAAACATTAGTATATTTGGTTGACTAAGATATGAAATTGACTTGGTGTGTAACTAATTAAAATAGATAGATTAACATTTTCTACTTGTATTATAGTGTATGATTCTCTTAATGAAGTGTATTTTAATAAATCCATTGAGTCTGTAATTAATGAATGCAATACTATGTAATGAGTATATATAGAAGTGATTTTACGAATGATATCAAGTCAATATTTATTGTAAAAAGCCTGATCATCAACAAAAAATAAGATTTCTTATTTAAGTTAAATCTATCCTTCGCGAATGAATTGCAGAGTTGGAAAAATATCAAAAAATTCATCAAGGAAGTGACCATGAAGTCCAGTTATATTTCATTGGTAAAAAAAAATTACTATGTACCAAAACATGAGATCATTGGAAACAAAGTGAAATTTATAAAGTTAGCATAAATATGTTAATAACAATAGTAGTAGTAGAACAAGAAAGCATCTAAGGTAAGAAAAAGCAATTCTTCGATAAAAATGCTTGCAATGGGTGAGAAGTGAAAGAATGTGGTTAAGAACAAGAACAAGCAAGCTGAATATATAAAAAAAGGGCTAAATGGTCAAGATGCTGACAACATGATACTATATTGATTAAACCCCTCTCGTATGAAGTTGTAAAATCGTTCTTGGGTTATGGAAAAGAGTAGGATGCTTTATGTGTAGACTTTCACTATTTAATGTATGAATGAAGGACTCTCAGGAGCGAAGGTCATGCATTGGACTCATTCATAAATATGCCCTCATGTTGGTAGCTTGAAAATACTATGAGAGGGGGTGTGAATTAGTATTGTGCAGTATGGATCACAAATTACATATTTTTTCCCTTTCTTTACACTATTTAGTTGAACCATTAATCAACCATGAGAAACATACAACATAGCAAAGAACAAATGCATAAACCATGAAGCATATAGAACATATAAAACATGAGAGAAACAACTAACACATCAAGTAAACATCATCAATCACATGAAGACATTAGATGTTAGGTGGAAACCCTTCCAGGAGAAAAACCATTGTACTATGTTCTCTTCTTCTTATTTATTATTTAAAATATTATTTACATCATCTATTGGCCACCACTAGTAAGCAGGCCCCAACTTATGATGTATACCAGAAACCACCCTCTTTAGGCCACTACTTGATGGAAGCCACCATTTGCACAAGTATGTAGAATCCATCCTGCTAGAGGTCCCATCATCTAATAGTTTCTCAAGCTAGCATATGAAGGAAGCCACTACTCCCTATACCAGCAAGGCACCACTTGTCACTGAAGGCCCAAACCTTCAAACCCTTGTGTACCAACTTTCATATAGTTTCAAACTAGACCCACCAATACACCAATCTCTACTCAATCAACTGCTGACCTTATTTCATATATTTTCATACTAGACCCACATAGACTCTCTTTTGAATCACAACAAGATAAAAAAATACAAACACTCTACTAAATCAACTCCTACAACAACACATCAACTCCACTCTCTCCTCATCAATAATACCAAAAACTCAATTCTAATCAGCAATAAGACTGGTCACATCTATGCAGGGCATCATGACCAAAAATGATTAGAAGCTTTGTCATATACTCATCTAATTTCACAATCATTTTCATTTCATGACACATAGTTGTTATGATTTATCCATGCGCGCTATTGTACCCATGATCCAATAGGCACTGAATACCAATTCACACACCATTTTAGGTACTATCAATTACTATTTCAAGACTCAAGCATATTACATTTAACCTTCAGATGGACAACACCAAATCACATTGTTCTATAGGTGCCACACAAATCACAATATTGTCAAAACATTGCTTTAGAACTACTCCATATGTTGGGAGCTCTTCAAATAGGTGTATTTGGTTCTAATTTCTCAATCTAGAGAAACATCTTGCATTTGATCATTTTATTCACTTTTACATAGATTTTGAATCTCACTAACACTTACAAAAAATTACCTCTCTCAATATAGACAACTCTTTCATTTGTTATGCAACAAACAAATTTCCCTAATCTCGAAATTCCTTTCACTCATTCACTCTGATAATCAGATCGCATAACATCCATGCTCCATCCTTGCGTCTAACCATTACATCAGGTAAATAAATGATCCCACACCATCTAAATAGCCATAAAAATATACAACAACTCATCATATGTTGAATATATTGATCCACGTTATTCTTCGGCGTTCTAACACACTCTAGATAGGTGATTACATGAGTTTTTAATTTCATTTTCTAACCCATGATTTATCCATTTCAGGACACTTTAAACTAATTTTACCAATGTTAGATTGGACCTAAATCATCTATCAATGATAAATGACTAGTTTCATTCCATTATTTCCATCAAGACTAAATTAGACATTATGACCAAATGAATCCACGCATTAATTAAATGACATAAGATTCCTAAAGACCATATTAACTTGAGACCAAAACAAAATTCTACGTCTGTGGACCAAATCAATGCACTTTCATTTCTCCTTGATGACCAGATTAGATTGAACAAATCAAACAAAAAACATGACCAAATCAACTATTTGTTGTGTTCTTACCTCTTCGAGACTAATTCAACGTGCACATTATAGACCAGAACAATCGAACCATTCTCAAACAAATCCTTGGGAAAACTCCATGGTAAGTGCTTGTGGTTTCCACTCTGCATCCTATAGGAAGTGTAAGTGATTTCTCCAATGATAAATTGGGCTGTGAACACCCTTTTTCCAATGGAAATTTGGGTTGCAACTATAGCAAAATTAGATTTCCCCTTTTGAAGATGTGTTTGTTTGATAGTTTAGGGAAAACCTAAAATCTCTCACCCAAAACTGCTCAAATATGCCTAATTTTATTTAATAAATCTGTAAACACCTTTCCAACCTTTGCAACGCTAAAAAAACTTTGTCAAACTTCTAATAATCATGCACAATATCATCTAACTATTGACATTAATGCCAACACCATATTACCAAAAAACACCCACTTTAGCATTGATGGAAACATCATAGCCACAACACCAATCTAATATTCTTTAGCTGATCTTCATTCTTCTCTGACTGCCTAGCTGATTCTCTACTAGCATTTGGTCTCATTCTCCCCCTTTCAAATCAATGGAAAAGGGTGACTAAACCTCACTTGGAACACCATGATAACACCAAATGAACAATGTTGATACCAACTATTTTTTGAGAAAGTATTACCAGCTATAATACTCCTGAAAAATAGCATTAGAAACGAAACAAAATAATTTCCCAAAATTTTATCTTCTACAACCAATGGACATTAATGATAGTAAATCCAACAATGAACTTCCTCTTGCTAAACATTCTCCCCTTAAATATGTGTTATGGGTATCTACAATCAACTCCGAAGTGTTGTGCATTAAGTTATTGTTACTCTTCTTTTTCTTCTTAGAGCAAAAACCTCCTTGCAATAGGAAAGAGGCTACTCAAAACCATATGCTTCAAAATGAACTATGACTAAATTATGAACAATGAGCCAAAAAAACAATATCAACGATATACAATGCAAGTACAAGGCTTAATAATGATATTAGATGGCTACAACATTGCACACACAAGTGTATATATGGTTGAAATAAATACTTTCTTCAATGCATGCCTAACAAAAGGGCTACTCAAACAATAGCCAAACGATAAATATGAACATACATGGATGATATAAATGACTTGTTGATATGAATGACTAAAACAAGTGACTCTCTCTCCTATGCATGACTAAGATAAGGATTACACAACCAACTTGCCAAATGATAAGCAATTACATGCAGGACTAATTTACATGCTTTTCACACATGACTACAATATGTGTAACTATAACAAAAAGTGAACTGAAAACATACAACCCTTGAAACCCTAATACCATCCACAACTCCCCCTAAGCTCATGTATCTTCCAACTCTCTTGTTGATCCTATGGACTTGATTGTTCATTTAGGCTACTGATCACACCATGTTGTTGTTGTAACTCGTATTCATGTCTTCATTATGCTTCTATATTGTTGCCATGCACTCTCCCTAAGGCTAAGAACTCTTGGGAAGTCTTTCTTGTGAATATGTATGAGATCAATGGACTATAGTGAAAACTAGGTTCTCTTACTCATAATCTAAAGAGACAGATTTTTTCACTTTCTTACTTTTGTTTGCTCTTCCCTTCAGCAAGTAAACATTTTTTTGGGTTCAAATATATTAGCCTTTCAACCTCAACAATTATCTTATCTATTAAGCTAGGGTTTAATGAATTTCAGCTTCAAAGAGCATAATTCTATCACAATCATCATTTTAGTTGTTCAAATCTACATGGATAACATCAGATTTGTCTCAAACACATCTAAGAATTAACTCACCATCATTTTTATGTTCATATCTGCTTTGTTGCAACACATGTAGTTATCTTGTGTCTTTGGTTTCTGATTTCCCCTATTGATGATCAACTACTTCATTCGCACTAGGAGGATGGATCTCTGCCTAGTCTCTTTTGTGTAGATGCACAATCTTGGTCAGTATAGCTTCAAGAAATTTGTTGGTAGATTCGACTTTTCCATTGGCTTGTCGATGATATGGAGTATATTTGCGATGCCTAACCTTGTATTGCTCCATCATCTTCTGCACTAGCTTGGAGGTAAATTGTGCACCCTATTCTATTACAATTTCTCTTGGAACACCAAAACAAGTGAAAATATCCTCAAAAAGAAATATAACAATATCATTTTTAGTAGAAAAAATTAGTGGCTTAGCATATACCCATTTGGTAACATAATTAGTGCAAACAAGTATATACCTCTATTGTTTGGATGAAGGATTAATAGGTACAACAAAATCTAGAGCCCAATTTTCAAAAGGTTCTATGAGTACCTGTGATTGTAAAGGAATCTCATTTGATTGAATAGGTCTCCCCATCCATTGACAGTTATCACATCCTTTTACATCTTCCTTGAAATCCTTGAAAAGAGAAGGCTAATAATAGCCCAAAAGTATTGTATATGCAGTTCATCTATCAACAAAATATCCTCCACATGGTTCATTATGACATGCTTTATATATCTTAGGCCCTTCATCTTCTTGAACACATATTATGATGAACAGATCGAGTACTGTTTGGTACAATCCTCCCTCTATCCACGAATATGGTACATTGGCTTTGACGACTTTTTCCTTTCTTTTGCTCATAACTGAGGAGGAATTTTTCTTGTAACCAGATAATTATCAATATATACAAACCAAGGAATTTTATTCAATACTACAAAATGAAATTCATTAGGAAAATTATCTACTACGGAGTATTATTATTATTATTATTATTATTATTAGCATTTTTCATCCTAGAATGGAAATCAACAACTATGTTTTCTTTGCCTCACCTATCTAAAATGGTAATATTGAATTCCTACGACAATAAAAAGTCATCTAGTAATTTTGACATTCGTAATTAGTTCGTTCATAAAGTATCTAATAGTAGAATGATCCATATGAATAAAAGTCTCATATATAGTTATGTAATTCCTAAACTTATTAATGGCATGGACAATTGCTAAAATCTCCTTTTGGGTAATTGTATAATTTAACTCTGCAGGAGTCAATTTTTTACTCATGTAACATATAACATAGAGAGTTAAGTCTTTTTGTCCTAATATAACTCCTAGAGCTTTAATTGAAGCATCAGCAGAAATATGGAACGGAAGGGACCAATTTCGCCCTCTTAAAATTGGTGCTTCAAAAAAATTTCGTTTCAATAATTCAAAAGCTTTTTGACAATCATAATTCCAATGAAATTCACAATCTTGAGTGAGTAATTTGAACAATGGTGAAGCAAGTTTTGTTCCAAGTTTTCTATAAACCTTCTATAGTAACCAATGAATTCAAGAAAACTTCTAACATATCCATGACATGTTGGTACTAAAATTTTGGTGATAAATTTTATCTTTGATGAATCCACTTTGATTCTAACATCTAAAATATGATGACCTAAAATAGTTCCTTTGTTGAACATCATAAATCATTTTTCATTAATTAATGAAAGATTAGCTTCTTTACATATAACAAGGACTTTTTCTAGTTTTTCCATAGTTTCTACAAAAATATTCCCATAAACAGTAAAGTCATCCTTATAAACTTCTACACAATCATGGATCAAGTCAGAAAATATACCTAATACTGCTCTTTGAAATGTAATGGGTGCATTACATAAACCAAAGGAAGTACCATGTAGGAATCCATCCCCATGGACATGTCAAAGTTTTCTTATATTGATCTTCAGGTGAAAATTTGAATATGATTGTATCTGCTAAAACCATTAACAACATAAAAATATTTCTTTCCTGCTATTGTATCCAATACCTTATCAATAAAAGGTGATGGGAAATGATATTTTAAAGTTTCTTCTTTTACTTATCTATATTCTTTGCATACTCTCCACTTTCCATTTTTCTTAGGCACAATAACCTAGGGTGAAATCCATTGGATATATTTAATTGGGTAAATAAAATTCACATTGAGCAATTTCTATAACTCTTCTTTAAAAATCTCACTCATATTAGGATTCATCCTTCTTTGGGGTTGTATTACATGTTTGGAATTCTCTTGTATATAAATATGATTCATACATGTATATTCAGATTAATTCCTTTCATGTCAGTATATTTCCATCAAAACACAGAGGAATGTTTTTGTAGCATCTTTAATAATTGTTTCTTTTGAAATTCCTCCAAGTTATTGTTAATGTTTAATGTTTACCTAGATAAATTTCTACCACATAATTGGTAAATTTTTCCATTACGTTTAATGATATTTTAGACTATTCATATGAAAAGTAGTCAATATTGCTTTCTTCTTGGAATTTTTGTTCTAACATATGTACATAATAATTTTTTTCCCAATATGATGAAATATCATGATTATTTATCAAATTCATTAATTTGTTATTTCTCATCATTTTGTGAGATAGTTAAAACTAGTTGAATATCTTCATACTCTTCATATTATTTTTAAATCCATTCTACATTTCAGTTATTTCTCTTGCTGGTGGATATAATGTGAGCTTTTTAGTGGTATTTCCATCAGAAATGAACATATCACCAAACCTACAACTCATGAATGCATCGAGTGTAGTTAATCGTGGCCTACCAAGAACCAATGGATTTCCTCCTAGATTATTTTTGGGACTTAATACCATAAAATCAATAGGATACTCCCACGAATCCAGGGATACAAATACATCTTCTAATATACCCTCAGGTTTGATAACAAATCTTTCTAGTAATTGCAATAATGTAGGACTATATTGAAGATTGGTAAATCTTTATTTGTCCATATTATTATGTGTCATGATATTTATCATTGCAACTAAGACAATCAAAGTGTTTGGAATTTCAATACCATTGATATGAATCTTTACAATGAGACTACGTGGACCTAAATATTTTTCAATTATAGGTTTTCCCATCATAATGTCTACAATTTTTCTTACCGATTGTACTCTTTGTATTTCTTTTCTTTTTCTTCCAGGTTTTATAATACAAAACACCTTTATTATTTTTGCGAAAATAGGAATTTCCTTTATAGCTTGAAGTAATGGATGTTTTATGCAAATATTTTTCAACTCTTCTATCATGTTATAATCAGGCAAAATTATTTTCTTCTCTACACCTTTATCAACTTGTAGTCTCTAGAAAGGGAGAATTTTGTAAGGAAATAGAGGGTTGCTCAGCTATAGGAATTGTATGAGTTGGTTTTATTTTTTTGTCATCTATTTGTGTAGGATTGTCTTCCTTTTTAGGGGTCTTCCTTGTTCAAGTTTTTCCTCATTTTTAGGATGTTTGTATTCTTTATATTCTCGAATGACAACAAGAAATTTTTTCTTTTGTAAAAATCGATAAGATATAAGTTGGATATCATTTAAATCTAGAGGAGCTATCATGTAAGCCTAAAAACTTTTGGGCTTCAACATTATAAATGGGTTGCTAAGGTGCTTTATTATTTAGATTGGGAAGTGGTTGAGGAGGTAATTGATTTGATTTTTGAGGAAATGAAGTGGATGGTAATGGAAGGGGTTGACTTGTAGTCAATTGAGGTTGAAATTGTGGTTGGAAAAGTTGTGGAGGTTGGGGTGGAAAATAATACGAAGGTTGGTATTGAGGATATTGTTGAAAAGGTTAAGGGTACTGGGGATTTCTACCATAAGAACCTTGCCATCCTTATGACCAAGATGAGTTTTGAGGTTGAGGTGGCCAAGTTTTCCATGGTAAGGGCATGTTCCAATTACTTTGTGGTTGTGCATAAGATTGAAATTATGCATTAGGATCTTATGCCATACCTATTTGACGAGGAAAGTGAGGTCTTTTAGGAGCAATATAACATATTTATTCTACTTGACTTGTCGTAAATTCCTCTTGGTAGATAGATTTTAGTCATGGTATTGAAGGAAAATACCTTGTAGCATGAGTATCTGCACATATAAAATAAATTTCAACACTATCAAGAGGACATTCTCATAATACATGTTTCCTCCTACATCTAGGAAAGAAAATAATAAAGAAAAAAATTAGCTTTTTGTTTGTTTTGTACTCTTGGCATATCAATTTTCTCACTAAGATTTTCAAGAATATCATTTTTAAAGTTATCAAGAAAATTCAATTTGTGCTTGACTTATCATTCCTGGTGCAGATTTACTTACTCTTGACATAACTGGATCTCTTGGACTCCTACTATATTTTGACTTCCCTCTTGAAATATGCTTGCACAATTCACAAATATCTTGAAAATATAACTAAGACACATCTCCTTTACCCATTAATTTAAGAATATCGATCCCTCATCCCTTATAACTTTTATTAAGAGAGATTTTAATGTATTTAGTCCTAAATCATGCAATTTATCTCTTTGACATTATATGTAAATCTCCTTACCAAATCTTCAAGGCTTTAATCTTATTTTTGAGTCATTTTAAGAACTTATTATCTAAGGTCATGATGTATGCAATAATATTTATATTTTTCTAAAAATATTATTTTCATGTCATCCCATGTCATTATAGAATTACTTCCTAAACTCATGAACAATTTGAGAGCCCCAACTTTCAATGTAGTTGAAAATAACTTTAACTTTTGAGTATTAAGTAAATAATCATAGGATCTACATAATACCTTAAACTCAAAGTGAAATATTTCTAGATCCTATGTTCTCATACCATAAAATTTAAGAAGAATGAATGGAGAAATATTCTTCATAGTGGCAATAGTATTAGTATCTTGAATATGAAATCTAAAAGGATCCTCCTCTTCATGATAATCTCCATCATTTCCTCTTCCTCCTCTTCCACCCCTACCACCTCGACCACCACCTTGAGGTATTCTACCTCCTCTACCTCCACCAATGATTGGTCTTTCCTGTCCATTATGTACCCCTCCTTCTCCTTCTATATGGAATGTGAAGGAAGAAGGTCAAGTGGCCTATAATGAAATTGCTTGCACAGAAGTTGAGGAGAAGGATTGATCTAAAATGATCATTTATTAAAAACTGATGTAGAATTGATTAGCCATTAATGATTTGAATGTTAACTGACACTGTGGAAATTGAGGAAAACTGCTTGAGAAGAAGACTTTATGACAGCTGATTAAACATAAAATGATGCATAACAGAAGTGAAATCAGTAAAAAGACCGCGATACCAGACAGTGATATTGATGAGGGAGTTCGTCCCTAATGGACTACGTATCCGGGTCCGCTTTCAAGATGGCGATTGTTTTTATTAGGAATGAAAATAAGGTGTTGATTACACAGATATTTGATCAGTATGAATGTGCATGGAAGAAATTCTAATCATTGTCATCAGATATCCCTCTGAACTAGCTTTCCAACGCCTCTTACAGATTCCAATTCCGACTCGAGATGCTCCCGTAACACTGAAAACAAAATTGCCTATGACCTCCAGAATCTATAGGCAAAAGTCAAAACCACTCTAATCTTCAATGATGACAAAAACTGCCTTTCTAAAGCCCTAGGATACATTGAAACCTCCTCCACTCAGTTTAGGAATGAATTTGGTCTAATTTGGGTTCATAAGGTTCGGTCTAGTAGCAATTTGACACCTTAGGATAAGGTTTCATGGTGGTGGAATTAGTTTGCACCAAAAAACGCAACAAAATCCACTTTTAGACTTTGGATTAGCCTGAATCCATTAGAGGTTAGCTAACCGGGTGGAGGCGCTAATAGCGCATGTGATTTTTGTTTTAACTATCCGTGGTTATCACTCGGCGGTTCCGCTATTTGCTGGCTGAACGGTGATGGTGACTGTAACCCTGAAGGTTATCCCCTTTTCTACTCACATGTTGTAGTTTTCGATGCGGTTATACTACGGTTATGGCTAACCCCGATGGCCATCACAACTATGTTGATCACATATCCACTACTATGGTTTCCATACCCACGTAGTTAAGGCCCGCGGTTAGGGGACTGCGGTTATGCTTGATACCTCCGCTTGTTCACATGAACAATGGTTCCGTTGCGGTCTCTTCCGCAATTAGGGACTATTTTTATGTATTTGCATTGTTTTATAATATTTTTACAATGAGAATAGGCCGAGAGTTTAACAAGGTTAGAACTTAGGCTTTAGGGCTAGGTTTTTAGCATAGGAAAACAGGTTTATGACTTTAGGTTTGTATCCTGGTTTGAATGTGATGGTTAGGGTCATTAGGTTTAGGCTTTTAGCATAGGTTTTAATACATAATTGAATGCATGTTCTAATACATGGTCATGTATAGATTTAGGACTAGAATTAGGTTTTATATTGATTTGGTTTTAGTTTTAGGATTAGGATGTTAGATTTTACATTAGATGTAAAACAACCTTTTACAACCAATGTCACAAAGTGACATTAGAAACTTTCATGACATAAAACCAAATGCACAACATCGACACAAGTGGAATTTGTGACAACAACCTGACGACGAACCATATCAAACCTTTTCAATAGACAACACCCATATCGATGATCAACCTGTGAGGCAACGACACGACACATGTCGTCGACCAATCCTGGCAGAACTGTCAATGAACATAAGTCAACAGCCAGGTACAAACCCATATCAACTGAACGCCATGAAAACCATAAACATTACTTGAACAACTTGATCCATAACCAATATTGTTGAACTATCGAAGCTGAACTGAATTGACGACGACACTGAACACTGATGATGACACTTGAACACCTATGCAACTGAATCAACGGAATCCTCCTGGATAATTCCTCTCCACTTGAAAGCTTTTGAACAACAAAAGTTTGACTAATAAAATAGTCAATGAGGGTAGAACTCCCTCTCTTTCCACCTTGACCTGGTGATGCACCAATACATTCAATCAATCACTTGCAAGTGATGACCCTGATGATGTTGACCATGGCACTTTTCGAGTTGGTGACCTGTTTCATCCATCTGTAGTATGAACAACTTGCGATGATGGGCAAACAACCTATTATAAACATGGCAATTGATTTCTTTCCACGAAGAACCATGAGTTAGTGATTCACAATCTTTGAAAACAGTCTCTACTTGATGTTGTTTAATACCATTATCATTTATAAACAATCTAATTTGCGGAATGATAGAGACAATCAAAGATACACTTGACATCAAACCAACTACTTAGTTAAACATACTTTCTTGATTCTTGATTACTAAGTGAACTTGTTGCAATGAACCTATCCAACTGTAAGGTGAAATTTGCTACAGTTTGATGTTGAAAAGTGTGCAACAAGAAATGCTTGTTGAAAATGCAACAAGATGATGGAGCTTAGTGAAAAGGAGTCGCCTTCACTAAGTGGGCCCGCAGGCTATTTTTGGCGCAAAGTCTATTTTTAGACTATGTCTATTTTTAGACATATGGATCATGTCTATGAGTTGCATGATGTTGTTTATGGATGATTGGTCATGTTGGTAAAATAGATGGACTTCTATTTTTAGATCACAGCGGAGTGACTGCCAGTCTAAATATAGAACAGTCGAATATTATTAGCCCTTAATAATATTTGGACTCTAAACTTTATCTTATTCTCTTGGAGCACTTCAGGATGAGCTACGGATGTGGCACATGCAGATCCCAGAAGGAATCACGTGGTAACCTATGGGATGACTAATCTATTGTATGCAGGACTTCAGTTAGAACTTCAGTGATTGAGTTCTGTGGAGTTGGAGGAGCAGTTGATGGAGTTGTGTTCAGTTTGACTTAGTTGAACTAGTTGTATTTAGTCTAACTGATCAATAGACTAGAGATGAGTTGGGTGAATTAGTTATTAATTAATTCATAATTATTAACTCATAATGCAACTGAAGAATACATCAGTTAACTCAGTGCATGGATAGTTCAGTGAAGACAGGTGGTAGAGATAAGTGAAAGGTTGAGTTGTAGATGTCAGTTGTGCATGAGATTTGCACAAGATTGAGTATGCCCATGATAATTGCCCAGTAGATAGCCTGTGCTCACGTGATTTCCAGTGTGAGTGACTTTTCCAAGGTAAATAAGAACTTGGAACGAGTTTGGATTAATTCATTCTTAGCAGGTATTGTGCAGTGGAGGCAGGCAAGTAGCGGGGGAGATTTGGAGATCAGATCTGAGTTGTATTGTCTGTAGCATGAGGAGATAGTACTGAGTACTTGGGATGAGTATTGTACTATGTATTGTTACATGATTCAATCAATATAATATACAGATAGTTGGGGTTTTTAGCGAGATGCTTTCTCGGGGAAAATACTGTGTTGATATGTGTGATTGATGCTTCTATGTGCACATGCTTGTGTTTTGTTTCCGCAAAATTGATGATCAACGTAGAGGAGGTTATGTATTATTCATGTTCCACTTACAAGTGTATAATCAGGATAATCCCTATGAATATGTGTCATATTATTCAAAATTTCTACATTTGATTCTGAAAGTATTGATTTAGCTGTTGATTTGTTTGAATCACTTTTCCTTCATTTAAATGATGTTTCCATTGATTAACACTTTCCTTTAATGCATAAGTTCCCATTAGACACTTTGACACTGCTTTAGAAAAGGCTTTGATATGAAAACAAATAGGTTTCCTCTCCACTTGAAAGAGGTTTCCAAACTTTTTGAAGCATGAAATGGCGACAAAATACAAGAGAAATCGAACACTAACTTTCCCCAATACTGACCTATATCCCTGCAACTATTAGGTTCCAAACTTAAACTGAATTGATTCATTCTGACATTAGGAAGAGGAACTTTAGGCACAAACTGTAACTCATGTTGTATTCTCTACTTATGAACAATATGTCGAGTTTTACATAGAAATAAACAAGTTTCTATCTCTTTAAACAAACCATCTTTAAGTTGAGTTGCATAACTTAAACAAGAATCATGTTGATTGTTATGTTTATCCTTTACACACATGATTACAAACCTCTTGTTTGAACTTATTAATCTCTTCATCTTATTAACATTAACTGAATTCAAGTGATTTTTACTTTGATGTGCCCTGACAATAAATTCAACCCCATCTTTCTTAAGGTGATATTTATGTTCTCTCCTATAAAATATTGCATCACGATCATAAAGATAAGGACTTCCTAAGACAACTCCACATATGTCTACTGGAAACGCATCTAATTCCACTTCATCAATGTAATTAGCTGTAATGGAAAATCTTAATCAACACTGTTTGGTGACTTTTATCTGAGTCGATTTATTTAGCCATCATAATGGGTAAGGTATTGGATGATTCTGTGTTTCCAAACCCAAACTTTTAACTAAATATTCAGAGATTAAATTTGCCTGTGATCCACTGTCAAAAATTGTATCTATCTTTGTATGCTTAGAAGTTATCCTTATGTTAAACAATTAAACTCTTTTATCCTCATGTGAAGGATTTATGTTTGATGAAGATGCAATAGTTTTCGAACTTGAACCAGTGTCAGAAGTTTTACCTGTCGTAACCATGGCGGTTATCCTCCTTTAATCACCTGAATCTAAATATAGATCTTGTTGGACTGTTGCAATGGCCTTCTTTTCATCCTTCTCCTTAAGGAACTTTTTGGGCTTAAGTTTTGGATGAAGTTTCTAGCACTTCGATTCATCATGACTGATTCTCTAGCAATGAGAACAAGTAGGTCTTTCCTTTTGAATGATCATTGATTTCTTTCTCTTCAAAATGTTCTTTCCCTTACTGTCACTTGAATCTTTGGTTTCCAACTCTTTGGATGAATACGATGAAAACTTGAATGGTCTACAACCTGATTCAATATGTATGGCCTGAACACACACCTCATCAAAATCATTAGGATTAAACATCAATAAAGTATGCTGCAAATATGAATGTAAACTGCCGATGTATTTTAACAAAGTTTCATGTGTATCCAATCAAATACCAAACACCAATGCTTTCTTTCTAAACTCCTGAGTAAACTCCTGAACACTCTGCCTTTTACCTTGCCTCAGATGCTGCCAATCAATAACATCTTGATGCATGTATCCTAAAGGATAGAACTATTTCCTAAGAGCTTTTAAAAACTTAGACCATGAAGAGATGAATTTTCCTTTACACTTTACCTCTTTCTGAGTTTTACTTTCCCACCAGATTAAAGTTGTTGCCCCTATTCTAAGTGTAGCTAACTGAATTTCAGTTTTATCACTAGAAATGTTCTGAATGCGACAATACACTTCTAACTACTTTATCAAGTTATCTAACTTTTCAGGATTCATTTCGCCATCATAAACAGGTAACTCAAATTTCACATCAAGTTTCAAAAGAAATGTTTTCTTAGGTTTCTTTTCCATTTCAGATTCTGCACTGGAAGAAGAAAAAGAAGAAGATGATGATGGAGATGGTGGAGGTGAAGGAGGTTTATCGGCCTTGCCTTTACCTTTGTCTTTCTTTGATGTCTTCGAAGATGAAGTTGCATCTCTTGCCTTCTTGTCTTCATACAGTTCTCCCAACATCTATTGCATAGTTAAGAATGCTCATTAAAAATATTCTTCACTCATCTTAGTTTTAGTTTTTTCACCTTCATCAAGTCCTGACATGGTCGATTTATGAACGACTCGTCGCTTTCCAATCTCTAGGTCTATCTGCTCAAGGATTCCTTCTCCTCATTGTGAATTTGACTTGGTTAACATTCAATGGAAAATTATACAAATAAAAATTTCTCTGATACCAAATTATATGATCTGAAATGATCATTTGTTAAAAACTGATGTAGAATTGATTAGACATTAATGATTTGAATGTTAACTGATAGTGCGGAAATCAAGGAAAATTGCTTGAGAAGAAGTCTTTACGATAGATGATTAAATATAAAACAATGCATAACAGAAGTGAAATCAGTAAAAACACATCGATACCAGACAATGAGATTGATGATGGAGTTCGTCCCTAATGGACTACGTCTCCGGGTCCGCTTTCAAGATGGGCGACCGTTTTTATTAGGAACGAAAAGAAGGTGTTGATTACATAGAGATTTTATCAGTCTGAATGTGCACACAAGCACTTCTTATCATTGTCATCAGATAGCCCTTTGAACCAGCTTTCGAACGCCTCTTACGGATTCGAATTCTGACTCTGGATGCTCCCGTAACACTGAAAACAAAACTACCTATGACCTCCAAAATCTGCAAGCAAAAGTCAAAAACCACTCTAATCTTCAATGAGGACAACAACTACCTTTTAAAAGCCTGAGGATACATTGAAACCTCCTCCACTGAGTTTAGGAATGAATTTTGTCTAATTTGGGTTCATAAGGTTTGGTCTAGTAGCAATTTGACACCTTACAATAGGGTTTCATGGTGGTGGAATTAGTTTGCACCAAAAAATGCAACAAAACCCACTTTTAGACTTTGGATTAGCCCGAATCCATTAACGGTTAGCTAACCGGGTGGAGGCGCTGATAGCGCATGTGATTTATTTTTTAACTATCTATGGTTAAAGCCCAACAGTTCCACTGTCTGCTGGCCGAACGGTGATGGTGACTGTAACCCTGACGGTTATCCCCTTTTCTGCTCACATGTTGTAGTTTCTGATGTGGTTATACTATGGTTATGGCTAACCCCAATGGCTATCACAACTTTTCTGACCACATATCTGTTGCTATGGTTTCCATACTTGCACGGTTAAGACCCGCGGTCATGGGACTGCAGTTATGGTTGATACCTCCGCTTGTTCACATGAACAACGGTTTGTTGTAGTCTCCTCCGCAGTTAGGGATTGTGTTTATGTATTTGCATTGTTTTATAATGTTTTTACAATGAGAATAGGTCGAGAGTTTAACAAGGTGAGAACTTAGGCTTTAGGGCTAGGTTTTTAGCATAGGAAAATAGGTTAAGGACTTTAGGTTTGTATCATGGTTTGAATGCGATGGTTAGGGTCATTAGGTTTAGGATTTTAGCATAGGTTTTAATACATAATTAAATGCATGTTTTAATACATGGTCATGTATAGATTTAGGACTAGCATTAGGTTTTATATTGATTTGGTTTTAGTTTTAGGATTAGGATGTTAGATTTTACATTAGATGTAAAACAACCTTTTACAACCAATGTCACAAAGTGACATTAGAAACTTTTGTGACATAAAACCAAATGTACGACGTCGACACAAGTGGAATTTGCGACGACAACTTGACGATGAACCATATTGAACCTTTTCAACAGACGACACCCATATCGATGATCAACCTGCGAGGCAACGACACGACACATGTCGTCGACCAATCTTGGTAGAATTGTCGATGAACATAAGTCGACAGCCAAGTACAAACCCATATCAACTGAATGCCATGAAAACCATAAACATTACCTGAACAACCTGATCCATAACCAATAATGTTGAATTGTCGAAGATGAACTGAATTGACGACGACACTGAACATTGTTGATGACACTTAAACACCTGTGTAACTGAATCGATGGAATCCTCCTACATCAAGGATTGAAAAAATTGAAGAGTAGGTTGCATGTTTGGATGAAAAGAGAGAAACTAAAAGGATCTTAGTTTAAACAGAGGCCATAAAAGGAAGAAGAAGTTCATTTATGTGAACTAGAAAAGGGACATATCCTTAGTGAAGATGAGGATAAAAGAATTGATGAGATCCAAGGATCTCTTCATTTTAAAAGTAAAGCAATGTTTGTGAATGAAAATAATGAAAGCGTAGATGATAAGGAAACATCCTTGGAGAGGAGGAAGAAAAAAAGGAGAGACTTACTGCAAGTCTCATGAAATATTGTGAAAGTTCATATTGACATGAGGATTTGATGTCTTAAACATCAAATGAGGCCACATAGCCTTATGATTTTAATTTGACAAATTGTTTATTGTTGCAGGTTTTTATTAAAGGGACAACCATCTAAAGTTGTCACATAAATAGAGGAAAGAATGAAACTAACTTATGTTCCAAATGAAGGAGAGTAAGGAGTTTCTTTACAAAGTATGGAAGAAAGATATTATGAGAAGCCTGTGATGGGAGATGTAGGATTTGAGGAAGAAGCAGAGTTTTTGGAGGAATGGTTAAAAAAGGACACAAGTTTTGAGTTTACAAGTTCAATTCAAGGTAATTTTATTGCTTTTTGTGAAGAGTTGAAACTTCCTAAGGAGAGATTAGTAGATGAGAACATGCATATTTAATTTGTAAAAATGAAACCGGAAGAAGAGGAAATTATCTTCGAAGACAATAATAAGGAGGAATTTATAAGGCATGAGGAGTAGATAGTGTGGCGGGTGAGATATCCAACAGTAAGTAAGAGGCGAAAATAAGTTTAAGCAGTCAAGGAAAATGTTGGATAAGGGAATTGACAAGTTTTGTATTCTGATGAAGAGGATTATTAGGAGAAGATACAGTCATAGGAAAGGATAGCTAGTAGAAAAGTACAACTAACTAAGAAGCTTTGCATCAAGAAGTAAAGTGGACGAGAGTAGTATAGAATTTAGAATCTTGGAGAAGTGAAGGAAACGTCAATAGTAGGACAACAACATGCAGGGAAAAATGGAAAACTACAACATAAGGTTTGGGATCCAAGATGATTGTTACATCAAAAGCTTATGAACAAGAGCCCATAATTTTTTCTAATGTGGGAGTCTAATGCAGATGCATTAGAGCTTCTAACCCATCAAGTGTTTGGAGGAAAAAATTCCAAAAGGGGGTCTTTAAATTTCGAGAAGAATTCATATTCTTCTATGTAAATATTATATTGAGTTGATTTATTCTAGGAAATCTAAGTGAATGAACCATGAGAATAGAATTTGTTTCGATAGGTAATATTTTTTTGATATGTTAAAATCCAATATTCCTTGTAAAGCATGAGAGATTATTGGGAGATATCGAGTGATTTTAGGATATAGAAAAATATGATTTATGGAGTGATTTATGGGTGATTTATGGAGTGATTTTAGAATCTAAAAAAAATTGTTATGTTTCTAAATTCTATCTATTGTAAACCTATGGGAAGTAAGAAAGAGAGTATGTGTGAGGAAAAGAGAGGATGGCCAAATTAATGTAGAACCAAGCCACAAAGAGTGAATGGAAAAAAAAAAAAAAATATCTATATATATATATATATTTATTTATTTATTTTTTAATTATATGTACATAGTTTTGATGAATGAAATTAAATGCTAGCATCCTTATGCCTATAATTGTCTCTTTGTGTATGAAAAATAATAAAAAAGTTCAAAAATTATGAAGGGGAAGCAATATAGGCTATAGGAGCTTCAGGTGGAATTTGCACGATATGGAAAAAAGGACACTGGGCAATGATACAACAAAAGAAGGATCAGCATTGGATACAAATAGATCTAAAGCAAACAAGCACAAAAGAGAAGTATAGTTTCATAAATATATATGCCCCCAACCATTACAAGGAAAAAGAGCAATGCTGGAACACCATAAAGGAAGCACTACATGAAATACAAACTGGGAAAGTAATCCTTGGAGGGGATTTAAATTTGGTGAGAAGTATAGAAGAGAAGTTTGGAGGTACATATCATACAGACCCATCCAGGGATGCTTTGGAAGCAATAATGGAGCAATACAACTTAATAGATATCCCACCAAACAATGGAAAATATACCTGGAGCAATAAAAGAGTGCGCAAAAATAATATACAAGAAAGGTTGGATAGAATTCTGATTCAAGAAAACATAGCAACAGTTTATAGCTCAATCAAATAAAAACTCCTCCACACCATGACATCCGATCACAAGCCGGTGGCAATAATGATGGGAAAAATGGAAAACCAAGGACCCCTTCCATTTAGATGCAGCCCAATATGGGACAGCAATGCAGAATTCAGAAAGTTAATCAAGGAAGCATAGGCACCAAGAATCTCAGGATCACCCCAATATATTTTGGAAACAAAATTAAAAAATTTAAGAGCCAAGCTTAAGGAATGGGCAAGAGCAAGTGAAAAAAAAAAAGGAAAATAGAGTTGCAAAATAAAATGGACAACATACAAACTGAAAAAAGAAAATAAAGAGGAAGACAAGTAGGATTATTTAAGAGAGAAGGTGATTTTTTGGGAAATATACAGGGAAAACAGGAAAGAGGAAGAAGAGGCCAGATTGAAATCTAGAAGCCTTTGGCTCAATGCAGGGGATAAAAATACAACCTTCTTTCACAATACCATTAAAATAAGAAGAGAAAAAAATCAGATAGAAAAAATTCAAGTTGACAGACAAGAGGTCAAAGGTGCAGAGGATCTAAAAAATGTAGCCCACAAGAATTTTAAAAATATACTTTCAGCTAGTGAAGAGGTAGTTGAGTATGAAAACTTCCTTCAGCATACAAAAAATAAAATAAAAAAAAAAGAGAAAAACTCAGAAATATGCAAAGAGATAAAATAAGAAGAGGTAGTGGCGGCCATATGGAGCCTACCTCCAAATAAAGCCCTATGTCTAGATGGTTTTACTATAGCTTTTTAGAGAGTTCATTGGAATATAATAAGAAAGGATTTCTTAAGAATGGTGAAAAACATTTTCAAAAAAAATATATTTGGAACCAACACAAAATCCTCCTATCTTGCATTAGTCCCAAAAAAATCCAACCCCTCCACTTTCAATATATTTCGTCCCATTTCCCTTTGCAATTCCTCCTACAAGATCATAATCAAAATAATTGCAAATAGAATCAAAGAAGTTCCTCTGACAATAATATCTGAAAACCAAGGAGGTTTTGTGCCCAACAGGGAAATCATAGATAATGTAATTATTGTACAGGAACTTGTACACTCCAGCATGCAAAGAAAAGAAAAAGGAATCATTATCAAACTGGATATGGAAAACGCATTTGACAGGGTCAGTCTTCCTTATCTAGTGGCAGTGCTAAAAAAACTTGGATTTTCTAAAGAAATAATAAAGGTCATTCAAGATTGCATCACAACTCCATGGATTGCACCTCTGATAAATGGAAGGCCCAATGAATTCTTTCAAAGAACAAGAGGCCTCAGACAAGGATGTCCACTCTCCCCCTTGCTATATATTATAATGGTGGAAACTCTAAGAAGAACATTTGAAAAACAAAGAAAAGAAGGAAATATTATTGGGCTTCAAATAGCAATAGGAGTAAAGACCATAAACCACTCTTTGTTTGTGGATGACACTCTATTATTGGGAGGGGCCTCTACAATAATTGCAAGAAGATTCAAAACAATACTAGATGATTTCCTACGGGTTTCAGGTGGGCTCTTAAACAACACAAAATTCAGAATATTTGGCTGGAATACTTCTCCCAGAACCATGCAAAGGATTTCACAAATCCTAGACATCTCCATACAGGAAAAATGGACTCATTTCTTTTATTTGGGACTCCCCATCTCCAAATAAAACTGAAAAACAAAATCCAGAGCTAGGGAATGATGTGGCTACATATGGCAGGGAGGGTGATATTAATAAAAGCACTTCTGGCAGCACTCCCAATCTACCAATATGCAATAATCTTGGCTCCAGTAAGTGCTCATAAACAAAGGGAGTTAATTCTAAGAGGCTTCCTATGGCAGGGAGGGAAGCAAGAAAACAAAAAATTTAGTTTGGTCAGGTGGGAACAAGTAGTACTACCATATAAAAAAGGAGGCTTATCAATAAGGGTACCTGGTCTCATGAATGTTGCCTTGGGAATGAAAATAATATGGAGGCTTATCACAGGAAAAGAGTGCTGGTGGAAAAAATCTCTCGCCTCAAAATACATGGAAAGCTCAAGGAGAAGTTTGCTTAATGGAAATATCCCAACAAGACAGTGTACTCAAATATGGAAGCTCGTGAAAAAGACCATCCCTATCATGAGAAATCATATTTCTAAAATCCCAGGCAATGGAAAAACAATTTCGATCTAGGATGATAGAATTATGGGGGAAGAACCTTTAAAAACTCATTGAGAACTTGAGGGCATTCAAAAATGGATGAAGGGAAAAGGATTTAATACACTCCACTCAATATCTCTTTGGAATCAGAGAGATTCGTAAGAATGGCAAAACTAAACAATCCCTACAAATCTGAAAGTGCAATGGGTCAAACTAAGGTAGCTTCTTAAAGGGGCAGCACCCATAAGTTATGATGAGGAAGATGATTTCCTTTGGGACCCAAGTGGAGGAAGGTACACAACCAAGACTGGATACAAAATTTTACAAGATCAACCAAACCAACAAGACTGGGGTCTCTGGAAGACAATTTGGAAATCTAAAAGTCTACCTAAGATCAAAATCTTCACCTAGACACTCTTGAAAGGAAAGATATTAACTAGTGAAAACTTTAGAAAAAGGTTTCCAAGGTTCTTCTAGATGTCCAATGTGCTTGCAGGAAAAAGAAACCATTCAACACTTATTCCAGGATTGCATTCTAGCCAAAGAGTGTTGGCAACAGCTCACAAGCCCTCTTGAAATCAATCTAAATTTCACAAAGCCTTTGCTGTAATTTCTCCAAGTCTGGGAGAAGGCCTACCCGTATACAACAAAGAAGAAAGTAACAATACAAAGGATCTAGAAATGCATCCCAACAGTGCTATGTTGGCAAATTTGGTTGATGAGAAACAAAAGCATTTTCAAAAGCCAAACCCCAATAATAGGGAAAATTCTCTCAAAAACATGGGGTTTAACTTCTGAAATCCTAAATGTTAAAGGAACAACAATAACAGACTACAATATTCTTCAACAAGAAGAGAAAGGCTGGCTCAACAAAGCCATAATAAACAACAATGGTCAAATAGGACAAAATAAAAAACCTCCAGCATATAGCTGGAAAATTAGACTTGGTGAAGAAGAATTCACAACATGGAAAAATATCAAAAAAGACATTGTCTTTACTTTGATGGGGCTTCAAAAAATAACCCCGGGAAAGTAGGGGCAGGAGGAATCATCCTCGATCCGCATGGGAAATAAATTGTTACTTATGAATGGGGGCTTGGAGAAGTTTCAAACAATAACGTTGAAGCATATAGTCTGTTAATGGGAACAATAATAATCCAAAAAAGATCGATAAAAGACCCCATTATAATAGGAGACTCGGCCATAATAATAGAGGCAATGGCTCGAGACAAAAATCCCAGCATTGAATTCATTAATAGAGTATACAGGAGGATTAGGAAGAATTTAGAAGGCTTAGGAGATGTGATTTTTAGACATATATTGAGAACTCACAATCAACAGGTAGATCATTATGCTAACCAAGTAGTTAAAAGAGCTTAAGGGAGCACCCGGGAAAACAAAGAGACATATCACACCTCTGTCCCATAAGTCCATCCACAGGTTAAGAAGCATGAATCTTTTCAAAAAAAAGAAACAGCGAGAATTCCCAAAAGAAATAGTCAAAAAGACAGCAACATTTCAACAAAAAAATATCTCTGCAAAAACAATCAGAAGGTCACGAGAATCCAGAGGAAAAATCAAAGGAAATCAAAAAAATCAAGCGTTGTGGCAGCAAGGACGATTGTGATCAAGCACACATGAAATCTGTAGCAATCCATCTCATCAGGGTCAAGTACTCGATAATTCTGAGCCTTTTTAACCACATCTGGAAATGCATTATCTCTCACATCTCCAATCCCAGGCATACTCGCATTCTTCAACTGCTCCTCACTGAGCTCCTTTTCGACTTCTCTACATCGCACCAGCATCACCTATCAACAAAAAATCCCAGCCTTCTTGCTCCACTCTCGCTCCCCTGTTTTCCTTATTGTCCTTACTCCAAATACGTTCTCAACCAGTTCTAGGCCAATCGGAGTGCCAAGCTTCAACCATCATCCTACTCACTCCTCCACTATAAAATACCTGCGCCCTGTGTTTACTCTCACTCGCTCAGTTCCACCTCTCCCTGTCTGTTTTGCATCTCCCCAAGATTGCCAAGTTTCATTCTCTTCAGCAAGCAGCAAAGACTTTCTTTGCAAAATATTAGAAGGTAGCTACATTAGAAGAAGGACCACCTTAGGCAGCACAAGGTACAGGAATCACAACAACACAAGGAGCAGTAAGCAGGTAAAAAGGAAAAAGAAGGAAGAAAATCAAATGGAATTCAACCCCATAGAAAAGGTAGAAAGGAAGGATGCATGTCCAGCATGCAAAGCAAACAAAATTATGATTAGTAGACTCCAAAAATCATTGAAAGATATCATGTATAAAATGAAAATGGAGTATAGCTATCATAAGAGGAACATGGAAATTCAGAAAGAAGAATTCATGGCTCTTAAAAATAAATGCAAGCATTTAGAGGAGGCAGTGGCATTCTTCAACACCACCACCATGAACCAAGAAGGTGAGAAATTTGTCCACTATGACAAGAAGAAACAACCCTCTCAGGAGCAGTCATTCTACAAACCATGAAAAATTACAAGAGAATCAATGTTATGTAAATTTGCTTTACTAGTAGGTCAATATGTTAGGCAGTACTCTAGAATAGCCACAAAAATATATGAATTTTTGAATACAAGCACAAGAGAAGGGTTTGCGTTCCCAACACATTCTCAATGCTTAGTTCCCATCCATGCTACAGTCGAATGTAATAGGAGCTTGCTCCACCCCAACTTTTGGTAATATATCCACTATCCGATCTTGTTAAAAAAAAATTGTCTCTTTGTGTATATATGAATGGAGAATTCCAACGTCTATGTGTGATGTTGAATTAAGCATGGTTTCATTTCTATGTCAATACTAAAGCTAATGATAGATTTATGTGTAAATTTTTCATACGAATGACATTATTCTTTTCTTACAGGAAAGATATAATGTCAAATACAATGATCAAAAAATAACTTTGTGTAGGTATAATTAATCTCTTTTGTGTGAGAGAAGGAGAATAAAAAAGGTGAAATTTTGTTAAGGAAAATTGGGCAAAATATATGAAGATTTGATTCTTCATATTCCAATTACAAAAGTTAGAAGGGACTTAGAAGATGTTTGTGGTAGCTTGTGTAGACTTAAAGTGAATTCATGAATTCACTAATGCGACGAAAAGATGAAAGGTTGAAGCCTTCATAGAATCTCTACTAAGATAGAACCTATGTGAGAATCCTAAAAAAGGAGCCACCAATCAATTTAAGTGTTCGATGTCAATTTAAGCATCAAATGTTGGTGTTCATCCTTGGAGTTCCAATAATCATTGTGTAAAAGTAATGCAGATGCCACATAATGTAGAGACTCTTATAACCATAACTAATCCAATAATCACAGTTGAGTAGTGAAGTAGTAACATTATGAGATAGATTAAATAAAGGTAAAGATGAAGGAAAAGTAGGATTTTCTTGCATTAGAAATTTATACATTACATAACATATTAAGTGATGTAGGGTAGCGCAGTCCCTACCATTCATGTGGAAATTATACTTGAAAAACTATAAATTGATATATGAAGTGGGAAAATTAACTATCTACTAACTATAAGGACTTGCATAAGTTTTGGTGGGTAGCAACCTCTAGTAAGTCTGCACTATTTCCTTTTAACTCCTACTTGTTAAAGTGTTGAAGAACACATAACAATGGTGGGAAATAACTCTTGGTAAGTATATTTATTTACATCTTGTTCCTATTCATTTTTTATGCAAATACTTGCTTAAATTATGGTGGGCAGTAATAGATGGTAAATATGTTATTAACTTAAGTATGAGCCATTTTATGTGGTTTAATGATGGAAAATCACTACACAAATATTTGAAAATCATGACATAAATATAGGCACATGGTAAATATGCTACTAACTTGAGTATGAGCCATTTTAAGTGGTTTAATGATGGAAAATCACTACACAAATATTTGAAAATCATGACATAAATATTACAACTACATGCATAAATTATGGCTGAAAAAATTGAGGCAATTATCCACATAGTATTGTATTGTGTGAATGTTGCAATAAGGCCTTCAAGTTATGATCCAATGAAATGTTTAATTTGTTTTTTTCAATATTATTGAAAAATAAATATTTGTTTTTAAAGTTAAATATTATAATTTGCATAAATAACTCTTAAACTAATAGTAAATGAATTACTAGAGTCCTGCCAACTAATAACATATTATTATAATATATACACTAGCATTTGCACCTGATGTTGCAAAGGAAACGCCGTAAGGCATAAAGTGTGGAAGAATAGGGACATGTGAATGGGCATTGTTGAAAGCAAGGGTGGATGATAAAGAGTTGCAATTGAAATTGTTAGTTATGTGTATGTTGAATATAGATATTTTATAAATAATAGTGTGTAGAAGAATAATGACATGTGAATGGACATTGTTGAATGCAAGGGTGGATGATATTGAGTTACACTTGAAACCATTAGTGATGTGTGTTTTGAATATGGGTAAGTAATAGTAGTGTGTGGAAGAATAGCAACATGCCAAAAATAAGGTTACTGCAAAAGAAACAAATCCCTGGTACACGTGAATTCACCATCGCAAGCAATCCATTCAAACCTTCTATGCTGAGTTTTCTCCGTGCTAAATATTTATACTTTTCTGCCTTCCATAGATCTAAGAGAACATTATGGCCAGAAAAATTGTTGCAATTAGGAAGGGACACCAACCTCCTTGTGGTACCTTATTCAATACAGATGATAGATAAACGCCTTCAGAGATAGCAAAAAACAGAGTGAAGGGTAGTATAAGCAAAATATTTTGTGTAAACGATGTCCCGTGCACTATTTGTCATAGATTATCCTTATAATATTCTCACCAGTGAAGGAAACAAGTTTTTCCAAGCCCCAAAAGTCAATAAAAACAACATATTATCAATACAACAATGCAAAGGTTTCTATCTTCCTGTATTTTACATCACAACTGAGCATCAAGGGCTGGCACTTCCAAAGGAGCGTGATCAATTCTTCTTAAAATTCGCCACAAACAAAACAACACCATCAAGACCAGTAACAATGTAAGTAAGAAAAATAAAATATCTAACCATATATATGCTATTATTCTCCGTTGGTAATTCATAAGTGGTGACATTTCAAGAGCTGATGCGAATTCAAGCAGCAAGCTAGCCAATGTTGTCAATTTGCTGTAAAACATTTGGTAGACAAACTTTGAATCTCAAATTCACCAAACAATTAGTAGTATTAAATAGCTCTAATTATCTCCATATAGCCAAGCTCACATATCCACTGTCAAAACTGAAGTAAATTGAAAACGCTATCAAAACTTTTATCTCTTCCAAAACATAATTTAAAAACACATTGTAATATCTTGTCCATCTTTTGCTATCTAATGATAACCTAAAAATCACAAAACTTTGGTATTCTTCTTCTACAATGCCAAGATTTCAAATCATGATTCATACGTAGATAATCTACCATAAATTCCATAAATTTAAAAATGAATGCATATTTAAAACATGGTAAATGCTTAGAATTTTCATTATATACTGAATATCAGTACATTATGATATGAAATAAGGCAACATTTATCATCCCTGTGGTGGAAAATAAGATCGAGGGAAGCAGCTAAGAGCCATGGACTGTTTTATGATTGAGAATGTCGCTGTAATCAATGCTTGACTGGCTACAATGGCTGCTAAAGTGGCAACAATGAACATTAACCAATACACGGGCTGTAGTATTGCTTTGTAAAATGTAGAGCCTATGTCCCCTGGGTTTTCTATCAAATAAGTCACTTGTCTCGTATATGTGATAAGCAGAGATGGGTAAACCAACACACAGAAAGCAAGCTGCAACGAAAAACCCAAATTTCTCATTATGGTACTAAAACTTGAGGGTGAAGCACGCAGGTATGATGAAATACTAATAATTATGTCCTTGACATATAGCTTGGACCTGGATTGATTTCCTGTTGAAATGGCCCAAGTCTGCAAACATGGCCTCCGCACTGGATCCAGCCAGAACAAAGCACTGATGTTAGTGTTTCTATTTGTATAGCTTTAACATAAATAATTGGGATGAAGTTACGAATTTTGTTTGAGAAAATCATTGGTATGGATTTATCAATTCAGTTAGAAAACAGTTCCAAGTATACTATATGATAAAATGAGACACATATCATCATGCGAATAATCAATACCTGTTATACATAAGACTAAACCTACAAGCATCACCCATCCTTATTAGTGATATTCATGAAAGTAATAGTATATATAATATGGGTTGAATGCCTTGAATGCTCTAGGATAATATTTCACAATATTATACTATCCTATCATGATGTTGGTCACGAACTAGGCAAACATTATGGGTGAGAACATGAAGCTAACTTTAATTGTACCGAGTACTTTGCTATATAATATGGGTTGAATGCCTTGAATGCTCTAGGATAATATTTCACAATATTATACTATCCTATCATGATGTTGGTCACGAACCAGGCAAACATTATGGGTGAGAACATGAAGCTAACTTTACTTGTACCGAGTACTTACACTCTAGATGAAACACCAATGTATTCAAAATGCTTCTGAGTACTCTAGGTGAAATTCATAGCACTCAGTGCCATTCATTTTGATACAAAGACAAAACATGATTTCCAACTATGAAATCTGAAAAATGAGGAACTGGTTATCAGAAATTATGTAGCTTGCCTAACATCCCATGGCATAAATATCCAACTGTGGATCCTCTTTCCAACAACTTAATTAGTCTTCTCACTTTTGGATTTGGGTACAGCCTTGTATGGTATCTTGATTGCAGATTCCCCAAATATTTAGGGGAGCAGTTAAATATTTGACAGCATTTTTTATTTCGATTACAGAATCCCCAAATATTTGGAGGCGCAGTTAAATTTTTGACTAAGTGTTTTATCTGGATTGCAGATTCCCGAAATATTTAATAATCTGGCGGACATAAAAACCGTGAAATTTTTAACCATGCCCATATCCTTGTCCATCCAATTGCCAAATATTCAGAAAATCGGCAATCAGATAAGCTCCAGGATATGGACGTGGATGCTATTTTCCAGGCATTACATGGATACAAGAAGTCTTTACACGGGCTGGCGGGCTGAAATGAATGGCAGGTAGAGAAGATAACGTTTGATCATCTTGAAGGGGCAATGTAGAAAATATTCTGTTGACTTAGCCTGAGGATATTCACACTGATAGAGATACGTACGATTTGACATAATCTTTAAATGTTCAAATGAGTCATGAAAATAACTGAATCATTTTAAATAAGAATTATCGTTGTCTTTAATGAACTGTCCATATATATCAAAACATTTCGAGGCCTATTAGAAGTGCACTCGAGAAATATATATGTATAGACACACGGTTTTCTTTTTAATTGAAGTGAGGTTGGGTGTATGTCCATAACAATGTCTTCCCTGACGAAGTCCATGCAATTTGTGGTTAATTTATTCACTACCCATGTAATTATATCTCTGATTATCACCTCACTTCAGCTGAATTGCAAGGCAGCACCTGCAAATGCCAGAGTGGAGTCCTTTCCAGGATATCATGGCAATATTAGTTATGAGATATATGTTGGGTAAGTGCCATATCTATCCAAGGTAAAGTATATTTATTCATGAATAAAGTTCATGTTCAAATGTAACAATAATTGAAAGTAACAAATTCAAAGTGCCAGATTTTTCACTGGAAAGAATATTTATTCATTAACACAGTCATTTTCAAAAAATTTCAAAAATAGCATGCATGAATTTGCCCCTGTTTGTAAATAAACAATTAGCTGTGTACTTATGCAAAGATTAAGAACATAACCAAAGAGTTCATAGCTTGTAGAATGTTCATAGCTTGTAGAGTGCATGCTTATATGACAAAGAAAGACAGAAAAACATAAAAGATATACAGATATCTAATTGTTATGCACAGACTGTGAATATGTTTGAACAGAGTTTAATTTCTATGGATACTTAATAAATTTGGTGACAATTGAAGCTAAAAAATATTAAAGTCAAAATTGTTGCATGGAGAGTTCAAAATATAAAAGACTAGGAGCGAAAATTGTTATATGGAGTGCTTAAAGATGTGATTCTACCACTCTTATATTCTATTGGATGAAGAATTAACTGCATGAAAGTCTTTGTGTTTTCTTCATATTCATGCAGGTATGTGACAGTTAGTGAGGCCAATGGAAGAGAACTTTTCTACTATTCTGTGAAGTCAGAAAGTAATCCAGCAAATGATCCACTTCTTCTTTGGCTTGAGGGAGGTCCTGGTTGCACCGGTTTCACTGATTGTCTATGAGATTGGTCAGCTATGGGAATTCTTGCTCTTATTATCTATTTCAATGCTCAAAGTTGCTATTTACTGAATGAATTTTGATCTTGTACACATTAAGTTTTCAAATTGTGTAATCTGGCCATGGGAACAGCTTGTTCAAATGGCTAACTGTAAGCTCACTTTTACCCAAGTTGTTGGAATTGGCACCCAAAACCGAGTCAACTGCTGTTCTGGAGGTATGGTGCCTGCCAAATTATTGCCCTCCAGGGATCTGCACAAGAAGGTATATACTTATGCGAGTGCATTTAAAATAATCAAAAGGGAGACATGCTAATGCATTTGTTAATAATATCCAGCGTCGGGCTCGATCAAAGTGCACCAGATTGGATTTATCTTACATTATGGCAATGTTTGACAAATTTCCAATTTCATTGGGAATGGCACCACTAAGCCAATTCAAAGCCAGATCCAAATTCTGTAGATTCTTTAGTTGACCAAGTTCTCTCGGTATGGTACCCAGTATATTGTTTGCACGAAGGTTCCTGCATAAGATACCAATTTGCTCGAGGTTGTTCATGTCAACAGTTCGACAAACATATTCATATTTCTAGACTAACTTATAACTGTACAAAAACTTGGCTCATGTGCAAGCTTCATTTGAGTAATAGGCACTTACAGGTCTGCAGCGAAGCTAGAAGGGCCAATTCTGGTGCTAGAACCCCTTTAAGAGATGAGTTTGGAAGATTTCTGCATATAAATTTTTTAAACTTATTCAAGTACTTTGAATCTCAAGTATACAATGCATCAAAAGAAAACAACTGATTCAAACAACTTGGAGAGACTCAACATCAAATGTTCTTTCAATTCTACTCATTTGAAATTAAAAATGGATCTGTGATTCAATTCATCATGGGATTCTAGGTCGCACAACACCAGGACTTGGGACATGCAAGAGACGTGGATACGAGCGTCCAACACAGGACACAGCAACATTCGAAATGTGACAAGGATATATATATATATTCAAAAATTTAGAACATTTACAAAATATTAATATTGATGCAACTAATTCCTACATCAAACATACAAGAAATTGGAGTATTCAAGAATCAACACACATAAAATAGTAGTTTAGGAGTTAGAACTACAGCTTTCTCATTGAGTCCCTTGATGTCATCGAAATCACAATGTATTACATAGACACTAATATTACAGGTAGACATGCCAATGGCAAAATACAAAGTAGAGCAGATAGCAGATACGGTGGATATGTTCTTTCTTGAGCTTGGTGTCTTGTTATAGCAAAGTGGTTTGCAGTGCCGGCAGCTTCTCCTATAGCAAAGTGGTTTAGAGTGACGACAGCTTTTCCTTGAGCAGACAGAATAGTGACAGCGGTAGATGGACTTGGAGAAGGGGATGAACACCAAAATTGACGTTCTTCCCTTTTTCCTGTGACCTTTGTGGTATAAAAGAAGAACACTAAAATTGGAGAAACGACAATTTCACCTCCTTCATTCTTCTTTACCTACACAATCACCTACACAATATTAGAGCATTTTCCTGTGGCTGGAAGTGAAAAAAGGAGGTGAAACTGCTTTTCTAGTTCTGTTTTGGCTCCTTGCACGTCCAACACTCGAGACATGATAGGTCATGTGTCAGAATCAAGTTTTCCACGTGTCTTGTTTTTTTTTAGGAAATGTGTCAAACTCATGTCCAACACATGCCTAAGTGTGTCATGTATTTGAGACATGGGATACAGACATGCAAACCCTGGGGGATGTCTCTGGCCTCTTAGGAGATACATATAACATGGCCTCACACTATACAATTCTTGGCTATTCTGAATCCATATTAACTATATTACAACCATGATAACCATTCAATTGTTGTTGATGTTGCTTTTGAAAAAAATTGTCCTATTTAAAGTAATAAAAGCACAACATAACATTACATCTGCTCTAGAATGTGCACACTATTTTTTGTGTTCTAAATTGACTCTCTATTATCAATGCAACTAGATACAATGATCATCTGATTGCCCTCATTTTTCTAGGGAAAATAAAGGTTCCCTGGAAACACAAACTGACTTTCACCAATTTAAGAGTGACATAGTGGGTGAGTTCTAGGCACCTGCCAAAACATGGTCGAAATTTTTGTGCGCTTTGCAGGTTTGACAAAAGCAAAAAAAGCATCCTGCAACTTCGGAGTGCAATAAGATTTGCAAATTCTGTAAACAAACTTTAGAGAAATGTAGTTTGAGAAGTGTTATTTTCCTGATAAATAATTGGATTGCTCAAAATTTTACAAGGTTGAAGCCAGGCATAGAAGATCCAACTATAGAGCTTCAGAGGGCAAATGGTTGCATATACAAAGGCATACATTCCCAAGTTCCAAGTTCTCTGTACAATTAACGCTTAGAAGCCATCCAATTAAAAGGGAACTAGGGAGGGTACATTGTCACCTATTGTATACTCCCTCTGCACTTTGGGCTAGTGCTTTTCTACCCTCAGGAGAGATCCTTATGTGATCTAAAGTGCAAAAAAAATGACTTTGACCAACAAAGACACTTGGTATCAGAAAATTAGTTTACTGTAATTCAATTGTTACACCTAAATTCTGCTGAGAAATTGATGGGACATCAAGCTAATGTTCAGATCAGCTCTTATAATCATTAATTTGCTAAAATTCTTTGTGCAAATCTGCTCTCAAACACCTCAAATCTGCAGACCCACATGTAAATCTCCAAAAGCAATGATGAGAAACTCTTAAAATTTTGTTTGTGACTGTAGTGCCTTGAATTCTGTGGGTTATGGAGACAAGTGTAGAAGAAAATTAACTGAGCAGGAGTGATTCCCAAGGCCAACCAATTCAGAAAATTCCAAGTAATAAAAAACACCGATAAAATGAGAATTAGCCTCCAAGTAACTGTCACCTTTATCCAATGCCATGCATACAAGGTTTAGAGATATTGACTTCAAATTCAAAGTGGATGTCAACAGTCAGATTACTTCAAAAGCACCTTTTCCCACCAAGTTCAATGATGCAGAAGCATCATCACCACCCCACCATGGTTGCAGCATCCCATGAACATTGAGAAGAGGTCAAGCGAGATAGCACTGTGGAAGAGACAGTGGGTAATTTTCGTCCCAGCATTCATCCTCCACCATCCAAATTCCCTTGCTTTCATCTGACAACCCACAGTTTCCCAAACCCAAGGATTCTCGTAGCCAGCTGGAACTTCTGTTTCAAGAGGATTCGATCAGTATTTCTAACATTTACATTTTGAGCAGTCCAAGCTGTTAACAACCCCATGAGAAAATGACCATTTCCGCATTGCATCATCTCTAGTTAGTTCCTTGTAATCACCCACACTTAATTTGAATGATGGCTTTTCTGCTGCCAAAAGAAAAGTAGGCTTTATAAATTTCAGGAAGCCCAAGACCTAAAAAACAGTAAGAACAGGAAGAAAAAAAATGTCTGGAACCAAACCCTCCTCCCATCACCCCCAACCCCTAAATGGATACTAAGAATAATAGATATTGAAAAAAAAGAAAAGAGTTTTGTTTCCATTTTGCCCATTACTAAGCAGTAACTTCCAGTAGGATCTTGGACTTTATAGAGTAAGCACCATGCTATCTACATAATGCAACTTGAAATTTCCAATAAAAAGATTAAAAACATTTCATCTTGTCTCTGAATAAAACGAAGAATGAATGAAGAAAAGTTACCAGATAGTTTCCAAAGGACCCACTGCAGTTTTAGCCTTGGCCCTGGACAAAGCTCCACTGGTAAACTCTCTAAATGATCTGCCTTTGAATAAAGTCTGCATGCATATCAAGATTAATAGGTGAGAGAAATTGGGATTCCCATATCAATATAAAGAGACAGAGCAGTCGGAGGGTCAGCATTTTCTTCAAGTAAAATTTACTGCGGTGGGTTTAGTATGAAATTCTCTCTACTCGGTTCAGTAAATAATACTTAAATCATTGGGATTGAAATTTGAAATTGAAGATCTCCAATGTTCTACTCTGGAGTCTGTACCAAGGGTAGAAAAGCATACTTACTTGGAATGCTTTGCGCAGATCAGGAGCCTGAAAAATTTCTTTGCTGGGTAGTTTATCTAACTTTACTTCCATACTTTTCATAATTGAGGGATCCATGGTGCTCAGAGCCAATAGCTCTATGACTTGAAGTTATGGGATTTTCACACCCCACCTCAATTCTTGCTCTTATTATCTATTTCAATGCTCAAAGTTGCTATTTACTGAATGAATTTTGATCTTGTACACATTAAGTTTTCAAATTGTGTAATCTGGCCATGGGAACAGCTTGTTCAAATGGCTAACTGTAAGCTCACTTTTACCCAAGTTGTTGGAATTGGCACCCAAAACCGAGTCAACTGCTGTTCTGGAGGTATGGTGCCTGCCAAATTATTGCCCTCCAGGGATCTGCACAAGAAGGTATATACTTATGCGAGTGCATTTAAAATAATCAAAAGGGAGACATGCTAATGCATTTGTTAATAACATCCAGCGTCGGGCTCGATCAAAGTGCACCAGATTGGATTTATCTTACATTATGGCAATGTTTGACAAATTTCCAATTTCATTGGGAATGGCACCACTAAGCCAATTCAAAGCCAGATCCAAATTCTGTAGATTCTTTAGTTGACCAAGTTCTCTCGGTATGGTACCCAGTATATTGTTTGCACGAAGGTTCCTGCATAAGATACCAATTTGCTCGAGGTTGTTCATGTCAACAGTTCGGCAAACATATTCATATTTCTACACTAACTTATAACTGTACAAAAACTTGGCTCATGTGCAAGCTTCATTTGAGTAATAGGCACTTACAGTGTCTGCAGCGAAGCTAGAAGGGCCAATTCTGGTGCTAGAACCCCTTTAAGAGATGAGTTTGGAAGATTTCTGCATATAAATTTTTTAAACTTATTCAAGTACTTTGAATCTCAAGTATACAATGCATCAAAAGAAAACAACTGATTCAAACAACTTGGAGAGACTCAACATCAAATGTTCTTTCAGACATTACAAGTTGGGGTTTTGGGTTGCAGCATACATTGATGGACTTCTGTTAAATAAATATGTTACTTGGGTTGCAATAGAAGTTGGGATTTTGGGTTGCAGCAAACATTGCTGTACTTCTTTTAAATAAACAAGTCATTGCAATCTAAACAAAAACTGGCGGACAAATTCGTGTCTTCAACGTATTGTTGAGTGTTTCAAAGAACAGAAAATGGTTGGTGAAAGCAGCAGTACATGTTGATTTTTCCCAAAATGTATTTAAACGCAACAAGAAATACTACCTACAGTGGATTTTCCTGCACTTAGTTAGGTGACCTCACATTCGATCTGAAAAAAAACATTGAGCAGAGGAAACCTGTAACGGAAGTTTATTACCTGATTTTGCTAATATCAAAACATCCAAAAAGTTGTTCGTATGAATATGCCACAAATCCACCGCGCACACGGGCATATTAACCATGTAAATCAGGCTGCAGGTCGGCATGTGAAAACCATAAGATAATAGGAGCCGGTTGTTTATTATCAAATTCTATTTGAAAGCATCTGCTTTAGACCAGGTTTATCATACTCCATATCTGTCAAGCTGCAAACAATATCAAAGAGAAGCTTAGGTCTGTCTTTACACTGAACAGTCACCACAGAATACCCCCTCTCCAAACAGTTGTCAACAGTCACAAGAGGCTTGGCGTTGTCGTTGTCCTTGAGAGAAAGAGATGCCCTGTCTCCAGTTCCATCGAGTTTATCATAGTCACGGTCAGCAAACATCAATTGATAAAGCCGCCTTTCTATGTGAGTGAATCCCATTGACACCACCGTTTGTTTTAGCTTCTCTGTGTTAATTCAATTGTCGTATGTTCAGCGGCTGCATCTAGACCTACTGGTTTTCCAAACAAAGGCACTACGCAAGGGTTTGTTGCCAACCTTTGCAATACAACGCATGGATGATTGAAAGGGATATTGCATGGATGATTCAGAGGGATCCAGAGCGGCGTGGAGGGATGCAGGGGAGGCAAGTCCTGAGGGATCCAGGGGAGGCAAGTCCTGACGCCCGCCTGGAGAACACCATTGGAGAAACCCTACCTTTGGAATGGCGATTGGCACTCCGCGCTCTTCATTACCCGGACCGCCTCAGTGACATTTTTGATCGACGGTTGTGGTGTTTGTAATCGTCTAACATCTCATCGTACGGCGTCAGAGGAGGACACGTAGGCAAAATGGGGGATGGATCTCAGAGGGAAACGCCTTACGGCGTAAAAATAATAATATTGTTATAATAATATAATATTATTAATATTTATATAATAATACATTATAATAAATAATAATTTTAAAAATATTATAATTATGATTTTTATTATTTATTAATAATTTTTTTTTAATTCATTATTATATGCCTATTTTTAAAAAACACACATATATATAATTATTTTATATATATATAATCTTAATTTAATAAATAATGTATCATAATTTTATAATAAATATACTAGAAATACTTCATGAATTTATGAAAACAATTATAAAATAATGTGAATGATCACGAAATAAATAATGATTTTAGTATAAATATATATTTTTAGTTGAAATTTAAATAAAGCTTCTTAAAATGATAATGATATTCAATTTATTTTGGAAAATATTTTGAGGTAAATTAAAAATCTGAATAATGAAATTATATGAAAGAAAAATTATTATATAAATAAATTTATTCTTATTTTCTATATATATAAAGTGTGTTGTTTTTAATCATTTTAAAATTAATTGTATAAAATGATGATATAAAAAGTAAATAATTAATGACGGAAAATTATATATATTATGTAAATTAAAATAGAGGAAAATTATATATAAGAATGTAAAGTAAAATAGAGATACATAAATGGTTGAGTAAAATCAAATTTGGAATATAATTTTTATATTAAATATTTTTATGGAAGAATATGAATAAGACTACTGTAAATCTATTCCAAACACCAAAACTCCAAAGGCTGGAGTTGGTGATGGGACTTGCTTTCATATTGCTTGTATCCTCCTACACTAACGGCATATGGGTGAAGAAGATTATTTATATTGTTGGAATGCCATTTTTGTAGAAACTTTTGGATAATAGTTTTTTGGTCAGAATACTCATTATGAATCAAGAAACATCATTATTCATAACCATCCATATTAAAGATAATTAACAATTTCATTATTATAGTTTCATAATATTCATACATCATGTTTATATTCATTATACATAATGTAAATAGTTTGTAAAACAAAAGTATATATTAATATTAAAAGTAGAATAGATTTTTTTTTCCATGTCATTAAATATCCACCTTCTAGTTTGAAAGTAAGAATAAGATAATTTTCAAGGCCCAAGGCCATATAACAACAAGGCTCGAAGCCATTACAACAATATACTCAATATGACCTCAACATGACATTTATGGGAATTAAATCTAGGTGGGGAGGATAACAATCATTTATCCTCACCACCTAAGATAACCCAATTGACAAATTTATGAAAAACATTATAGTTATGATTTTACAACATTTGTGACTACTTTAATTTATTGGTGGAGATAGATCAAACCTCCAAGTTATTTAGGGAATCTGTACACTCCATAATAAGGTTGTACCTTGGGTGGCATCACCCAATGTCTAGCATCATCCCATAATATCATCACACCTACAACTCCAACAAATCCAATCCCGAATCCCAATCCCAATGCAAATAATGAGACATGTTCATCTACATGGCTTAGCCATCCATGTACTTTGCTATTGCCAGCACCTTTCATTGTGTTATTGTTCTGTGTTTCCTTACATTCTTGCAAAGGATAGCCGCATAAGCATTTGTTTCCTTCAAATGATGTCTCATTAAAAGTGTCCATCTGTGTTCCTTTTGGGATTTTACCACAAAGTCTATTCCATGAAATGTTCAAAGATGCCAACATAGTTAATGTAGAGAGCTCTTGAGGAATTGCTCCACTTAACATATTTCTAGACAAGTCCATCTGCTCCAAAGTAGATATCTTACCAAGAGATGTAGGGATTTTTCCTTTCAGTTGATTTCCAGATAAATTCAATAGCCTTAAGCTAATGAGATTTCCTATGGTTGGAGGTATTTCTTCAATAAGATTGTTTCCAGACAAGTCAAATATGGTGTTTGTAGCCAGCACATATGTTAACTTATACTCGTATCATTTTATTACAATACTCAAATCCTCATATAGTGTATTACCACTAAGTGTAGAAGATCCCAAAATTTTGAATCCATTGAGTCTTTGAAGATTGGATGGTATTTTTCCACTAAATTTATTGTTGGATAAATCCAACACCTGCAACTGGCTAAGATTTGTAATCCATTGAGGAATATCACCAGAAAAATTATTATAGCCCAAACTTAAAACTCTTATTTCAGAAAAGGACGCAAGATACGGAGGAAGCTTCCCTGTAAATCCATTTTTACTTAGATCCAGTAACTGAAGTTGAGTGCAATTGGCCAAAGATTCAGGGATTAGCTGAGAAAAGTGATTAGAATGAGCAGAAATGACTTGCGTAGACACTGGAAAGTTTATGTTTAAAGGTCCACTAAGTCCATTTCCAGACACCTTGAACCTCTGTAATTGTGTGCACATATTTAAAGTTGATGGTATTTTGCCGGTCAACAAATTGTCAGTTAGTGCCAAAACTAACAAAGATTTGCAATTTCCCAAAGAATCAGGGACAGTTCCATTCAACTTGTTTTCAGATAATTCAAGCTGTTGTAGTTCCACACATTCTCCTATACCTTCAGGGATTGTACCTGTGAGAGTATTCTGTTTTAAGTAAAGAATTTGAAGCTTAATCAAATTACCAATACTTTCAGGTATGTTGCCATTCAAGTTGTTGTCATCTGAGAAAAGATTCCGAAGCTTAGTCAAATTACCAATGCCTTCAGGTATGTTGCCATTCAAATTGTTTTTAGATAAACCTAGCTGCTGTAGTTCGACACATTCTCCTATACTTTCAGGGATTGTACCTGTGAGACTGTTGGTATCTAAGAAAAGAGTCTGAAGCTTAGTCAAATTAGAAATGCCTTCAGGTATGTTGCCGGTTAACGTGTTGTTTCCCAGATATATGGCCGTCAACTCACTCAATTTTGCAATGGCTTTTGGTATGCCACCGATGAGCCTATTTGAACCTAGATGCAGGTACTGCAGCTGAGCTAAATTTGCAATGGCCTCTTCTGGTATGCATCCAGTGAAATTGTTTGCACCCAAATTTAGATATGTCAACTGACTCAGGTTGGCAATGGCTTCAGGTATATGACCACTCACATCATTCTCAACCAGACTCAAGGTGGAGAGGGGAAGCTGGAATAAACTCATCGGGATGGATCCCTGAATTCTGTTATATCCTAAATCCAACCATTCAAGTTTGCTGCAATTTCCTATTTCAGATGGGATCACACCTGAAATATTACCCGGACCATAAATAGACAGTTGAACAAGCTCCCTCAACTTTCCCAATTGTGGTGGTATTTTGCCTGACAATTTGTTGTCCCCCAAAAACACAATCGTGAGAGAAGAGCAGTTTCCCAGAGATGGAGGAATGGTGCCATCCAACTTGTTGGATTCGAGAGCCAGGTAGTCTAAGTTTTGCAGCGAGCCCAGTTCAAGAGGAATTGGACCGGTCAGATTGTTGTACGCAATGTTCAACTCTCCGAGAGATGTGCAGTTGCTCAGAGACATTGGAATACTTCCACTAAGACTATTGTTGGGCAAGCGGAGATGTTCCAACTTGCCCAGACGGCCGAATTCTGTGGGTATAGTCCCTGTCAAGCCGTTTACTGAAAGCCGTAGCCACTGAAGGCGCGTACAATTAGACAGTGATCTTGGAATATGACCCCATAGCATATTATAGCTAAGGTCGAGTATTCCAAGGGCTTTTAGTTGGCCAAGCTCTGGTGGAATTCTAATTATTACCAGAGAGATTGAAAGTGCGTAATAATGAAAGGCTGCCCAGAGAGGGTGAGAGATTACCTTTCAATCGCAAGCCAGGAAGTGTTACGGCCACCACTCTGTTCGTGCCCTTTCTGCAGCGGATCCCATTCCAGGAGCACACATTGTGTGAGTTTTGTGATGTCCAGTTCAGGAGAGATCCAGATGGATCGGATATGACCGCATCTCTGAACGACAAAAGCGCCTCCAGGTCCCTTGTGTCGTGAAGTGTGTCCATGGGTGATGTGAATTCAACAGAATCGTCATCATTGGGCTTCTTCATTGACGAACTAACAGTCCCCAGCGCCATGAACGCAAACCACAGAATCATCGACATTTTCATCATCACTTCTCTCTCCATTTATCAACTCAGCGTCTTTAATGGCTTCTCTGCTATGCAACCCGAAGTGCGAGGTGTACATATAAATAGCAAAAGGTATCCAGAAATTGAAAGGAAAAAAGGACCACCGGTTGGCACTGGTATTCTGTCTCATTGTACCGAAGTCGCGTATTCCACGACCAAAGAAAGGAAAAAAGGACCACCGGTTGGCACTGGTATTCTGTCTCATTGTACCGAAGTCGCGTATTCCACGACCAAAGAAAGGAAAAAAGGACCACCGGTTGGCACTGGTATTCTGTCTCATTGTACGGAAGTCGCGTATTCCACGACGAAAGTTGAGGTTATGGAGGGGAAAAGAAAACTAAAGTAATGCCAAAGACAACCGCGTAGGACATTGATTGGTGGGTGCACTATCACGGTAAAGATAATAGTTATGCAAATCGGATGTGTGTGGCTCACATTTATAGATACATACATAAATATGAGAGGTGCCCGAATCACAACTGTGCAGCACAGTGAGTGGGGACAGACATTAAGTGGGACATTGATGTATTGTATCGCACAGCATTAAGTGGGACATTGATTGGTTGGGGCAAGTCGCGCATTCACTCTCTCGTAATGTAGAAATAGGAAATAGGAAATTGCACTAGTCTTCTCTCTCTCGTAATCGTAATGTACAATGAGGCATTAGTCTATTCTGTCATTCTGCCTCATTGTACCGAAGTCGCTTATCCCACGACCAAAGTTGAGGTTATGGAGAAAGACCACCGCGTGGGGACAGATGGAGGAGGAGCATTAGTTTATAACTTTATTCTGCCTGAAGCTACTCTATTCTGTCCCATTGTACTCCGAAAGGGGAGAAAAAAGTGTAAGTACTCCGAAAGACCATCGCGTGGGGATCGATGGAGAGGTGAGGAAATTAATGTATTCTTATGGTAAAGCATTGAAATGGGACATTGATAGGTTGCTGCAAGTCGCGTATTCTCTCTATCGTGGGTTAAATTTGGCGGGTGGGTCTCCTATTCATTATGGAATTTTTTATGATGATTTTATTTTTAAACTGTTTTTTATATGATTTTTAATATTGCTTTTTATATGATTTTATTATTTATTTTTACACTTTTTTTAAATATACTAAATATAATTTTTTGATAGAGGTTTCATGTCAACCAAAGTAGATGGATTTGTGAAAATAATTGTTTTGCTAAACTGTGCTAATAGGTGATTTATTCTAGAAAAATTCACCCAAAATTTGCATCATGCCCCAACCACAAGCAAACCAATTATGTAAAGGCATAAATATATTATAAATATATTGTATTTTGATAGGTTTTTCCTGCCAACATGAACAAGTGGGATTGTGAAAGCAATCTTTTGGCTAAGCTGTTGGGTCATCTACTCTATCAAATTCGTCCAAGACTTTTATCTGCCCCTTAAGAGAATCTAATATATCGTCTCTAGTTACTGACATAAAGGATACAGACTTGCAGGCAAACTTCCGAGTATCCAATATTCTATTTAAGGTTCTTTCTCATATTGGTTGCAAGAGCTATGGGTAAAGACTAGAATATTTTCCCCCGAAGCAATTGAAGTGACATAAAAGATTTAGGATTTGCTTTGTGTACTCCCAGTGCACAACAAAGTTGTCGATGGAAGCTCTCTTAATTTAATAGGCCCTTAATATACTACAAAACTAAAGAGCTAGATTATGAGATTCACCAAAGTACCGAGTTACAACTTGACTAGCCACAAAATGGGATACTTAAGATGTTGAAAACGGATGCCTTAAGAGATGTGAAAATATTTGGGAAGCTCAACTCTGTGCTCTTTTAGGACTAAGGCACTTGAGTGGTTGGTGTTTAACAAGCATCGTGAGTCAAGATATTCTCTACCATTCAAGAATAATATATGGTTGCCTATTAGAAAAATTTGTTGAGTTTGAAGCAAACTCAACATAATGTCCACCATTTAGGAATAACAAATGGTTGCCCAGTAGAAAAACTTGTTGAGTTTAAAGCACACTGGTAAGTCAAACTTAACTCAGCTCAAAAGAACAAGATATTTTGACTTGAGGGCAAGTCAAACTCACTGCCCAGGAATCTGACTTGAGAAAAATGAGTTTGCTCGCAAATACTTATGGATTAGACTCTGACCTAAATACCTAAATATATCACTAAGAGTTGAACAAGAAGGAATAATTAATGAAAAAAAAGACAAACATATAAATAAAGAAATAAAACATTATCAAAATGATTTGAAAGGACATATATAAATCAAATCAAATCAAGCTTTAAAATCAAGAAAGAAAGAAAGGGTTAAGCCCATCACTATGAATAAAAGAAAAGGGAAAAATTATAAACCTAAAAATTAAAATGAAACTGAAATAAAAAGAAAGGAACATACCACTTAAAATAAAGAAAGGGGGATCAAGAATGAAGACCCTTAAGAGGATAGGACGAGGATCCAACATGTGCTAATATTCCAACCATCATCCCTATTTAGAGAACTAGATCTTTTGTCAATTTATATGGCTTCTTTGAACTTTCGGTGATCGAAATGATCATTCTTGGCAATGACCTGAGAATCTTCTATACAAATATGGTGTTTTGTCTTCTCAGCATGTTTGGCTAGAGTTGAGGAGCAATTCCTACAATGTTTGATGTCGGTTGCATGCTCTTTAATCCTTTGTCTTATGAAATGATTAGTTTCTCTAATGTAGGGATTCCCACATGAACAAGGGATTACATAAACACCTTTCAAATATTTACAGTCCACAGGGTCCTTAATTGATCTAAGGGAACTCCAAATGGTGTTCAAAGTCGTAAAGGTAGAAAGGACCTTGTGCTTCTTAAGAATTTGAGCAATCTTGTTGATGGTTCCTTATATAAACGGAAGTTGGACTTTGGTAACCCAATCTCCAGGCTCTTTCATTATCTTCAGACCATTGCTTGTGTTTAAGAAATATTTGAGACCTAGGTGCTTATTGTAACCATTATTTTTGAATATTTCAAGAAGATGGGATTTCTCATCATCCAGGTGACTTTCATTCGAAACCCTCAAAACTCGAGTTTCTAATGTGTTGAGAACTCCAAGTTTTTAGGCATGGTAATGGTGGGAACTTGCACGAAGATATTGCTCAGTGTGAGTCTTCTTACGAAAGACGATGAGAAAAAAAACCATCATCTTTCTTAGACACAAACACATAAGGGAAAACAAGTCTACCATTGAATTTGAATTCCATAGTAAACTTGATGGAGCTAGATTAACTATTAAGATGCTAAAAAGATAGATCTAATTTTTCATGCCTGTGAGGCCAGATGATTAAGGCATCATCTACAAACCTTTTGCACAATTTGGTCCATAATTGGGATGAAGTGAATGCCTTGGATTCAAAATATTCCGTGAACAAGTTAGCAACGAAAGGGGACAATGGATAACCCATGGCCACTTCACAGGGTTTCTCATAGAATTCACCTTCAAAGTTTAAAAGGGTAGAGGTAAGGCAGATCTTGACTAACTTGGCTACGTTGGTATCAATAACTTTATTGATCACCTCAATAGCCTCCTTAATGGGGATATTGGTGTACAAAGAAACCACATCAAAACTCACACGAATATCATTATGCTTAAGCTTTAAACCCTTTAACTAATTGACAAAAGATGAAGAGTCCTTAAAAAAGGATTACATAAGGCCAACAAGGGGCTTTAGCTTCCAGGCTAAATGTTTAGCTAGAAGGTAAGTCGACCAACCTATTGTCTTAAGAATGGGTATAAGGGGGGATACATATTTATGGATCTTGGGAAGCTTATAGATCCTAGGAGTAAGAGAGTTGCTCTTGATAAGCTTGAGGCTTATTGAATTAATGGTGCTATTAGATTTAATAAATGAAGCAAAAAATTTTGATATTTTCTTTAAAGGGTTCTTAGTAAGCTTCATGTAACTACCGTTGTTATGAGGGTCATCCAACGTTTTTCTACGGTAGTCATCCTTATCTAAGATAACGACTACCCCACCTTTATCATCTTTGAAAATAGTAATGGCAGGGTTCATGTTCAAGGACATAAGGGCTTCGAATTCTGACTTGCTAATGTTTCTCTAAGGAGGCTTGGATTTTCTAAGGACAACCATGAAATATTTCATAATAACATATTGAATGCTATCAGGTAAGTCCTTAATCCCATATTCAACATCACAAATGATTTCCTCCACTAGGATATTTCTCGGAACAAAGGCGAAGTTTAACCCTTTTTCCAAAAGTTTATATACTGGAGGATCATAAGAAAAATTAGAGAGGTTAACAACTCTCTTATTAACATAGGGGAAACTAAATTATTGTTGAGGGATGACAAAGGAGTGGGGATCCTAGAACAAGGGTAAGATACAAACTTAGTAATGACAGGGGATTTTTTTATAGTGGAGGAGTAATCTAGGTTTGAAGGGCAGTCTTCAACAAGGGAGGAAGTTGCATGACCAAGGGTAAATGAGGAGGGATGGACCATGATGGGGACCGAGATTGAATTCAAAGGGGAGGATCGTAGGGATTTAACTTTCATGGAGTATTATAAAATATTCTTAGTAATAGTTACAAATGTAAGATTAATCTCAAAAGTAATTATGCAATTGTTGCCCTTTAAATGAAACTGATTGATTAAAAAAAATCATATGAACAAGTATCATATGAGATGAGTTATAGCTTTTTTGGCATGTAGTATTTGTAAGCCATGATATTATCCCATGAGATTCTAACAAAGCTTATTCACAAGTTAAAAAATTCTATTGTTCCCCATAGTTAAGAATCTTGTTCCATGTTTTTCTTTTTTAAATGTATATATTTTAACTCATATATTAACTCTTTTAATAATTAATAATAATAATAACTTAAAATAAAGTTATAATTTTGCAATGTCCCATGGGGCTTTGGATGATAGTGAATGAGTGTATTTTTAGGGCACTCCATGACCCACAAAAAAAAAAAAAGGTTATAGTTTGGCAATGTGAGATGTATCGTAAAGTAAGTGTTTTGATGCTTGTCATGGATCAATATCTATTGTCATTTACCAACCATTTAATTTACATTGTTGCATTAGTTGTAGTTTAAAGTAAGTCGTGAATAGAATATACTTTTGGATAATTATATATCTTTTCATTTAATTATATATATGCCTACAACCACTTTTGTTCATGCCTGATGAACTCATGTTCATTGCGGCTAGAGGGTTCCTCACATTCTAAATCAAAATTGTCACTCCTTCCTTAACTCCTCGATGCACGAGCAACCCCTCTTCTTAGTTTTCCAATCTTTCTAAGTACATTCTTTTAGAAAATCATTTATCTCAAATGGGACAAAAACAAATACAACTAAAGATCAATTTCTCAACATAACCCTTCTATTTACTTTTTCCCAATGTTTGCAAGTATGTTCCTTTAGTAGATCATTATTCCCAAATGACATAACAACAAATAAAACTAGAGATTAATTTCTTAGTATGTTGATATATAATGGTATCCAAGGATCATAACGATAAAATGTCACACAATTCCTCACTTATAGGAACTAAAAAGAATTACTTATTAACCTTCTTAACATTGATCAATCTCTTGCTAGATAGTGTTTCCCCAATCTCTTACTATACATTTTTCCTAAGTGTCCCCTCATGATCCATCTAAGACGGTCACTCAATTACTTGAAATAATATCGAAACAAGATGCCTAGTTTCTTAAAATCTCATTTATAAGCTAAGAGAAATACAAGAAATAGGAAAGTCGTTGTTAAAAATGTTTTTTTTTTCCTTTTTTTAATCCCATAATGCAAAAGACCTCAAATGTGAAGTATATAAAATAACCTTTCATACCAGAGCAAGTGCAGGTGGAGCTTGAAGAACTCATTAAAAAAGCACTCAATAGACCTTCGATGGACATGGCATGTGAATGAGCTATAGGATGACAACATGAATTGAATACAAAGTGGGACAAACAAAATGACTTGGAAGGTGGGTTCCATACATGTCGACAAGTAGGGAACCACAATTTGAAGAAATGATATCCCATGAAAAGCCTCCTTTCTTGTAATTAACTTTACCTGACATTAATGTCTTTAACCTTGTTACCTTTAATGTAATCAACTTAAATTTTATTAGTTTTGCATATTTGTTAAGGGATATAGCTTAATGAATTGTCCATTTCTAATCTAACCAAAATGACAATAAGTTAAACTAGACATTTCATTGAAACTAGAAATAAGTTTTTTTTGTTTGATAAAATTTCATATCCAATCTATGGATTATATAATTTGAGTGCAAGAGGGGTTTTCAAAGCTAATAAATTTATATATTTAATTATAATTTATAATTTTAGTTGAAATGATGGTGGATTTTAACAAATCTTGAATTAACATATTTTGAGAAAGAGAAAGATGAAAAGGAGAAATATTTTGAACTATTATCATAATCCCAAAGGAAAAATACTTGGTGTTATATATATGCTTAGTTTTAGAGAGAAATCTAAATCATATAGATATTTTACAAGGCAATTTAGTGATATTTTACAACTCTTTACGGATGAGATGTGTAATTTTTGTTAACCAAAATGAAGTTTTTTTTAAGGCTCGTAACATAGAAGTGAAAAAGTATGACCATAATAGTAACCAAAACACATCCATATCAACCCATATTTAAGCAATTAGAGAACCAAGAGCACACCAAACCCCTTGAGGGTTGAGAGGGCCTATGGAAGGTGATTGGAAAGAGAGGAACTTGTGGACGAGAAGGCTGAGTAGTCCTTAGACCCCTTGAGGGATGCTAGAGCCTATGGAAGGTGGTTGGAAAGTGAGCAACTTATGGAGGAGAAAGTTGAGTAGGCTTCAGACCTGTGGTTGGTCAAGAGGGCTGAGAGGGCTATTGACCCAAAAATTTATGTAGTCGTATGTGGCAAAAAAATTCCATTGAAGAGTTATACTTATGTCCCTACACACTCTTTCCTTTTATACAACACTTAGCTGATTTCCCATTATGTGGAGAGACTTCATGCACATGTCTCTCCACACATTGTTCCTCTACGCTCCATGTTAGACGCACATGGAATTTGAAGAGACATGAATGATATAATAGTTAATTGCCTTTATTATTAACATAGATGTATATTTATAATACATTTTTGTGATTGTTGGATTCATCTTCGAGCGTCTCTTGGAATCTTTTTGACTATCCAACTTCCCCACCTTAACCCTTGGCAGATTAGGTGTCCAACATTCCCCCCTAATCCGAAGGGGTACGTATGAGTCCAAGAAGAGAGATGTAATACAAAATGTGAAAAAATGCATGGCAACGCTAGGTTGAATGTGCTCCCTAAAATGTTTCCATAAGGGAGTGGTCTAAAGATGACCACCAACAAGAACTTATCTTTCCAGAATTTGTCTATCATTTCTCTATTTGGTCAGTCGATTATAGAAATAATGATACTCTGCTCCACCTGGGCACTCCTCTGGTCTAAAACTTGACATGTTTGCCTTCTCCCCAGCGTGTGCATTACATCTGTTTCTATCCATTGTCTGTAATGCTCCATTTAATTTAATGTTTGTCAAAAATCTGTTGCCTCTCCTCTGTGTACCTTTCTCGCTGGCAATGTTCATACAACAGTGTAATCGTCGTTCGTGGCTCTCCAAACCGCCTATCCAAATCATGGTTTGGTGTTTTGTGTCGAGCTTGACTATCTCGAAACACGAGACTGGCTATGCTTCTCACCGTTGAATTGAAGACCATATGAATGTTGGATTTTGTTGAGTTGTTCAAAATATCTCCACTCTCCTACTCTCCCCTTACCATACCTCTCCTTCCTTTGCTTTATCTCGAGGTTGTGATCCTGAACAACTCCATAAAATTCGGTCTTCCATCTAATTATGTCTATGATGTAATCTATTTTCTGGAAATCATTACGCCTGTGCTCTAGAATGTATCTCCAAAATTTATTTACGGATTTCAATACACTGGTCTACACTTGTGTCGCTCAAGCCTCTACGTGCAAGATCACTGGCGGCTTGATTTTCGACAGTCAATGCCTATAAATTGAAGGTTGGTTTTCCACGACCTTGAGTAGAACAAAAATACAGGCCTACAGCGATTCACATTCTCATTCATCTCAAAATCTCTTTTCAGTGGTTGAGGGACTCGCTGCAACATTATTTGATAGTTGAGAGACCGATACGAGTAGAGTTCATGCTAATCGTTAGCAGGGTGTGAATTCCCGAAGTTAATCTTTGATTCTTTGTTCCAGTCCAAAGTTCTGCTCAGTGTTTTTTGGGCTTGCACATGGCTCATCGAGTTTTTCCTGTGGTGATTTAAGAGCCTGGGTCGAATGAAAAAAAAAAAAAAACAAAAAAAAATCCTTGTCGAAGATGTCACAATCGAAAACGTCTTCCAAGCCAAGTGACAACAATTGGATCCTCTCCAAAATTCATATATAGTGACATATTTGTGAGATCTCATTCAAGCGGTTCATTTGATTGCGCTACCATCATCTAAAACTCAGCACTTGCATAGTCTTCAGTTTCAAATCTGGCTATATGATATATAGTGAGCGTTAAAATCGTTGGTTATTTTCCTTGGCTTTGGATTTACACCAAGAAAACTATGGTGATAATATGTATGGTGATATTATCTTCTTTGGACAACCAAGAAAACTGACAACATATTTCTCTCTCTCTACGAGGGCTCAAATTAGTGGGACGTTGTCAAACCCTTAACTCGAGCTTGGTTTTTTCGTTGTGGGAAGCTAGATACAAATATAAATTCATTGTTTGTGCTAAAATCTATGTGGTTTTCCCTTTTACTAAATTAATGGTTGAGTGGAAATGTTGTGAGCAGAGAAAACACAATGCAACCCTCAAATTTTCATAGGATTCTGCAATCTGATATGTGAGAATGCATGATATACACATTTTGATTTTTGTATGTGTGTTACTTTTTTTCCTATGCACTGTTTAGATTACTGCCATTTTTTATATGCCAATATAATTGATATGCTAGACACTAGTTGTTAAGAAGAGATGTGAAGGCATTTACAAGAGGAATGTGCACTTCAGTGTTAGAAGGTAACTTTGAAAGAATTAGAGGAAGGTTATGTTTCACTAGTCTGAACTAGTTTGTTGGCCAACATTGGCACTATCACATGCAATGAATTGTGTTCAATATATGCACCATTGAGAAGTTGACACCCCTTATTTCATAAGCTTGACGTTTTAAGAAAATTTCCAAAATTACTAAGGTATTAGAGTTCCTAAAAACTCTGATACACTCCATTGATCATGATACATTAAAAATCAACAAGTACACACTTTTTGATATTAAATTATGTCTAGAAAATTCACAGGACAAGATTGAATTTTTGCAGCTAGAATCTCAGTTCCAGCGAGATGAATTAAAACATAGATTTGCCATTATGAATTGGTTTCTGTTCAGAACAACCCTTTATTGGAGATTAAGATAGACTCCCATCAGCAGCAAGAATATGAAGTTGATTTAGGTTCAGTGCCCAATGAAGCAGCATAATTGCATGTAGAAGCAGAAATTCAGCCTGCAATTTCCAATCCAATTATCAAACCTTGGGAAGATCTTGTCGATAACAAGCACAAAGCCGATCTTGGATATGACAAGGAGTTGTCCTTTCATATTCTAGATTACTCAAAGCCCATACAGTTCCATAGCACTGGATTTATTCATGACAATTCACCTTCAGTTGTTCCAGATTCTGGTCCTCTTCCACAACAACCACAACAGATTGTTAAATTCCAACATTGTGATAGAGTTTACAAAAAATATTTTTCGGCAAAGATCACATGAGACATCATTTGTCGACGTGTTTCGAACCAACCAGTGTGGTTCATCGTCAGGATAACGATGAACCACACTGGTTGGTTCGAAACGCGTCGACAAATGATGTCTCATGTGATCTTCGCTGAAAAATATTTTTTGTAAAATTGATATGGATCACAGAAGCCTAAACTCTACTATTGTGATAGAGTTTGCCATATGAAATGTCATTTTTTTAATCTTAATCCATGTGAGAATTGTCATAAAACCACTCATTATTCAAACATATGCTTCAAAAACAAGGCTTCTGCAAGAACAAAGATTCATCTTGGATGGATCGCTTCTTAGCAATGTGCTTCAACAACCAAGAAGATATTTCACTCATACAACAGGATTTGTTCTCGAATATTGAAAAGTCTTGCAATTGAGTTGTTGCAATCTTCTCACCTTGTACTTGACATGGGGGGAAATGATGGCCATCTGCAAGTTTCAAAGCCACATCAAGTGACCCTGAGCCACAACCTACCATACCAGATTCAAAGTTGTAGCCAAAGACATAGATTCCCCTGAGCATGCCATTGGTTGGTGGCCAGCCTTAAACCATCTATTCGGGGTGAGACCTCCATTTTCAGATTGAGCTTATCCCTCTTCAAAGAATTGGAGACACTTCCTCTAGAAGAAGACTTTAGCTTCTTGCCAGTTTTGGAAGAGTTACATGAATTGCATTAAGCATACCAGAGTTGGTGGTCACCCTTAGACCACTACAGGTTTCATACATCCCTTTTATAGGTTGAAGGTCTCCCTCTTAAAAGCATTAGGGGCACTTCCTCTAACAAAAGACTTCAACTTCTTTCCAGGTTTGGAAGAATTCTGGGAACTGCACTAAGTGTTCCAGTGTTGGGGGTCATCCTTAAACCACCCCCTTATGCCAACATTTCAGAGAGCACATTCAGCCTAGTAATGCCATGCATTTTTTCACATTTTGTATTACATCTCTCTTCTTGGACTCATACATACCCCTTTGGATTAAGGGGGGGGAATGTTGGACACCTAATCCTCTAAGGGTTGGTGTGGAATGTAAACAGTCAAAGGGAGTCTAAGAAACCACTTGGTATATGGAAACCAAGGGTCAACAGAATGTATTATAAATGTATATCATGTGAATAATAGACACATTTAATGCTTATCCTTCATATTATGTCCCTGCCATTATTGTGTTTAACACTCCACCTCTGTGCATACCTTGTTCCACACACTTTCTCTCTACATTTGTCTTATCCCACACCCACATCTACATACCATACCTCTACATAGACTCATGTTCTGCATGGCACGAGACTATGAAAAATCAATTCATCTACACCCCTTGTTATTACTTAACATTAATTACTAATATGAGATGTTAAGGAATCACTCCACCACATTTACTCTCCTACCCCCGTTTTAACTAGTTTTGAGGTCACTTAAATAATCAATAAATGGAATTTCAATCCAAGTAAATGTGACGTGATGGAAATCGTAATTTGATATATGCTTCATATCACTCCTCATAAAGCATGATCAAGGCTAAGTAGCTTCTATTTATTATTTTTCCTCAACCAAGAAAATGGCACAAGATAAGTTGCTTATTAGCAATTCCACTAAAATGAGGAATTAAAAACTAAGACTCACTAAAGGGATTTATTGATCAAGACATATTTCCTTATGTACATCAGACAAATGGCTACAAGAAAGAAGACATACCCCATTTGTAGTTACATGTTTAATTCACTTGCTTGCATAGACAAAACATTTCATTCATTGACTACATATTAGTGGTATTTGAACTTATCACTTAAAAAAGGAGAGAAATAATAGGATTTGGACCATGTAACTAGAAAATGTTGCATGTGTCCCTAAAGAATTTGATTTCATGGAAATAATTTAGTTATGTGTGTGGCATTTCCACCCAAAAGTAATAATAGTCAAGCTTGGAGTCAAAAGGAGTCTAGCTCACCTGACTCTAAAACATGACCCAAACATAACTTGATTCCTTGACTCTTTGGGGTTTAAATTAAACTATATGAAACCATATGACGTGATTATATTTAATAAAATTTGAATTCTTTACAACCTGTATTATACACTTCAACACCTAAAAATTTATTCTTTATTCCATAGGATCATGAGACATGACCAAGGGCTACTTCTCTATTATTGTTAGGACAGGGTCCCCTAGGGTCAAAATTTCTCATTAATTTTTGTATACCTGTAAAGTCTCTGCGTCTTGAGGGAGCAGAGCGCAAAGGTCAGAGGAGTCAAAAGGGGAATTAGCCCCTTATTTTGTTAGATGATAGTGATTTTTGTGACTCGACCATGGTCTGCAGACCATGGTATTGTAAAAGAGAAAGATATATAAAAGAGTCATAACGAGTCTAGAAAGTAACTTGAATAGAAGATAATTGTATGGGAAAGTAAGCTAAGGCAAAAAAGTTTGTTTCCTGTACTTAGGCGAAGGGGAAGGCTCTTGCAGCTGAGTGCGTGGAGACCTTGGTAAGTCCACAGACTGAGTGCGTCAGCCCCTATAGCTGAGTGGGCAAGGAAGAAGAGTCTGTAATAGAAAAGATTATATCAATAAAAGATTGTTTTTAAGCCATACTTGTGTATCTGCTCATTTATCTTTACTTATGCAGTTTCTATATTTTCACTATGTTATCTGAATTTATATGAATGAATGTTTAATTGATGCATGAAAGTAGTAGATCAGCTTAATTAATTGATGTTATTAACGTTTAAAGCCCTTCGTGAAGGTTTATATTTTGTTCATGCAAGTTACTGCAATTATCTGTATTTTAAGGGTTAGGGTTCGCGAAGACTAGAATAAGCCCTAAGAATCACATAAGCCCATCACACTGACCTCTGGATGCAGAAACCTGGTTTTATCATTCCCCAATACTGCTTCGGGTGAGACTGCAGCCTTCACGATGCGAGTAGTTGCTGAAAGGGCCAACAATTTAGGGTTTTGTTGGTTGGCGCAACTCACTTTGAACCTGGGTTAGGACCCTTCAAGCCAACAAATGGTTTTGTTGTTGGGACTGAGATCTATTTGAGCGATGTGTGATAAGTGGTTCCCTACTAAGAAAGAGATCGAAAAGTGGATAGATCGAAAACTCCATGTGTTTGCAGACCAGGAAAGCAAGAATTCACGCGTGTCAAAGGAAGAATCATTGAATAGATATCTATTCACAGACAAACACGAGATATTATTCTCCTCTTTTCCGTGCAAATTACACGAGTGGTTGTCTAAATTGGCAAACAGTCTGGGTACGTGGAAGCTTGATGACCCTATTGTGTGGACCCCGGAACTGTTGAAGTGCTTGGAGGCTTTAGAAAAAAAGAAAATTGTGTGAGTTTTCATCTATTGGATCGATAGTATTATGGGAGGATTCATTATTGAGTTTGCGATCGATACGTCCACTAGTTATAGCAAAGAAGAGCACAAGTTTTTCAAGGGGCCAAAAGGTAAGTAGCTGCAATCTTTGAAGACATGGATTAAAATGTTACTGTGTGAAAAGTGGTTTATGCCTTTAAAATTGATGTTTGGGACCACACGAAGTGGAAGAGGGTTCAGAAGGAACCCAGATTCTGGTGTCGAATATAGTTCGTTGTTGGGATCATCTGATAGTGATGATGAAAGCAATATTCTGAAGACATTGTGAGGTGCGATGTAGATTGTGAACCAGGGTATTGTAGGGATACCACATCCATCCAATCCACCTCCACCCACACCTCCACCTCACACACCTACACCACCGCCTCCACCTCCACCTCCATCATTCAACATGGCGAACGCGATGAAGATGCCTGTGTTTAAGGGTTTGAGGACTGAAGACCCTGAGAAATTTTGGTTTGTAGCAGATGTTGTATGGAAGGCACAACAGATTACAAATGACTACATGAAGAAATCGTCGCTGGTTACAACGCTACAAGATAGAGTGCTCAGTTGGTATATCAAGTTTTTTTTGGGTAAACCCAATGCGACTATCCTGGAAACACAACAAACATTGAACAATGAGTTTAAGAAACCAAAATTGCAATCCCAATTAGTGACAGAGTTTAAAGAGATTGAGCAGAGGGTAAATGAGTCTGCATGGGACTTTGATCAAAGACTTAAGTGTCTGATTCAGTAGGCTAACATGGGTATCACACACCATCAACACAAAGACTGGTACATTTCTTTGCTATTGCCTCATCTAAGATTGTCAATGTCGTAACAGAAAATAGGAACGCAAGCTGAAGCTTTGGAGATTGCCATGAGATTGGAGGCTTCACCTATGCAGGATAGAAATCTGGGGGTACAACAGATTCAGTCACAATTGGCCAGCCTACATATATGGATTTACAGAGCCTCAAGAAGGGAAAAGAAGTCCAGCCAGAGGTGCACACAAAGGTTTGGTGTCTGAAATACAAAGGCCATGGTCATGATAAGGACCACTGCCCAGTCTATTATAATTATCTTATAGGGGGAAACCCTGTCCCCTAAAGCCAGAAAACATCGTTGGGATGAGTATAGGAGTAGCATTATGGTGTGCTATTTTTCAAATTTTCAGGAAGCACACAACGAATAACTGTCATCTTCTACAAAAGTTTGTATAGACCCCACAACAACTTTTCTGCACTTTCTGCAAATCGGTAGGTCATGATGAGCGCAACTGCCGAAGTTATGAACTAATGATGGAAAGGACCCCTACATATAGAATGCAGGCATAAAATTAGCCTCAAGATCAAGGCATGGGCGCAATTTGCAGAGGATTCCAATGATGAGGAAGAGGCTGAGGAGGAGGAGCTGGAAGGGGTTGTGGACAGATTATTTGTTACAACTGTGGGGAGGCAAGTCATTTTGCACATGACTATCAGAATATGACACACCCCTCCTGTCAGTATTGTAAGCAGTTTGACCATGTCATAAAATATTGCCCAAATCTTATAGTGAAGATGAAAGAAAAGAAGACTCAAATCCAACCACCGATGCAAAATATCCAAATGATGAGAGAAGAGCCTTGCGAAGATGATCCTAATATCAATATTGTGATGTGAAGCAGTATAGCTACTGGAGAAGATAAAGGGAAGCAGTTAGAAGCTGATGGATGGGTAAGTAAGGCTACTGAAAAGGAAGTTGGGTTTGATTTAAGAAAAGCAAAGGAAACCTTTATGGAAGATAAAAAGAGCTTCTCATAAACTTCTACATTAGGAAGCTAGGAGAAGTTCGGAGGGAATGATGTTGCGCAGGACATAGACCCTTCGTTATCGACAACATTTTTGAAGACTTGCATGAAGCTTCGAAGGGATAGGAAGGAGGTAGAAGGGCTACAAGAACTAATAGATAACTGTAATGGTAAAAATAAACCTCTACTGGAATAGAGCGTAGTACGTAAAGTGGGAAAAAACACAAAGCGAAATGGTCATGAGATGAGACTAACTGCGTAGATTGGAGAGTACGAAATGGATTAGGTAATTATTGATCTGGGATCTAATGCAAACATTTTTCCGAAGAAAACTTGGGAAAGAATGGGGAGACTTGTGCTTTAGTGGTCTCATATCTAGCTACACATGGTGAACCAACAAAATATCATTCCTGTGGGGCAGGTAATGGTATATATTGAAGGAGCAAGCACTCTAACTGATTTTGAAGTGATCAAGATAGTTGACTATAACAACCCCTATCCCGTGCTACTTGGAATCGATTGTGCCTTTGACATGGACGCGGTCATAAATATCAAAAAGTATAGAATGACATTCGAAAGGAAGGATCTCATGGTTAATGTTCCATTGGATCCGACTAAAGGTGCATGATATATTGAACCAGTCCATGATTATGAAGAAGATAATGATATTGATCAGATCTATAAGATCACTACACATGATGAGGAATGGATCAACCCCACTGCGGATGGATGAGTTGTGTGGGATAGGGATAGTTCCTCCACTTCAAATTCTAATGAGGAGCTTGAGCATTGGCAGAACCGATTACATGAAGTATCATCGCTATGCTGTAATAGGCTTACAAAGTCGCTTCGATGCATATCCACTTAGGTATGAAATTTACCTTATTATAGTGGTTTAAAAGATGTTAATTTGATTTTGGATAAGTTTGAAAGGGATGTATCATAAGAACATTGGTTCCAAGCTCTAGATATTGCATTGCGAGCTATGCCTGCCTATTGGTGGGGTACGCACAAGGAAATCTTTGCCGATTGGAAGGAGTACCAGAGAATGATGAAGTTGAGGTTTGGGTACGCCAATACCCACATGGTGGAGAAATATACAGGGAAGGATGATCCACACGAGAATTTTTCGTGATGGAGAAGAACCATAGCGGGAGTGGGTTCACATCTTTTGTCATACTTTGGACACCATCCCAATGAACTAGTATTTGGAAATTGAGCTGTGACACGGGACCGCAGAATGGGATATCCTGAAGGAGAGATTTATGTTAACTTTTAGCTTTGAAGATGGATTTGAGTGTATAGATGAGGCACTGCAAGAAATCAAAGTTGCGATATTCAAACTGCCTGAAGAGCCAATTGAGTGGGTATAGCCAGATTGGAATACGCAGATGTGCCATGCGCTTGAATGCTATAATGTGACCAGAGAGGAGGGCAAAGAAGATCCCAAAAACATAAATATTCCTGAGTCTAAAGGACAATGTGAAGTTGAGGGGCCTAAGGCAGATATCCTTGATATATTAGAGCCTTTAGAAAACAAGCAAGTGAATATTGGGTCAGAAGCTCAGCTGAAGTTTGCAAATATAAGTGACTATTGGGATGAAGATATAGTTGATAAGGTTGCAGAGTTGTTGCATGAGTATCAAGACTTGTTTTCCACCAATGTCTCTAATATAAAAGGGATAGTAGGGGATTTGGGCATCATGAAGATCAGTTTGAAGCCAGATGCGAAGCTCGTAAAGCAACACCCCTACCGATTAAATCCCAAGTATAAGGAAAAAGTGTGCAAGGAGTTGGATAAGATGTTGGAAGCTAGGATCATTGAACCTGCGGAGGAATCAGACAGGGTGAGTCCCATGTTAGTTCAAGAAAAGAAGCAGCAGGATGAAATCCGGATATGCATAAACTTGAGGAAGTTGAATGACGCGTGTGTCCATGATCCATTCTCTACGTCGTTTACAGACGAGGTACTAGAGAATGTTGGAGGGCAAGAAGCCTACTCATTCATGGATGGGTTCTCGGGGTACCACTAGATCAAGATCACATCGGAGGATCGAAGTAAGACCACCTTTGCGACTGAGTGGGGTTGTTTTCAATATACTGTAATGCATTTTGGGCTGAAGAATGTGTTTTCAATCTTTTCACGAGTGGTAATTGCAACCTTCAAGGAATTTATCCACAAATTTTTTGAGGTCTAATTTAATTACTGGAAAATGTTTGGATTGGTAAAGTACCATGTTGCTAGTCTGCACCTCATGTTGGATAACTGTCGAAGACATCAGATATCCCTTAACCTAAAAAAGTGCATATTCTGCGTATCTTATGGAATACTTTTGGGTCATGTGGTTTGCAAGTAGGGATTGATGGTAGACACTGCGAAGATAACAATCATTGTTAATTTGGAGGCCACGAAGAATGTTAAGAAGTTGCGCACAACATTCGGCCATACTAGATATTATAGAAATTTCATCAAGGCATATGCGCAAATAACTGCATCAATGGAAAGACTATTGAAAAGGATACAAAATTCTCCTGGGATGAGGATTTCCAGAAAATTCTGGATGTTTTGAAGGAGGAAATGGTCATCGTGCCCATTTTGGTTTTCCCTGATTGGAAAAGGATTTTCATGTTCATGTAGGTGCATCTTGTATTGCGGTAGGTGCGGTGTTGACCCAACCAGGCGGCAGAGACATTGACCACCCTATAGCATTTGCGAGTAGAAAGTTGTTGAAGATGGAAAAGAATTACTAGACAACAGAGCATGAAGGGCTAGCTATGGTGTATGTGCTATAGAAATTTCAGCACTATCTATTGGGAGCACACTTCCAGATGTATACAAAACATTCTGCTCTAAAATAATTGGTCAACAAGCCTGTGTTGGGGGGGCAGATTTGTAGGTGGTTGTTTATATTCCAGGAATACGATTTTGAGGTAATTGTAAAGCCAGGATGCTGAATTTTGGTCCTAATCACCTCTCACGGATTGAGACAGGTGATGAGCCTACAAGTTTGGAAGATGGGTTGCCTGATTCGCAACTCTTCATTGTTCACGTTGTAGACGATCACTTCACAGATATAATTCAATTTTTGTCTACAGGTACAACCCCGTAAGGATATTCAATGCAGCAAAAGAAAGAACTTGTGGTATGGGTTGTTGGATTTTTGTGATCACTGGACACTTATACAAAATGGGCTCTAATGAGATATTGCACAGATATGTCCTAGAGTATGAACGACCAATCATTCTTGCAGAAGCACATTGAGGAGTAGCGGGAGGACATTACACAGGGAGAGAGACTGCGCAGAAGATCCTACACGTAGGAGTTTGGTGGCCTACGGGGCATAAGAACTCTAAGACCTATTACAGGGCGTGCGATGTTTGTCAAAGGACTGGGAGACCATCACAAAGGGATGAATTTCCACTAAATCTGCAAGTGACGTTATAGGTGTTCGATAAGTGGGTGATAAAATTTGTGGGTCCAATTCAGCCACTAGGGAAAAAGGTGGGGGCTAGATATATTATTACAATGGCTGAATACTTGACCAGGTGGGCAGAAGCACAACCTGTCAAATACTATAGCACAACTACAGTCACGAAGTTTATCTTCAAGTTTATTTTCTCTCGGTTTAGATGCCTTAAAATTTTAATGAGTGATAGGGGCACGCACTTCATAAATGAAACAATTGTTGTGATGCTTGAGGAATTCCAAGTATATCATCGGAAGAGTACGCCTTATCACCTCAATCCAATGGCATAGTAGAAGCCTTCAATAAAATTCTAGAGAGTGCCTGGACAAAGATCTCCAACGAGAAGCGAAATGACTGTGATGTGCACATAACGACAGTGCTTTGGGCGTACAAGACTACTAGTAAGAAGTTGACAGGCCAAACCTTATTTAGATTGGTATATGGGAAGGAGGGCATAATTCCCATGGAATATATTGTGCCCAATTTGCGGATTGTAGCATTGGCAGACATGGCTGATCACGATACTATGGAGGAGCAACTCGCGCAACTGGTAGAACTGGAAGAGGATCACTTCTTAACATGATTTCATCAACAGGTGTAGAAGGACGTGAAAAGGCATGGCATGATCACCATATAAAGCAACGCACCTTCAAGATTGATGATTTAGTGTTTCTTTATGACAGTAAATTTACAAAATTCCTCGGGAAATTTCAAATGCATTAGTTAGAACCTTATGTTGTTAAGGAAATTACAGATGGTCGTGCAGTTTAGCTCATGAAGCTGAATGGGGACTTCTTCCTAGGAAAAGTCAATGGTAGTTGATTGAAGTTGTATAGGGGTGATCTTGCCCCTGCACAATGACTATATGATTGCGGGATAGTCTTAGCACTCCAGGAAACTACAAGGAAGTATAGAACTATAAACTACACTTCCAAAAAATTTGAAAGCCGAAGTAAGGGGGTTGTGAGATGGATTGGAGTAAGGCACCAAGGGGAGCTGCATCGAAGGAGTTGTGTCACAAGGTTGGGTGCCAAGCGACCTAGCCAAAAAGTGACTGTTGGAAGCACTGTAGATGATTGGATGGTGAAATTTTTGTTGAAAGGAGCGGCGAAGATGCATTTATGGAGCATATCTTTGGAAATCTGCTACCAAAGATGCATTAATGATTTGAAATTGGAGGGAACCATTGGATTTGAATTCAAATTCATCTATAAATATGGCATGTCACTTTGCATTCGAACACTTTTCTTCCCGAGAGTCTGCCTTAATATTTTTCACCGTGCTTTGTGCCAAGAGCAGAACTATATGTCTGAGCCAGATTGGGAGGAACTCTTTTCACGATTAGGGTTGGAAAATGTGCCTAAATACTTTCATAAGAGTTTTCTGGAAAAAATGGCTGCAACTCCCCCTGAGGCATAGGCAACCCCATCTGTCCATGCAGGATTTCCGGCAATGGCGCCTAGGTCTCCTAGATCTAAGCCTTTTGCATCCAAGGTAGCAAATAAGAAGGAGAAGAAGCCTCGGTAGGTCCTGGTGAGGTAGTCACTGTGGAAAAACCCCACGGAAATCCACCAAAAGGGTAATATGGATCGAGCTCAATAGCTGACAGAGCCAATGTATTTAGATGAAGAAGAACTGTGCAAAGGTGTAGAGGAAATTGATGTTGAGGAGGGTGAGCCGATGGCTCGACTGTTGAAGTATATTCCACCATGAAAGGCCATGATTAAAGTACCAAAGGATCCAGACAACGCGATGTTCATGGTGCCCACGCCACTATTGCCGGAGAAGGTGGTGTTTGACGTGCATTATTTGCCTACATACCGACACTCAAGATGGAGGATTGGGACTTAGGGGACCATGAGAAATTCCCTCAGTTGGCGCTGAGAAAATACCTCTCCAAGGTATATTATGAAGAGTCGGAGGTCACGCGGATGGAGCCAATGAAATGGGTAGATGGTGTTGGGGTCGCAGGGCTCCTAAACATGGTTTGGGTGTCGCACTTGAGTCGAACCAACATAAACACTATATGTGTGTGCCAATTACTCACACTAGTGCATGATGGGTGTCTCTGGATGGGAGAACCCATCATGATCATAGACATGTTAATCCACTGGATTACATTGCTTCCATATCAAGGAGTGGATCCTACCGAGGCATTTGGAGGAAAAAAGTAGGAAAAGAAGCTCATAGACCAAATGAAGAGCGAGTTTGTCCTAATAAAGAAGTTGCGTAGATACTCCATCCGCTCTATATTAGATCCCGCGGTGCAGTTTATCGCGCAGATATTAGTAGGGAAGATAATGCGTAAGTGTCATGCAGATGATGTACGAACACCGATTATCTCTTTGGCTGCGCAATGCACCAAAGGAGTCCAGTATAACTGGACTCAGTATTTATGTAAGGAGTTTCTGGAGAATTGCAGAGAGGCCTAGGATTAGGGAAAGGCATTCCATTATGCCTAGTTTTTGTTATTGATAACATTGGTGGCTTGGAGGATCCCTAAGGAGAGTCAGTTTCCTCCACATGAATTGGACCTTCCAGAGGCAGTGAAGTTTGCTTCGCTCTGGGCTACCAGCGACCCTGTGTGCATCACAGAGGCGAAGATCTTTTGGGTCCTTTTTGAGATGTAACAAAGGACAGTGATCAACCAGAGGCTGAGGTTATCACCCACATTGTACGTGTAGTATGAAACCATAGCTGACTTCAAAGAAAATTTCCACAATCTGTATATTCGCACGAGGAGGGATCCCATGAGGACATGGAACAAGTTGCCTTACTTGATGGCCAAGGCAGATATAGCAGGGGCTGGTAGCAAGTGGCCAAGTGACTGGCTCACCCCTTTAAATCTCAACGCAAGTACGAGTAAGGTTGTTGAGGGTTCAACTATGCAAATGACAACAACAGAGAAGAAAAAATAATCATACACAACTTCTGCTTGGGAAATGCCGCACAAAAGAAGGAAGTTGTTGCATGAGAGAAAGAAGTGATAGCCAAACAAAAAGCATCACAATATACCATGACGTCACTGACCACCATCGACGTTGAGGAGTCAGACACATAGAAAACATCAGAGAAGGAAGGAACAGATGAAGAAGAGGAAGGGGGTGCAGAGTTAGAATGCCCCTTCGTGGTCAAGAAAAGGAAGAAGTAGACCTCAACTACGCCACACAAGAAACAAAAGTCTGACCGATTAGAAGGCGCGACCCCTTTGGTCCTCACTGAAGGGGACTTAAATGAGATAGGAGATGTGGTCCACGACATGGCAATAGAACTTTGGGGTCACTTTGAGGAATAGTACTAGCAGGTGCTGGGAAAGGTTCAACAGGATCTGGGTGAGTTACAGATCCAAACAAGTATGTTACAAGTGAGTGTAGGATAGGTGAGCAGGAAGCAAGCGAGCTTGAGTCAAGTGAGAGGGTTCGTTCTGGATAAAGACATGACTTTGGATCTTGGTGCCATTCAGCTACTAGAAGGATCCCTACACACTGAAACATAAGAAGAAAGGGACCAATTGATGTAGATGAAGAACCTGGGCTTAAATCTCATGACACTCCCCATCCAAACCCTGCATGAACTACACCAAGGGGTCTCCAATGAATTGTGCATTTGGGAGTAGCACGCGGTGTTGGTTATCAGTGAAGTTAAGACAAACAACTAGCAAATTTTTGAGGAGAAGGCGCAGGTGCTTAAAGAAAAAGAGGAAATCACAGCGCAGAGCCAATAGTTGGAAGCATCCATTGCACAAGCTTGCAGTGAGCTGCGAGAGCTCAAGATTCCAATAGAAGCGACCTCCATGGAGAAGATCCAAAATCTGGCCGCTACAGTAAAGGATTCCAAGGTTGAAATTGGATGAGTCTGGTTCGAGCTGTAGTTCCAGATATCAGAGCTAACATTAAAGTTGTAGCCAACGACTCCCCCAGAAGTTAGAGAGTAGCGCAAAGCTACTATCAAAGAAGGCATGGCCACCTTGGAAGAAGTAGTCAAGGGTTTCACTGAGCTATTTGAGAAAGACATGGAGCTATGGACCTTGGTGCAGGAGGATCCCACTCTGAAAAATATTGGAGTAGACATCATGAAAAAGCAGAGGTAGTTTGATGAAATCCAATCAACTGCACGAATCTTGGCACTAGTACAAAGGTTCACTCTGTTGCAAGAAGGGATGCTCATCCAGAATGAAATTGATGAGCTGTGCCACAAGGAAGTGATTATAACTTCACAGACACAACCATGGATGGATGGGACCAGCCAGTTGACTCTGTCAGTACAGAGTAAGCTCAAAGGGATGCAACAAACTCAAAGGACCATGGGCCTTGTAGTTGAAGGTCCAACCACTAAAAAGTTGGTTGAGGAAGTACAACAAGCTGCTACACTAGGAACAACAGACCTGTAGTTTTTAAAGCTGGAGTTTCATGAACTACAGGAAAAGATTGAGGTGCCAATAGAGTGACTCAAGGACGAATCACAAAACTGTGTTGGGGGCCTATTGAGACAGGGTTACCTGGGGTCAAAGTTTCTCATTAATTTTTGTATAGTTGTAAAGTCTCTACGTTTTGAGGGAGCAAAGCGCGAAGGTCAGAGGAGTCAAAAGGGGCATTAGCCCCTTAGTTTGTTAGATGATAGGGAGTTTTGTGACCCACCCATGGTCCGTGGACCATGGTATTATAAAAGAGAAATATATATAAAGGATTCATAGTGAGTCTAGAAAGTAACTTGAATAGAAGATCATTGTATGGACAAGTAAGCTAAGGCAAGAAAGTCTGTTTCATGTACTTAGGCGAAGGGGAAGGCTCCTGCAGCTGAGTGCACAAAGACCTTAGTAATTCCATAGGCTGAGTGCACGGGCCCCTGTAGCTGAGTGCGCAGGGAAGAAGAGTTTGTAACAAAAAATATTATATCAATAAAAGACTATTTTGAAGCCATACTTGTGTATCTGTGCATTTAACTTTACTTATGCAGTTTCTATATTTTCGATCTGTTATCTGAATTTATATGAATGCATGTTTAATTGATGTGCGAAAGTAGTAGATCATCTAAATTAATTGATGTTATGAATGTTTAAAGCCCTTCGTGAAGGTTTAGATTTTGTTCTTGCAAGTTACTGCAATTATCTGTATTTTAAGGGTTTGGGTTCGCGAAGACTAGAATATTCCCTAGGAACCACAAAATCCCATCTCACTGAACTCTGGATGTAGAAACCTAGTTCTTTCATCCCCAATACTGCTTCGGGTGAGATTGCATCTTGCGCTACGCGGGTTGTTGCCGAAAGGGCCAACAATTTAGGGTTTTGTTGGTTGGCACAACTAAATTTGAACCTGGGTCAGGACCCTTGAAGCCAACAATTATCCTGTCACTTCACTTATCATGGGACCTTTTTTACATCCTTTATGTTCCAGTTGTTGATGGTTGATAGGCCCCTTAATTCTTTCCGACCTAGTTCCTACAAACAAGATTTGTGACCATGCTCTACTTCTTGCCACTCACCACTCACTATTTGTTGGTGTGCACAACACTTTAATAGTCAAGAAATGATTGATAGATTGGATCACCATTTGATAGTGCTTCCCTTTGATGGGAAACTATCCAATGCTTCACCTCTTGTCACTCTATCACTCCACCTTTTTAAACTTATAAAAAAACTTTAACATTAATTTATTTTTTTTTCAAAATGAGTCCATGTTATAGAGCTCTAGGTTTCTGTAGGTTTTAACCATCTACAGAAATTACTTGCACATGAATTCTAAAAACAAAAAATAAACAATGACGAGAATATAAAAAAAATAGACAGAGATTTTTCCCCTGGGTCCCAAAACCGAGAGTAAGAGATTGATTTTTCATTATATTCCTTTCAATGTTACAATCCATATATGTACATGCTGAAGCATTCATAAACTCCAATCCATTAACCATGGATTAGAACATAATCGTAGTTCCCTTAACTATATCTACAAAATACCATGGGAAGAAAACCATCATGCCCAAAATCATGTGCAAAACTCATGCAAAAAACCATAGGTAGGTCCGCCCACCTAATATAGGGTCCGAAACATTTTCCTCAGGTGTTGCCCCGAACCCTGTAAAGGGGGGCTACTGCCCCCTTGAACCCCCTCAACAAGGGGGCCGTGCCCCCCTTGTGACCCCACTATTTCACCCGACGCAACAAACAAGGGGGCCTTTCTCCCTCCCTTTGACCCCCTCAAGTGTGCGATTAGTCGTGGAAAGAATATAACACACACCCAACATTCTCCTACTTGTTGTTTTCCTTTCCAAACAGGGGGTCACAAGAGAGATTAGTCATTGGTCTAGCCCTACAATGCCCATTTTTTCTCTACCCAAAGCAAAATTCTCAGTGATCATAGACTTCATCGATGCATCTACAAATTCTTCAAAGTGTCCACCTTTACCAGAAACACCTTTTTTCATCAACCATATCCCTCACAAAGTGATACTGAACATCAATGTGCTTTGTATTTGAATGATAAGCAAGGTTCTTTGCTAAGAAAGTTGCACTTTGGCTATCACAGTCTATCCTTATAGCTCGTTGTACTAACCCTATACTTAAATACAATCTCTGCAACCAAACTGCTTCCTTGCTTGCATGAGTGGATGACATGTATTCTGCCTTTGTAGTTGAAAGTTCCACAAAATACTGTCTCTTTCGCATCCAACTGAATGCACCTCCAAATAGGTTAAACACATACCCACTTGTAGATATTCTCTAATCCAGATCTCCAACCCAGTCTACATCAACAAAGCCATAGATTTCCAAAATTCTATCCAATCCTGGTCTTCCTTGGTAGCACAAACCATAATCGCTAGTGGCACGCAAATACTTGAAAACCCACTTCACTACTGTCCAATGCTCCTTTTCTGGTTTTTGACATAAACTTGCTCTATGCTCCCACTAAATGTGAAAGGTCTGGTCTAGTACAAACCATTAAATACTTCAGGCTACTGACTGCACTTGCGTATGGAACACGGGACATGTCCTCTTCCTCTTCCTATGTCTTGGGACACTGTTCAGTAGATAGATTTACACCTACAGGAATAGGAACCTTCACTGGTGTACTATCCTGCATATTAAATCTCTGTAGTATTGTTTCAGCATACTTCCTCTGGTTTAACTAGAGCTTCCTCTTTGCTCGATCTCATATAATTTCCATGGCCAAAATATAGTTCGCAACATCAATATCCTTCATGTCAAATTTGGAGGACAATTGGGTCTTCAAATCTTGGATAATTTCTTTGTCATTTCCAATCAACAACATATCATCCACATACAAGACTAGATAAATAACACAGTCACCAATTAATTTAAAATACACATAGTGATCCACTTTGCTTATGGTGAAGCCAAGTCCCCGTATAAACGTATCAAATTTTTTATATCACGTTGTTGGTGATTATTTTAACCCATACATAGAATTTTTTAACATGCATACCAATTCTTTCTTTCCCTTCACCGCGAAGACTTCAGGTTGCTTCATATATATATCTTCTTCTAGATCCCCGTGAAGAAATGATGTCTTCATATCCATTTGTTCTAGCTCAAAATCAAAAGTAGTAGAAACAGATAAAAGTAATCTAATAGAAGTTACCTTCACAACAGGAGAAAAAATATCACCAAAATCAATTCCCAACACCTAGGAATAACCTTTTTCTACCAACCGAGTTTTTTATTTCTCCACCTTTCCTTTTTCATTCATCTTCTTCTTAAACACCCATTTGATTCCAATGGGTTTCTTTCCAGCTGGAAAATCCACCAGATCCTAAGCCTCATTTTTTTTCTAAACATGCCATTTCATCAACCATGGCCTCTTTCTAGAGTTTTCTATCCTTTGAATCTATTGCCTCCATGACAGTTATCGAATCATCGTTGGTAATATATAAAGAAAATTTTTAACAAAAAATAGATGGACTATACCTTTCTGGTTGCCTTCTTTCTCGAACTAATCTTCTCACAACTAGAGTTTGTGGCTCTTCATCTTTCGATTCCTCTTTGTTGAGAAAAGGAAACAAGAGAGTCCAGTTTAATTTGTGTAGGTTTTAACCCCGTACATAAATCACCTGCATACAAATTCTAAAACACATAAAATAAACAATGTGAGAGCATAACACATAAAACACATATACACAGAGATTTTCCCTTGGATCCCAAAACTGAGACAACTAGCTTGATTTTTCATTATGTTCCTTTCAATGTTATAATACATATTTATACATGCCGAAGAATCCAATACCATGGACTGAAAAACCATCACGTCTAATACCATGGACTGAAAACCATCACGTCTAAAAAACATGTGCGAAAATCATGCGCAAAACCATAGGTGGGTCCGTCCATCCTAACATAGGGTCCAAACCCCCTGTGACCGCCCTCGCTACACAATTGGTGCAACGAAGGGGGGCTCCGTCCCCCCTTTAACCCCCCCGTTAACTACGTGGGCTAGTCGTGGAAAGAATATAACACAACCCAACATTCTCCCACTTGTTGTTTTCTTTCCACAGGGGGCCACAAGAGATCTTAATCATTTTTCCAGCCCTGAAACGCCCATTATCTCTCTACAGCAAGAGAACTTCTCAGAGCTCACAGATTTTGTCAATGCATCTGTAGTATTCTTCAAAGTGTCCACCTTTACTAGCAACACCTTTTTGTCTTCTATCATATCCCTCACAAAGTGATATTGAACATCAATGTGCTTTGTCTTTGAATGATATGCGGGGTTCTTTGCCAAGAAAATTGCACTTTGGCTATCAAAGTCTATCCTTATAGCTCCCTGTACTAACCCCATACTTGAACACAATCTCTGCAACCAAACTGCTTCCTTGCTTGCATGAGTGGCTGCCATGTATTTTGCCTCTGTAGTTGATAGTGCCACTACAGATTGTTTCTTACTCATCCAACTGACTGCACCTACAAATAAGTTAAACACATACCCACTTGTAGATCTTCTCTGATCCAGATCTCCAACCCAGTCTGCATCAACAAAGCCATGATTATCCAACATTCTATCCAATCCTGATCTTCCTTGGTGGCACAAACCATAATCACTAGTGCCACGTAAATACCTGAAAACCCGCTTCATTGTTGTCCAATGTTCCTTCCCTGGTTTTGACATAAACCTGCTCAATACTCCCACTGCATGTGCAATGTCTGGTCTAGTACAGACCATTACATACATCAGGCTACTGACTGCACTTGCATACGGAACACGGGACATGTACTCTTCCTCTTCTTGTGTCTTGGGACACTGTTCAGTAGATAACCTCACACCTACAGGAATAGGAACCTTCACCGGTTTGCTATCCTACATATTAAACCTCTTCAGTATTGTCTCAACATACTTCCTCTGGTTTAATGAGAGCTTCCTCTTTGCCCGATCTCTTTTAATTTCCATGCCCAAAATATAGTTTGCAGCACCAAGATCATGTCGAATTTGGAGGACAATTGGGTCTCCAAATCCTAGATAATTTCTTTGTCATTTCCAACCAGAAACATATCATCCACATACAAGACCAGATAAATAACATGGTCACCAATTAATTTAAAATACACGCAATGATCTACTTTGCTTCTAGTGAAGCCAAGTCCCTGTATGATTGTATCAAATTTCTGATACCACATCCTTGGTGACTGTTTTAACCCATACAGAGACTTCTTTAACTTGCATACCAACTCTTTCTTACCCTTCACCGCAAAGCCTTCAGGTTGCTTCATGTATATTTCCTCTTCCAGATCCCTGTGAAGAAATGTTATCTTCACATCCATCTGTTCTACCTAAAAATCAAAAGCAGAAACAACAGATAAAAGTAATCTAATAGAATTTACCTTGGCAACAGGAGAAAAAATATCACCAAAATCAATTCTCGGCACCTGGGAATAACCTTTTGCTACCAACCGAGCTTTGTATTTCTCCACCTTTCCTTCTGCATTTGCCTTCTTCTTGAACACCCATTTGCTGCCAATGTGTTTCCTTCCAGCCGGCAAATCCACCAGATCCCAAGCCTCATTTTTGTGCAAAGATGCCATTTCATCAACCATGGCCTCTTTCCATAGTTTTCCATCCTCTGAATCTACTGCTTCCTTCATAGTTCTGGTATCATTGTCAGTAATAGATAAAGAAAAATTTGAACAGAAAGCAGATGGACTATACCTTTCTGGCTGCCTTCTTTCTCGAACTAATCTTCTCACACCCAGATTTTGTGGCTCTTCATCTTCTGATTCCTCCTCTGCTGTAGAGTCTGATTCTTCCTCCTTAAGCTCAAACTATATCTTCTCAGGTTCCTTTGGTTGGACTTCATGTTGAATAACATCTTTTACCTCTCTGAACACCACATCTCGGTTGTACACAACCTTTCGTGTGATTGGGTTCCAAAGCTTATAACCCTTTAAACCATCCTTATACCCAATAAAGATGCACTTTTTACATTTACTATCCAACTTGGTTCGTTTCTCCTTTGGAACATGTACATATGCATCACATCCAAATACCCTCAGATGTGAAAGGGATGGTTTCTTACCAGTCCATACCTCTTGTGGAGTCTTATCCTCCAACGCTGATGAAGGTGACCTGTTAACCAGGTAACATGCAATATCCACTGCCTCTACCCATAATTCCTGTCCTAACCCGACACCACTGAGCATGCTTCTTGCCCTTTCCATCAACGTCTTATTCATTCTTTCTGCAACTCCATTTTGCTGAGATGTATATGGAGTAGTCTTTTGTCATGCTATACCACACTTCTTACATAATTCTTCAAATTCCTTGCTGCAAAACTCTCCACCATTATCTATCCTCAACACCTTTATCTTCTTCTCTGTCTGATTTTCCACGAGAGCCTTAAATTCTTTAAACCTGTCAAAGGCTTCAGATTTCTTCTTAAGGAAATATATCCATGTATTCCTTGAGAAGTCATCTATAAATGATACATAGTACATAGACTTACCCAGTGATGGAACCTTCATAGGTCCAAACACATCACTGTGCACAAGTTCTAATATCTGTTTTTTCCCTCTTACTGCCAGAGGGGAAACTCACCCGATTCTACTTCCCATATACACAATTTTCATAGAAATCAAAATACAAAGAGCTATTACTCATACCTTCTACCGTACCTTTACCATGAAGTATTCGAAGGCCCTTCTCTCCAATATGTCCAAGCCTTTGATGCCACAACATGGTCTTCTCTCCAGATACCACTAGATTTTTTGGTCCACTTTCAGGAACCACAGAACTGTTGCACCCATCAATAACAATGCCACCTTGCAACTTGTATAGAGTTCCAATTCAAACTCCCCATGTCAATACCAGTGCTCCCCGAACCATTTTGCAGGTATCCTTCTCAAACACTGTTTTTACACCTGCATCATCCAGCTTGCTTACATAAATCAAATTTTTGGCCAATGCAGGAATATGTAGAACACCCGGAAGTGTTCTAACCCTTCTACCTTGCAACTTCAACTTTAATTTTCCACGACCAATGATTCTAACCTTCCTATCATCCCCTAAGAAGACATCACCACCATCGTTTTCTCATACTCGTAGAACTACTCTCTATGGGGAGTGAAGTGAAAATATGCACCTGAGTCAATCAACCATGCCTCATGATCTACATGTGTACTTGAAGAAGCCAAGTACACATACCCACCTTCATCTGAGGTGGTTTTCGCCTCTGAAGAAGGAGCATCGTCAGATCCCTTTCCTTTATCAGGAGCTTTAGATTTATAGTCCCTTTTGTAGTGCCCTTCCTTTCCGCATTTCTAGCACACCACCTTTACAGGTTTTCTTGGAGATTTAGATCTCCCTCTATATTTAGATCTCCCACTCGATGACTTATTTTTGTCTCTGTTCTGGGACCATTCTCGTACAGATAAGGCATCACCATTCTGGCTCTCCATATTTTTCCGTCTCATCTCCTTCGTCAACAAGGATGAGGCTATTTCATCAAACTACAAGGCAGTTGCATTGCTACCTATTGTAATAACCAGAGTATCCCACGAATATGGTAGAGAACACAACAAACTGATGCACTTATCTTCATCTAAAATTTTAATATCAACAGATGCTAACTAACTTGCCATAGTATTAAATGCGTTCAGATGCTCTGTCACTGAGTCTCCATCTTTCATCCTCAAGTTATACAGCTTTTTCCGCAGGAACAGTTTATTCACCAGAGACTTAGATTGGTACAAAGTCCCTAACTTGTCCCACAAAGCCTTCGTCGTAGCTTTCCCTTATACATTCAGCAATACTGAATCTGAGACACACAATCGTATTGTGCTCTTTGCCTTCTGGTCCAACTTTTTCCATTCTTCATTGGACACTCCCGTTGGTTTAGTACCTAGATCTACCACGATCCATTGATCTTTATCCACCAACAGATCCTCTATCTTGAGTTCCACAACTCAAAACTCTTACCATTAAATTTCTCGATCTTTATCTTTCCACTGCTTGCCATCTTCTTTCACTACCAGAATCAATTTCGCAGATCTCCCAATGAACAAGGTCTACCACAGGCCCGAGTGAATCCCCTCAGCAACAAATGCGTCCCCTTGAAGCTAATTGCTTTGATACTAAATGTAGGTTTTAACCTCGTACATAAATTACTTGCATACAAATTCTAAAACACATAAAATAAACAATGCGAGAGCATAACACATAAAACACATATACACAGAGATTTTCCCCTGGATCCCAAAATTGGGACTACCAGCTTGATTTTTCATTATTTTCCTTTCAATGTTATAATACATATTTATACATTCCGAAGCATCCAATACCATGGACCCAAAAACCATCGCGTCCAATACCATGGACCGAAAACCATCGCATCGAAAAAACATGTGCAAAAATCATGCACAAAACCATAGGTGGGTCCGTTCATCCTAACATAGGGTCCAAACCCCCTGTGACCCTATCCCCCCCCGCTACACAATCGACGCAACGAAGGGGGGCTCCGCCCCCCCTCTAACCCCTCGGTTAACTACGTGGGCTAGTCATGGAAAGAATATAACACAACCCAACAATTTGTCCTTGAAATAAACTGGAAATTAAATTCAAATTATGTTCTCATAACAACTTAAAATAGTTAAACTAAGTTTATTAAACTTACTTAACTTAGGAAATTCGAGTTGGAAGTCTTTCAGTCGTAATGTGTATGTTCTCCCTACTTTGTAGGAGTCCACTATGAGTTAATTATGAGTTGTAAAATAGAAGACTCGGTTTCATGAGTCAGTTCAGTGAAATTAGTTCTCAAACTGATTCAGAGAACTAATAGTGAGTTAATAGTCAGTGGTGTCACTAATGAACTCCACCAGTACTACTCTAGTTAACTGAATATTTACTCATCAGAAGCTCATGCATGTCGATTCTGAGAAAGACCCAGTTGAGACTAGAGTGCAGGGACAATGTACTATTTGTTTTAGATTTTTCTAAGTTGCACTGATAGTGCATGCATTAAAAAATTGATCCTTAAGGGATTTCTCAATTTTTAGAGGATTTATTTCCCTTTAAATACAAGCTATCCTCCATAGGAATTACATATTGGAATAGAGACTTGGAGAGCATGTGAAGAAGCTAAGCTTTGGCCTTGAACTTGCTTATGAGTTGGAGATTGAATTTGTTGATTGCTGGGATTGTTATTGAAAGAACAAGCATTGTAATTTCATCTTGATTTTCTGGATTAATACAATATAGATAGTGGGGTTTTGAGCTGTGGCTTTCCCTGGATATTTATTGTGTTATGTGCCTTTGATTCTCTTCCTCTATTGATTATTGTTTGCTTGATGTTTATGGAATTCCATTGTAAAGAGTAGAAGTAGATTCTTGTCTCTTTCTTTAGAAAATTGCATTAGCTTGTGAATCTACATAATCTTCTACATGCTATTAGAAAAAGATTGTTTTTGGGCCGAGAGTTTGCAGAGAAGATCTGAAAAATTCTATGCAAAATTTTTAGAAAAAAACTTAGATTTGGATTCCTTGGGAAACGATACCCAAATTAAAAAAAAATCAGCCAAATCAGAGTTCGAATGAGGGATATATCGTTGATTTAAAATCAAATCTCTAGAGGAGATTTCAAAGTTTTGAGTTTTTGGGTTCCAGGTGAAAGTCGAATTTGTAATACATACTTTAGGATTGATAGATGGCGTTACATGGGTTGTGGCTTGAGTATTCCTTTGAAGGCAGCTCAGATTTCATAAATTGGAGGGACATGATGGAGGTTGTTCTAGAGGACAATGGCTTGAAGGAATTTGTTGAATAAACAATTCCTAAGCCAACAACTATTGATGAACAGAACTTGACTGAGTGGAAGAAGTGTGTGGTGAAGGCAATGTGTATAATCCTTGAGGGAGTTCGAGATCATATTGTCTCATGTCTCCATGGAAAGGAAACCCCGCATGCTATGTGGAAAACATTGACAAACTTGTATTAGAATAGCAATGATCAAAGGAAGTTAGCACTGAAGGATAAAATTCATAAAATCAATATGGAGAAAGGTGAGATGATTCTGAAATACTTGACCAAGTTCACTCAATGTCAAGATGAACTTGGAAGTTTTGGAATCACAGTTGCTGAGTAGTATATGGTGAGCCTTGCTCTTCTTGGACTCCCAAAGAGTTGGCATAGTTATCAGGACTCTGTCAATGGTCGGGAGAAGCTACCAGATTGGGAATGACTATTGTCGGATTTGATGCAGGATGAGGTCAGGAGGGACACTAGGGATGGCTCTTCATCAAAAACTGATGATGAAGAGAACTATGCCTTAGTGATTAAGGCAAGGAAGGGAAAAGGTAAAATTTCCCATTCCAAATCAGTTTTTTATCATGGAGGTAAGAATAAGGACACGATGAAAGTTAAATGCTTTCATTGTCACAAGATGGGACACTTTGCTACAAATTGTCCATTTAAGAAGTCCAAGGAGAAGTCCTCAGTAGGAGCGGTGGGTGAGGCCTTGGCCTCCCAATTCGAATTGGAATTTTCCCTCATTCCATGCATGGTATCTTCAATGATGGGAAGTGTATGGTACTTAGACAATGGAGTTTCATTCCACATGACTGGCGACAAAGAGTTATTCAGTGAAATGGAGGAGAAAGATCTCAAGATGCATATCGAGATGGGTGACGACGGTAAGTATAGTGTTGTTGGATTGGGCACTATTAGTTTTCAGAGGGAGCATGGGGCTCCACTCTACTTGAAGAATGTTATGCATGTACCTAGATTGACGAAGAACTTGGTATCCATTTCCATGCTTGAGGATAGAGGCTATGATGTGATCTTTTAGAAAGGAAAGGTGTTCCTTCGACACATAGCCACGTGTCAAGTAAATAATATATGGATTCGAGTTTAGAATCTCTATAAGATAGAGGTAGAGGATTTTGTTGCTTTGAGTTCAAAAGTGGAAAATATGTTGAGCTGAGACGTTGGGGAGTTGTGGCACAAGCGATTGGGCCACTTGCATCATGGGGCTTTAAGGTTATTGCAACAGATCTCTACTGGTCTTCCCAAAGGTACGCTTGAGCAAGCTTATACATGCAAGGGTTGTACTTTGGGAAAATACAGCAAGTCTTCCTTTGGAGATAGAGATAGTTGAGAAGAGTCTATTATGGAGAGGGTCCATTTAGATGTGTGTGGACCATTCTCGACAGCATCCACGACCAAACACAAGTATTATGTTATATTTGTTGATGACTATTCTCGTAAATGATGGGTATTTTTAATGCAGAAAAATGATCAAACTTTCACAAAGTTTTGTGAGTTCAAAGCATTGGTAGAGAAAGAGTCTAGCAAGAAGGTTAAAGCTCTATGGAGTGATAATGGTGGTGAGTATGTCTCTAATGAGTTTAAAAACTTCTGTGCAGTAGAAGGGAATAAACGAGAGTTGACGACACCCCATAACCCTCAACAGAATGGGGTTTCCGAGAGGAAGAACAAGAGCATCGTAGGGGCAGTAAGGGCGATGTTTCATGATTAGGGCCTACCACTACACTTGTGGGTTGAGGCATGTAACACAGTGGTTTGTGTTCAGAACCATAGCCCACATCAGATACTTTAGATGAAGACACCAAAGGAGGCTTGTTCCGGTAAGAGGCCAGATGTTGGTCACTTCAGGATTTTTAGGTCATCGGTTTATTACCATGTGACCAAAGATGCATAGAAGAAGCTTGAGCTAACAAGAGAGTTGGGGATCTTTGTGGGGTACATTGATACACCCCACGACTATCGGGTGTACATGCTAACCAGTCGGATGAAAGTGGCTCGCAGGGATATCAATTTTGATGAGGAGAAGGCCATGCAAGTATCCCTTGAGAGGGAGCTTTAGCTACATGCGGATGGGGAGCATTTAGCTCGTAAGGTTGAGGGGCCTCAAATTTATGTGCAACAACCAAATGTAGAGGTTCATAGAGTGGAGACATCCACTCAAGTAGAGTCTTTCAAGGAGGGAAGAAAGCACACTAGAGAGCTGACAGATTGTTGGATGATGCACGGGAGAATGTGGGAGAACCCTCTTCTCAGCACAAATAGAGGAGGTCACTAGAGAGGTACATTGGATAAATGGCACTTATGGGTGCATGTGTTGTGATAGAGCCATCTTCCTTTCATGAGGTAGTGTAGCAGGTGGTTTAGGTTGATGCGATGGTGGAGGAGTATGACTCCATAGTTTGAAAAAGTGTTTGGGATGCGCTCCTGAGACCAGAGGACAAGTCAATTGTGAGCTCCCGTTGGCTTTACAAGGTAAAGCAAGTTGCAGATGGTAGTGTGGAGAAGCATAAGGCTAGATTTGTGGCCCGTGGATTTTCACAGGTAGAGGGGATTGACTATGATGAGACCTTTGCTCCTGTTGCAAGGTACCCATCAATCAGATCTATTTTGGCACTATCAGCATAGATGGGTTGGAAGATCCATCAGATGGATGTGAAGATTACCTTCCTCAATGGCATGATTGAGGAAGAGGTGTACATAGAGCAGCCTAAAATTTTTGAAACCTTGAACCGTGAGTCACATGTGTGCCGACTCAAGAGAACATTGTATGGGCTGAAGCAAGCACCCCATGCTTGGTACACCAGGATAGATAGCTACTTCACTGGGTTGGGATTCACAACGAGTGAAGCGAATGCCAACTTGTATCACATAGTGGTGGTAGGTAGGTTGTTGATCATTGTAATTTATGTAGATGATCTCATAATGACAGGTGATGAGAAGCTCATCAAATCTTGCAAGGAGGACCTTGCAAGAGAGTTTGAGATGAAGGACATGGGGCTCATGCATTACTTTCTTGGCCTGGAGGTATGGCAGAGAGATAGGGAGTTGTTTGTATCTCAGGGCAAGTATTCCCATGAGATACTCAGGATATTCTGCATGGAGATCAGTAAACCCATGGAGACTTCTCTAGCTGGTAACTAGAGGAAGGAGGATGCTACTTCAGGGGAAGTAGTGGAAGCTACTGTTTACAAGCAGTTTGTGGGTTCACTCATGTACTTGGTGGACACATGATCGGACATGTGCTATGCAGTTAACCAACTTAGTCAAGCGATGGTTGGGACTACCAATATGTATTGGAAGGCGACAAAGCATGTATTGCGATACCTCAGAGGAACTAATCAGTTTGGGTTATGGTACAGATGGACAAAGGGAGTGAAGCTTCAAGGCTTCACTAATGTAGATTGGGTAGGGAGTCCATCCGATAGGAAGAGCACATCAGGAGGGATCTTCAGTATTGGGTGAACGATAGTTTCTTCGTACAACAGGAAACAGAGATCAGTTGCACTCAATTTAGAAGAGGCAGAGTACATGGCTACAAGTCAGGAAACATGTGAGGGATGGATGAGAAAGATCCTGGTTGGTTTGTTTGGTTAGCAGATGGATCCAATAGTGATTTATTGTGATAACCAAATTTGTATCAAACTCTCTGAAAATCCATTTTTTTATGATCGTTCCAAGCATATTGATATCTGGTATCATCATCTCAGAGATTGTGTATTGAGGTGGATCATGTTGTTAGATTACATTCCAATAGAGGAGCAAGATGCTGACATCTTGACAAAGGAATTGTCAAGATGTAAATTCGAGTTTCACAGAGACAGGATCGGGGTATTGATAATCCCTTTCTTGTTGAGAGGGGGTGTTGAGAAATGGAAACAAGAGAGTCCAGTTTAATTTTTCCTTGAAATAAACTAGAAATTAAATTCGAATTCTATTCTCATAGCAACTTAAAATAGTGAAATTAAGTTTTTTAAACTTATTTAACTTAGGAAATTCGAGTTGGAAGTCTTTCTTTCGTCATGTGTATTTTCTCCCTACTTTGTAGGAGTCTAGTATGAGTTAATTGTGAGCTTTAAAATAGAAGAATCAGTTTCATGAGTCAGTTTAGTTAAATTAGTTCTCAAACTGATTGAGAGAACTAATAGTGAGTTAATAGTCAGTGGTGTCACTTATGAACTCCACCAGTGCTACTCTAGTTAACTGAATATTTACTCATCAGAAACTCATGCATGTCGATTCTGAGAAAGACCCAATTGAGACTAGAGTGCAGGGACAATGCACTATTTGTTTTAGATTTTTCTAAGTTTCAATGATAGTGCATGCATTTAGGAACTGATCCTTAAGCGATTACGTAGTTTTTAGAGGCTTTATTTCCCTTTAAATACAATCTATCCTCCATAGGAATTACACATTGGATTAGAGACTTGGAGAGCTTGTGAAGAGGCGAAGCTTTGGCCTTGAGCTTTCTTATGAGTTGGAGATTAAATTTGCTGAGTGTTGGGATTCTTCTTGAGAGAACAAACATTGTAATTTCATCTTGATTTTCTGGATTAATACAAAACAGATAGTGGGGTTTTGAGCTGTGGCTTTCCCCGCATATTTATTGTGTTATGTGCCTTTGATTATCTTCCTATATTGATTATTGTTTGCTCTATGTTTATGTAAAATTTTCTCTACAAATCAGCTAGCTCTGATACCATGTAGAAATTTCCCACCTGTAGATCAACTTGGTAATGCAATGTACTAAAGCAAAACACTTGATCTACTTCTACAAACAATTTAGCGGAAGCTTAATCAACTAAGAGCAACATAAATAATAACACATATAACTGATAAGAAGGAATCAATCACACATAACACAAAATATATCACTGGGGAAAGCACCAGCATAAAACCCCAACACTGTATTATCAATCAAGTGGAAATTCTCTTCAACATACAAAAAGAATAAGCTCAATAGCTATCTTGCTCTCTCTGTACTTTGATGATCTTCAATCAGAAGATGAAAATCATGGACTACCTAGGCCTCAATATATAGGCCACAAGTCCTCCAATCTCCTATAATAGATCCTTCTCCATGCAAGGAATACTTACTAGAAATATTCAAGCATCTGATAGTACACTGTCCCACATCTGATCTCAACTAGGTCTCTCACAAAACTGACATGCAATAGTTATCCATGAGTGAATCCTCAGTTATCTAAAATAATAGTTGTCACATGCATGCAAGCATTAAAAAACTATATTTTATTATTTTAACAACTTGTTAAAATAATCTATTTGGACTTGACTAGTTAGAACTAAGTCAGCTAATTCTCTCAATATAGAACTCATCCTTAATTCCTCAATCAGTGGAGCAAATCAAGGACACATTCCCCAATTAGTGGAGAAATAATTGCATGTTCTAAAAAAGACTTCAAGTTTAATTTTCCATAACTAATTATCTCAACTAAATTAATTAATTAATATTTCCAACTGTTGTTAAGACCAAAATTAATTTTACTTCTTATAGATAGACTAGGGACTGCTATAAATAGGAAGGGACCCAAAAATGCTATTTTTAGAACTGCTATTTTTAGACATGCTATTTTTAGCACATTCTAAATTTAGCATTTCTTGTTGCACATTTTTCAACACTTTCTCTCAACAAGAAAGGCTTCCTCTTAAACCCGATCTTGTAAGTCTGGAATATTCTGTATGCAACACATCTACCCGATCCACTTGCTCCAACAACACTTGGAACAAAAACACTCCCAACCGACCACTCTGTTGGGCTAGGAACATACTCTGATGCTAAAGCTCTACTTGCTACTAACAAGTGCTCCCTCTCTGACATCTACGCTACTGCAACATCTCCTTACATCTCGCACCATTGCAAACCTCTCTGTGCCACCTAGCACTGTGCAAAACACTTGTGCCTCTCGCATTGCTGCAGTCTGCTAGCTATGTGCTGTCCTATGATTTCCTGCACTGTTGCTCTCTCTGCTACTCCATCTGCATCTGTTTCTACCCAATCAGTCAGTTCCTGCTACTCCACATCGGGGCTCTTGTAGCAAGGTCTCATCCAAGAGGTTGGGTACCTCAAGGATCCTACCCCTCCTCCTTGGGACAATCACTCTATATCGCCCCACCTCCTACCTGGAGGTATGGCTGCATGTGATCCCTCTGCCCACCTGGCTCGAAGTTTCCCCCTAATGGAGGTCTCTGCATGAGTATATGTCTCTACTCGATCTCCTCTCAGCTTCCCCTGTTGTGGCTGCTCCACAACCTCCTGAAGCTATTGCACCAATCGTGGCTCCTCCACAATTTTCTGATACTTCTTCTGGCTCTACATGTTGAGAGGTAATTTACTCTCCCTCTTAACCACCAAGTATCTAACCTTTTCCTTGCTCCTCAAGGCTTTTCATGCATCTTGTACCTCAAGTGCATACAGGTTCTTGGCTAGCACACCAATCTATTTCCACTTTCCCGCCGTCACAAAATTTTCTAGAAAAAGAGTTGATTTTAAATCAGCGATATCTCCCTCATCCGAACTCTGATTCAGCCGATTTTTTTTTTTGATTTTGGGTATTTTTCCGCAAGGAATCCAAATCTGCTATTTATTTCTGAAAATTTTGTACAGAAATTTTCAGATCTGCTCTACAAACTCTCGGCCCAAAACTCAAAACTTTGAAATCTCCTCTCAGTATACTGTTCTCTCCTTGATCACTTGTGCTCTGATACCATGTAGAATTTTCTCTACAAATCAGCTAGCTCTGATACCATGTAGAAATTTCCCACCTGTAGATCAACCTGGTAATGCAATGTACTAAAGCAAAACACTTGATCTACTTCTGCAAACAATTTAGCAGAAGCTTAATCAACCAAGAGCAACATCAATAAGAACACATATAACTAATAAGAAGGAATCAATCACATATAACACATAATATATCACTGGGGAAAGCACCAGCATAAAACCCCAACACTGTATTATCAATCAAGTGGAAATCCTCTTCAACATACAAAAATAATCAGCTCAATAGCTATCCTGTTCTCTCTGTACTCTGATGATCTTCAATTAGAAGATGAAAATCATGGACTACCTAGGCCTCAATATATAGGCCACAAGTCCTCCAATCTCCTATAATAGATCCTTCTCCATGCAAGGAATACTTACTAGAAATATCCAAGCATATGATAGTACATTGTCCCACATCTGATCTCAACTGGGTCTCTGACAGAACTGACATGCAATAGTTATCCATGAGTGAATCCTCAGTTATCTAAAATAATAGTTATCACATGCATGCAAGCATTAACAAACTACATTTTATTATTTTAACAACTTGTTAAAATAATCTAACTGGAATTGACTAGTTAGAACTAAGTCAAATGATTCTCTCAATATAGAACTCATCCTTAATTCCTCAATCAGTGGAGCAAATCAAGGACACATTCCCCAATTAGTGGAGAAATAATTGCATGTTCTCAAAAAGACTTCAAGTTTAATTTTCCATAACTAATTATCTCAACTGAATTAATTAATTAATATTTCCAACTGCTGTTAAGACCAAAATTAATTTTACTTCCTATAGATAGACTAGGGACTGCTATAAATAGGAAGGGACCCAGAAATGCTATTTTTAGAACTGCTATTTTTAGCACATTCTAAATTTAGCATTTCTTGTTGCACATTTTTCAACAGTTTATGGGCTTCCACTGTAAAGAGTAGAAGTATATTCTTGTCTCTTACTTTAGCAAATTACATTAGCTTGTGAATCTACATGATTTTCTACACTCTTCTGTGGTAGAGTCTGATTCTTCCTCCTTTAGCTAAAACTCAATCTTCTCAGGTTCCTTTGGTAGGAATTCATGTTTAATGACATATTTCTCCTCTTTAAATACCACATCTCGGCTGTACACAACCTTCCTTGTTTCTGGGTTCCAAATCTTATGAATTTTTAAACCATCCTTATACCAAATAAAGATGCACCTTTCAGATTTACTATCCAACTTGGTTCTTTTCTCCTTTGAAACATGTACATATGCATCACAACCATATACCCTCAGACGTGAAAGGGAGCGTTTATTACCAATGCATACCTCATGCGGAGTCTTATCCTCAAACACATATGAAGGTGATATATGAACCATGTAACATGCAGTCTCTTCCACCTCTGCCCAAAATTCTTGTCCTAACCCAACACCACTGAGCATGTTTCTTGCCTTTTCCGTCAACATCCTATTCATTCTTTCTGAAACTTCATTTTTCTAAGGTGTGTATGGAGTAGTCTTCTACTGTGCTATGCCACACTTCTTACAAAACTCTTCAAATTCCTTCTTATATAACTCTCCACCATTATCCGTCCTCAACACCTTTATCTTCTTCTCTATCTGGTTTTCTGCCAGAACCTTAAATTCTTTAAAGTTGTCAAACAATTCAAATTTTTTCCTAAGGAAATATATCCATGTATTCCATGAGAAATCATCTATAACTGATACATAGTACACAGACTTACACAGTGATGAACTAACACAGGTCCAAACACATCACTGTGCACAAGCTCTAATATCCCTTTTGCCCTCTTAGCACCAAAGGGAAAGCTCACCCGATTTTGCTTCCCATATACACAATGTTCACAAAAATAAAAATCCAGAGAGAAATTAGACATAAATTCTACCATAACATTACCATGAAGTATTCGAAGGCCCTTCTCTCCAATATGTCCAAGCCTTTGATGCCATAACATGGTATTTTCTCCACAAACCACTAGATTTCCTGCTCCACTTTTAGGAACCACATAATTGTTGCACCTATCAATAACATTACTACCCAAAAGCTTGTACAAAGTTCCAATTTGAACTCCCCGCATCAAATAAAGTGCTCCCTGAACCATCTTGCAAGTATCTTTCTCAAACACTGTTTTTACACTTGCGCCATCCATCTTGCTTACAAAAATTAGATTTCTAGCAAATGCAAGAATATGCAGAACACCTGGAAGTGTTATAATCCTTCCACCTTGCAACTTCAGATTGAATTTTAGAAATCGAATGATTCTATCTTTCCCTTCATTGCCTAAGAGGACATCACCACCATCATATTTTTCATACTCACATAACCACTCCCTATGGGAAGTGAAGTGAAAGGATGCACCTGAGTAAATCAACCATGCCTCCTGATTTACATGTGTGCTTGAAGAAGAAGCCAATTACACATCCCCACCTTCATCTAAGGTGGTTTTCACCTCTGCATAAGGAGCATCATCAAATCCCTTTCCTTTCTCAAGAGATTTAGATCTACAGTCCTTTTTGAGGTGTCCTTCCTTTTCGCATTTCTAGCACACCTTTACAGGGTTTCCTGGAGATTTAGATCTCCCTCTTGACTTAGATCTTCGACTTGAGGACTTATTTTTGTTTCTCTTTTGGGACGTCCTCCTACAGAGAAGGCATCTCCATTCTGGCCTTCCATATTTTTTCGTCTCATCTCCTTCAATAGAAAGGATGAGACTATTTCATCAAACTTCAAGGTAGTTATATTGTTACCTATTGCAAAAACCAGACTATCCCATGAATTTGGTAGAGAACACAACAAACTGATGCAGTTATATTCATATGAAATTTTAATATCAATAGATAACAATTGGCTTACCACAGTATTAAAGGCATTCAAATTCTCTGTCACCACGTCTCCATCCTTCATCCTCAGGTTATATAATTTTTTTCCATAGGAACAGTTTATTCACGAGAGACTTAGATTGGTACAAAGTCCCTAACTTGTCCCACAAAGCCTTCCTCATAGCTTCCACTGATACATTCAACAATCTTGAATCTAGGATAGACAATCGTATTGTGCTCTTTGCTTTCTGATCGTCTTCAGCTGCCATTGTTATTGGTTTAGCACCTGGATCTACCATGATCCACTGATATTTATCCATCAGTAGATCCCCCATCTTGAGCTTCGACAACACAAAAATCAGACCATAAAATTTCTTCATCTCTATCTTTCCACTGCTTGCCATCTTCTTTGACTGCAAAAATCAATCTCATAGATCTCCCATTGAACAGGGTCTATCATAGGCTGGAGAAAAACCCCCATTAGCAAAGGCATCCTCTTGAAGCCAAAACAACTCTGATACCAAATGTATGTTTTAACCCTATACAAAAATTACCTACATACGAATTATAGAAACATAAAATAAACAATGAAGAGAATATAAAACAAATACACAGAGATTTTCCCCTGCATCCCAAAATCAGGATTACGATATTGATTTTTCATTATATTCCATTCAATGTTACAATACATATATATACATGCTGAAGAATTCATAAACCCCAATCCATTAACCCTATAAAATACCATGGGAAGAAAACCATCATGCCCAAACCCATGTGCAAAACCCATGCACAAAACCATAGGTATGTATGCCCACCTAATATAGGGTCCAAAAACATTTCCTAGGGCACTGCCTTGAACCCTATATAGGGGGGCTACCAACCCCTGAAACCCCCTGATATGGGGGGGCTATGCCCCGCCCTGTGACTGCCTTTCTATGCCTGACACAACCAACAGGGCGATTATTGCCACCCCATGCATGCAACTAGTCGTGGAAATCTAATATAATACACACCCAAAAGTTTCACCACATCGCAATCTTCCATGTTTCTATCCATGTCAACTAATCAAATCCTACCACGTTGATGAGCCCTAATAATGCAACAAGGATGCTGCAACTCCTAGGGCGACCAACTTTACTTTATCAACTTGGGGTTCATACAAACTTGGAGGTGACAGTGCTATATGCACAAAAAATGCAACAATATACTCTTGTCACTTCTCAACTAGGGCGATAAACCACTAGTGTTTGTTAAACCAATCTTCTATTGACTAGAAGGAGGCTAACTACTAACAGTGAATGTAAAGCTATCTTTAATGCAGAAAGGAAATGCTTGCCTAATTTAAGGAAATGAAAGTGCTGAATAGAAAGTGATATGAAATGACATGAAATTACCTAGCTAAGAATTAACACACATTACTTGCAGAAAAGACCTAATTTAACATTGCATTCTATCATCTAGCTATCTGGACTAAGTAGGCATCGAAAAAATCCTAACATTGTTATGACTGATGTATGCATGCACTAGCTAAATATTGCAGAAAAGAGTATTTTGGTTTTCAATTTAGAAATGTAAATTCTAAGCTGATAATATGATATTTTACAGAGGAGGAAGGTATGAGAAAGTTGGTTCAAAATGGCATTGAGGGGTATGGAAGTCAAATTGAAGACCTACCCTAGGCTATGTTCATCATTTCTGCCCAAAATAGTCTAAAAGAGGCTGCTACAGGGTTTCCTGTAGTTGCTACAGGGTGTCCTGATTTACTACAGGAAACTTAGCTAAAAGTTGTGGGAAGGTAGGGAAGGTGAAAGGAAGTGTTGGGAAAACGTATGGTGGTGGAATAAGGTATGGGGAAGGTGCACACTACCCAAGTATCAACCCAAATATTCAGGATGGTTGGAATTTCTCAAGGTGGTCATCCACTGTGGCTACAAAACATAAATTTGAATTAGTGGTTGGTAGTTTTATCACTCCAGGAAACTCTCCTAAGTTGTAGCTCAGAGATGCCTGGAAACATATAAATCTTCAATATCAGTCTCTGAACTATTGGAATGGATTGGGGTTTGGATCAAGTCAGATGATTGTTTCAACTCTGTTTTCACTCAAGACATGCATGAACACCCTCAGCTTGACAAGGTTTTCGACCACTAATGCTCAATAGTTTATAGATTCAATGAATAGATGGAGAATCTTGACTATACCAGCAGATACATACATAAACACATATGAATGGCTAGCTACATAAAGTGAATGAATCTTACAAATCTAATTTATCAACGCAAGATAAGATGACAATTATCTGACATTCGACACAGAAGAAAACATGAATAACCTATTCAAGTGCAAGCTTAGAACAGAGGAGAAGATGGTGATTGAACATGTAACAACAAAAGAAGCTTGTATTACTGGAATGAAGATGAGACGCTGGGAGGAATAGAGTATCCAGAGTCTCCAAAAGTTGAACCCTTATTCCCTCCAACTTTTAGCTTGTTATAGGCTTTTTACAATACTCTCGAACTCTCTGAGGCTCGAGATGTCTTAATCTATCTCCTCTGTCTTCTAACTACTTGATGCCGTAACTCGACAAATATGAGCTCAGAGAGCTCTGTTTCTAACCAACACGATAATCAAATTCTGGTAATTTCACCACGTTGTTAGGTGCTTCACTCGTGTCGGTGCGTTCCATGATCATTTCTATTGGTTTGGCTGCATCATGCTATTGTTTTTTCCCTTTTCGGCCATGCATTCTGCTATTTCAGTTCAACTATATGACTGTCAAAAAAACTGACAAAGCCAACAAATTTCCTCCCTGGGTGACTGGTGGGAAGTGGAGTATGGGGCTGTTGGATGGTGTGGATCGACAGTCAGGATGTTGGTCAGGCAACGGAGATTGAGCCAAGGAAGAATAGATGAGAGAGTGCACAGGAGCCATCAGATCAATATGATCAATGGACAAGACCATATCGCAGAGATAGAGGAATTGACATCGCATCGACGGATTTAAAAGTGAAAGGTGGTATTTTGGGCAAGATCACAAGAGGTAAGTGGTAATTTGGATTGGCACCCGGTTCCACTCATTAAGTGACATGTAGCAGCAAGGAGGAGAGAGGAAGCCGCTTTTCGGGTGGTTAATCCTCGTGCACGTTGCTCACCCAAAATCGTTGTGAACTATCAGATATGATGGAGGAATATCGACGGTTGAGGATCATCGTGCAAGTTGAATTGATCAGCTAAGTGACAACCATCAGATCGAGTTCAAATCAACGGTCAAGATCTGATCATTAATCACAACAGAAAAGAGACGAACCGAGAGTGGATTGGCCGATATTTATGAGCATGGGTGTATAATTTTTGAAGTCCGTCTTATGGCCAAAGCGGAGAAAGAGGAGACGTGGACCATCGGAGCTAAAACAGGGGACATTTCTGTTAAAATAATAGCACTACACCTTAGGGCTAACACTGTCTCCTTCTGGGGATGAAAGCCTCCCTGTGAGGTTTCAAGAATTGCAGACTACTACCTTTCCAGTAACAACCAAAACAAACTTATCTCCTAGTGTTCCATTGGGCATGGAGTTTATTTGCATAGAAAACAAAAACTGAAAAAAACCTATTACAATATTAAGGCCTTAAAGCCTCATATGAAGTAAAGTTTCAAAAACTGCCCATTGACTGGGCCATCAAAAACACCTTCCCCCTCCAAATTGTGCAGAATGAAAGTATTGTTCATCTGAACTTGAGCAATGACAAACGGTCCCATCCATAAGGCATCAAATTTACCATGGTTTCCCTTATTTTCCTTCAATGCATCCCATTTGAGAACCCAATCACCAACTTGAAAACTGTCCATTTTTGCCTTTCTATCAAAGGTTTCTTTGATCTTCTTCTGATGAATTCTTGACTTCTCAACCAGTTGTTCTCTGATCTACTATAATTCAAACAAGTTACTCATTCTCCTCACCATGTCATTCTCTTCATCTTATTCTTCTTGCAAGAATTGGGCCACATGGAGAATCAGCTGGACAGGAAACATAGCATCAGTGCCATAAACCAGCTTAAATGGAGAATTTCCTATGGACTTCTTGTTTGTAACTCTGTCAGCCCACAGTGCAAACTTCAACTTAGAATCCCAGTTCTTTTTGTTGTCCTCCAACAGTTTTTTGATTATCCTTACAAGAATCTTGTTAGATGATTCTGCCAGGCTATTTCCTTGAGGATAATATGAGGTAGAATGCACCAATTGAATGCCCATAGATTCACACATGTCCACCAATTCTTCTACCCTGAAAGCTGTTGCATTATCAGTGACTAGTTTGGTTGGGCAACCAAATCTAGTGAAAATATTCTCATTCATGAACTTTATGATAACCTGATGATTAGCATTTTTAGTGGGTATAGCCTTAATCCATTTGGTGAAATAATCAGTGGCTATCGAGATCCATTTGTGATGGCCACTGGAATGTGGATTGATCTCACCTATGAAGTCCAAGCCCCACTGCTGGAAGTGACCATTGGCATGTACTAGCTTCAAGGGCAGAGATTTTAGCTACAGCCTTCCTACAAACCTTTGACATTTGTTATAAGAATTGACAAAAGAAAACACATCATAGAACATAGTAGGCCAATAATACCCATCTCTCAGGATCTTGTGGGCTATGGTTTTCCAATAATGATGCCCTCCACAAATGCTAGAATGGAACTGGTGCATGACCTCCACAGATTGTTCTTTGTCTAGACATCTCAAGAGGATCCCTGATGGATCTTTCCAATAAAGCAGGTTTTTATTAATGTATAATTTGGCTGATCTGAGCTTAATGGCCCGGGCTTGACTTGAGTTATGCCTTGGAGAGACTTCTAGCTTCTGAAAAAAATGAACTACACTAGAATACCATTCACAGGTGCCTAGATTTTTAGCCAAGGACTGATTCTGGTCTTGCTCTTCTGTTGCTTCCTCTGTCCGCTCACCACCTGAATTTGAACCTATGCAATTGATGTCTAATAAACTGCAATTTTCCTCAGCCATAAGCTTAGCCAATCCTTGGCCTCTGACAAGCTTGGTGGGTTTCACCTATATGTTGAACTCTATGAATTTTGCAATCCATTTATCTCTTTCCATCAATATTTGGCTAAGTTAGGACATCTTTTACTGAGGCTAAAGGTACATACGCAACCAATTTGGAATGCATAATATAAATTCTGAATGCCTTTAAAGTTTTTATGAGAGCATAAGCTTGTTTTTCAATAAGGTCATACCTTAGTTCAGCCTCCCTCAGAGTTTTGCTGAAAAGAGCCACAGGATGCTCTACCCCTTCATCATTTTTCTGCAATAGAACTGTTGCAAGTGTATCATAAGAGGCAAAAGAGAAGATATAAAACTCCCTAGTATAATCTGGACTGATTAGAGTGGGAGCTTCCATGATAGCTTGTTTGATGGCTTCAAAAGAGCTTCTTGCACCATCTGTCCACTTTCTTCAAGATGGAAGTGATGTGCTTCACTAGCTGCGCAATGTTTGGAATAAACCTCTTGACAAAGTTAATCTTACCCAGGAAAGATTGAATGTCCCTTTTTGACCTTGGGATGGACAATGTCTGAATTTCTTGAACTCTTGCTGGATCGATCTTCACACCTTCAGCAGAAACAATATGTCCCAGAGGTTTTCCTTCTTCTAGAGAAAACTGTGACTTCTTTGGGTTCACAGAAATTCCAAACTGTCTGCACTTTAGAAACACCTTCTTCAAATGCTACAAATGGTTCTTGTGACTGCTGGAAAAGATTGTTGTGTCATCAAGGTAAATAAGGACAAACTTATCCTTCTCTCCCACAAAGGCTATGTCCATGGCCCTCTGAAAAGTAGCTCCAACATTCATCGGTCCAAAAGGCATCTTGGAGTACATGAATGTTGGAAATAATACTGAGAGGGGGGGGGGGGGGGTGAATCAGTATTATCAGATCAATAAAACTTTTTCAATTTCATACTCAGATTCATATACACTACTTAAGTTAAGTGAACCTGCATGTACATGCTACTGTGTCTAAAGCAACTAGCGTATAACCAGAAATCTTATGATTCAGTTAGCTTATCTTCAGTAAATGCATCAGAACATAATTAACCACATTAACAGTAAACAGGTGCAGTATAACAGAACAGATCATCACATAAAAGCCACACACATGAACACCATGATATAAGGTGGAAACCCAATGTGGGTGAAAACCACCTGCTGCAATTCGTCTCTTTCTTCTTTAATAAGAAACTTCTTTTACAGTGTACTGGTGCAGTCCTTTACCAGCACGCAAGCTACAACCTGCTGAGGGCTACAACCCTCATAGCTCTTGTACTAGCCGATCCATTTACTAGTACGTAGGTGCCTACCTACAGAATGCTCCAACCTTTACTCGTTTTCCAGCTGCTACTGGAAGGGAGCTACAACCTCCTGGCTCTTGTACTGGCTGATATGTTTACCAGTACGTAGGTGTCGGCCTACGATCTTTCTGGGATCATGTTTCATACATTTTCATACTGGATCCATGAAACAATCATCATTGTAGTACAACCTGCATCATCAATCTCTGAATCACCCAATACTGAATCATTGAAACCCTGTCAACAACAACCAGACAACATAACAACAACCAGATCCAACTCCATCTTCAAATATCATACTTCACATTGTATACGCTACTTCGACGAACCCAACCTGCGTGTATACGCTCTTTTACCAAAACCAACCCGCGTACAGATCTGCAAATTCTAACTTATAACTCCGCAGCTATATCAGACATCAAAACATACCCAGATCATAACAATAAACGTGCGTCAATAGATCTAGTCTATCCACAGTCATACCATATGAAGATAATCATTCCAAGCCTTGAGATCTCGTTCCATCATTCATCATCCTCCACATGAGTGAAACCTTGGTTCAGATCACCAACCCATAACCAGCATTTGGATCTCACACTTCCTCAGATCTTCATCACTCACACCCACTCATACACTCTGGCCTAATGATCTTCTCCTTATATAGGCTTAGGCCCTTCACAATACCACGGTCCAAAACCATAGTAACACAATACCAACAACTTCAAAACTAGGGATCAACACGTCTGTCGAGACACCATGGTCAAAAACCATAGGCACAACTTCCAAGGACTAACCGCCACGGACCAAAGGTACGTTTTCACATGTACGCGCTTTTACTGAAGCCAACATGCGTGTATACGCTGATTTTCCTTAATGAACCTGCGTATATCTCTTTCTTGTCCTGTTGTACTAAGATCTGTCCTCTGATTAAGTTGCCATCACCTGTACCTGCCTCTGAGTGAGTTTCCATCAAGGAAAACACTTGTATCATAATGCCAACAATCTCCCCCTTTGGACTTGATGGCAACCACCACACCAAGTCACTCTCCCCCTTTGACATCAAGGGCAAAGGGCGGACCAGGATATTCTCTTCTTTGGTATACCTTCTGCTGTCCATACTCCCCCTGAGTACCTGCTGAAATCTCCAAATGTGCTCCCCCTTTGTGTATGCCAAAGTGTACCAATCTATCCATCCTGCTCTTGCTGAATTGTGCTGTTTATGCTCCCCTTGACTGTAGGCAAGATCTACAAAAGATGTTCTTCAAGAAGAACAAAGACTTATACATCATAGAAGACCTTCCTATCAAAAGACTCAATACATACATTCATCACCCAACCTAGTGGGGATATACCAATTTTGACTCATCCACCTAACCATGTGGAGATACATTAAGAGTTTACTCATGATAAGACATGAACATTACATCATTCATCCCAGGCATAGTGGGGAAACCAACATAGGCCGTTACATGACCTTGACATCATAAAAGAGATATCACAAAAGAGATACATGACATAGTGATGAAATATCTAGACCAAGACTTATGAAAGCCACCAGCAGCATCATGATCTGTATCATAAGCATCAGCCTGCAATACCATTCCTTTGATCAAACAGCAAGATGTATCATTTAGCTTCATAGACTTTATCAACAACTTCTAACCATAATGCCAACAATGCATTATTTGAAGTATATGCTCCCCTGAGCCTGTGCCATCTGTTTTCAGTTAGATGCATACATCAGTAATAAGCATCAAGACATCATCATCAAGTTAGGATTAAAACACTTCTAGCATCAAGACATTTCCATACATCCTCAGCAGACTGTAATTGTTAACCAATAGAGCAGATACTGGATTGAATCATATCAGACCCCTTTTCTGAGTCTGTCCCCACTGCTTTTCTTCAGACCGACATATACGCGATTTTGCAGTGTGAAACTCGCGTATATACGCAACTTCCCTTCATTAAACTTGCATATGAGAGTTAGAACACTGAAGTTTTACACCTTCAGCTCCCCCTGAGTCTGTTATGTCTGTGCTGTGCTGAGTACCCTGTGCTGTGCCACATCTTTCTGACTGAGCTTCCTTCTTCTTCCATATCTTCAAGCATGTTGATGATTTCTTCTTATCATGAGCTTTGTTCCTGCAATCTTTTGCTCTATGTCCAAACTTGTTACATGCATAACATCTTACATCTTACATGTTTCATATTCCTCCTATAACAATCAGCAGCTTTGTGGCCAAACATATTGCAAGAAAAGCAATATCCATTAAAGTACCTTGAATGTGATGATCTTTCTGCATGATGGTATTGAAACCTTCTTCTTCTACATATGGCTGAAACATGTCCAAGATTATGACATACATGGCATTCAGCATTATTCATGGGAGGAGTAAAAGATTTTCTTTGAGGAGTCTCTTTCCTTGATTGTTGATGGGGTTGTCCTTTCATCTCCTTGTAGAGCCTTTCAGATTTTGCATTAGAGATTCTTGTCTTACTTTGTGAACCAGATTCTCCTTCAATAGACTCATGAAAACCAAGACCAGTTTTGATAGCAGGGGACCTTTGACTACTAAGAATATCATCCAAGATCTTAGTACTATCTTGAAATCGTAATAGTTTATCCTTTTCTTCTAATTTACTTTTCAAGATATTTACCTCAACTTGATGTTGTTCTTCTTTTTCCAGACATTGCTTCTTCAAGGTCTCTTCAGCTCCTTCCTTCATCCAGCTGATGCCTTAGTTTGAGGATCTCGTTTTCTTGCTCTTTATTCAGCGCTAGCAGCATTTGTTGAATTCTGGAGGCACATTCCATCTGATCTTCTAATATGATGATTTCTTCTTTGAGGGCATTCTCCTTTTTGCTAGGTAGATCTTGCTGATCTATGGTTTGATCTGATGCTTCATTTTTTTGTCCATCTTCATTCTGAGGTGATTCAGGATCTGAATTCTTGCTTCCACTCAATGACAAGTTGTCATTGTTCCTTTGAGCTGTCTTCTTCTTCTGACGCGCTTTCTTCCCCATTGTTCTACGAATCTCCTTCAAGCGATCAAGCTTCTCTGAAGGACCCGCTTTGATACCAATTGTTGGAAATAATACTAAGAGGGGGGGGTGAATCAATATTATCAGATCAATAAAACTTTTTCAATTTCATACTCAGATTCATATACGCTACTTAAGTTAAGTGAACCCGCGTGTACACGCTACTGTGTCTAAAGCAACTAGCGTATAACCAGAAATCTTATGATTCAGTTAGCTTATCTTCAGTAAATGCATCAGAACATAATTAACCACATTAACAGTAAACAGGTGCAGTATAACAGAATAGATCATCACATAAAAGCCACACACATGAACACCATGATATAAGGTGGAAACCCAATGTGGGTGAAAACCACCTGCTGCAATTCGTCTCTTTCTTCTTTAATAAGAAACTTCTTTTACAATGTACTTGTGCAGTCCTTTACCAGCACGCAGGCTACAACCTGCTGAGGGCTACAACCCTCATAGCTCTTGTACTAGCCGATTCATTTACTAGTACATAGGTGCCTACCTACAGAATGCTCCAACCTTTACTCGTTTTCCAGCTGCTACTGGAGGGGAGCTACAACCCCCTGGCTCTTGTACTGGCTGATATGTTTACTAGTACGTAGGTGCCGGCCTAAGATCTTTCCGGGACCACGTTTCATACATTTTCATACTGAATCCATGAAACAATCATCATTGTAGTACAACCTGCATCATCAATCTCTGAATCACCCAATACTGAATCACTGAAACCCTGTCAACAACAACCAGACAACATAACAACAACCAGATCCAACTCCATCTTCAAATATCATACTTCACATTGTATACGCTACTTCGACGAACCCAACCTGTGTGTATACGCTCTTTTACCAAAACCAACCCGCGTACAGATCTGCAAATTCTAACTTATAACTCCGCAGCTATATCAGACATCAAAACATACCCAGATCATAACAATAAACGTGCGTCAATAGATCTAGTCTATCCACAGTCATACCATATGAAGATAATCATTCCAAGCCTTGAGATCTCGTTCCATCATTCATCATCCTCCACATGAGTGAAACCTTGGTTCAGATCACCAACCCATAACCAGCATTTGGATCTCACACTTCCTTAGATCTTCATCACTCACACCCACTCACACACTCTGGCCTAATGATCTTCTCCTTATATAGGCTTAGGCCCTTCACAATACCACGGTCCAAAACCATAGTAACACAATACAACCAACTTCAAAACTAGGGATCAACACGTCTGTCGAGACACCATGGTCCAAAACCATAGGCACAACTTCCAAGGACTAACCACCACGGACCAAAGGTACGTTTTCACATGTACGCGCTTTTACTGAAGCCAACATGCGTGTATACGCTGATTATCCTTAATGAACCTGCGTATATCTCTTTCTTGTCCTGCTGTACTAAGATCTGTCCTCTGATTAAGTTGCCATCACCTGTACCTGCCTCTGAGTGAGTTGCCATCAAGGAAAACACTTGTATCATAATGCCAACAATCTCCCCCTTTGGACTTGATGGCAACCACCACACCAAGTCACTCTCCCCCTTTGACATCAAGGGCAAAGGGCGGACCAGGATATTCTCTTCTTTGGTATACCTTCTGCTGTCCATACTCCCCCTGAGTACCTGCTGAAATCTCCAAATGTGCTCCCCCTTTGTGTATGCCAAAGTGTACCAATCTATCCATCCTGCTCTTGCTGAATTGTGCTGTTTATGCTCCCCTTGACTATAGGCAAGATCTACAAAAGATGTTCTTCAAGAAGAACAAAGACTTATACATCATAGAAGACCTTCCTATCAAAAGACTCAATACATACATTCATCACCCAACCTAGTGGGGATATACCAATTTTGACTCATCCACCTAACCATGTGGAGATACATTAAGAGTTTACTCATGATAAGACATGAACATTACATCATTCATCCCAGGCATAGTGGGGAAACCAACATAGGCCGTTACATGACCTTGACATCATAAAAGAGATATCACAAAAGAGATACATGACATAGTGATGAAATATCTAGACCAAGACTTATGAAAGCCACCAGCAACATCATGATCTGTATCATAAGCATCAGCCTGCAATACCATTCCTTTGATCAAACAGCAAGATGTATCATTTAGCTTCATAGACTTTATCAACAACTTCTAACCATAATGCCAACAATGCATTATTTGAAGTATATGCTCCCCCTGAGCCTGTGCCATCTGTTTTCAGTTAGATGCATACATCAGTAATAAGCATCAAGACATCATCATCAAGTTAGGATTAAAACACTTCTAGCATCAAGACATTTCCATACATCCTCAGCAGACTGTAATTGTTAACCAATAGAGCAGATACTGGACTGAATCATATCAGACCCCTTTTCTGAGTCTGTCCCCACTGCTTTTCTTCAGACTGACATATACGCGATTTTGCAGTGTGAAACTCGCGTATATACGCGGCTTCCCTTCATTAAACTTGCGTATGAGAGTTAGAACACTGAAGTTTTACACCTTCAGCTCCCCCTGAGTCTGTTATGTCTGTGCTGTGCTGAGTACCCTGTGCTGTGCCACATCTTTCTGACTGAACTTCCTTCTTCTTCCATATCTTCAAGCATGTTGATGATTTCTTCTTATCATGAGCTTTGTTCCTGCAATCTTTTGCTCTATGTCCAAACTTGTTACATGCATAACATCTTACATCTTACATGTTTCATATTCCTCCTATAACAATCAGCAGCTTTGTGGCCAAACATATTGCAAGAAAAGCAATATCCATTAAAGTACCTTGAATGTGATGATCTTTCTACATGATGGTATTGAAACCTTCTTCTTCTACATATGGCTGAAACATGTCCAAGATTATGACATACATGGCATTCAGCATTATTCATGGAAGGAGTAAAAGATTTTCTTTGAGGAGTCTCTTTCCTTGATTGTTGATGGGGTTGCCCTTTCATCTCCTTGTAGAGCCTTTCAGATTTTGCATTAGAGATTCTTGTCTTACTTTGTGAACCAGATTCTCCTTCAATACACTCATGAAAACCAAGACCAATTTTGATAGCAGGGGACCTTTGACTACTAAGAATATCATCCAAGATCTTAGTACTATCTTGAAATCGTAATAGTTTATCCTTTTCTTCTAATTTAATTTTCAAGATATTTACCTCAACTTGATGTTGTTCTTCTTTTTCCAGACATTGCTTCTTCAAGGTCTCTTCAGCTCCTTCCTTCATCCAGCTGATGCCTTAGTTTGAGGATCTCGTTTTCTTGCTCTTTATTCAGCGCTAGCAGCATTTGTTGAATTCTGGAGGCACATTCCAACTGATCTTCTAATCTGATGATTTCTTCTTTGAGGGCATTCTCCTTTTTGCTAGGTAGATCTTGCTGATCTATGGTTTGATCTGATGCTTCATTTTTTTGTCCATCTTCATTCTGAGGTGATTCAGGATCTGAATTCTTGCTTCCACTCAACGACAAGTTGTCATTGTTCCTTTGAGCTGTCTTCTTCTTCTGACGTGCTTTCTTCCCCATTGTTCTACGAATCTCCTTCAAGCGATCAAGCTTCTCTGAAGGACCCGCTCTGATACCAATTGTTGGAAATAATACTGAGAGGGGGGGGGGGTGAATCAATATTATCAGATCAATAAAACTTTTTCAATTTCATACTCAGATTCATATACGCTACTTAAGTTAAGTGAACCCGCGTGTACACGCTACTGTGTCTAAAGCAACTAGCGTATAACCAGAAATCTTATGATTCAGTTAGCTTATCTTCAGTAAATGCATCAGAACATAATTAACCACATTAACAGTAAACAGGTGCAGTATAACAGAACAGATCATCACATAAAAGCCACACACATGAACACCATGATATAAGGTGGAAACCCAATGTGGGTGAAAACCACCTGCTGCAATTCGTCTCTTTCTTCTTTAATAAGAAACTTCTTTTACAATGTACTTGTGCAGTCCTTTACCAGCACGCAGGCTACAACCTGCTGAGGGCTACAACCCTCATAGCTCTTGTACTAGCCGATTCATTTACTAGTACGTAGGTGCCTACCTACAGAATGCTCCAACCTTTACTCGTTTTCTAGCTGCTACTGGAGGGGAGCTACAACCCCCTGGCTCTTGTACTGGCTGATATGTTTACTAGTACGTAGGTGTCGGCCTAAGATCTTTCCGGGACCACGTTTCATACATTTTCATACTGGATCCATGAAACAATCATCATTGTAGTACAACCTGCATCATCAATCTCTGAATCACCAAATACTGAATCACTGAAACCCTGTCAACAACAACCAGACAACATAACAACAACCAGATCCAACTCCATCTTCAAATATCATACTTCACATTGTATACGCTACTTCGACGAACCCAACCTGCGTGTATACGCTCTTTTACCAAAACCAACCCGCGTACAGATCTGCAAATTCTAACTTATAACTCCGCAGCTATATCAGACATCAAAACATACCCAGATCATAACAATAAACGTGCGTCAATAGATGTAGTCTATCCATAGTCATACCATATGAAGGTAATCATTCCAAGCCTTGAGATCTCGTTCCATCATTCATCATCCTCCACATGAGTGAAACCTTGGTTCAGATCACCAACCCATAACCAGCATTTGGATCTCACACTTCCTCAGATCTTCATCACTCACACCCACTCACACACTCTGGCCTAATGATCTTCTCCTTATATAGGCTTAGGCCCTTCACAATACCACGGTCCAAAACCATAGTAACACAATACCAGCAACTTCAAAACTAGGGATCAACACGTCTGTCGAGACACCATGGTCCAAAACCATAGGCACAACTTCCAAGGACTAACCGCCACGGACCAAAGGTACGTTTTCACATGTACGCGCTTTTACTGAAGCCAACCTGCGTGTATACGCTGATTTTCCTTAATGAACCTGCGTATATCTCTTTCTTGTCCTGCTGTACTAAGATCTGTCCTCTGATTAAGTTGCCATCACCTGTACCTGCCTCTGAGTGAGTTGCCATCAAGGACAACACTTGTATCATAATGCCAACAATGAAAGTGCCCTAAGGAGTAGTGAAGGCGGTCTTTTCTTGATCTTCTAGATGTACAACAATCTGATTGTAACCTGAAAATCCATCTAAGAAAGACATGATTCTAGCCCTTGAAACTTTATTTAGCAAGCGTTCCATCATAGGCAGGGGGTAGTTGTCTTTTTTAGAGCATTTGTTCAGATTCCTAAAGACAACACAAAGCCTGATTTCTCCATTCTTCTTTCTTACTACCAAAAGGTTAGCTATCCACTTTGAATACCTTAGGGAAACTATGATCTTGGAATCCAACAGCTTCTTGATTTCCTTTTCAATCAAAGGCAATAAGAGAAGGCTGATATGTCTTAATTTCTGCTTAAAATGGGTGGTGTTCTTCTCTAGTGGAATCTTATGCTGAATGTTGTTGGTGTCATAGGTCTTAAGATCACTGTACTCCCAAGCAAATATATTAGCAAATTATTTCATCAGGGTGCAATACTTGGAACTTTGAGCAGAAGATAAGTGAGTGGATAGATTTATGTACTTTGGATGGGCTGGACTCACTACATTATGTCTATGAACTGCAGACTCATTTTCTTTTTTGGCAGGCTTATAAGGTACATCATTATGATCAAACAACTTCTTTAGGGGCACCAATCCTTTGGGTATATGGTTACTAGGTAGCTGAACAATGCTATCCTGACCAATCTTGTCCTTTAGGTTGGACTGGTTGTATTTTTCAATGGTTTCATTTTCTTGGTCAATGTGCATTTCAGAAAATTCATCAATGACTTGTAAAAACCTATTAATTTCATCATCATCTTCAAAAACATTCCAGTATTTGACATTGTTAGGCAGAGATGGTCTATATTTCACCTGAACTTCATAAGTCAATTTAGGAGGCAAAGGAGGAATAAACGTGCTAGTAGACACAACAAGGGAATCAACAAGCTGGTTCTTCATTCTAGGGATGTAATAAATGCTGAAAATATTAAAAGAACCCTTGAGCTTCCATACCTCATCTCTGTATGCTTTCATCTTTTGGATCCTTTTCTTGGAAAGTTTTGTTGACCTACTGAATGATAAGGTTTGCATCTCCAAACACCTTCAGACCTTTTATGCGCATTTCTTTAGCAGCGTTTAAGCCCAATATCAAGGCTTCATACTCTGCTATGTTATTTGTGACCTGAAAGTTAACTTGAAAGATAAATGAATGCATTCTTGTGTGGGTAACATAAGGACTACACCTGCCCCTGCAGCTTCCTTAGAGCAAGCTCCATCAAAGAACATGTCCCAAATTTGTGGGCCTTATTCCTCTGTGATATGGCAAACCAGTTTCTTAAGGTGCATGGAGGCTAATTGGGATTCTTCAATCTGAAGAATACAGGCTCCAAAAGCAGTGTCGATAGCATAGATGGGATGATTAGTGGGATTCCTTTCATCACTGATGATATAAGCCAGCTAAGCTTCTCTGTATAATCTCCTACTCTCACCTCCAAAAACTGGGACAGTAGCATAGGATAGATCATTTTGCAATGTTCCACCTAATCTCTTGATCCAACCTCTGGAGAGCAACATGCCAAACTTGGGGGGTACATCTTCTACTACAATATCCATCATCATGCTCTTCATGGGCAGCTGAGACAAGGTGATGGCTAGGTATTTGATTAATCCCAAACATTTCACTTTTCTAGAGTCAAAAGAAAACAGGTCATGATAAGACTTGATAATGTCATTACCCAACTCATCCATGAAAGTCTTGGGCATCGGATTATGGCTGGATCCTGTTTCCAAAAGGCAGTTGTGAAGGATTTTATCATGAATATTCAAGGAGACATAGAATGATGCGGAGCTGTCATCACAATTTTCAATGATTGGGCTGAGAACAGCAACTGGTTTGTCATCTTGTAGGTTTACATAGTCAGTGGAGGCTTGGATGGCTTTAGGCTTAAGGGCCTTGAGAATAGATCTTTTGAAGGAATCATTCTTCACTAGTTCAATCAGAGGTATAGGTATGTGTTGAGGGCCCGGAAATCGGGTCAACAACAAGGGGGATACCCACCCGGTCTGGAACTTGGTTGGCGGCTCCTTACCCGTTTGGTGTAGCAGGTCCGACTGGGGATAATGGGACCAGCTTCCCAATCTAAAGGATGTGTGTGTGTAGAGTTTGATTATGCTGATTCTAGAAGTATTTTAGATCTAACTCAAATCTAACTTGTAAACTGACTCTATGCTATTGAAATCTAATGAAAACAACACATCTAATCTACGCTAACCCAGGATATATATCTTCTATTATGCGATCTAAAAGGGTTTTGAACAATAACTGGTAATAAAGATCATTCAGCTATCATAAGAATATAAACCAATTAAGATGAACCATTCTGCATAAAAAGTTAGGCAAAACAGTTGTGAACAGCATATCGCATAATAAGTTATTCATATGTCAAGCACAAACAAATGATTCCACCGTACAGAAGTGCCAAATGGTAACCCAGACATTCATACATCAACATATAAACAACTAAAACTGCATATCACTCTAAGAATATAAGCAGAAATTCGTCAAGAGATAAAAGTACCATTTATGACTAATTTTCACTCACAAACCTCAAGCAATAATGATTTATCTCTACTTACTTCTAACGCCTACTAAGAGTACAGAAGTGCAACATTAGTAGCAGACATTAAAATGCAAACATAAATAAATCTCGATCCTTCCATTCATCAAAACCTCCTCTGAGGGTGCAAAAGTGCATGTTCCGAGGACAAGTTTTTGACAAATTTCTGGACCCTTCTCCAATGCAATGAGAAGGGTTAAAATACTACTTCCTAATTCTAATAATAGTATCATTACAAAATTTTAGGATACGGTTTTCAAATGACCGTCCTTTTTCTAATCTAGTAAAAAGAGAAAAAACAACATTCTAAATGAAATCACTTATGAGCTTGGTCTTTAAAGTTGCAAGTGTCCAGCATAGTCTTGAGAAGAGTCGGTTGACTGATTTCTGCGCTGAGCTGGGCTACGAAAACGGCATCTACGAGAGCTGGCGCTAACTTCTCGGCTGCGTTTGTAATGCATTTCACCGTCATCCATTGGCTGTGCGGTTTAACCAAATACGTCCAGTAACATTCCCAATTCAGCGTGACCAATGCTTGGATTGCCTTAAAAGTGAGGGGTAAACTGGGAATCCCATAAGACCTTATGATAAACATGGATGGGCAATGGGTCTTGGGTAGTCCATTTCCAACCCATAATAGGGAATTTAGATACAAGACAAACAAAATCCATAATATAGGCAGACAGATAAAAAGGAGGATAGACCCTTTGAGACAAGGATCTCTTAGACCGGTAATTGAGAACAACCGTGTATAGAGTATCAGAAAGGATTTTGGCCCAATCTAGGATGTCGGCATTAGTGGCAGCATCAATTAATGGCAGCCATTCAGATGAAAACTTGTTGATATCCGGCATCCCAAATAACCTACAGAGCATGGCCCCAGCAAAACAATATGGAGAGGTGAGGGAACCAGTGTTGTACATACCGTTTTTATCCTTTTCTAGCGGCTCGCCTCTTCTAGACCATTCTTTAGTGGTGTCTGATAGATCTGGATTCTCCGCCGCGAACTTCTTAACAAATTGTGCATTATAGGTTGCTTGCGGTTCAGGAAGATGATACATAAGCTTCAAATCTTGCGCAGCAAACGATCCCACGAGCCCATGTCCATGAACTTTGAATTGTCTGTTTTTTAATTCTGCATCATCCAGTATCCACTTGATCATATCTGTGTATGGTAGAATTTTGGGTCTTGCCGCTATTCTGTGAAGGAATGAACATGCTAGGTCCTCCAAGGACGCCTCAGAAGAGCGTGGTGCACCCGCGACAGCAGTCACCTTCATTATTCTAGGCTTTTCTTCCTCTAGCAGCCTGTACATGCCTTCCCATGTTGATATCCCTGCGTCTTTGTTACAGGCTGTGTCTGTGTACAGGGGTGCCATCTCCTTGGTCTTCTCCCTTGCTTCGGAGCTTTGAGCTTTATTTTTCTTTCCCATTTCTCTTTGCGTTTCTGTCTGAGTCGTCTTAGCGTTTTGTTCCTGAAGATTACGAGTGAAATGGAAATGACTGATCCAGAAAGGTGATGGGAGAGTTTTAAATGAAACAGATAAATCAAATATGCCACCTTACGTGAAGCAAATCTCTACCAAGGCACGCGTCTTTAATCCATTTAATAACTGACAACTAATTCATTTACTATCATTAAAAGCGCATGATTTCGGGTCAGATTATAGTAAGTGGTTTTTTCTTTGAATAGCGCGCCCAAAGGATTCGTACCGAAGTGATTTATGATTTGCTGACGTAATCTCGCATGTCGAGCGATCGCTAATCACATCATCGCAAATCGCATGGATCTGGCATCGCTGCGATCGCAATATCACAGATCGCAGAAATTTGATGTTTACCAAATCTTGCCTGGCTCTTTCTGTGATATGCGATCTAGCGATCGGCGTTATCGCAGATCGGCGAATATTTAAGTTTTTCTTTATGAGCATTACTATTTTGTGATGCGATGTCATTATTAACACGAGGGTGGTGCGCATAAAAAGGGAGATGAAGGTGTTTCCTATCCTTTTGCAGTGCGACCTTAAAGGTTTTCTCATTGTCATAGTCTTAGGCTAAAAAATATCTAAGAGGCTTTTTCTAAGCGTATGATTGTAACTTCAAAAAAGAAACTCTTGCTTTTCCTAAAAATTAACTAAGGGTCCCCATTCATTCAGTATCATTGTTGATACTTAATTGAATAAGGGGGGGTGTTGCTGGCCACAACAATTTGCGATTCACTTGGGAGAACCAGTTATCTCTGCTTTTATATTGACGCTTTCAAACCCCTGAAAAAATTTCTTAAAGAAAAACTTGAACTTTATTATAAAAAGATAAAGAAAATGATACTTTAAAATGTCAATGATGTTTCATTTCAACCTCTTTCTATTTCAATTACTTGCGTCTTCAGCTTGTCTTTGCATTTAAATCAGTCATTACTTGGTCTTGTAAAACATAAAATAAAGTCTTCCCTATGTATTAGCTCTTTTTAAATATGCTCCTTTGTCGTAGGTAGAGCCTTTGCTGCCAGCAGGTGTCCATAGCCTTGACAGGGTTGTTGGGTCGTTAATATGCCATTATTATTATCACTTTTGAACACTTATCCCACCCATTTCCACTATTCTTCATCATATCATTTGTTATAATTTATCATTTAAATCCATTTTATAAATGATTTATGCTCTTATGAATGAATATTATCTATTCTCCTTTATTTTCTAATAAATTCATGATTATGAATTATTTTATCAATGATAGTTTTAATAAGTTGGTTATAACATTATTTACCATTTTTAGCCTCCAAGATAATTTTCAGATTGAAGATTTGATTTTTAAAAGCGCCAACTCAGAAATGCGCTGGAATAAGGAGTGATAGTTTTGCGGTTGAGATTCTGAGAAAATGGAGCAGAATATGGAAAATCCGGAACATGGGTTTTGTCCAGAACGGGCCCAATTAACTTTAACAAAGAAAGGTTTGCCCAAATTCGGCTTGTACTGAGAGAAACGCAGGGTTCTTTGAGCATGATTTTCTCAGATTTACTGTTACGACCGTCCTCCAAATCTCAGCTGCAAAGCCAAATTCGTCTTGCTTTTGTTGAGAGATGAAAGGAAATATATTTTCTTGTTGATCAACTGGTTAGAATCAATCTAATTTTGTAATAGAAATCATGTTGTACTTATCTTGACTGTAACTGCTCTCTGATCTCTCTTTATTTAAATCACAACAGAGATCAGAGAGAGGGGGATTTCAGAGGGATTCGAATGATGGAATTGAGGATGAATTAGAGATTTGGAATTGAGGATAGCAGAGAGAATGGATAATGGCTGAAAGATTGAGAGATGTCTTGTTGTAATCCACTGTAACTCTGCTTTGATATTTTAATATAAATCTAGTTGCCATTTCATCTTTGATCCTGAAGTAACCCAGCAGCATCCGCTGGTGGCTAAGGGCCCAGCCTCCGGTGGAGTACGCTGCTGCTGTATTATATCTTTATGCTTCACGTGTGGTTTGATTTCTTTCTTTTACTCTATTCAGTAATCTGATGCACTTTACTGTTTTACATATCAGCGCTATTATATATATTTGATTGGATACTATTGTTATTTTCAACAGGAATGTTATGTTATCATTTTAACCTTGTATCACATTCCTATTCCGTTTGATAATTGATATAACATTGCTGTTCCTTACAGATTGATATTCGATTATAAATTAACCGCGCTATGTTCCTAAATCGGTACAACTGTATGATGTATTATTAATTTGTGACTGCCGTTTATTCGGGATTGCTGTTCCGTTACAATTGCTGTTACTTTATAACTGTGATTCATGCATATTGTATCGAAGCTCAGATTACTGTCCCTTTTAATGATAAGTGTGTTGCGTGCTTGATTTGGGATTGTTGTACATTCATATTTGATTGCTGTTCCATTTACTGCTATTCCATTTTAGACTTGCTGTTCCATTTCCTATTTGCTGTTCCATTTTACTTTCTGCCATTCCAGTTACTTGCATTTATTGTTTTGGTGTGAGAGAAGGTCTAAGGCTGTAGTGAGCCTCAGCAAGTCACTGCCTAGCTCCTAGACCGATGGTCCATGCTCTAATTTCCTTTCCATCAGTTTCTAGAGGGATGGGTTATCGCTTCCGAACCTTCGACTGATGCAATGCTTGCTTTTAAAGAGTTCTCCTAGTTTAGTGGCAGCTTTAGTTCAAGTTCAATTTCCTTTTGATTGCTTTAAAGCAGGACTGTCAACTGTAGAGAACATTGGTTATTGCTTCCTCGTTCCAGATTGATTGTCTTGTTCCAGTTTGATTTTAATTGCATCAATTTCTAGAGGAATGAGTTATTGCTACTGTATCCTCGATTGATGGTTATTTGAATGAATGATTTAGTTTAGAACATTTCAGTTTCTTGTTGTTCCAATTAGATTTTGTTTCCATCTTTCATTTACTTTCGTGTTTTAAGCACTATACTACGAAACATTACTCTTGGGTAAATAGCCGCCTCAGACTGAGTACACTCTTGAAATAAAAAGTCGTCCCTGGGTTGATAATTAATGTGAAGGTAATTAGGAGTTTAAAAGACACCTTTTTATCGCTCCACATTTTGGCGCCATTGCTGGGGAAGAGTGTAGCCATTTCTAAAGAGTAGTGTGAATCTGATGAGTGCCTGCTAGGGAAGAGTTGGATCATAAAAACGGAAGGTAAGAACCTGCGTACGGAGCATGTAAAAGCCCTGCTCCCCCGTCCGCTTTCCAGCAGGACTGTTAAAGAACCTAGGGTAGAAATAGATGTTTGAATTTTTGAATGATTAGGAAAAAGATAGAAATTTTTAAAAAAATGAATCACATGATCTCACGCAAGTGGTGATGTAAGCACCACCCATTTCACTAACCGATTGACAGGAACATTTGAAGAAGGAGCCTCGAAGAAAACACATGAAGAACATCTTATATTATGGTAAGAAATGGCTCACATTTCTACTTTTGAATTTCCTATCAAAGATCTAGGAGAAGTGACACAAATGCACATAATTCCCCCATCTTTACCAAATTTTCATGGTTTAGCAAATGAAGATCCAGATACATTTTTATTTGAGTTCGAAATACTTTGTAGAGGATATGATTATTGTACTAATGATGAAAGATTGAAAGTGTTTCCTCTTACTCTAAAAGGAGCAGCTCTCCGATGGTTCATGAGCCTAGGTGGGAATTGCATCCAAACATGGGAGGACATGAAGAATATATTCTTGAAGAAGTACCAAGACTATTGAAAATCCAATGAAGATATTTTCGGTATGATACAATGGGAAGATGAAAGTTTGGAGGATTATGTAGATCGATTTCATTATAACCTTCAAAAATCAAAGCATAAGCATTTGGAAAAAGAGATCTTAAAAACACTCCTTTTTAAAGGAATCAAAGAGGAATGTTTAGAAATCTTAAATCTGATAGGAAAAAGTGATGTTTTTCAGTTATCATATGATGATGTTTGTGAGTTGTGCATAGGGTATTTAAGAGGAATCTCCAAGGCTGGTAAGAATTCTAGAGATGTTTGTTCTTTCTTTTCCAAATCTGCTACAAGAATAGGAGACATAAGAGCTGAAATCAATGTGTTATTTGAAAATTTTAAAGTTGATTTTATTAGCTCTCTAAATGAAAAATTGGATGTTTTGCAGGTTCATAAAAATCAAGAATTGGATGAAGTGTTTTACCCTCAGGACCGAAAGGAGCATCTCATAGATACTCACTCTTCCTTATCTAGGATGGAAGTAGCATATCAAAGAGGTAAGGAAGCTGCAACAAGGTCAAAACCACGGAAATCATGGCCTACAGGTATGGTTCAAAACACTCCCTCTCCTCTTTCTTACTTGCATAATCCATTATGGAATACTAATGTGTTAGGGCAGCCATGTCAATCTCAATATAACCACCAGCAATTTTCTCTACAAGCTTGGCATGGTTCACCTTATGATTGCATGACTACTCTCCCCCATCTTGTAGCACAAGCACATTCTCCATATTCTCCACCAGCTTTTCCACAATATCTTTCTTGCCCATCAAAACCATTCACACAACCCAATCAACCATATCATCAAAATGCTCCCTTCCTTACACATTTTCCTGCTCAACTAATTCCACACCCTCACCATAATAAACCAGTACAACATACTTACAATGTTGAACTGGCAAATTTACCCACCCTGCCCACCCATTCTATCTCACATGTGTTATTAGAGAAAACCTACAATGAGATTCATAATGTTTCAAATGCAAAAATTGTAGAAGCTATGGAAGAAAATGAGGTTTCTTTTACTATGCATCAACAAGCTATTTTAAAAGCTCAAGAACTTCATGATATGATGGCTATGCGAAATCAAAAAAGTAAAGGATATATTGAAGATTGGTTTCACTCCATCATTTGTTTGCAACATCATTCTATGCTTCAACAATTTTTGATACCATTTTTTGAAGGGAAGTTGGCTTCTCATACCCTAATATCCATTAACATGCATTTTTCAAATTTGGGTATGTGCATACGTGAAGCCTTACTTCGAAAATGGCTTCACTGGAAGTACTCATATACGTAGTAATATTCATTTTTCAAATCAAAATAGGTTAGTGAAGAAAATAAAATAAATAGGGGAATAAATAAATGCATTTTGTTTTTTTTATGTAAAACTAGTTGTTTTTTGTTGCAACATGCTATGCAAATCAACATCGATGATAAATGTTTCAATTCATTTGTGTATGTAGATGATTTATAATAGAAATAACAATTCTACAAACACATATATTCATCTTTATCACCAATTTGAAAAAAATGCTTGAATATCATTTTTTTGGCTTGCGGGCTTGATGAACTTTCTGGAAAAATAGTCGGGACAGTCATGTTTTGAGGGACCAAAAGTTAATATTTTTAAAACCTGTTTCTACCCTAGGTAGCACTTGATTTCTACTTTCTAACCCAATTTGAACCACTCAATTTGGATTTGAAACGAAAAAGTTAGAAACAAAACATTGACAGGGTGTCTAGTGGGCAGCTCAGGAACAGAGCTGGGACAGTCATTATTTGGAGGCCTAAATGAATGAATTTTTAAAACCTGTTTCTATAGTAGATTCCCCTATGAATCTAGTTTACAATGCAATTGGAATCACTCATTTTTGATATCGTATGGGGAAGTTATGATCAAAATACTGACTGTCTATTGTAAATCAGCACCCTTAAAACTATGTCTTTCCGGCTGTTCCTTACAATATTTTACCTATCAATTCTTCTTGTCTTCAAAACCTGTTTCTATTGGAGATAAATAAATGAATCTACTTTCATCTCCAATTTGAATCATTCGAATCTGACATCAAACGAAAAAGTTACGCTTGAAATATCAACTGTTGGTCTAAGCCGTGTAATCGACAATGACTCTATTATGCAGGTTGTTCTAACTAAAATTGACATATCATATCATTGAATCTTTAAAACCTGTTTCTATTGGAGATAAACCTTTGAATTAGCTCTCATTTGCCTTTGGAATCACTCAATTTTGACAAAAAACAAAGAAGTCGTGATTAAAACACCGCTGGTTAGTATGGTCGACCACTGCTCTCCCGCAGGTGACAAATAAATTTTACTTTGTTATTTTCTCTGTGGATTTGTTATATAGAGTAACTACTTGTTAGTTTTTTGCATAATTCTTGGATTAGGGGAGCCCGTACACCTCTCTTTCTTCATGATTTAATGTTTTATTGCAGGTAGATACTCGTTTTTTGCAGGTCTTGGGAAAATAAAGAAGGTCAATTTATGGACGAGTGAATTTTAAAAGAAATTTTAAATGAAACAAAGGAATTTCATCCAGCTCATTACCCAACGGATTCATAATAGAAGAAATGAAGAATTGATTTCCATTTGAATATTCATGTCTTGTCACTGGTGCCAAAACATTTTTCGCATAAATCATTTTTTTGACATCACATCATAGCTGTTGTAACTTAATCTATTTATTTACATACTGTTTTTTGTTGTTTCTTTTCTAATCTTTCTTATATTTTGTATTTCAGGTGTTGCTTCACTCAAAGTGTAATTCATCCTCAGCATCAATGCCGTGAACAACTAATTTGTTTTTTTTTGCATGTTTGCATTTTATGATTGTCCATTTTGCTGTTCCTTTCTAAATGGAACAGCACGTCTGCACTTTCACATTTTGCTGTTCCTTTTCAAAATGGAACAACACTTCTGCACTTTCACGTTTTGTTGTTCCTTTTCGAAATGGAACAACACTTCTGCACTTTCACGTTTTGCTGTTCCTTTTCGAAATGGAACAACACTTCTGCACTTTCACATTTTGTTGTTCATTTTCGAAATGGAACAACACTTCTGCACTTTCACGTTTTGCTGTTCCTTTTCGAAATGGAACAACACTTCTGCACTTTCACGTTTTGCTGTTCCTTTTCGAAATGGAACAACACTTCTGCACTTTCACGTTTTGCTGTTCCTTTTCGAAATGGAACAGCACTTCTGCACTTTCACGTTTTGCTGTTCCTTTTCGAAATGGAACAACACTTCTGCACTTTCACGTTTTGCTGTTCCTTTTCGAAATGGAACAGCACTTCTGCACTTTCACGTTTTGCTGTTCCTTTTCGAATGTAACAACACTTCTGCACTTTCACGTTTTGTTGTTCCTTTTCGAAATGGAACAACACTTCTGCACTTTCACGTTTTGCTGTTCCTTTTCGAAAGGGACAACACTTCGACACTTTTCATTTTTGATGTTCCTTTTCCAAAGGAACGACACTTTTGATTTTTGCTGTTCCTTTTCCAAAGGAACGACACTTGCATTTTTGCTATTCCTTTTCTAAAGGAACGACACTTTTAGTTTTTGCTGTTCCTTTTTCCAAAGGAACGACATTTGCATTTTCACACTTTCTTGTGTGTATTTTTGTTTTTTTGTGTGCATTTCCTTTGTTGTTCCCTACAAGGAACACCACTTTTTGACTGTTTTTGCTGTTCATTCAAAAGAGCAACACTTTGGGAGTATTTTTGAGAGCAACCCTTTTCTTCCTCTTGTGATATTATTCCTAATTCATCTCAACCACATTTTACTGATTCCCTTTTATGGCATGAAGTACACTACTTTTATGAGGACAAGAATTATGGATTCTTTTGAAGCAAAGTTAATATCATTCATGTTATAATCTTTAACAAGACAGCTCCTTGATGATAGATTCTTTTCAGAAGGGACACAATTATTTATATACTACTTTACTGCATTGTTTTCTGTTGAACATGATATTGATTGATCATCTTAATACCATGCTGGTTCCATCATCCCTGGTTATAATCTTCTTTGTCTGTAATAAATGAGATTATGGGTATATTTTTTTCTATTGACATCTTCAACTTCTTATGCCATCCCTGCTCTTAAGGAGTACTGAGCCTCCCTCTTTTTATCATCAAAATGTGTAATAATAACAAAATTTTGTTCGCAGATGGAGGTTAGGGGGTCTCATTATGAGCCAGCCTACCATGTTCATAAGGCTGTAACAGAGTGACATTCCCATTATGGCCACCACACCAGGGTTATGATCCATTGGATAGCCAAATTATCCTTGGAACATGAGGTCTCATCACGAGCCGGCCTGATCACTTTTGCTACATCCCAGTGAATGGCAATGTGATTATCTGGTTACCACGCCAGCACACTGATCTCTTCTGTAGAACAACACTGTAACTCTCCATTTATAAATTGAGGATCCTGGCTCATATGGGTTAAAAAGCAACCCTGCCGAGGCTATGGACGCCTGTTGGCAGCAGCGGCTCTACTTATGGTATTGAAGTTATATCTTATCGTCAATTATTATTATAATACCCTTTTTTTATTTTTTTCTTTTTATCAGAGAAGTTATTTCCTTAACTTTTTCCCTGTTTTGAACCTTTATGCATGAGAAATTGTTTTATGATCAATCACATCATTTTCAGCTAGAATACCGTCAGCAAAGTATCTTTTTAGCATATTGTTGTCCTTTTTCGTTTTGCATAAACTATCATCAATCCAAAGCATCCTATCTCTTATTCATAACTATCTTTACACACTTTGCTCTCAATATAACCATAACTTTCACCGTCCTATCATTGATATGTGTACTCTGCTTCATTTACTATTGTATTGTTCACTCCCTTGCCTTGTCATCAACACCACCCCTTTCATATGCTTTATGGTTATGGAACCCATTTTCCAATTGGAGGGGGGAATGTATGCATTATGGGGTTGCATGCGATATGATTACTGCACTTTGCCATAACTTGTTGATTTGACAACAGTTTTTCTGACTGAAAGTTTTGCATGCATCTTATCTATTTCTATTCAAAACTAACACTATGGATTCAAGAACATTGTATGCAAAATAGTGCTTTGTCTACAGGAAAACAAGTATGGAGAATTCTATTCGCAGCATGACCACACTATTGCAACTAACAGAAGAGGTTCGAGCAACTCGCGAACATGAACAATTGTTCAGACATGATGTGCTTACCGGGATTCCACCTTTTGTATCACTTTCAGCACCAACTCTGCCTACATCAGCTTCAACACATGCCAGTCCATATATGTCATTCCACATTTTCGGAGGTATAACTTGAGGTAAAATCGCATAATTTTCTGATTTATTACAAATTTAGGAGAATTTCATAAAAATCCATTTTGAGCATTCTTTATCATCCTTCGCTCCACATCTTTACCACTTCCCCTTTTTCAGCAGCATATCATTTTCGAGTGTGGGGGAGTGTTCCTTTCATTCATTTCTTTCTTATGACCACGTCATTCATATTCTTTATCATCCACTGCTATTCTTATTCACTCTCAACACCTCCCTTATTCCATGTTGTTTTACACCAAGCATAGAATTCAACAGCTGGTAGCAATCCCCTCTATTTGTTTTCTAGCATCGCATGAGGGCATGCTAATTTTTCAGAGAGGGGGAGGAATTGCTATGCATGATGGATGTTTTCTACTTTCTTCCTTATTTAAGGCATACAATTTCATTTTTACACAGTGCAGAAATTGATTTCCACATATTTTTAAAACTATGAACTCAATTCTTGTGATTTTTGGAAAACACATACGTATCATTAATACAAACCCACACAATTTCAAGAAATATTGGTTCATAAAATTTCGGAAATCATGCACTCTCACCTATAGACATATTTTTATATCTCATGATCCATGCATCAAAACGATCTGATTTTTGGATCATAGAAGCCTTCATATATTACAAATCTACTTGAAACATTTCAACAAAATCTGGTTTGTAGTTTTTGGGAAAATGGTTAATGAAGTTGCTGTTATCTATGTCATATTTTGCTGCAACTTCATACATATAGTTGAATGTCAATGTAAAAATTGTTATGCCTTCATCGAGATTGCTAAAATTGAATATTCATTAATTAAGGAAACATTCATTTGTTCTCAAATTTTTATTGCTTGGTTAACACATGGTTTTTGTCTTTGGGTTGCATGAGGACATGCAATATATTCAGTTTTCGTTGCATGAGGACATGCAACATATTGAGTGTGGGGGTATGTTGGGTCGTTAATATGCCATTATTATTATCACTTTTGAACACTTATCCCACCCATTTCCACTATTCTTCATCATATCATTTGTTATAATTTATCATTTAAATCCATTTTATAAATGATTTATGCTCTTATGAATGAATATTATCTATTCTCCTTTATTTCTAATAAATTCATGATTATGAATTATTTTATCAATGATAGTTTTAATAAGTTGGTTATAACATTATTTACCATTTTTAGCCTCCAAGATAATTTTCAGATTGAAGATTTGATTTTTAAAAGCGCCAACTCAGAAATGCGCTGGAATAAGGAGTGATAGTTTTGCGGTTGAGATTCTGAGCAAATGGAGCAGAATATGGAAAATCTGAAACATGGGTTTTGTCCAGAACGGGCCCAATTAACTTTATTAAAGAACGTTTTGCCCAAATTCGGCTTGTACTGAGAGAAAGGCAGGGTTCTTTGAGCACGATTTTCTCAGATTTGCTGTTACGGCCGTCCTCCAAATCTCAGCTGCAAAGCCAAATTCGTCTTGCTTTTGTTGAGAGATGAAAGGAAATATATTTTCTTGTTGATAAACTAGTTAGAATCAATCTAATTTTGTAATAGAAATCATGTTGTACTTATCTTGACTGTAACTGCTCTCTGATCTCTCTTTATTTAAATCACAATAAAGATCAGAGAGAGGGGGATTTCAGAGGGATTCAAATGATGGAATTGAGGATGAATTAGAGATTGGGAATTGAGGATAGCAGAGAGAATGGATAATGGCTGAAAGATTGAGAGATTTCTTGTTGTAATCCACTGTAACTCTGCTTTGATATTTTAATATAAATCTAGTTGCCATTTCATCTTTGATCCTGAAGTAACCCAGCAGCATCCGCTGGTGGCTAAGGGCCCAGCCTCCGGTGGAGTATGCTGCTGCTGTATTATATCTTTATGCTTCACGTGTGGTTTGATTTCTTTCTTTTACTCTATTCAGTAATCTGATGCACTTCACTGTTTTACATATCAGCGCTATTATATATATTTGATTGGATACTATTGTTATTTTCAACAGGAATGTTATGTTATCATTTTAACCTTGTATCGCATTTCTATTCTGTTTGATAATTGATATAACATTGCTGTTCCTTACAGATTGATATTCGATTATAAATTAACCGCGCTGTATGTTCCTAAATCGGTACAACTGTATGATGTATTATTAATTTGTGACTGCCGTTTATTTGGGATTGCTATTCCGTTACAATTGCTGTTACTTTATAACTGTGATTCATGCATATTGTATCAAAGCTCAGATTACTGTCCCTTTTAATGATAAGTGTGTTGCGTGCTTGATTTGGGATTGTTGTACATTCATATTTGATTGCTGTTCCATTTACCGCTATTCCATTGTAGACTTGCTGTTCCATTTCCTATTTGCTGTTCCATTTTACTTTCTGCCATTCCAGTTACTTGCATTTATTGTTTTGGTGTGAGAGAAGGTCTAAGGCTGTAGTGAGCCTCAGCAAGTCGCTGCCTAGCTCCCAGACCGATGGTCCATGCTCTAATTTCCTTTCCATCAGTTTCTAGAGGGATGGGTTATCGCTTCCGAACCTTCGACTGATGCAATGCTTGCTTTTAAAGAGTTCTCCTAGTTTAGTGGCAGCTTTAGTTCAAGTTCAATTTCCTTTTGATTGCTTTAAAGCAGGACTGTCAACTGTAGAGAACATTGGTTATTGCTTCCTCGTTCCCAGATTGATTGTCTTGTTCCAGTTTGATTTTAATTGCATCAATTTCTAGAGGAATGAGTTATTGCTACTGTATCCTCGATTGATGGTTGTTTGAATGAATGATTTAGTTTAGAACATTTCAGTTTCTTGTTGTTCCAATTAGATTTTGTTTCCAGCTTTCATTTACTTTCGTGTTTTAAGCACTATACTACGAAACATTACTCTTGGGTAAATAGCCGCCTCAGACTGAGTACACTCTTGAAATAAAAAGTCGTCCCTGGGTTGATAATTAATGTGAAGGTAATTAGGAGTTTAAAAGACACCTTTTTATCGCTCCACAAGGGTTACCTATTACCCATCAATGATCCTTTATCCTGCTTAAGGTTATTTACAACTTTTTCAGAGAAAATCCCTTTTTTGACACTTTTTCCTTTTTATTCTCTAAAGAACAATGTCTTGGTTTGGTGGCCAAATTATGACACAGTCATTCACTTGATTTACACTTTTGCTGAACAAGCTGGCTCGTGATGAGACCCCTTGTCTTTTGATTGCAACAATCTTGAGTCATTGCCCTGTTTTGGTAGACAGTTTTGGCAAAGTCAGCAAGTTATAATATCTGTGATCATGATAAGCCGGCTCGCGATGAGACCTCTTATTCTTTGAGATATAGTGTCTTTTTGGATTATTCCTCTGAATGCTGCGTTTTCCTTTAGCAGGGAGGAAGTCAAATTTTCTTTCCTTAAGAAAGTTCTGGACGACAATGATAGGGCTGTTTTGGTAATGGCTGTTTCTACAGAGAATCTTTATTTTAATATTGATACCTTTCATTGTGCTGACCTAAAACAAATTCTCCACTGAGATAGCTTTCTTTAAATTTTTTGTAGTTGAAACTATCATCATATCTGGGTTAAAGTTCTATTGATAATAAAGATCAAATTCCTAAAAGATTTGCTGTTCATAGAAGCAGAAGTTTCAAAAAATCTTTAACAGAGAAAAGGTGTCTTTAGTAAATGCCAAATGTCGTTAACCAAAGCAAACATTATTATGGAGAAAAATATTTCACGCAATGAGAGGCAAGCATTCCCTAGGGTTATGTACATAATAACTTTGCCTATCAATTATTAAAAGCAAACCTAATAACCCAGCTAAATTGCTCCTACTCCTATTCTAACTATATACAGAAAATAAACTATGTGAAATGATATTTCCAATGGAACCATCTATTCATTTTTATTCCCAGCCGTATGAAACTTTCAAACATCAGTGTAAAGAACCAAACTTTCCTTGGATCATAAATATTGGTTGTGGAATAAGAACATACAACCTCAATTGGAATTATGTCTGATTTTCCTTTCTCATGAGAACTTTTTTCCAACTGGATACCTATTGGATCATAAAAATTAGGATGAATTTCTGTTATGAATTGATGATCTCGCAATAGGAAGGATAACAAGTTAGATTGTGAAAATGATTTTTAGTTTCAATGGCTTGTAACCTATTTTTTGTTAACGCTGGGCTTTTAGCGATTTCGTTTGAAACGAAAGTTCTCATATATAAATCGCTAAAACATAATCTATCAAAAGCTTGAAAATTTAAAAAGAAATCCGATTTTGTACAAAATGAGTTCAGGTGATAAAGAAATGAATGATTATTTGTACAAATATTGTTACAGCACAACTGGGATTTACTTGTAACATCTTGCTCCTCACAAGAACTGGCCAGGTCTTGTGAATCAGGGAATAAGTTATGATTGCGAACAGGAGTGGAGTTTTCCTCATGATATGAATCATAGATCGGGGTATTGTCTTGGATAGTAAAATCATCCAAATGATTTTTTACTTTGAAATGAGGGTCGTTTGATATGATTTCTGATTCAAGCTATTTCTCATTATCTGAACCTAGTTGAGTTACTTGGGATAACTCAACAACATCATCGTTGTCAAAGTAACTATCACGAAAGACTCTACAGATTTCCCTAGGTTCCTCTTTTTCATTATATATTTTCAGACAACGGAGGTCAAGCAGCTCTTGTTTGACATTAACCAAAGGATGTGCTAAAGTTGTCTCTTTATCTTGAAGACCTAATGATGAGTCGTTTGAATAACCCTCTGTGTTCTTTGAGACATCTTTAATGTTGAGAGGGGAAAAATTGTCATCACTAAAAACATCGGGATAAAGAGAAAAATGTGAATCTAGAATAATGCATTTTAAAACATCATAAAAAAAACTTTGTTCATCAGATCCATCATAAACATTGGGCTTTAGATCATACCTTTGTGCGCTGATACTTTTTGAAAGAGAAATAGTTCGTTGTTCTAACCTTGGCATCTGCATTCGTTGATTCGTAATGATATTGTCTGACTTTGTGTCAGAGTCATCTTCTGGTTCCAAGGTAGTTTCTCTTTCAGTATTTTCGTTTTTGTTCTCTGGCATTAAAGCATGCATGACTCCTAGGCTTTGCGGATTTTCTTCATTACGGATGATTTGTGTATTTGACTTGAAATGCTCATTCATATTAGAAGAAAATGAAACAAAGGTTGAACTAATTTATGCTTGATCAGACATAGGAGGTAGGGAATACTCATCATAATCTGAAGATTCTTCATCCATGAGCTCACTCTCAAGATCATACTTTAGGCATTTAAGATGAAATCGCATATTAAAATCCCTTACTGGTTCATCTTGCTTCCGTAGATAGTAAATTTCATCATACACCTGGTCGTAGTCATAACAATCAAATTCCAAAATGAAAGTCTTGACGAAATGGTCCCAGCTATGGATTGATGCAACTGGGAGGGTTCTGCACCATTTTCTAGCTTCCGCTGTGAATGTAAGAGTAAAAATTCTGCACAAAACGCCTTCATCAATTCTTTGAATATCAGAACTTGAAACTTTTTGAATGAACTGAAGGGCATGATTAAATGCAGAAGAATTATTCTTACCGTTGAATTTTACCTGAGACAAGAGCCTTACCACATCTGGTGGAGTGTTGGAAGAGGTAGGAACATGGATGCAACTCCAAATAGGAATTCTATGAGTGGCCATCCTGTTTCAAGCTTTATAATTTGGAAAACATTCCAACAGACACTATTTTCAGGCCCTCCTTCTAGCGCCAAATATGTTGAGGGCCCGGAAATCGGGTCAACAACAAGGGGGATACCCACCCGGTCCGGAACCTGGTTGGCGGCTCCTTACCCGTTTGGTGTAGCGGGTCCGACTGGGGATAATGGGACCAGCTTCCCAATCTAAAGGATGTGTGTGTGTAGAGTTTGATTATGCTGATTCTAGAAGTATTTTAGAGCTAACTCAAATCTAACTTGTAAACTGGCTCTATGCTATTGAAATCTAATGAAAACAACACATCTAATCCACGCTAACCTGGGATATATCTCTTCTATTATGCGATCTAAAAAGGTTTCGAACAATAACTGGTAATAAAGATCATTCAGCTATCATAAGAATATAAACCAATTAAGATGAACCCTTCTGCATAAAAAGTTAGGCAAAATAGTTGTGAACAACATATCGCATAATAAGTTATTCATATGTCAAGCACAAACAAATGATTCCAGCGTACAAAAGTGCCAAATGGTAACTCAGACATTCATACATCAACATATAAACAACTAAAACTGCATATCACTCTAAGAATATAAGCAGAAATTCGTCAAGAGATAAAAGTACCATTTATGACTAATTTTCACTCACAAACCTCAAGCAATAATGATTTATCTCTACTTACTTCTAACGCCTACTAAGAGTACAGAAGTGCAACATCAGTAGCAGACATTAAAATGCAAACATAAATAAATCTCGATCCTTCCATTCATCAAAGCCTCCTCTGAGGGTGCAGAAGTGCATGTTCCGAGAACAAGTTTTTGACAAATTTCTGGACCCTTCTCCAATGCATTGAGAAGGGTTAAAATACTACTTCCTAATTCTAATAATAGTATCATTACAAAATTTTAGGATACGGTTTTCAAATGATCGTCCCTTTTCTAATCTAGTAAAAAGAGAAAAAACAACATTCTAAATGAAATCACTTATGAGCTTGGTCTTTAAAGTTGCAAGTGTCCAGCATAGGCTTGAGAAGAGTCGGCTGACTGATTTCTGCGCTGAGCTGGGCTGCGAAAACGGCATCTACGAGAGCTGGCGCTAACTTCTCGGCTGCGTTTGTAATGCATTTCACCATCATCCATTGGCTGTGCGGTTTAACCAAATACGTCCAGTAACATTCCCAATTCAGCCTGACCAATGCTTGGATTGCCTTAAAAGTGAGGGGTAAACTGTGAATCCCATAAGACCTTATGATAAACATGGATGGGAAATGGGTCCTGGGTAGTCCATTTCCAACCCATAATAGGGAATTCAGATACAAGACAAACAGAATCCATAATATAGGCAGACAGATAAAAAGGAGGATAGACCCTTTGAGACAAGGATCTCTTAGACTGGTAATTGAGAACAACCGTGTATAGAGTATCAGAAAGGATTTTGGCCCAATCTAGGATGTCGGCGTTAATGGCAGCCATTCAGATGAAAACTTGTTGATATCCGGCATCCCAAATAACCTACAGAGCATGGCTGCAGCAAAACAATATGGAGAGGTGAGGGAACCAGTGCTGTACATACCGTTTTTATCCTTTTTTAGCGGCTCGTCTCTTCTAGACCATTATTTAGTGGTGTCTGATAGATTTGGATTCTCCGCCGCGAACTTCTTAACAAACTGTGCATTATAGGTCGCTTGTGGTTCAGGAAGAAGATACATAAGCTTCAAATCTTGCGCAGCAAACGATCCCACGAGCCCATGTCCATGAACTTTGAATTGTCTGTTTTTTAATTCTGCATCATCTAGTATCCACTTGATCATATCTGTGTATGGTAGAATTTTGGGTCTTTCCGCTATTCTGTGAAGGAATGAACATGCTAGGTCCTCCAAGGACGCCTCAGAAGAGCGTGGTGCACCCGCGACAACAGTCACCTTCATTATTCTAGGATTTTCTTCCTCTAGCAGCCTGTACATGCCTTCCCATGTTGATATCCCTGCGTCTTTGTTACAGGCTATGTCTATGTATAGGGGCGCCATCTCCTTGGTCTTCTCCCTCGCTTCGGAGCTTTGAGCTTTATTTTTCTTTCCCATTTCTCTTTGTGTTTCTGTCTGAGTCGTCTTAGCGTTTTGTTCCTGCAGATTACGAGTGAAATGGAAATGACTGATCCAGAAAGGTGATGGGAGAGTTTTAAATGCAACAGATAAATCAAATATGCCACCTTACGTGAAGCAAATCTCTACCAAGGCACGCATCTTTAATCCATTTAATAACTGACAACTAATTCATTTACTATCATTAAAAGCGCATGATTTCGGGTCAGATTTTAGTAAGTGGTTTTTTATTTGAATGGCGCGCCTGAAGGATTCGTACCGAAGTGATTTATGATTTGCTGACGTAATCTCGCATGTCGCGCGATCGCTAATCGCATCATCGCAAATTGCATGGATCTGGCATCGCAGCGATCGCAATATCGCAGATTGCAGAAATTTGATGTTTACCAAATCTTGCCTGGCTCATTTCTGCGATATGCGATCTAGCGATCGGCGTTATCACAGATCGGTGAATCTTTAAGTTTTTCTTTATGAGCATTACTATTTTGCGATGCGATTTCATTATTAACACGAGGGTGGTGCGCATAAAAAGGGAGATGAAGGTGTTTCCTATCCTTTTGCAGTGCGACCTTAAAGGTTTTCTCATTATGATAGTCTTAGGCTAAAAAATATCTAAGAGGCTTTTTCTAAGCGTATGATTGTAACTTCAAAAAAGAAACTCTTGCTTTTCCTAAAAATTAACTAAGGGTCCCCATTCATTCAGTATCATGGTTGATACTTAATTGAATAAGGGGGGGTGTTGTTGGCCACAACAGTATGCTTAGCTTTTGAATTTCTGATTCAAAACTAAAAGGAGAAGGAGACTTGTCAAGGCCTCTTACCTCGTGAGTTGGAGCTTTTAGGATGATGGGATCAACTGCCAGCCGTTTCTACTTTTTAGCTTGCTGTATTGTAGGGACAACAAATCTTTGAATAGGAGTTTCCTTGGAATTATTCATCTTCGACCTTAGATCATATCTGTGCCAATCATCAGTTTGCAAAATAGTTTCACCATCCCACTCTTGGTTGATCTGGTCATTGAATAATGACTTTTCATAGGCAGCTAAGGTAAAAAAGGAGGCGCTGCGTTTGTCTTCTAGACAATGGATCTTATCATCTTCATCAAACTACTCTTCTTCCATGACTACATTCTGGAAAGGGTCTTCACCCTTTGGTCTTCATTGGCATCTTTTCTTCTTTGCAGAATATGCAACTGCTCATTAGCTCTTCTATATGGATTTGGATTTGTAGGAGCAAATGTATTAGGAACTCTTCCTTTCCCAGGGTGTTGCTCAACCTTTAATTTGGAGATTTTAGAGGCTAATGACTCTATTATCATGGTCATTTTATCTATCTTGGGATCTGAAGACGATGAATATTTGCCCCTTTGTCTCCTTCTATCAACATTCCCCTTGAGCTTCTCTGTAGCCATGATGTTTGATTCTACTTCCAAGGCCGCATCCTGCATATCAGCCAAGGTAGCACATCGTCTCTCCCTCAATAGTAGACAGAAGTCAGATTCAAAGGCACTGACATAGGTGAGTTTAGCAGAGGAAGTGGTGGGTTTTACTTTAGCTGGTATCTTGTTGTACATGCAGTTAAACCTCTTATTAAAATCAGATAACAACTCACCATTTTCCCTCTTTAAGTTCCCAAACTCGGTATGGTAGTAGAGTAGATCCTTCTTATTCCCCCAATGCTTTAGGAATGCATCATCTAAAGCCTTAATATCTGCTATAGACCTTGGGGTCAATTCTCTGAACCATTTTCTAGCCTCTCCATCTAGACTTTGGACAAAGACTCTCATCCATACATCATCTTAACTAATGTCCAAGTTATCAGCAAAGCTATAGAATGATTCAAGATGTTCCTCAGCTGTAACACCCTCATTCCCAGTGAACTTAGGCATATACTTCTGATATTCTCCAATAGGCATGGCATTCAAAGGAGTGGGCAGTACTAGAGGTCCATACCTAGCAGCTATGATTCTTTCCATTTTGGTAGGTGCTGCCATAGTTGTGGTGGCTATAAGGGTACTAGAAGTCTAAATGACAGAGGGTTGAGGAGTGACATATAGGACTAAAGGAGTATGATGGATAGGAGGAGAGGCTTCCCTTGGGCTTAGAACAAAAGGAGAACCTAAAGAATAAGGAGCTCTACGAATCTCTGAGATTTTTTCTTCACCGCCAGTATTAGATGCTATTCCCTCAACATGTATTTGTTCTATTACAAGATTTTCTTGAAGAGATATAGAATATTGTTTAGAGCTACCTGAACCTAATGCTCCTTTCTACAACACCTTTCTTTCTTTGATGATTTTTCTAGGGTCAGGTACTGGGTCAGCTCGTGGCTTCTGAGGATTTCTCCGAGTATGCCTCACAAACTGAGACAGAACTATGGAGCGAAGTCGCCAAGAGGTTTGTCCTCCAGTAGAGTCACTAGATAGATGACTACAACCCAAATAGTGTCGAGGCTTTGTCTATCATCAAAGCTATATCTGTGTTGTCCCCCAGTGAAGCTGAGCTTTAGTCTCCTCTCCTCGGCAACGGAGCCAATTATGTTAGCACTCCAGGAAACTATCCTAGGTTGTAGCTCGAAGATGCTTGGAAACATATAAATATTCAATATCGTTCTCTGAACTATTGGAGTGGATTGGGGTTTGCATCAAGTCAGATGATTGTTTCAACTCTGTTTTCACTCAAGACATGCATTAACACTCTCAACTTGACAAGGATTTCAACCACTAATGCTCAGTAGTTTATAGATTCAATGAATAGATGGATAATCCTAACTATACCAGCAGATACATACATAAACACATATGAATGGCTAGCTATAGAATGTAAATGAAGCTTACAAATCTAATTTATCAACACAAAGATAAGATCAAAGTTATCTGGCATTTGACATAGAAGAAAACATGAATAACCTATTCAAGTGCAAGCTTAGAATAGAGGAGAAGATGACGATTGAACATGTGACAACAAAAGAAGCTTGCATTACTGGAATGAAGATGAGATGCTGGGAGGAATAGAGTATCTACAATCTCCAAAAGTTGAACCCTTATTCCCTCCAACTTTCAGCCATTTATAGGTTTTTTACAATACTCTCGAATTCTCTGAGGCTCAAGATGTCTTAATCTATCCTCTATGTCTTCTAACTACTTGATGCCATAACTCGACAAAGATGAGCTCAGAGAGCTCTGTTTCTAACCAACATGGTAATCAAATTTTGGTAATTTCGCCGCGCTGTCAAGTGGTTAACTTGTGCCGGCACATTCCATGATCATTTCTGTTGGTTCGGCTGCATCGTGCTGTTGTCTTTTCCCTTTTCAACCATGCATTATTCTATTTTAGTTCAACTGTCTGATTGTCAAAAACACTGACAAAGCCAACAAATTTCCTCCCTGGGTGACTTGTGGGAAGTGGGGTACGGGGCCGTTGGATGGTGTGGATCGACGGTTGGGATGTTGGTCAGGTGGCAAAGATCGAGCCAAGGAAGATAGATGAGAGAGTGCACAAGAGCCGTTGGATCGATATGATCAATGGACATGATCATATCCCAGAGATAGAGGAATTGATATCGCATCAACAGATTTAAAAGAGAAAGGTGGTATTTCGGGCGAGATCACAAGAGGTAAGTGGTAATTCAGATTGGTACTCGATTCTACTCATTAAGTGACACATAGCAGCGAGGAGGAGAGAGGAAACCACTTTTCGGGTGGTTAATCCTCATGCACATTGTTCATCCGAAATCGTTGTGAATCGTCGGACATGATGGAGGAAGATCGATGGTTGAGGATCATCGTGCAAGTTGATTTGATCGGCTAGGCGACAACTGTTAGATCGAGTTCAGATCAACGGTCAAGATCTGATCGTTAATCACAGCGGAAAAGAGATGAACCGAGAGCGGACTTGCCGATATTTATGAGCGTGGGTGTATAATTTTTGAAGTCCGGCTTATGGCCAAAGAGGAGCAAGAGGAGACGTGGACCATCAGAACTAAAACAGGGGACATTTCCATTAAAATAGCAGCATTGCACCTAAGGGCTAATAGGTAGTATTGGGCCAAAGGTGGAGAAGACTTAGAAGAGGCTGGTGGAATGTGTTCCTCCTTGCAGATAAAAAAATCCTGCAACAACACATACTAATTTCTTCATTTATGCACAACTCTATGTAAATGTGGAAAATATGAGTTGAATTTGAGAAACTAATTTGTTGATGGCTAATGGCCTAATTCTATGGATTGGGATGCTCCCTAATCCACAACAAACTCAAGAAACCAAAATGACAATTGCAGGTCCTTCTAAGAAATCATAAACAATGATCTACTCAACAAGAAATCCTAAGCTATGTAATAACCAAACGATAAATCTATTTTTGGGGCTATGAGAGTGGGGCCCTCAAACCATGATCCCATAAGGGAGACGAGGGAGAGGCCACTGTCACAATATTTTATGAATTATTTTATTTCACTATTGTAACAATGATCTAGTTTTCCAACTAATGGAAGAATAAATAACCAATCAAAGAATAAATAACCAATCATTCAAAGGCTTGTAAATTAAACAAAGCAGAGATAACTTCAACAACTAATCTATGATTCTAATCTAAGAATACATGTACAAAAAGATGAACCCCTACTGCCAGGGTTGGGCCCTAACAAAAAATTTTCAACCCTTTGAGTCAACTCAATGATGGATCAAATAAACCTTTTTCACTATCATTAAAATATCAAAAATACCATGAGAATAACAATCACAATATCTTAGATTGAAATTGCCTATTGCCTACAATAAAAAGTTAAATCCTAATGAGGCCCTAGGCATTCTTATTCATACAACTGAAGCTACCAACAACTTTCTAAAACTTAGGGAGGCTTGGCTCCCAAACTCGAGATCGACTTGTCTTCAACTATCATTGGCTTGGGTGCAAATGAAAATGGCGAGCTTGGCAGCTTGTAACTCTGAGTTGATGAGATCTGGTGGAGGGATATTCGAGTGATTGAGGAGTTAAGTAGGGAGACCAAATCTCATAAAATACCTCTTTCTTTTCTACTTCGCGTTCCCGCACTTAAATTTGCCCAAAACGGCTCTAAATCTTGCAATCAATGCACATTAGGCCACATGACATAACATCTCACCTTTACCATTATTACTAAGAGAAATATAATAAAATATGTAAAGAAATGTGAGAAAAGTTGATTTTAATAACTTAGAGAGTGGCATTAAGGCACATATGATTTACCTATTGATGAGCCTCATCACACATCATCATCAATACTATCTTTTGTGCCATGTCACTACCATGTGTCACCCATAAAAGGTCCACTTGGCCACCCAAAACCTGAGCACATGGTGACCAGGGCTAGGATTGGGGGCTTATCGCCCTGTCTCCTACAACTCATCGCTCTTTTTCATGTCTATTTTTTATGCATTGAAAATTCCAGGTGATCCAAAAAGGACCTAAGTGCTTTAGCTTAACACCTTGTGCTCAGGGGCGAGGACCAGTAGCCTATAGTTCCTCTACTTTCCACTAATCACTAATTTTTTAAATAATGTTGTTGTTGCATTTGGGCATTGGGATGGTCCTGCTGGAACTATGAACCTTTGGGAACCTTTTCTTATTATTCCTTTAGATTTGGATCAAGTGTCATATACCATTAGAAAGGTCTCTGAGGGGAATATCCAATTTACTCATTGGAGCTTAGGAATTGAACACAATTTTCCTTCAAATATATAACTTTCATCCTTGTCCTCAAGTTAAGTAGAAATACATTAATAGTAACACACTTACCAGGACATCCCTGAACTTGACATTTGACATCAATGGCCAAAACCTAACATCAATAAAAATGGTTTTTCAACAATATCCCTTTTTCGAATTGATGGAAACACCACCAAACATTATTGGTCATTGATGGAAACATCACTACCCCCTATCATGCTAAAAATTCGGTTACTTTTTTCTCATGTTCCCCCTTGTGTTGTTGATGACTAACCATTCTCCATTATAAATATAACAATATCTGTAATGTTTGCACATTATTACCCCCCTTTGACAACCATGGAAAAGCGTTCAGGTACTCCTTCTCTAACCCTTCTCCCATTGAATTGTACAATTGGTTGTTGATTGTTTTGTGGCTAACTAGAGATTCTTGTGGACATGTTTGCAAGATTCCTCTAATGCGGTTTACATGCACCATCACAATTTCTATTGCATTTTTTTGTGAATTTCTCCCCCTAAACTTGTACTCCATTTCTTGATCTAAACACTCCCCAATAAATTTGAGATTACAACCATCCTTGTATAGGTTTGGATGGGTTCCCTCTCTTTTTGTGAAGAAAAATAATGAAGAGAAGAGTGAGACAACACTCTCAACTGCTTCCTTGAATACACAAAAGGTTCTCTTACAAGAGGCTTAGTAAAAATATCAGCAACTTGTTCCTTGAGATATATTCAAATTTCACAATTGGGTTAGCCACATGTTCTCTAAGAAAATGGTACTTGATAGGGATGTGATTTTTCTTTTAATGAAGAAAATGATTATTTTATATACTGATAGTTCATGTATTATCACAAACAATATGAATAGGTCTATCTTGCATTATCTTCAAACCTTACGATGTTTGTTTCATCCATAGAGTCTAAATGCAACTAGTTAAAGCTACTATATACTCGGCTTCAACAGTCGAAAGAGAGATACACATTTTCTTTTTGATGAACCATGCAACTAATTTATTGAAAATAAAGAAAGCACCACCACTTGTTCTTTCCCTATCATCTTTATTTCCATCGCAATCAACATCTCAGTATGCAGTTAATGGAATATTTGACCCTTTGGACATAAAGACCAGAGTCCAATGTGGCTCTTAGACATCTGAAAATTCTCTTAGTAACTAAGAGATAACTTTGTTTGGGTGTAGATTGATGCCTTGCAACCACACCAATATCTTGCATAATTTCTAGTCATGAGACCATTAGGTATAAAAGGCTACCAATTTTTTATCAACCATTGGTGATTCATCATATTTTCTAAGCTTACATATGGTAACCATAGGAGTATTGACAAGACAAAATTCTTTCATCTGAAACTTCAATATTTATTTGAGATGTTTTGGGAAATGAGTATACCTTTATCTAATTGAGTAATTTGAAATCCAAGAAATAAATGAGATTTCTCCAAGAATTGATATCAAAAATTAAGTTTGCATATATGCTACAATTGTTTTACTGAGTGACTTTGCATCACTACAAAAAATGATGTCATGAACATAAATAACAATAATTAAAATATTTTCAATTTTACCTTTAATATACAAGATACTATCAGTTGTTCCACTTTTGAATTCTTCTTGTTGTAGACAATTATCTAATCTAGAATACAATGCCCTAGGATCTTGTTTAAGTCCATACAATGTCTTCTTCAATCTGCATGCTTCATTAGGATCTTTTGAAAGTTGATATCTTTCAGGTTGTTCTATGTAAGCCTCTTCTTCAAGCTCTCCATTCAAATCTAATTTTGCATCCATTTGATATATTTTAAAATTCTTCTGATAGGAAAATGCTATATACATTTGAATTTCCTCTAATCTCACTATAAAAGAAAAAATATCATCAAAATCAATTCCTTCAATCTGAGAATATCCCTTGCATACTAATCTAGCCTTCTTTCTTACCACCTATCCATTCACATTTAATTTGTTTGTGAAGAGCCATTTTATGCCAACAACATTTTTGTTTAATGGCCTTGGAACCAATTCCCAAGTTTGATATTTCTCAATCTAATCTAGTTCCTCATTCATAGCTTTTATCCAATGCTCATCTTGACTTTCCTCATGAAAATATTTTGGTTCAATCATGGATAACATAGCGATGTGTGCTTGGCTAGAGGTATTGATTAATATTATTCAAGTATGAACCCTTTCTTCCCTATCACCAACAATATGATATCTGGGATGATTCTTTTGTACATATCATAAGGGATTTTTTGGGTGAGATAATTATTCCTACGCTTCTTCCTTTTCTCTTGATTTTTCAGGTTATTATGTTTCATCTTTACTTTTGGCCTATTCAGGGGGACTAATAAAATATTGACTTCTAAAATTTGAGAGGTTATTCCTCATCTACCTTTACATCGATGCAGTCAATTATTTTTCATATCCTTTTGTTGTAACATATATAACCCTTTCTCTTATTAGAATACCACAAAAATATTCCTTCATTATCCGTTGCATAGAATTTTCCAAGAATATCATCATGGTTCTTGATATAGAACTTGCTCCCAAAAACTTTGAAGTGCTTTACTATGGTTGGCTTTCCATACCATAGTTCAAATGGGGTCTTGTCACTATTTGTCCTGAAGTAAGATTTATTTAAAATGTGGAATGTTGTATAAACAACTTCAATGCAAAAAGTGTTTGACAAATTGTTTTCATCCATCATTACTCTTTCCGATTGTTGTATTTATCTATTTTGTCTTTCAGCCACACCATTTTGTCGAGGGGTGTTAGAAATAGTAAATTGTCTTCTTATGACACGTTCTTAACAAAAGTTATTAAATTATTTTGAATTGAACTCCCCATCTCTGTTTGAACTTACACACTTTAGTTTCTAATCGATTTGGTGCTCATCCATATCTTTTAAGATCTTGAACTTTTCAAATGCTTCAAACTTCTCCTTCAGAAATGCAACCAAAATATGTTTGGTATAATCATCAATGATTGACATGAAATATAACTCACCACTTGGAGTCTCAGTTCTTACAATGCCACATAAATATGTGTAAACTAGTTGTAGCATCCTAGTGGATGCATTTTCTTTGGTTTTGAAGTGCACTCGAATTTACTTGCCAATTTGACATGATTTATAGGTTGTGTTGTTCAACTTGGACATTTTTGGAAAGTGTTGTATAACTCAATTTTTGTTGAGCTTCATAATATGGTCAAAATTCAGGTGCCCCAATCTTTTGTGCCACAACTAACTTTCATCAATCCATCCAAAATAACAACTCTCATTTTCTTCCTTGATTATGTACACATTATTCAAGGTTCTCATTTCCTTTTATACTACCTCTCTTATTTTGTTTTATCTCATAGATTTTGGAGTGAAAGGTAACATCGTACCCTTTCTCACACATATGGCTTACACTAAATATATTTTTCTTGAGCCCATTTACAAACATAATGTTCTAAGCTTCAGCTATTCCATTGTCCAAAATCATTGTTCCTTTTTCCTTGATGTTTCTTGAGGCCTCATTGCTAAAACTGACACTTCCTATATTGCTTTCATTTAATGACCTGAATATGCTTCTATCACTATACATATGCCCAAAACATACAATGTCAACTTACAAAGGATTGCCTTAGTTTTGAGTATGCAAGACAACTCCACATTTTTTTAATTTCTTCCTTTCTCTTTCTCCAAGTCTTGGGTTTTTCTTACATGTGGTTAATCTAAGGGGTTGATATGGGATCATTGGTTCTGCACTCAGTTGCTTTATGACCATAATTGTGACAATGATAACATTAAATATCCTCCATCAAAGTTGTAAATGAATTCATGCCCCTAAAATTATTTGTATGTGAAATTACAAATCCACCTCCTCTGTTTGATCGATAAGATTCATTTCTTGTATTTTTTTTTTTTTCATCAAATATGCTCTACAATTTACAACTTTAGGAAAAAATTTATACATGAAAAACAATAACCATCAGAAATATTTTGGTAGATGGGAGAAATTTTCCTTTGAGTATATGATATTCCTATTCTTTGATAACCTTTCCTCTACTGTTTTTTTATTCATTCTTTATGGTTATCTCAATTGTTGTTATGGATTTTCCATTGTTGTTGTTGAATAGTATTGTTTTCCTTTTCCTTTCTTTTTTGCTAATTTTTCACTTGATCAGTGTGATTATTTGAATGTTGTTAAGAACTTTTTTTTTTTTTTGTTGGCTGTATTGTTGTTAAATCATTTAACTTCTTCAACATAGTTGATTGATTCTTTGTCTTCAACTTCCTCGGTGCTTGATTCTCCTTCATAGCCCAAAACAATTTTGATGAGAGAGGGTCTTTGAATGTTAAAAAGGTCACATAACTTTTATGACGTTGAATAAACTTCATGTCCTAGTTCAGTTGAGACTTGAAAATTTCTATTTCCTTTCTAAGGAAGACTATTTCTTCTTCTATCTTTCCACATTCCTTTCCCTCCTTATTATGTTTTTGTGACAACCTATCATGAATCTTATTTCCTTCTTCCAACTTTACTTTGAGGGGAAGAAGTGATGAATATTCATCTTCAAAACTTTCCAACATCTCCTTAAGCTTATTATTCATTTTATTGATCCTTTGAATTTATGATAGGGCATTGATTCGTTTAACTTATAGGTCCACTTAATCTTCTTCTTTTTCATCATCCTCATCTTGACCTTTATCTAGATTTTTCTAGATCAATGAGCATAAATTCCTTTCATTATTTCATCATTAGAGGATTGTTCATCTTCATCTTTTGAGGAATTTTTGTCTTCTTATATATAGAACCATCTCTTCATGAACTTATTTTCCTTATTTACTTTCCCATATTTAATCCTCTTTTTATGGTCATATTCATTCATTTCTTTATTGTATGGACATTTAGATGTAAAATGATCTAATTTTCCACATTTTAAACATTTTAAAGGAAAATTACCTTTGTACTTCCTCGATCCTCTTTTCAAGCTTCTGATGAAATTTACCTCTTCTTCACAAGATTCACAACTCTAGTATTCTAGACATTCTTTTCTCTTTTTGTCAACTTTCAAGGTAGATTTCGTTGATGTAGATTTTCCTTTTGATGCCATCATTTCTTAGGCTATCAATATTCCATGTATTCAATCTAATGTCAATGAATTTATACCATGTAACTCCTCAATTATTGATACTTTTGCATCCAATCTGGAAGGAAGAGATCTCGACACTTTTTGAACTATAAAAGAATCATCCATGGTTTCATTAGTTCTTGTCATGGTATTTACTATCTCGTTTACTCAAATAAAGAGTTTTTCTATATCCTCATCCTCTTTCATTATTAATGCTTCAAATTGAATTCTAAAGACTTGGATTTTGGATTTATTTACATTGTTTTCACTTTTATAGAAGCTTGTCAACTTATCACATATATATTTGGTTTTTTTATAATGCATGACATTAACCAACTCAGATTAGAAAGTAGTCAGGATTGCATTCATTGCTTTAGAATTTTTAGTGAATTAAAGCTTCTCATCCTTATTAATCAATACATCCAACTCTTTATATCCATTTTGTAATTTTTTCTAGACATCTGAACCAAGAGACATTATGTAATTTCTCATCCATACCTTCTAAAATGGATATTTTGTTCCAATGAACATGGGGAATTTACTAGTGGAATATCCATCCTAGTTAACCATTGTATTAGATCATCCTCCAAGTTGTTAGATTGTTCCTAAAGGAACCAACCTGTTGACGGTGTTGGATCGACCAACATTAAGGGGATATACCTGATATGAAGTCCCAACTAGGTCTCACACCATTTCGAGTAGGAGTCCCAACAGTGGGTGGTAAAATTATGCCTTGACTGCGAAAACACGAAGAGTGAAGTATGATAACCCTAGGTGAGAGAAAGTGTGTGACCTTGCGGAGAGTCAAGTATGATGCAGGAAGGTTCCAACACATGAAGGGAAAAGGAAGTGTGCCCCTTGGAAGCCTGTAATAGTACGAAACTATAAAGGAACACATGAGCGTAATGACATCACAAGATAAGGTGAGAAATAGTCTAGAAGTTGAAATGATGAATTAATACAACAACACACATTCAACAAGACTCATACAAATGAAAATGAAATAGTTCATAAGCATGTGTGTACGTTAAATAAAATACATTGAAAATACAATAAGAATAATTCTTCTATATTCACAACATATGCATGAAAGTGTGTTTTCTTTGATATTAGTATCATAAGTGAAAGTTCCATTCATACATACACCATTGACAGACCACTAGCCCCAATAGTGGAACATTAAAGTCAAGAAAACCTGCTCCTCCAAAGAAGTATACTCGCTCTATGCTATGGAGAAGCCAAGGCTCTTCACAATAATCCCAAGCTCCTTCTAAGCCTAAGCCTAGCCCTTACATGAGTTATGAGATTCTATTTATAACAAGGTGGGTGACTCTTCAACTCCCCTTTGTGACCTTAGTACTTTCCTCATGACTCCTCAACTTATTTACAAAAATGACTCATTACATTAAATGACAACTCTTCATATTCCAATATTGACACTTGGAATTTCACTTACAAAATAATTAGAAATAATATTACATTTTACACTTGTACCAATATAAAACAAAATAGGGTAGAGACAACTTGAGTTTGGGGGAAGTCTAGCTCAACAACCTCCACTTGCTGCTTCTCGGTCACATATTGGTGCCAAGATTGATATTGTGTGATGATGTCCCAAAGTTGCGTGATGGTGTCTGGTTGGAAGCAGACTCTAGCCTCCATGTCATATGGGTACAATGTATTGGAACCAGTTTCAAGTTAATTTTGAAGCATGAGAAACATTTTTATGATTTGGAAAGGACCACTGATGTAATTCTGCATGTTCTGTTTGTTCAACTCTAAATACTCCTTGCTGGAAATTTGTCTCAGCTGCTCCAAGTACTCTTTGATCTCCTCCTAGACTTGGTTGTTGGATTTGGCTTTGGTGAGTGAACCGACTGATGGGATTTAGTGTTTTCTCACACATACATCCAAACTACTGAACAACCGTACATATGAGTCTTGAATGCTGCCAATGAATGAGGTGATTTGCTTGATGTTTTGAATCAACATCCAAACTTTTTGTTTCTCTAGCTCTACCTATGGCTTCATTTTCGTCACTAAGTCAAGCAGTGCCCTTTGTATATCATTGTCCACTCTTGCACATTGGCAATGACAACTTGTATGTGCTTAAGAATTTTAACAAAATCTTTCTCTATTGTTGTAAGCCATGCAAATGGATAACTGCTTAATGTATGATGACAAACCCCTCGTAAAGATTCTACATGGTTTCTTCGAGTGTTGATACCTCAACAAGTATCACTGCTCTCATATGCTCTAAGTAAACATGTGCAAAAACTGCATTTTATGTTGTTATGTGGAGTTTTTCCGCCTCTTTTCTAGAAGCCTACAAGTTCTGTGCCAATTACTCATTATCGGTCATCAAATACTCAATATTTGATCTTCTTTTCATGCATAGGCCAAGTTGGCTTCGGCAATGGCATTTGGATGCTTCCTGGTGTCTAACACTATCACGTTTCCTCTAACTAATGTAGGTGATGCGTGATCATCCTAAAAATGATTTATTTTTGCTTGTACAATCCTATTTTGGAACTCATCGAATGACAGATTGTACACATTCATTACCATATCATGATCAAGGGGAAAAACACCTCTTACTTGCTCGGGGTTGGCTCTGCTGCTGGAGGTGGTGTAGATTGAGGGATGACCTATGGTTTTCTTAACATCAGATAAACATCTTCATTCTACAGCTCTTGTTCCATCTCCATGTATGTCAGTTCAATCAATTACTCAATTTGCTAAGAAAGCTCATGATCCTGCCATTGTTCACCTTCATCCTTAACTGCTGGTTGGTTCTATTCTTACTCTTTAAATTGTATCGATGTTGTTTCCTATGTCATTGCTCCTTTTCCTTTGTTCTTATTTCTTCTTCCACTTCTCTTCTCTTTCTCCCCTCCTAAACCCTTTTCTTCCTTCGCCTTCTACTCTGTCTCCTACAACTTCAGTTCTTCTTCTACAACCTCTTCTTTTCTCTCTTCCTCCACTCTACTCTATGTATCCTCTGCTTCATCTTTTCTTCTGCTGCTAAAGATACTTTCATGATAATAGGATCTGCTCTCATCTTTCAACTTCGTTCTCCCTCTTGACTGTCAGCAATCTTCCTCTTTCACTTGTCTTACATGAGATGGTTTCCTTCTGCTGTTGTTTCTTCCGTGATTGTTGTCATTTGTGGAGCATGTTGTGAAGTCCCTACTAAGATGACTGACTCAAAGAGTACGGAGGAATTGTAGCAGTACCCCCATGGATCCTCCTCTTGCTAATGGAATTCCTCGCTGATCCATAGAAAGTAAATTCCCGCACAATGCTCTTTACAAAAACCATGGGGATCATATGGATTAAAGTCCCAAGCACAGAATTCAAATCTCAATATCTCCTTTCCCTCGACATTTGCGATTCTCAAGTTCTTTATCTCATACAATCCAATTTTCATAGGAAGAGATCCGAATTGGATCATTATATTGTTTTTCATCCATCACGATGCATTTGGAGTAGAAAAATTGGAGGAATCAGCTAACAGGACTGTTTTTACCAGCAGGACCCAGTTTGGCGAAATGGGGTCTAAAACCTTCGAGGAGATTTTTGAGGCATCGAACGACATTTTTTGGGGGTAAAAATTTGTTGCTTTAGAGTGCACCTTTTCATATTATTCTACACACAGAGACCTTTCCAACAACACAAGAAGCATGTCAATCAGAGTGAGTATGCAAAAGTTATGCCACTTAGAAGATGACCTTCCTGTTTTCACACCTATAGTTTGGGAGGATGTCACATTAGCCCCCATTATTCCTAGAAAAGGGGTTAGCCATGTGTTTGTAATGTAAAATAATCTAGGAGATTCTATTTTGTAACTCCACTTAAGAGTTGATGTAGTCAACCTTAACCACTAGTAGGCTATCCGGTTCTATTATAACTAGGCCACTAGGAGGAAGAGGCATTGCATTCTTTTGAGAGAATTTTGTTCCATAGTTGCGCAAATATAGCTAGGAGAGATATGAGGTAGAGCATATAGAGAGGATCTGTGCACTATAGTAGCCAAAGGGCCATAAGAATTACTTCTTTGTACCTACATCCATATTTCTAGACAGAGAAAGAGAGTGAAGCGACCTCACCTTCCAGCTGGGTTTTCTCCCGAACGGGTTTCCCAAAGAGCATATCTTGTGTCTTGGGTGTGCATGATTATTTTGAAATTATCTACTTTTATACATAATTTCCATTCGCATGCATGCACTAATTACAGTTAAATCCACAAATCTTAAAGTTTAATAAGTTGTAATAGTGTATATTTTTCAGAGTTTTAATATAATATTATTAGATCTCTTGTGACAAAATATCTAGTGGAATATCCATGGCAATTTAAAGATTAGGAAGAGTTGTCCATGGTTCTTTCTTATTCCTTTGTAACGTTGCTAACAAACCTATGGCGAGATGCTATGATACTTTTTCCATGACATGCTTGTCAGTGGCATACCTTGGTAAAACATGTGAAGGCTTATCTCTGCCAAACACTCTAAGGAAGGTGCCACCTAGTGAGGCATACCAATATGAGATGCATTCTATTGCCTCCATCACTTCTCATGATATGCAAGGGGGATCTTCTTCAAAGATGAGCTTGTATAGTGTAATGATGAAGTGGTCAGTTAGTTATGCCATTACTCCTCGATAACTACAATTCGAAAGAAACTTCCAATAATATGTACGATAGGCTCTCGTGGTGTCTATGTCCAGTTCATCCCAGGGAACTATTGTTGTGCACATATTACATCTAGTAAATATGCAGATGTATAAAATCTTTCCCGATGACCCTCAGGAGGACTCCAAGCATGTTCTACATTGGCCTTCAACTATAGAGCCAATAAATCTGACCAATTGAACAACTTCACTCCATTCACCACCTAATCCAGTAAGACTGCCCACCCTTTAGGAAAGGTTTTCATGCTTGGATGACCATGGATCTTGCAAGCTAAGATAAGCAAGAGTTGGTAGGCCTTCCTGAGGGACTTTGGTCTTGTACACATGGGTGGGTGTCTGTTGAAACTTCGATGGCTCTTCCACCTAGAATTTGACAATGTCTCTTGTGTTCACATAGATATGGGTGGCATAAAAAAGTGATTCCATGCACTCTACTAGCTCAGGAAAGTGATACATGCACTGATATTCTTCTGTCTAGAAGGTGGCAAGCTTCTATCCATTGGCACTGATCAATCTCATTGTCTTCTCATAAATCTATGAGACAATCCAACTGATGAAATTTTCACATGGGAAGGATGGATTACTTCATGCAACCTTGTATAGTCTCGACTGCCATATTCTGAGATACACCTTCTAGTCCTCTAAGTCTTCCTCAAAGTCCTTTGCAAAATAATATTTAACCAACTACCATGTCAGTGATGATCCCTTTTCTATAAGAAATTGAGTGTCTACATACAATCGAAAGTCTATTGCCACTCTCTCAAATACCTCCCCAGTACTTCTTTAGGTGACATGGTAAGAATGACTGCTGGAGAGGTGCTCAACAATTGTTATACTTATGGGACATAAAAGACATTCATGGAAAGGAAATATCGATCTTAAGCAAATCTACTTACAAGGAATGATCAATAAGAATATTGGGCATCTGATGGGGAACATTGTGCAATTCTCATTGATAAGAAGGACTAGATGCCTATGGGAAATGCACACTATGCAGTCCAAGTAGTGAACATTGAAGCTTGTGGCTTGAAATTGGGCAATGCACAGTTCAACTTGGGAAGTGGTCTAGGAGAAACTACGCGTTGCACGGTCTCAGTGGCTAAGATGACATATTGACTCCTGGAACTATGTAGTGTAGAGTTAGATCCAACTTGTACTGTATGTTGCATAATTCCAGAGGCCAAGCTTGTGGCTTGAGCCTTAGGATTGTGTGGTTCTCAACTGGGCAAAGTGAAAACCAGCAAAGAAAAGTGTAGATCTGCCCAAGGGAAGTGTGGAAAAAGAAAAGATTTTAGAGATAGTGTGAGATTGAGTGAAAATTTGAGTAAGTATGATTAAATCCATATAGATAAAGTGCAACAATTAATCAAACAGAAGGAAAATAGAGTATGTGAGGTGAGTCTCTGCAATGGCGACCATTGGCGCCAAAATAGGAAAACTAATGCGAAACTTGGGAAAGGAAATCTAAAACTTAAAACAATGCTTCTAAAAGTTAAAACAAGTTGAAATGGAAAAAACCATGAAGATAAATAAGTGAAAAAACACTCACAAAAGAAAAATGACAAAAAGTGACAGAAAAAGAGGAAAAAGACACCAAAAGTGAAAGTCCCCCGGAAAAGCGACGATGATCACATCGAATGTTCCTTGATCTCCTCGAAAATTATAGATATCCAATATCTCTAGAAGTTTCGATTAAATAGATTTGAGAAAATTAGGGTTTATGAGTTATGAGGCTTTATTTATAACAAGAGGGGGTGTCTCTTCAACTCCCCTTCATGAACTTTGGACTGCCCTCATGACTCCTCAACTTCTTTACAAAAATGAATCATTACATTACATGATGACTCTTCTTATTCCAATATTGGCACTTTGAATTTCACTTACAACATAATTACAAATAATATTACATTTTACACTTGTACCCATATAAGACAAAATAAGGTAGAGACAACTTGACAGCCTAACAAGACACAACACTATGATGCTTGAGTTTGGGGGAATTCTAGCTTAGTAACCTCCAATTGCTGCTTCCCAATCACATATTGGTGCCAATATTGATACTATGTGATGATGTACCAAAAATGTGTGATGGTGTCTGGCTCGAAGTGGACTTTATCCTTCATGGAGTCTAGGTACAATGCCTTGGAACTAGTTTGAAGTTCATTATGAAGCATGAGTAGCATTGTTTTGATTTGGATAGGATGACCGATGTAATTCTTCATGTTCTATTTGTTCAACTCTAAATCCTCCTTGGTGGCAATCTGTCTCAACTGCACCAAGTAATCTTCGATCTACTGCAGGACTTGGTTACTAGATTTGGCTTAGGTGAGTGAATCGACAGATGGGATTTGGTGTGTTCTCACCAAGATATCTAAAAAACTGAACAATCGTACATATGAGGCATAAATGCTGCCAATGAATGAGGTGAGATGCTTGTTTTTTCTGAATCAACATTTGAACTTTCATTTTCTCTAGCTCTACTCGTGGCTTCATTTTCTTCACTAAGTCAAGCGATGCCACTTTGTATCCCAATTTCCACTCTTGTACATAGGCAATGGCAGCTTGTATGTTCTTGAGAATTTTAACAAACTTTTTTCTCTGATACTGTAAGCCATGAAAATGGAAAACTAATTTATTATGGTGAGAAACCCCTCATAGAGCTTCTGCATGGTTTCTCTGAGTGTTGATATTTCACCAAGTATCATTGCTCTAATCTCCTCTAAGTAAACCTATGCAGAAACTGCATTTTGTGTTGTTAGAAGGATTTTTTATTCCTCTTGCCTAGCAACCTACAAGTTTTGTGCCAATTTCTCATTCTCAGCCATCAAATATCAAATGTTTGATCTTGTTTCTCTTGCATAGGCCAAGTTGGCTTCGGCAATGGAATTTGGATGATTCCTAGTGTCTGACACTATGACCCTTTCTATAACGAATGCATGTGTTGTGTGATCATTTAGAAAATTCTTTATCCATGCTTGTAGAATCCTCTTTTGGAAATCATCGAATGACAAATTGTACACATCCATTACCGGATCATCATTAAGGGGAAAAACCCCCTTCCTTGCTCGAGGCTAGCTCCACTGTTGGAGGTGGTGGAGATTGAGGATGACCTGTGGTGTGCTCGACATTAACTGAACATATTCATTCTACAGCTCTTGCTCCATCTCGATGTCTGTCACTTCAATCAATTTCTTAATCTAATGAGCAAGCTTCTAATCTTGCATCTATTCACCTTCCTCCTCAGCTGCTGATGGGTTATGTTATTTCTCTTCAACCTACATTAACATTTACTTTATCATTACACCTTGCTTTTTTATTCTTCCTCCTTTTTCTTCTCTTCTCATTCTCACCTCCTCAACTCTTGTTCCTCCTTCATCTTCTGCTCTGTCTCCCACAACTTCAGTTTTTCTTCTTGCAACCTCTGCCTTTCTCTCTTCCTCTGCTCTGCTATCTGTAAAATTTCTTCTGCTTCCAAGGTTTGTTTCATGATAATATGATCTTCTTTCATCTTACAACTTTGTTCTCCCTCTTGATTGTTAGCAATATTCCTCTTCCCCTTGTCCTGCACGAGATTGCTTCCTTCTAATGCTGTTTCTTCCGGGATTGACGTTGTCCGTGAGGAAACCTATGAAGTCCCTACTAAGCTGACAAAATCACAAATCTTGAAGGCATTGTAGCAGTACCTCCAGGGATCCTCCTCTGGCCAACGAAATGCCTTGTTTATCCATGCAAAGTAAACTCTCACACAATGGTCTTTACAAATACAATGGGGATGATACAGATTAAAGTCCCTAGTACCGAATTCAAACCTCACTCTCTCCTTCCCTCGACATCTGTGAATTTGATCCGGATTTAAACAGGAACGCAACAAATTACAGAGATAACCATATACACAAAGATGCAACGGAAATAATACTTCATTTCATTAATAGGAAATACTGAAATATGCTTACAATCAGAAATGGAAATAAACTAGCTAGGGCGATGGTAGCTTATCTCTGAGAAGAGATGTGATGGCTACATGCCTCTGAACTGTGTTACAATGAGGCTCGAAGGCCTATTTATTGTTGAGAAACAATGGAAAACCCTTAACATCCCGAAACCTAACCCTAGAAGATGAAACGCCAAATTGTGGGCCCCGTTTGGGTAAATTGGTACATCAATTTCTCGGGGTCGTAACTTTGGCATACGATCTCCGTTTGACGCGTACGATAGCTCGTTAGAAAGATCTATCCAAGTACTACCACTTTGGGAGGCAACATCGGTCCATGGACCCATGTTGCCCCAGAATCCCAAAAAAACGTCGTTTAGGGCCTCAAAACGGCTCCGGAAGTTCGGGACCCGAAAAACTGCTAAAAATAGTAAGTTGTGCTACAATTAAGGCAACTGAAAATGCTGAGAAAGACAATGGTGGGGGTCCAGGTGGACTTGGCAGGTGGCCACCAATATCCACCTGGATCATTCCTCCCCCCTTAGGAAGCAATGGTCCCCATTGCGTTGAGCTCCTCCATGAGATGAGGAAACTTCTGCTGAACTTGTTCCCTGGTGAGCCACTTGCCCTGCTGAAGGAGTTGGCCTGCTTTGACAACTCGATACAGTTGGATATTCTGTTGGCGAGTGTGCTTGATCTGTGTGTCCATGATCCGATCAGTTGCAGCTTGTTCCATGCAATCTGGATTCAATTCTGTGGGTTTGAGCTGTTCTGCAATGTCGGATGTGTCTAGCAATGGTGGAAAGTATGGCCGAAGGCGGTCCACATTGAACACTGGGTGCAGGCCAAGGAATGGGGGAATGCTGAGCTCAAATGCATTGTCTCCCATAGCCTTAGTAATGGTGTAAGGACCATATCGGAGTGGTCTCAATTTCCGATAGGCTCCAGTAAGGCGTTCCTTTTGCAAATGCAACCAGACTTTGTCGCCCACCTGAAACTTGTGTGGCACCCGGTGTTGATCATGTCGCTGCTTGTACTTGGCATTTGATTTCTCAAGAATGTCATGGACCTGCTGGCGAATATGTTGGATGCGCTCAATGAAGCTGGTGGCCTTATCTGTTTCGGACTGGACATGAGCTGAATTCATGTGAGTAGCTGCAAGGGGCATGGCCACATCAATGGGGCATAGTGGCTGGAATCCCAAACCCACCTGAAAAGGGCTATGGCCAGTGGAGCTGTGAAGAGCTCGGTTGTAGCTGTGCTGAACATAGGGGAGGCTCTCGTCCCATGTGCGTGGATGCTTTGAGTTATACATGCGCAGAATGTGCACAATCATCCTGTTGACAACCTCTGTCTGGCCATCAGTTTGAGGATGGAAGGCTGTGGACTTTGTGAGTTTGGTGTCCAGCATTGAACAGAGACTGGACCAAAATGTGCTGAGAAACCGACTGTCCCGATCTGAGATGATAGACTGTGGGATCCCAAAGTGCACCCACACTCGTTCAAAGAAGAGTTTAGCAGTGGCTTCTGCTGTGATATTCTTCTTGCAGGCCATCATAATGGCCATCTTGGAGAACCTGTCGACGACCACAAAAACACAGTCATTTCCATGCTTAGTGGAAGGAAGGCCTGACATGTAATCCATGGAGATGGATTCCCAAGGTCGACTAGGGGTAGGCAACGGGGTATAGAGGCCTTGCTTCTTAATGGTCGGTTTGGCAATGGCACAGGCAGTACATGATCGGATGTACTTCCCAACATCCTGTCGAAGATTCGGCCAATAGAAGTAATTTTGCAGTACTGCCACTGTTTTCTCGACCCCGAAATGCCCAGCAGCCCGACTGTAGTGTGCTTCCCAAATCATCTTGGCACGCTCGCTTGAAGGAACACAAAGGTGACCGAGGTGGCATAATAGGGCATCCTGGAGGTGAAAATCTGAAACCTGTCGACCCTCCAAGAGTGTCTGGTATGTGTGGCCGAATTCTGGGTCGCTTTTGTAGAGAAGTGGCCAATCAGAAGTCTCGTGCCCGCAAGAGTTGAGCACGGTGGTTAGCGCCATGATCGGTGGTCGACTGAGGCAATCTGCAACATTATTGGTGCTGCCCTTTTTATACTTGATATTCAAGTGAAACTGTTGCAGGTATGTAGACCACTTCTGATGGCGATCATTCTGCAATTTCCCTTGGGTCTGTATGAACTGCAGAGGTCGGTGGTCTGTGTGGATGACCGTTTCCTTCCCCAAAATGTAATGCTTCCATTGTCGGCAGGCCTGTACAATGGAATACATCTCTTTATCATAAGTGGGGTACTTCCGGACTGTGTCTGAAAGTGTTTCACTGTGATATGCCACTGGATGTCCATGTTGAGTAAGGACTGCCCCAATAGCATAGTCAGAGGCATCTGTCTCGACCTCAAATGGTTGTTGTAAATCTGGTAACGCGAGCACTGGTGCCGTGCAGAGGCGATCCTTCAACTCCCTGAATGCCTTCTGTTGAGATTCAGACCAAAAGAATTTTTCTTTCGCCCCGCCCTTGGTGACTTGACTCAAGGGCCAAGAAATATGAGAAAACCCCAACACAAACCTGCGGTAGAAGTTGGCAAGACCTAGAAAGCTGCGGAGCTCTGTTAGAGTGGTTGGAGAGGGCCAATCCCGAATGACTTGGACCTTGGCTGGATCGACATGCACCCCCTGTTCATCAATGATGTATCCCAGATACTGAACCTCGGTCATGCCAAAAGTGCATTTCTCCAAATTGGCACATAGCTTGTGTTGCCGCAGTGTTTGGAGAACCTGTCGGATGTGGTGGAGGTGCTCTTCCCAACTCTGGCTGAAGATCAGAATGTCATCCAAGTATACTACTACAAAGGAGTTGGTGAATGGCCGCAAGATGTCATCCATTAGCCTCATAAAGGTTGCAGGAGCATTCGTCAATCCGAAAGGCATGACCAACCATTCGAAGAGGCCCTCCTTGGATTTGAAGGCAGTCTTCCACACATCTGAGGGTTCGATTGGTACCTGGTGATATCCTGACTTCAGATCGATCTTGCTGAAATATTTTGCCCCCTTTAGTTGGTCTAGGAGGTCATCAATCCGCGGGATCGGGTACCTATTACGGACAGTGATCTTGTTCAGCGCCCGATAGTCAATACAGAGTCTCCACGTCCCATCCTTCTTCTGTACCAACACTATCGGGCTCCCACAGGGCGAAGAACTCGGACGGATGTGACCTTTCTGCAGGAGCTCCTGAATCTGCCTCTTGATTTCATTGTTCTCCAGAACGGAGCGCCGATAAATTGGTCCATTGGGTAGCGGCGCACCTGGGGTCAGATCGATGGAGTGCTTGACTTGACAGTGCAGAGGAACCCCTGCCGGGGAGGTGAAGATGTCTTCGTACTCCTCCACAATCTTGTCCATCTGTAGCTGCCGTGCAGAGGGACCCCGTTTGGAGGCCGCGGCCACTGTCTTCTTCTTCCCTTGAGGGCGTATCATCAGGAAAACAAATTTCCTGGTTTTGGAAATGATCTTACTGCATTGTTTTGCAGTAATCAAAGAGATGGCGGCAGGTGGTGCTACCTCTGGTATCCTGAACAACTTATTTCCCAATGTGATAATAACAGCACGGGGCCTTGATTCATACACAGCATGTCGCTTCCACAAGTATGGTTGTCCTAGTAATACATCACAAACTTCAAGGGGAGCAATGTCACACAATACCTCATCCGTGAAGGGCTTGATGTTGTACGGAAGGCGACACTGCTGGCTCACGCGAAGATCTCGTCCTTGGTGAAGCCACCCAATGGTGTATGGCTGTGGATGTGCTGTGGTCGGTAAGCCCAACCGCTTCACGACCTCTGCCGAAATGAGGTTCTTTTGACTCCCGCTATCAACAATGAACTGTATCGGGGAGCCCTTTACCCACATCTGGGAGTGAAAGAGACGCTCCTCCTCCTCTGGATCTTCGGGTTCATTTTTCTGGATCTTTGCGGTAGCAACAGTGGCGCTGGGGTCCGCATCAATGATCTGCTTCCCTTTTTCATACCCCTTATCGGGTTCTGACTCAGAGTCGGAACATGCATCTGATTCTAAAACCTTTAGCTCAGCCACCAGTGACTGCTTGGCCCGACACTCACTTGTGTTGTGAGTGGAGCTCTTATGGAACTCGCACCATTTTCCAGTGTCCTTTCTCGGCTTCGCGGCGCTGTTCTTTGCTTGCAGCTTCGGCTGGTTGTCTTGGGCTGTCCCGCCTTGGCTTTGTCCTTTGTTCTGTGGTTTAGGGGCACCTTTCCCCTGCTTTGGATTCACAGATCCAAAGTCTCGCTTCTTTTGTTTAAACTTCTGCTCGAACTTGACGGCATACCGGTATGCTGCGCCGAGCGAGGGGATGTTTAGGAACTGTATTTCTTCCTGAATGTACTTGTGCAGGCAGCCACGGTATTTGAGTATCAAATGTTGCTCCGAATCCTTGATACCCAACTTTGTGCGAAGGGTATGGAAAAGATTGGTGAACTCCGGCACGTCTTGGTCCCTTCCCTGCCGCAGCGTGGTCCACTTTATGTAGTCATCCTCATAGCTCCCGACAGGGTAGTACTGCTCCTTGATGGCATCCCGGAATGAATCCCAGGTGGGTGCGGCTGAAAATAGTGAGCCAGTACTTTCATCCTTCTGCTCGCAATAGGTTTCCCACCAGTCCTTGACGTGGGGGGCTGCTTTGAGAAGGGCAAAAACAATCTTTTCCCGACTCGAAAATTCATGAACAGAAAAATAACCCTCTAGCAGATTTAACCATTTATCTACGGCATCGGCGTCTATCTGACCCTCGAATATGGGGATTTCAAAATTAACTTGTACCTTAAAGGGTGTGGCGTTTCCAGAGGAGCTGCTGGAAGCCGATGCGCCGCTTCTGGGTAGCCGCTGAAGGATCTGCGCAAAGCTGTCCATCATCGCGTTCCGTTGTCGCTCGAGCGCTTCTTCGAGCAAGATTTTGATGGGATCTCCTGCCCCCTCATCTTTCTTCTCATCCGCCATGGGAGGCCGTCGAGATTTGCGAGGCTGGTCTTGCAAAGGTTCAACCAGTTCGAGCCCTAACTCCTTATATCCCGACCTTGTTGGGGACATGCAAAGAAAAACAGAGAAAAAGCAGACCGCTCTGATACCACTGATCCGGATTTAAACAGGAACGCAACAAATTACAGAGATAACCATATACACAAAGATGCAGCGGAAATAATACTTCATTTCATTAATAGGAAATACTGAAATATGCTTACAGTCAGAAATGGAAATAAACTAGCTAGGGCGATGGTAGCTCATCTCTGAGAAGAGATGTGATGGCTACATGCCTCTGAACTGTGTTACAATGAGGCTCGAAGGCCTATTTATTGTTGAGAAACAATGGAAAACCCTTAACATCCCGAAACCTAACCCTAGAAGATGAAACGCCAAATTGTGGGCCCCGTTTGGGTAAATTGGTACATCAATTTCTCGGGGTCGTAACTTTGGCATACGATCTCCGTTTGACGCGTACGATAGCTCGTTAGAAAGATCTATCCGAGTACTACCACTTTGGGAGGCAACATCGGTCCATGGACCCATGTTGCCCCAGAATCCCAAAAAAACGTCGTTTAGGGCCTCAAAACGGCTCCGGAAGTTCGGGACCCGAAAAACTGCTAAAAATAGTAAGTTGTGCTACAATTAAGGCAACTGAAAATGCTGAGAAAGACAATGGTGGGGGTCCAGGTGGACTTGGCAGGTGGCCACCAATATCCACCTGGATCAGAATTTCAAGTTCTTTATCTCGTATAATAAAATTTTCAAAGGAAGAGTGGGCCATGGTCCTTTCTTCTTCTTGTGCAACGTTGTTGACAACCCTGTGGAGAGAGGGTATACTACTTATTTCATGACAAGATTGTTGGTGGCATACCTTGGTAAAACATGCAAAGGCTTATTTCTGCCAAACACTCTAAGGAAGTTGACACCTGGTGAGGCATACCAATCTGGGATGTCTGCTATTGACTCCATTTCTTCTCGTGACATGAAAGGTGGATCTCATTCAAAGATGAGATTGTACAACAGGATGATGAAGTGGTCAGTTAGATATGCCATTACTCCTCGATAATTGGAATTTTAAAGAAACTTGCAATAGATATGTACAGAAGGATCTCGTGGTTTCCATGTCTAGTTTATGCTAGGGAACTGTTGTTGTGCATAGATTTCATCCAATAAATATGAAGACATATATGATCTTTCCTCCTCACCCTCTGGAGGACTCTGATCCTGTGCTACATGGGCCTTCAACTATCGAGCCAACATATCAGACCAGTTGAACGGATTCTTGTCATTGACCACCTAGTCCAATAAGACTTCCCACCCTTCAGGAAAGGTTTTCGTGCTCTATTGACCATGCATCTGGCAAGCTAAGATAACTAAGAGCTAGTAGGACTTCTTGAGGGACTTGGTCTTGTACACATGGGTGGGTGTCTGTTAAAAATTCGATGGATCTTTCAACCAATCTTTGACAATGTCTCTTGTGTTCACATAGTTGTGGGTGACATAGAAAAGTGATTCCATGTGCTCTACTAGCTTGGGAAAGTGATACATGTGCTGATAATATTCTTCCTAGAAGGTGGTAAGATTTTGTTTGTTGGCACTGTTCAATGCCAACATATTCTCATCAATGTGTGAGACAATCCAGCTGATGACATCTGCACACGGGAAGGATGGATACCTGCATGGAACCTTGTAAGGTCCTGACTACCAAATGATTAGATACACTCATCGGTCCTCTAAGTCTACCTCAAAGTCCTTTGCAAAAGCATCTTTAACCATCTGCCATGTCAGTGATGATCCCTTTTCTATAAACAATTGAGTGTCTGCATACACTGGAAAGTCTATTGGCGCTTGCTCAACTTCCTCCCCAGTACTACTTTTAGTGGTTTCTTTTGAAGAAAATCTCTTAGGTTCCATGGTAACAGTGATTGTTTGAGAGGTTATCAACAACTGTTGTACCTGTGGGATAGAGATAACAGTCATGGCAAGCAAATATTAGTCTTAAGAAAATCTACTTACAAGGCATGATCAATCAACAAATTGAGCATCTGATGGGGATGATTGTGCAATTCTCATTGAAAAGAGGGACTAGATTCCTATGGGAACTACACACTACAAAATCCCAGTAGTGAAGGTTAAAACTTGTGACTTGAAACTACACAATGCAGAGTTTAGTATGGGAAGTGGTCTAGGAGAGACTGTGTTGCACAATCTCAGTGGCCAAGATGACAAGTTGGCTCCTAGAACTGCTCAATGCATAGTTGGAGACATCTTGTACTATGAAATGTGCAATTCCAAAGGCCAATCTTGTGGTTTGAGCCATAGGATTGCACAGTGCCTAGCTGGGAAAAATGAAAACCAGCCAAGGAAAGTGCAGATTTGCCTAAGGGAAGTGTGAAAAACAAGCAGATCTGAGAGATAGTGTGAGATTGAGTGTAGATATGAGTAAGTATGAGTAAATAAATGTATATCAAGTGCAACAATTACTCAAATAAATGGAAAATCAAGTATGTGAGGTGAGTCGTTGCAATGACGACCAATGGTGAAAAAATAGGAAAATTGATGCGACACTTGGGAAAGGAAATCTAAAACTTAAAAAAAAACTTCTACAAGTTAAAACAAGTTGAAACTCCATCAACTATGAAGATAAATAAGTGAAGTAGCACTCATACAAGCAAAATGACAGAAAAACGATAAAATACGACAAAAGAAAAACTCACCTGGAAAAGCGATGATGTTCGCACCGAAGGTTCCTTGATCTCCTCAGAAATGTTATATCTCCAAGATCAAATGTGAAAATGAGATATAGAAGCATCGATTAAATAGATTTGAGTGAATTAGGGTTTATGACACGCATGCCTAAAATCAAGGAAAATTGATAGTTGGCAGAAGTTTCTAAAAATAATGAAAGTGCCTACTTCGGGATACTACAAATAGATCCCTATTTTTTAGAGATTAATTTTTTTTCTTTTTATCTTTTTTCTTTTCCTGGGGAAACTTTCGATGCACACTGTCTCAAAAGATTGCATAGCTCTAGGTAAGTGGGAAACTTTTCAGCTCAGTGGATTGCGCAGTTTCTGAGCTTAGGGAGGGATCATATAGTTTCTGGGATCAGCGATGGGGCTTCCTTCCATGACTGCATAGTTTATGAGCTCAGGGCCTACTACCAGTCATGATTGTGCAATTCCTATCATCCAGGCTACTTTCCCTCAAGGATTGCATAGTTTTTGGAGGCAAGCCCATAATTGCTGTGATACCGAGTTGGGAGATTATATTGTGACTTAGAAGAATCAACTAAATGTGAAAAAAATCAAACACAAGCACAAATGAAAAATATAAGTCTTAGTCAAAGCATGGATACCTAGATCAGTGCAAGATGAGCTCCTGTGTATAAGAAGGAAGGGTCCAAAATTGAATCATAGGCAAATTTTTAAAGGGTGGTTGTAGCCGCTACAACACAACCCTTATACCAATTCTTAGAAACCAAGATTATATTGAGAGGGGGGTGAATTCATATTATATCCAATTTTAATAATTATAAACAATAACTAGCATTTCATGTTATTAATAAATAAATCAAATAAGAAACACATAGAAACTCATAAAGGCACTAGATGTACATGGAAACTTTTAAATAAAGAAAAACAAAAAAATTGTATCTAATATTATTGTTACATCAAATTTTCTAGCTCGAACCAGAGGAAGACACCCATCCCCTGAATTTACAATCACTTGAAGGAAGCACCAATTCCCTGATCTTTACAGGCTCTAACCTAAAGGAAGCACCAACTCCATGATCTTTACACGCTCTAACCTAAAGGAAGAACCAACTCCTTGATGTTTTATAGGCTCCAACCTATTTTACCCAACAAATCCTTATTTCATATATTTTTCAAACCCAAATGCACAGGTGTTATTTATACAACTTTGTCTTGTACAACTAGCATATTCTATGATTCAATTATTGTTCCAAGTCCTCTACCCATCTTCACAAAAAATATTTGAAATTTTTTTGTTGTTACATGTCTCCAACAAACTTCATTTCACTCCTTTACTTTATTCCTTCATGCCACAAAATACCACAGATAATTATTTTCACGAACTTCATAAATGATCTAATATTTTTTCCAAAACCTTAACTACAATATTTGTGGTTTATTTATACTCTTGTAGATCAATCAAATATAACATGGTTGATGTTCAATCTGTGTTATTTTATTTTTTCTTTGTTGGAAATATGATCTAGATGACTTGGAGATAACTTGATTCCTTGGATCTTTGGGGCTTAAATTGAATTGCATGAAACCATATAATGTGACCATATTCTTGAAATTTTGGATTCTCAATGACTTGTATTATACACCTTAGTCCCAAAAGACTCTTTCTTTATTACATAGGATGACAAGATGTGACCCAAGGCTACTTCTCTATCGACTTGCCACTTCACCACTCATCAAACTTTTTTCATGTCCTTTATGCTCCAATTGTAAATGGTTCAAAAGCCCCTTGGTGCTTCCTTATCAAAAAAGAGTAATGACCATGATTTATTACTTGTCATTGACCACTTTCTACTTTTTTCTTTTTGTTGTTGACAACACTTTACTAATCAGGTGATGACAGATAGATTGGACTATCATTGGACAATGTTTCCATTTGATGGGAAAACCTTTTTCCAACAGTTCTCCACTCACCACTTTACCATTTATCAGTGTTCCACCAATGCTTATTCCCTTACCATTAGACAATAGGTGGTGGTTGATGGCGCCACCTTTGTAAACATATAAAAAAACTTCAACAATAAAAACCTTTGCAAAATTGGTCCATGGCACAAACTTCAAGGTTTTGCCACATCACCTGTGATGTGTTAATCCACATCAACCAATTATATCCTGCCACATCATCATTACTAGCATCTTTCAAGGCATATCACTACCACATGTCACCCTAAAAAAGGTCCACTTGGCCACCCAAAAAGGCCGAAATTGCGTGCCACATGCTATGACCACAGATTTTCACTTGCCACTTTGTACATGTCACTACCACATATCATTTGTTCACTCGTCCATGTCATTTACCTACCACCTGTCTAGCCACATGGCATCATGAAAGTTGTGCCAAGGATTGATTCCTATCACCTCACCGATATTTTCATTACATGCACTTTACATGGTACTAGTGGTCCAATAATCACCTTAGTGCCAAACCCAAGTGCCCTGTGACACAGACCTTGCCACCCTAGATTCCCTTGCTATTGTTTGTGCATTAACAAGACTAGGTGGTTTGAAGAGCACCTAAGCACTTTATCCTAGCACCTTGTGGTCATGGGTATGGACATGCAACCTATTACTCATGTACTTGCTACCCATTTCTAAGTTTCTAAATAACTTTCCTATCATATTTTCGTGTAACAACAATCCTACTGGAAGCATGAGGCTTTTCAAACCTTTCCTTAAACTTCCAAATTTCAATCTTATTTTTCATGATATTCCTTTAGAGTTAGATCAAGTTCCACATGCCATTGGAAAGGTCTCTGGGAGGAATATTTAGTTTCCTCATTGGAGCTAAGGAATTGAAGAGAAATTTCCTTGAAAGATATAAATTTCATCCTTGCTCTCGAGTTAGGCAACAATAAATTAATGATAACAGACTTATTAGTATCCCTCTGAACTCAAGACTTCACATCAACTACAACAATTGTTCAACATATATGTAAATTTATTTACTAAAATTACTGAAGAAAGTGGAGGAAGTCGCATTGGCCCATCATAGGAAAGAGAAACACCTACCCATGTTGAATGACTTATTAAAGAAACTAATGTTACTTTGATATGGAAAAATAGCGAAAGAGGTAGAAAGCCTACAAATTCCCCTCTAGATTTGACATCACTAGTGTGGCTTGAGGAACAAATAATGAAATGAAATCTAGTGGAGGAGATGGACAGGAGCCACCCTTCAATGTGGTCTTTGAAAGATCACACATTATTGAATTATCCAAAATAAAAATATCTAAAAAGTCTCAACCTAAAGAAAATAAATTAGACATGGAAGTTGATAGCATAACACTATGTGATTGGGTTACATCCTGCATGGGTGACCCCCAAAGAGTGATTCAAGAGATAACATATGAGACTTCCATCTTGGATACCATCCACAAGCCATGCAAGATGCACATTATGATTGAGGTAATAAAAAACTAAGAATTAAAAGAGTAAAAATAAAAAATAAAAAGGTCATTATCTAACCAAAATAGAGGTGGATGTTTCTAAAATAAGAGAAAATTCACTCTTGCAATTACACTAAATCACCAGTGAATCTCTAGCCCACTCTATTACAGAATAATAAGTTAACAATCTAAGACTAAAAAGGAGAATAAATGAACTTGAAGAGGCTCTTAATCTAGTGCCCCTATTCACGAACCCCTTAGCTATAAAAGCACCCAAATCTACAACAAAAACACCTGGAACAACCCGTCGGGTAAAGAAAATGGAACACCTGCTCATAAGAACTCTTGGAAATATCTTTGCATTTGTGGCATTTAATGCAGAGAATTCATTTATTTTTTTATTATTTTAAAAAATTATTTGGAAAATGTTAAAAAAATAATTGATAATTAATTTTCAACCTTTATTAACAAGATCAACTTAGTGAATTCCAAATGATAGAGCAGAGCCTCCCAAGGCCTGAAAGACTAAAGTAGATCAAAGTTGGTTGGTCTCCTAGATTTATGATATTAGTGGGGGCTATTATTGATTGAAAAAACATTGAAAGTAAAAGGGGAAATGCCTTTTTCAAAGCCATTCCGGTTGCCAATGACCAAAATGCCCCTCACCAGGGAAAATTTTAGGGGCTAATATTCGCCCATGGGCTAATTTTCTATACTTTTTCCAAAAAAAAGATTCGCTAATTTCCATTTTTTTGTAAAAATGATTCGCCCAAATTTTATAGAATGAAATTATTTTACCCTAAAAATCGCCAAAATATTATATATAGACTCTATAAAAATATTATAAATTTGAACATTTTTACAAAGATATCTCCAAACATTTTATAGATTTCATATTATGGACTAGTGGGATTCACCAAGGCTTCTAAACTTTAAGATAAATTTCCATCCTTAAAATTTTTCCTGGCCCCCACATGATGAGAGACTCTATTCTCATCTCTGAGGATATTTTACATGAATAGCTAGAGATTATTAAGATTTCAATGGGTTCCAAATTCAAAAACTTAACTGAGCTCCTGAAAGATAATATTGAAAAGTGGTTACTTACATTTGTAAATTATAATTAAGACTCGTTAGCTACAACTTCATAATTGCAAGAAGATGCTCAAAGTATTGAGGAGGAGATATTTGACTTATTTGTCAAGCAAGACATAATAGTTCCTCCAATGAAAAAATATATTGAAGAATGGCTAAAGAAATCACTGCAATATACTATTAATCTATAATAATTGTCAAACAATTATATTAATTACATCCTTCAAGCCATATAATGGAGCATCTTCTTCAACACAAAATAAATTCCTTCCACATCATTTTTGTGAGTAGCGAAATATTTTGAAGCATTTCCATTCTTTCTTCCCAATCATTGGCCTTCAATATTCCTTGATTGTTTCTTCACATGATTTAAGGTGACACTTGACTACAACTCTACATTTCTTTCAAGTATTTTAAATATTTACTAGTCCACTAGATCCCAATTCCAATCCCCTTATGGGATGAATGCATTTACTTTTACATAATGAATTATCAATATTTGGAGAGTGCTTTAGGCACTTGACTTTTTCAAGAATTTTAAATTGTAAAATTATTATTTTACTCTCACAAAGAGCTCATTTTCAGACAGGCTATTAATTCTTTATTATGAGACTTATTTAAAGTAGTATGAATCTTGTGAACTTTTTCTTGTGCCATTTATGATTTCCATGAATGAAATTATTCTTTATCTCTTTGAATATTTGGACCATTATTCTTTTGTCTCTATCTACTATCTTGCTTCAATGATGCTTACGTCATGAACAATGAATGGAATGAACATGATTAATTGAAATTTATTTATATTCATCGTTTTTCTATATGTTCTAATTACCATGCTTGGTGCACTCACAAGCATATGATTTACATGTATATTATTTCTTAATATATAAATATATTAGAAAATTGAGTGTGTTTAAAATAGGAGCACCACCTATATGAAAATGAAGAGGGACATATATCTTGGACCTATGAGGTTAACCTTTTTGTTGATGAAAAAAAGATTAAAATTTATGGCAATCATATTGTTGGCATTATGATGCATGTGTTGTACTTGATGGCAACCCACTTATAGCAGAACAACTAGATGAATCTAAAGAAGAGATATTAGATGTGCTAGAATACATGATAGTTGAGTTAACAGATGTGATGCAGGGTAGTTCAAAAGAATTAGTTCAGAAGTAATGTACAATGGCAACTCACTAAGATGACAGTTCACAGTGCAGCAAGTTAACAACAAAGAATTGTCACCATCAAGTCCAAAGGGGGAGATGGTTGGCATTATGATACAGATGTTGTCTTTGATGGAAACTCACTCAGATGAAAGATCAAAGTACTACAAGTTAACAACAAATAATTATAGTATATGCGGGTTCACCTTGACCAAGCCGCGTATACATGCAGGTTCATTGAACAAAAGGAGCGTATACATACACACATGCTTTCACAGAAGGAAAAGCGTGTATATATTGGGAAGAAAAGTTTTTGGGTCCAAGGTATCTAACCCAAGGTATCTAACCCAAGGTATTTGGTCCGAGGTATTTGGTCCAAGGTATTGGTCCTAAGTGGTTTTGGTCCATGGTATTGAGAACGACCTAAAACTATATAAGGAGGAGAAGATCATTAGGCCAAGAAAAGCAAGTATTGGTTATCTGATGAAGTGTGAGATCAAGTATGCAAGTTATGGGTTTCTGATCTGAACTAAGGATGCACCTATATGGCTGATGAAGGTTGATGGACCGAGATCATGAAGGCTTAGATGTATTAGCATTATGTGGTTTGATCTTGAACATTCTAGATCTGAATGCCGATGCATGTTTTTAATATGTAAATGTGATGATTTGGGTATGAATGAAGTCTGAAATAGTTTTGACGCCTTAAGTTAGCATTTCCAGATCTATATGCAGGTTGGCTTTGGTAAAACAACATATACATGCTGGTTCAGCATACAGAAGTAGCGTATACATTACAAAATGGAATTTGCAGATATGTACGCTAGTTCCCCTTGGTAAAAGGGTGTATACACACTGGTTTAGCTTATGAAAGTAGCGTATATCTTCTAAAGTATGATCTATAAGGGTTCTGTTTGTTGTTGCAGTGTTCAGGGTTCTGCATTGTGTTCTGGTGACTGTTTTCTGCATATTCAGATTGGTTGATTGTGATTAGCTTCAGTGTTGATGGATGAAATCTAATGATGGATCAGGATCATAATGACTTATCATTATGTGATCTGATAATGGATGGGCTAGATCTGATTACTAACACATGTTTTATCCTCTATGTGATCAGGAGCTCAAGTCCAAGTCATGGAAAAGGCTTAATATTGAATGTATTAAAAAACACTTGCAACCTAAAAGACCAGATAGATCTCGTCTTCCTGATTCCGACACCGTGAACAGTTCGAAAAACTGACACCGTATGAAGAAGATATCGCAATTTGAAAAAGCCCAATATTCTTCAAAATTTGAATTTTTAAAAAATTTAAAAACAAAATATTTTGAGGAATATTCCTTGAAATATTCAGGGAATATGTTGTTTGGGAGGCCCAATCGGGTGCTGCACATGGCACTTGGACTGAAAAGTGGTTTTTATCAAAATGTGTGCGGGGCTCGGGGGATTCGACCCGGGTCGTGTGGCCACGAGCCCACAGGCCCGACCAGCCCGCCTGGACCGTGGTTCTTAACAACCTTACGGCGGAGTTTCTATTTAAATTTGGTCAATGTTTGGTTTGGGTGGAAAAGGGGCCAGCCCCTAATCACATGACTCTAGTGTCTAACAATACGCTAAATCGAAACCGATGCATTAACTTAATCGCCAATAAGACGTGTTCACATGTTATTTTTCCGCCAGTGGTTCCAGCTCCGAAAACGTTAGCATTAACGTTAACTGCCACTCCAACTGGTCACATTCCCAACATCCCCGTCAGCAGTCATGGTCAACTGACCGTTCAACTAGCAGTCTTTTTAGCGGCGTGCCATTTTTGGTGTTTCCTCCATTTTTGTCGGGCTAACTGGTGGACTTCCAGTTTTAACTGGAGTTTTTCTAGGGCAAACTGGTAGAAAATTGAATGAGCCATAAATTTGGCTAGGAGAGGCCTTTTGATGCAAATTTTTTTTTTGATTTTGGATATTATCATCATTCGGAAGCCATTGGAATAGGTTTCACAGCCAACAGAGGTCATCTTTAGGTACTTTTGCAGCTAAGAAGTTCCAGGAGCCACTAGGGCCTAGGCAGTGTTGGAGCTGTATTGGGTTGTGTGTATCCATTAGAGGTGAAACAAAAGTCTACCTAGAATAATTTTGGTCTTCTGAAGCCATTGGAGTAGTCTAGAGAAGCTGAAGAAGTCATATTCAAGGATCTTTTCGTCCAGGGAGATTTTGGAGCTTAGGGCCACCAGGGGTTGGAGGTTGTTGCAGGAGCTACTAGTATCCATTCTTAGCAAACAAACAGTCGTTCATAACTATAATGAACCTTTTGAATCCAATGAAGGTGTTTTCAAAATAATTTGGAGACTTCTGAAGGCCGAGATGCTCAGGGGAAGTTTCAGGCAGCCTAGTGCCATCCGTGGAGGAAGGCCTAGATCGGGGATGCAGTGCTCATTTTGAGTAAATGAACAGTCATTTATTGATGTTAGATATGGGATGGAGATAGTAGTAGAGTTTTCAAAGACATTTGAAGCATTATGAAGGAGTTTGTGCCATTAAGAAGCTCAGGGAAGCTCAGTGCACTTGCTGAAGGAATCAAGTCTAATGGAGCCTCGATCTGTTTATACAAAGAGATAGCCATGAAAGGGATGCATATGGTTTACTAAGCCCATATGTTCAGTCAGTAACCTTTTGGAGTTGAGTGTGGAACTTGTAAAATAATTCAAGCCATAATCCCAAAGAGCCAAGTCAAGTTGACTAGAGCTCATAGGAGACGTAGCCCACAAGATCAGGGTGAACTCCTTATTAAAATTTGCTGTTATGTGTGATGTTTATTTGTTGCCTTATATGTCTGATATATGTGTTTAATATAAGCTGAAACAAATCAAGTTAAAGCACTTAAAAAAATGAAAACAAATCAACACATACACCTATTTCAAGTACCTAATTCCGCAATTGTCAACATAAGCTAGATCTTTTTCTGTTTTAGCTTTGGAGTGGGAGGTTCTTGCAAGCATGACAAGTTGTTCAACCCCTCATTTCAGATCATTAGTTTTAACTTCTATTATTTCTATAGATAGAGTCTGTAAAGGGCTAGGTAGCCTCTGGATCTCATCCTTTCATTAAAGGTGACATATCCAGTAAATTCCCCTATAGTTAATCTCTGTATTAGATCTAAGAAGTTCTCATAGTTTTAGATTAGATGGTATCAGAGCTAGTTTCTTGATTGACAGAGCAATCTATTTGCTTATTTAACTTGAAAGGTGTTTAAACAGTACAAAGGATTTCTGCTGTTTGATTATTTGTAAATTGACTATTGTTTGAGTTTGCAAAGTTGAAGTGAAAGCTATTGTTAGCTAAGTCCAAGAGAGGAAAAGAAGGAAGAATGGTTGAAGGCATTCTCCTTACCCCAAGGACCTCAAGACAATCCTTGAAGCACAAGAGGTTTGATGCAAAACATGTTGTTTGAATAAGGGATTGACTGTGCAATCATTTGATTCAGGAATTTGTTAATAGATTCTGAATTTTGTTGAAGTTCTTTTGTTTATTTTTATAATGACAACTTCCACAAGTGAGTCCTCAAAATCTTCCTCCTTCATAAGATTCTTTGGTGAAGGCTTGAAGCACGAATTTTTCATCATGATGAATATGGTGAGAGAAATGTACGAGGATGAAAGGCAGAGCACTAGACTTCAAGAGCAGTTGAATTCCATGAAGGAAGAGAAGCAGTTGCTTTCTGACCAATTGCAGGAAATGGAAAGCCAACTTCATATTGCAAACATGAATCTGGAAAGGATGCATAAGTTGGAGACACAACTCCTTGTTGCCAAAGAAGCCTTATCCAAGTATCAGCTTGAAGAAGAGGTAAACAACTCTATTTTGTCTTCAAATTCTTCTAACACTGTTTATGTTGGTTCTTTTGAGAAACATACTAGAGGCATAGGGTCCAAGTTGATGTCCAAAATGGGATATGAAGGAAAAGGATTGGGAAAACATGCACAGGGTATTGTTGAGCCAATAATGGTTGAGGAAAGGCCTAAGTATTTGGGTCATGGCTACAGACAATCTTATGGAGAAAGTTCCAAAGCAGTCATGAAGGCAAAGGAAACAGTTCCTAGAGGGAGTTTCATTTCAAGTTCCCTACCTCAAGTTGGTAAAGATTGTATTCTTGGGGAATGCAATAGTTTGAAACATACCTTGTAGGAAGAAGGTGTGCATAAGCATGCACTTGAACAAGATATTTGTGAAAGCTCTAAAACCATTAAAGGTATTGATGGTGTTCCAAAGGGAGCTTCTTCTTCTTTCGATTCACCTCCTCATGAAGGTAATGAAGGTGAAAGAGAGAGGTATAAATCTGGTTTAAATCATATTTCCTTTGATCATGTAAAGCATGGTGTATTTCCACCTAAGCATTGGAAAAGAATTGCATGTTCTTTTTGTGGTTTGTTTAACCATAGTGTTTCTAGATGGTGGAAAAGAATGGCAACATATAGGAAACTTTTGAAGGAAAGGAGGCAAGAAGCCAAAGTTCCATTGAATAATGCAAATCATGTTGTCAAGAAGATGAACATGTGTTGCACTTATTGCCATAAACAAGGACATACTGCTGAAAGGTGTTGGACTCTGAATCCAACAATGCTTCCACGAAATTTGCAGAAAGTGGAGAAAGAGTATGGCAAGAATGGGAAGGAAGTTTCCATCATTGATATGTGTCAGGATGATACACATGTTGATATCGATGTGCAGTTAAAGGAAGCACCTTTGAAATGGATTGGTAAGAAGTGGTTAGAGTTCTTATCCAATTAAAGTTGCATGTCTTTTGATTAAATGCATTTCTTTGCTAAGGGAATGCAAGTTGCAGGATGGAAAAGTTGAGGATGAGACTCGCTTTATTGCAGCGAAAGTATATTCATTTCAGCTTTGAAAGTACTTGTACATGTGATCGAGGATGTTGTACTTATGATTGTACTTAAGAGAAAGTTGAAGGATAACCTGCATGCATGAGAACGATATGCATGAGCACAGGGATGATGATTTCCTAGTATTTTGAACATGTATGTGTAATTAACTTGAAGGGTTGATTACTTTGTTTAAAAATGCATGTAATGTAATATTGACTGGGAACAGTTGATTTGATCTCCAAGATTGTAAAAGGGAGATCATGATGAAGTGTTCATCTTTGTAAAAGCATCGTTTAAGTCCTTTTGGTACATGCTTGACTTGAAGGGTCAAATGTTTGTAAGGCATGATTTTGTCGACTTGTGATTTAGTCGATCATTTGTAAACATGATGTATAGACCTAATGATGATTCACAGGATTTGAAAGTTGTTTCTTTTGTTGAAACAAGAATTTATTCATCAAGTTATTATCTTCTTTCGACATCATCTACAGAAGAAGATTTGCAGCAGCAAAAGTCGTCATGGTTACATTTGTGACTTTATTCATGGAAGTGGCTTGGAAGTGATGTTCAGATACCTTCTGTAAATTCTAAATGAGTTCAAGGAAGACATTTCTTGACAGGAGGACAAGCGCATTCAGGAAGGGAAGTGTCATCTACCTTCGAGTTTTTGTTGAAAGGCACTAGCTATGCAGACAAGTGTTTGAAGGCTGAAGAGAAGAGGATGTTGTTATTCTCCCATTTTCTGTACAGTTCAGTTTCAGCACTTCAGTGAGCTTTTGGGGTCCAAAAGCTTCTCGTTTGGGAGGTGTGATTAGGATCTCACGTCCAATTCATGAAAAAGGCTTAAAGTTGAAAGTGTTTAAAAACACTTGCAACCTGAACGACCAGATAGATCTTGTCTTCCTGATTTTGGCGCCGTGAATAGTTCAAAAAAATGACACCATATGAAGAAGATATTGCAATTTGAAAAAGCCCATTATTCTTCAAAATTTGAATTTTAAAAAAATCTAAAAACATAATATTCTAAGGAATATTCCATGGAATATTCCCCAAAATATTCAGGGAATATGCTATTTAGGAGGCCCAATCGGGTGTTGACACGTGGCACCTGGACTGCAAAGTGGTTTTATCTAAATTTTTATGGAGGTTGTGGGATTCGACCCCAGGTTGTGTGGCCACCAGCTCACAGGCCCGACCAGCCCGCCTACACTGTGGTTTTTAACAACGTTAAGGCAGAGTTTCTATTTAAATTTGATCAATGTTTGATTTGGGTGGAAAAGGGGCTAGCTCGTAAGGGCCAGCCCCTAATCACATGACTCTGGCATGAAACCACAGGCTAAACTGAAACCGGCACATTAACTTAACCTCTGATAAAATGTGGTCACATGCTATTTTTCCATCGGTGGTTCCTGCTCCGAAAACGATAGCATTAACGCTAACTGCCACTCCAACTGGTCACATTCCTGACATTCCCACTGGCGGTCATGGTCAACTGGCCGTTCAACTGGCAGTATTTTTAGCGGCATGCCATTTTTGGCGGTTCCTCCATTTTTGTTGGGCTAACTGGCAGACTTCCAGTTTTAACTTGAGTTTTTCTAGGGAAAACTGGCAGAAAATTGAATTAGCCACAACTTTGGCTAGGAGAGGCCTTTTGATGCGATTTTGTTTTTGATTTTGGATATTCTCATCATTCTGAAGCCATTGGAATAGGTTTCAAAGCTAGCATAGGTCATCTTCAGGTACTTTTGCAACGAAGAATTTCCAAGAGCCACTAGGGCCTAGGCAGTGTTGGAGCTGTATTGGGTTGTGTGTATCCATTGAAGGTGAAACAAGAGTCTACCTAGAATAATTTTGGCCTTATGAAGCCATTTGAGTAGTCGAGAGAAGCTGAAGAAGCCATCTTCAAGGAGATTTTCGTCCAGGGAGATTTTGGAGCTCAGGGCCACTAGGGGTTGGAGGCTGTTGCAGGAGCTACTAGTATCCATTCTCAGAAAAAAAATAGTCGTTCTTAACTATAGTGAACCTTATGAATCCAATGAATGTGTTTTCAGAAGCATTTGGAGACTTCTAAAGTCCGAGATGCTGAAGGGAAGTTTCAGGCAGCCTAGTGCCATCCGTGGAGGAAGGCTTAGATCAGGGATGCAGTGCTCGCTTTGAGAAAATGAACAGTCATTTATTGATGTCAGATATGTGTTGGAGATAGTAGTAGAGTTTTCAAAGACATTTAAGGCATTATGAAGGAATTTGTGCCATTAAGAAGCTCAGGGAAGCTTAATGCACTTGCTGAAGGAATCAAGTCTAAGGGAGCCTAGATCTGTTTACACAAAGAGGACAGCCATGAAAGGGATGCATATGGTTTACTAAGCCCATAGTTTGAGTCAGTAACCTTCTGGAGTTGAGTGTGGAACTTGTAAAAGAATTCAATCCATAATCCCAAAGATCCAAGTCAAGTTGACTAGAGCTCATAGGAGACGTAGTCCACGAGATCGAGGTGAACTCCTTATTAAAATTTGCTATTATGCATGATGTTTATTTGGTACCTTATATGTCAGATATATGTGGTTAATATCAGTTGAAACAAATCAAGTTAAAGCACTTAAACAGATGAAAACAAATCAACACATACACTTGTTTCAAGTACCTAATTCCGCAATTGTCAACATAAGTTAGATCTTTTTTTGTTTTAGCTTTGGAGTGGGAGGTTCTTGCAAGCATGACAAGTTGTTCAACCCCTCATTTCAGATCATTAGTGTTAACTTCTATTATTTCTATAGACAGAGTCTGTAAAGGGCCAGGTAGCCTCTGGATCTCATCCTTTCATTAAAGGTGACATATCCAGTAAATGCCCCTACATTCAATCTCTGTATTAGATCTAAGAAGTTCTCACAGTTTCAGATCACTATGTGTGATTATGTCTGAAGTCTGGAAGTGCAGCAAAGCGTTTGCAGATCTATATGCTAGTTTGCTTCAGGGAAGCTACGTATACATGCAAGTTGGCTTCTGCCAAATAGCGTATACAATCTAAAGCATGGTTTTAAGATTACAACTGATTCTGAATGATAATGTAGTAATTTGAACTCAGATTTGTATACTGGTTACAATGATCTATCTGTTCCAGTTGATTTGTTGAAGTTGATTTAAAGTATGAATGAATGATTAATTCAACCGCGTCAGAGGTTCAGAGGTTGTCAGTGATTGATTGAGTTTGGTTGATTTAGAAAGTAATGATTGAGTTTCAGTGGTTGATTAATGCAAACATAGTTGATGGTTGTATTGTAGTGGTTATTGATTTGAGCTTCAATGTTGTTGATGGATCCAGTCTAAAAATTTATGAAACGTGGTCCCTGGAAGAAAAGAGAAGGTTGTAGCCTTTTGTAGGTCGGTGCCTACATACTAGTAAACATATCGGCTAGTACAAGAGCTAGGGGGTTGTAGCTCCCTTCCAGTAGAAGTTGGAAAACGAGAGAAGGTTGTAGCCTTCTGTAGGTAGAACCCTGCGTACTGGTATGAGTCTATGCCAGTACAATGTTGTAAACAAATTTTCTTATTATTAAAAAGAAGACAGAGACAACAGCAGTAGGTGGTTTTCACCCACATTGGGTTTCCACTTTAAATCTTCGTGTTCATGTGTGTTGCTTATGTGTGATGGTTCACTCTATTATTAACTGCATATGGTTACTGTTTAATGTTTAATAAAGTACTAATGCACAGATTCAAGATCAAAATATAATGAATTAACTGAATCATTAGTCTGCTGGATATACGCTTGTTTCCTTAAGCACTGTTGCATTGACACGCGGGTTACCCACATGGAAGTAGCGTCTACAAATTTGAGTATGAAAAGAAAAAGATTATTGACTTAACTAATACTGATTCACCCCCCTCTCAATATTATTTCCAACAATTGGTATCAGAGCATGTCCTTTGGCAGAAGCTTGATCGCTTGAAGGAGATTCGTAGAAACAATAGGAAAGAAGCTAAAGAAGAAAGCACCTCAAAAGAGGAAGGCATCTCAAAGGAACTATGACAGTGGTAGAGTCGATTGGGGATTATGTGGAAGCAACTCTTCAGATTTAGAATCACCTCAGAATGAAGAAAAAGAACTATCAGGTATGAATTTGTTATCCTCTAGTGATACATTTCTCCATCCATTTGAAGATGATGAAAGTGATAGCGAAACAACTAAATTTTCTCTTATGGGTGAGAAGGAAAGATATCAAATAGAGGCAGAATTTAAAAGGCTCACAGACAAAATTAAAGATCAACAAGATGTATTGGACAAAAGGGAGTATGCATTCAAAGAAGAAGCTACCAAACTAAAAGAGGAAGGAAACAAAGTAAGGGAGCAGTACAAAGAAAAGGAAGATCAATGTCAAAAGCTATAGGATGAAGTGACATCATTAAGAAATGAAGTAAATAAAAGGAACACAACAATCTTAAAGATAGATCCAGTTACTATGAAGGTCTTGAAGCTAAGATACTCTCTCTAAAAGAAGATCTTGAAAAGTCAAATAAACAGAATGAAGAACTACTCCAAGCTCTTAAAGAACAAGAAAACGAAGTTCTCAAATTAAGGAAACAAGTGGAAGAAGGAAGAAAAGCTGAAGAAATCATGAAGAAGCAATATCTGGAAAAGGAAGAACAACATCAGGTTGAGGTAAATATCTTAAAAGGTAAATTAGAAGAAAAGGATAAACTGTTACGATTTCAAGACAGTACTAAGATTTTGGATGATATTCTTAGTAGTGAAAGGTCTCCTACCATCAAATCTGGTCTTGGTTTCCATGAATTTGTTGAAGGCGAATCTAGCTCACAAGCTAAGGCAAGGAACTCTAATGTAAAACTGGAAATGCTCAACAAGGGGATAAGAGGTCAACCCCATCAACAACCAAGGAAAGAAATCCTTCAAAGAAATTTTTTTACTCCAAACTATGGAAGTGATAGTCAGTTATTTTCTTAGATGAATAATGTTGAGTTTTATGTATGTCATAATCTTGGACATGTTGCAGCAAGATGCAGAAGTAGAAAGGTTCAAGACCGTCGCACAGAAAGATAATCACATTCCAGGTACTTTAAGGGATATTGTTTTTCTTGCAATATGTTTGGTCACAAATCCATTGACTGCTACAGAAGGAATATGAAAAATGTAAGATGTTATGCATGTAACAAGTTTGAACATAAAGCAAAGGAATGTAGGAAAAAAGTACGAGCACCATACTAAAAGGAGAAAACACCATCACACTCGAAGATATGGAAGAAGAAGGAAGTACAGTCATAAAGATGTGGCATAGCAGAGTATACAGACATGACAGACTCAAAGGGAGCTGAAAGTGTGAAACTTCAGTGTTCTAAATCTCATACGCAAGTTTCATGAAGACAAGTAGCGTATATATGCGAGTTCAATGCTGCACAGTCGCGTATATGTGGTTTGAGAAAAATACAGTGGGACAGACTCAGAAAAATTGATTTGATATGATTCAGACATTTATCAGTTATCTTTTCTGTCGTGATGATAGATGACTAAAGTCTGTGGATGTTATTTAGAAGTGCTTTTGATCCTTACAAGTTTTTGATAACTTGATATATATCTGATTGATGACGATGCCTTGATACTTCTTACAGATATATGCAATGATCAGATCTGATAGTGAACAGGTGGAACAGGTTCAGGGGGAGAACATGTTATGCTTCTAATAAAGCATTGTTGGCATTATGTTTAGAAGTCTTTGGTACTTAATCAACGATAATGATGCTTATATGGCTAAATGATACATCTTTCTATGTTACGGTTATGAGGTGCCCATGATAAAATCTTAGATTATACTTGGGGTTACATAGTTGGTATTCAGATTAGATTTATGGATGATTGTGAATGACTTTTTGATTATGCATATAGTACATATATGTTTCTTACATGGTGTTCTTCATAAGGACAAGGAGAATTACAATTCTTGAGTACAAAAATTCATTATTTGATGATGAGACACTCATTTCTTTTATGTTGCTGTCATCATGCCTTCAAAGATGCATAAAGTTCATATAGTGCAATTATGATGCAGGATTCCTATAGTTCTTGGCTCTCACATGGATGAGGAGTGTTGTTGTTGATGATATCAAGAAATCTTGACAAATGATCATGAACTCATGGTTTGCTAGATACATATCACTATGATGGATACATGGATGATTACTTAAGTTACATATTGACAAATGTTGTTGGTTGGCTAAGGGAATGGTGCTATTGCAGGTCTCATGAAGACATAGCTATTTAAAGACATGGATATTCGAAGACATGGATTATAATGATGATGAGTTGATACTCTCATATGTTGATGCTTATCAGATGTGGGATGTTCCCTAGTGATGATACATGATTGATATATTGAAGGTTCTTGTGGAAAGATCATGCAGTTCTTGATGATGATGTTATGATCATAAATAATGACTATGGTATTTTCACATACATATGATATGATGTGAATGATTTTGTTACTGCTTGGAGATATGACATATGCTGAGTTGATTCATGGAAGGAAATGAAGCAAGTTTATCTTGATGAGATCAAGAGGATGAGTTGATATCTATATGCAAACATACTTTTTCACAGGTTGATGATATTTACACTAACATGGATATATACAGGTTGCTGGTCTAGATGCTATTGACAGATGCTTATGGAGCAGATCATACATGGTGTATGATAGTTGCTAATGACTATCATGGTTGTGTTTAGATATTTGGTCTCTGTTATAAATGTCATGTATATCATTCAATGTAAAGGTCATATCAAGACCCATAATGTAATAAATTGTCTCTGTCTGTTGTAGTCTTTTGATGAGTCCCTTTTGGTCATATGGTGTAATTTGTACCCCCACTATGCATGGGAAGGATGATGTAATATTTCAGTCATGTATAAACAATTGGTATATCCCCACTTGGTTGGGTGGATGAGTCAAGTTTGGTATATCCCCACTTGGTTGGGAGATGGATGTATGTATGAGTCATTGGTGATATGAAGGTCATTTGTAATGTATGTATAGAGTCATGTTCTTATTTTAGAACATCTTTTTGTAGAATTTACTTATGCTCAGGGGGAGCATGGACTTGATCATGGCAACTCAATCAGCACATCAGAGAATTCAACATGTACTCAGGGGGAGCATGACCCCTTTTCCCTTGATGTCAAAGGGGGAGAGTGACTTGGTGTGGTTGTTGCCATCAAGTCCAAAGGGGGAGATTTTTGGCATTATGATGCATGTGTTGTACTTGATGGAAACCCACTTGTAGCAGAACAACTCACTTATATATGGTAACTAGATGAATCTATAGAAGAGATATCAGATGTGACAAAATAAATGGTCATTGTGTTAACAGATGTGATGCAGGGCAGTTCAAACGAATAAGTTCATAAGTAATGTACAATGGCAACTCACTAAAATGACAGTTCACAGTGCAACAAGTTAACACCAAAGAATTGTTGCCATCAAGTCCAAAGGGGGAGATTGTTGGCATTATGATACAAGTGTTCTCCTTGATGGCAACTCACTTAGATGAAAGATCAAAGTACTGCAGGTTAGCAACAAAGAATTATAGTATACGCAGGTTCACCTTGACCAAGCTGCGTATACACGCAGGTTCATTGAACAAAAGGAGCATATACGTACACACACACTTTCACAGAAGGAAAAGCGTGTATATCTTGGTAAAACAAGTTTTTGGGTCTAAGGTATTTCTTTGGTCTCAGGTATCTGACCCATGGTATTTGGTCCAAGGTATTGGTCCTAAGTGGTTTTGGTCCATGGTATTGAGAACGGCCTAAAACTATATAAGGAGGAGAAGATCATTATGCCAAGAAAAGAAAGTATTGATTATTTGATGAAGTGTGAGATCAAGTATGCAGGTTATGGGTTTCTAATCTGAACTAAGGATGCACCTATATGGCTGATGAAGGTTGATGGACCAGGATCATGAAGGCTTAGATGTATTAGCATTATGTGATTTGATCTTGAACATTTTAGATCTGAATACTGACGCATGTTTTTATTATGTAAATGTGATGATCTGGGTATGAATGAAGTCTGAAATAGTTGTGATGCATTAAGTTAACATTTCCAAATCTGTACGCAGGTTGGCTTTGGTAAAAAATCGTATACATGCTGGTTTAGCATATAGAAGTAGCGTATACATCACAAAATGGAATTTGCAGATCTCTACGCTGGTTCCCCTTGGAAAAAGGGCGTATACATGTCGATTCAGCTTATGGAAGTAGCGTATATCTTCTGAAGTATGATCTATAAGGGTTCTATTTGTTGTTGCAGTGTTCATGGTTCTGCATTGTATTCTGGTGACTGTTTTCTGCATATTCAGATTGGTTGATTGTGATTAGCTTCAGTGTTGATGGATGAAATCTAATGATGGATCAGGATCATGGGAGTGACTTGAGGCTCTCAGCCATTTGGAGGGCTTAGAAAGAGAGAAATTATGCTACGTTTTTCTCGTACAGTCACTATTAGAAGAGCTTGGATACTCTGAAGGAAAAGATGGTTACGACACCAATCCTAGTATTCTTGGAATGGAAAAAGGAATTTCATGTTCATGTGGATGCGTCTTGTATAGAGTTGGGAGCCATCTAAACTCAACTAGGGGCAGGAGATATTGATCACCCAATTTCCTTCGTCTATAAAAAACTATGTAAGGCATAGAAGAACTATTCAACCAAAGAGCGAGAAGGATTGGCGATGGTTTATGTACTAAAAAAATTTAGGCATTATCTACTTGGTGTGCACTTTAGGATGTACATTGACCATTCTTCTTTGAAGTACCTGGTAAATAAGCCTGTGTTAAGGGGGAAATTTGTAGATGGTTTCTCCTTTTCCAGGAGTATGATTTTGAAGTGATAGTTAAGCTTGGGAGATTGAATGCTAGACCATATCACCTCTCTCAGATCAAGAATGGTGAATAGCCCACAAATACTGATGAAGGATTGCCTAACGTGCAGCTCTTTGATGTCAGGGTTGCAGATGAGAATTTTACAGAAATTATTCATTTTCTATCTACTGGCATAGCTCCTCAAGGATATACGACACAACAAAAGTAGGAATTAGTTGCCTGGGCTACATATTTTTTTGTGATTGAAGGATAATTATATAATATGAGGTCATATGAATTTATACGTCGATATGTGCCTAAATATGAGAGACACAATATTCTAGATGAAGTGCATGGTGGTGTCATTGAAGGACACTATACTGGAAAGGAAACTATGCACGAGATCCTACGAGCAGGATTATGGTGGCCTACGACACATAAACATTCTAAGGAGTACTGCAGTGCGTTTGATGTGTGTCAAAGAATCAATTGCCATTAAATCCACAAGTCATGTTGCAAACATTTTATAAATGGGAAATTGACTTCGTTTGACCTATTCAGCCACCAGGGAAGAAGATGGGAGCACGTTATATTATCACTTAGACAAAATACTTAACCAGATGGGTCGAGGTACAACTTGTGAAGTATTACAATGTGAACACTACTGTGTATTTTATATTTGAGTTTATTTTGTCAAGGTTTGGATTCACAAAGATTTTGATGAGTGACATAGGTTCACACTTCCTGAATGAAACAATTGTAGCCTTAACATAAGATTTCTAGATGTACCATCAGAAGAGTACAGCAAATTACCCCCATTCGAGTGGCGCTTTTCAAGATTTCAACAAGATCTTGGAGAATTCCCTAACAAAGGTCTACAATGTTAATAGGAATGATTGGGATGTATGCATACCGAAGGTTCTATGTGAATATAGGACGGACTGTAGGAAATTTACTAGGAAAACACCATTTTGACTAGTTTATGGACAAGAAGTAGTGATTACGATGGAATACATAGTGCCTAGCCTCACGATTGCCACAGTAACCGAGATGGTAGATCGTGATGTAATGGAGGAACACCTAGTGCACCTACTTGCATTAGAGGAAGACCGCTTTTTGGCTGGATTTCATCAACATGTGCAGAAAGATAGAGAAAAGGTGTGGAATGATCATCACATTAGGCAACACACTTTCAAGAATGGTGATTTGGTCTTGATGTATGACAGAAAGTTCGCCAAATTTCGAAGGAAGTTTTAGATGCATCAGCTAGGACCATATTTGATTAAGGATATTTCGGATCGTGGCACAGTTCAGCTCGCGAAGCTGAATGGGGAAGTGTTTCCTGGCAAGATTAATGGGAGCAGATTGAATGTTTACATGGATGATTCCACCCCTGCGCAATGACTACATGACAACAAGAAAGTCTTAGTGCTTCTGGTAGTTAAAAGAGAGCACAATACTATAAACTACCTTGCTGAGGAAAACATTTATCGAAGAAGGAAGGTTGCACGATGTTTTGGAAGATGGTGCAGGTGGAAGCTGCAATGAGGTAGTTGAGCCATAAGGAAGGGTCTCGCGCAGCCTACCCAGAAAGTGACTATTGGAATAGCTAGAGTTGATTTGACAGGGAATTTTCCATTAAAAGGAGTGGGGAAATGAATTTAAGGTGCAAATCGGGGAAAATCTACCACCAAATTCACATTTATGAGGAATATTTGAGGGGGAAAAGACAGTTTGAATTTGAATTGGGTTATAAATATCACATCCCAATCCAAATTTGGACACCTTTCTTCTTGAGAATTTGTTATGTGTTTTTACGCTTAAAGAGCCGAGTGTGTAGTTGCATGTTGGGTTACCTGAGTTGGGAGGAAGTTAAGAAAGAGTTTTTGAAGAGAGGATTAGGTAACATCATGATTGCAACACCACCAGTCCATGCTACAACACTCAAGTGACTAAGGCCAAAGCTACTACCTCCACGACAAGAGAGAAAAAGTAGAAAAAACCGTAGTAGACCCCAGTTTGGAAATTACCACAGAAATTTCCAACTGAGTAAAGACAAAAGGGAAAAATGGATAAAAATAAGTAGCTAATGGAGCCACAGGACTTGGATGAAGAAGAGTTGAATGAGGGGTTTGAGCATATCAACGTAGAAGGGCGGAGCCAATTTCTTAGTTGCCGCCATATATGCCACTGCAAAAGCCAACCTCAAAAGTGACTACGGGTCCAAACTCTTTCAAATTTAAGGTGTTTACACTGTTTCTATTGGAGGGAGTACCTCTTGAAGGTGAATTTTTGTCCAGGGTACCCGAGCTTCGCATGGAATATTGGGATTTGAGCGACCATGAGAAATTTCAATAACTAGAAGCCAACAAGTATATGAAGGTGGTGTACTATGAGGAGGCGGGCCTCACAAGACCTGAACTAATGAAATGGTCAACTGAAATTAAGCGTGCAGGATTGTTAAACATTTTTTACATCTCGCACTTTAGCTGAAGCATCATTAACACTATTTGTGTGTGCCAGTTGTTGGCGCTGGTCCATGATGGGTGCCTCTGGCTGGGAGAGCCCATCCCAATTAACGACATGTTGATACAAAGAATCACAGTGTTTCTTATCAAGGCATGAACCCCACAAATGCTTTTGTGGGGAAGTCGTAGGAGAAAAATCTCGGAGATCAAATGAAGAGTGACTTTGGATTAATCAAGAAGTTTTGAGGCTACACCGTTAGCTCTATCAATGATGAGGCTATGCGGTTTTCCGCCTCTATCTTGGTAGGAAAGATCATGAGGAAGTGTTGTGAGAATGAAGTGTTGAGACTAGTGGTATCATTGGCTCCATAGTGCAGAAAGGGAGTTTAGTTCAATTGGGAAAAACACTTGTGTCAAGAATTCCTAGATGATTGCTGCGAAACACAGGAGGAGGGAAAATCATTCCACTACGCATGGCTCTTATTTTTGACCACGATGATAGCTTGGAGGACACCAGATGATTGATAATTCCCCACTACAAATCCAGAGTAGTGTGACGCTACTAGCTTTGCCTCATTGTGGGAAACAAAGCACCCTGCCCGCATGATAGAAAATAATATGTTCTAGGTATTATTCGAAATGGATCTATGAATGGTGATCAACCAGAAGCCAAGGTTGTCACTGAGGCTATTCATGGAATATCAGCACATCGCTAACTTCAAGACCGATTTCCACCATGTGTATATCTGCGCAAGGCATGATTTGACAAAGACTTGGACGACGTTGTCATTTTTTGTCACTGAGGAAGATATCACACAACTAGTCCTTCAGTGGCCGACTGACTCGCTCCTTCCAAAAAAAATTGTAGAGGGAGTAGCAGGGACTAGTAAAGATGCACCAAAGGAAAAGAAGAAGGTGACCATCAAACTAGAAAAGAATATTCACAAGAACCAGAGTGTGAGAAAGAAGAAGAACAACATATAGAAGAACCTGATTAGGGTAGTGAAGACCCCTATGTAGACCCAGAGGGTGTTGATTCTCCATTTATTCTCAAACGATGGCAGAAGACTAGTGTGGGAGGTGTATGTAAGAAGCACAAATCCTATAAGTCTGCCAGCCTAGAGGCCATGGTCCTCACTAAGGGGGACTTTGATGAAATTGGGTATACTATCAGGTCCATGACAAAAGATATATGGGGCCACATTGAAGAGTAGTACCAGTCTGTATTGTCGAAGGTCCAAGAGGGCCTCAAAGAATTGTAGGCTTTGGAGAGCTAGATTCAAACGAGCGTGGAACCAACAAAATTAGGCAGTGTGTAGTCAATACTCACTTTAGGGCTCCATGTTGTACCCTTACCTGATGGATATTTACACCCAAATAATGCCGAAGACGGGGAGAGAGCGCAGTCACTTAAGAATGTGAGTATTAACCTCATGACACTCCCTCTATACACATTGCATGAGCTACACCAGGGTGTAGTAGATGAGCTTAAGGTGCAAGAGAAATGGGCTCTCATGGTGATGAAAGATGTGAAGATCACTAGTTAGTAGATGTGCGATGAAAATCACAAAGCTCTCCAAGATCATGATGAGGTAGCTGCAAGAAGGGCATAGCTGGAGCAGTCCATTTCCAGAGTATGTAGTGAATTTATAGAGCTCCAAATTCAGTCTGAGGCTGCTTCCAAAGACAAAGTTCAGTAGTTGGCAAGTGCATTCAAAGAGTCGAAGGTGCAGGTGGATAAGGTTCATTTTGATCTCCATATGCAAATTACTAAGCTTCAAATGAATTTACATCCCAACAGGCCACCAAAGATCCGATAGCAGCATTAGGCTTCCATAAGAATGGACAGGGGAAAGCTTGACGCTGGACTATAGCCAATTGTTCAAAGAAATGCTCGAACTGTGGACCTCATTGTAGGAGGAACCTTAGGTGAAAAATATTGAAGTAGCAATCCAAGATAAGAAACTACAGTACGGTGAGATTAAGGCAATGACACACACCTTAGCACTTGTGTAATTGTTCACCTGGTTAAAAGAAGGGACCTCCCAGCAAGCATAGATCAAGGCATTGCATAAGAAAATGCATATTATCACTACACGGATGCAGTCATGGGAAGAAGAGCCAAGGCATCTCTCACAGAATATGGAAGGCACACTCAAAAGTATGTAACAAACATAACAGACAATCGACTTAGTAGCAGAAGGATCGACTACAAAAAAGTTGTTCGAATAAGTTCGACAGGCAGTAGCAAAATGCATGGAGGTGCTTCACCCAGTCAAGTCTTCGTTCAACAGCTTGAAAGAAAAGATACAAAGTATTCCAATGGAGTGACTTAAGGATGAGTCACATCTTTGTGTTGGGGTCCTATTGGGACGGGGTCCTCTGTGTCCAATTTTTATAATATATTGTAAAGTCTCTGCATTTTGAGGAGAGGAGTCTGAGTAGCGTAGGTCACTAGGAGTCAAGGGGTTTTCGGAAGTTCAAAGCCCCTTATCTTTTGTGTTGTTTTGAGCTCCTCCCATGGTTTGTAGACTATGGTATTGTAATAGGGAACATTATATAAAGGGGTGTCTTAGAAAGTCTAAGAAAATTAGTCAGTCATATTTGATATGTTTTGAGTATGTAAGCATAATATCTTTATGTAATTGGGAAAAGGGGAAGTCTCCTGTAGTTGTGTGCAAAAATACTTTGGTAAGTCCGTAGATGAGTGCACAGGCCCCTGTAGATGTGTGTGCAGGGTCTGAACGTATATGTATTGAATATCTAGAATATTAAAAGAATATCTGAAGCAAAACTGTGTCTGAATTGGATATTAATGTCTTTTCTATATTTATGCTCTGTTGAATGTCATTTATCTGTGTTATTGTCTTAGTTACACTGAAAATATTTGGGTCTACAATTATCTATTATTTTATGCATGATTAGACCCTTAAGCGAAGCTCATAACTCTATTTAACTGGAAATTGCTTTAAGTTTGGGGATTTCAAAGATAAGGGTTGACAAAGGTCAGATTAGGCCTAAATATAAAGAAACGCCTTAACCCCACATCACATATCCTTCTAGATGCAAAAAACTAGTTCTAGCATCCCCCAATACTACCTCGGGTGAGACTGCAGCTTGCGCTATGTGGGTTGTTGCCGAAAGGGTCGATAGTGTAGGGTTTTGTTGGTTAGCGCAGTTAACTCTAAACCTGGGTCTAAGCCCCCTCAAGTCAACAAGGACTAATATGGACTAAATATTTCAACCTATCTATGTACCATTAGGCTAACTTGCTAACCATCAACCCAGGGAACTAGGTGTGTAATGCAAGGTCACAGCTCTATGACCAACACCACCCTGCCTAATTTGGGAACTAGACATGAACACATGTGCCAGCCAGATGTCCTCCCAGGAATTTTGTATCACGCAAGATGCATCCTCAATTCTCTTCCCAACATATTTCGTTCACAAAATTAATAATATCAACAAAACCAAGCATGCTTCTCAAATATTCAAAATTCTTATTAAGCAGAGACTTTGTTAACACATCAACTACCTATTCATTGGTTAGAACATATTGTAGTTTCACGATCCCATCTTGTACCAAACTTCTAATATAGTGGTACTTATTGTTGATATGCTTCGTCCTTGCATGAAACGTGAGATCTCCATGCATCTTAATGCTGCTTTTATTATCACAATTTATCACAGTAGGAATTAGAGGTTTCTCAAACAAATCTGGCAAAAGCTTCCTTAACCATAAAACCTCCTTTCCTACTTCACATGCAGCCACATACTTAACTTCAACACTACTTAAAGCAACATGATCTTGTTTTCTACTCATCCATGAAATTATCGTAGATCCCAAACTAGAACATCCAACAGTAGTGCTTCTTCCATCAGTCCCATTGCCACCCTAATTAGAATCTGTAAAACCTATTAGCTTGACTTCCTTGGTATCTTACTTTAGGCAGTGATGAATAGTACCTCATAGATATATCAATATATGCTTGGTAGCTATGCAATGATCATGACGAGGCTCCAACTAAAATCGACTATGCATGTTCACAACAAAACATATATCTAGCCTAGTGTTTACTAGATACATCAAAGAACCCACCAACTTTGATAGGAGGTAGGATCTATGATACTTGAGTGAGATATTCTCAACTTCTTGAGATTGGAGATCATGGGAGTATTCGTGTGCTTGGAATCCATCATACTGAATTTTTGCAATAACTTAATTATATACTTTCCTTGCCTCAAATAAATCTCCCTAGGTTTCTTCTTTACTTCCAAACCTAGGAAATAATGCATTAGACCTATATCCTTCATCTTAAATTCAACCGCCAACATCTTCTTACATTCTTGTATCCTTCATTCTACACCTACTATAAATAGATCATCCACATATAGTATAATAATGTCTGGCTCATTATCCACAACCTTTATATAGATATTTGGATTAACATAAGTTTTGATGAACTCGATTCTTAGAATTCATGCAACCATTCTTGCATACTGTGCCCTAGGAGATTGCTTCAAACCATACAGGGCCTTCTTGAGTCTACAAACATGAGTGTCTTTGCCATTTATTTCAAAGCATTCAGGTTGTTCAATGTATACTTATTTATCTATGTTCCCATTCAAAAATGTTGTTTTTACATATATTTGATGGATATTCCATCCCATTGTTGCAACCAAGGAAACCAAAGATCTTATAGTAGTATATCTTGCAGTAGTTGTAAAGGTTTCTTCATATTCTATGCCTTCCTTTTGAGAGAAACCCCTTGCAATGAATCTAGCTTTGTACTTGTCTATTCTTCCATCAACAATGTGCTTGATCTTCTAGATCCATTTAGAGGTGACAATTGAATTGTCAATTGGTCTCAGAAGGATAAATTCCCAAACCCCATTATTCATGATGGATTGATATTCTTCCTGCATAGCCTTGTTCCATACTTCTTGATGAGCAACTTCCTATAATGTAGTTAGTTCAACTTCTATTAGTTTTTTCGTCTATGAAGCATATCCAAAATATATTTTTTGTCTTTTTCTTTCTCTAAAAGTTCTTTTTGTATCTCTGTGTCCTTGATCATCTTCAAGAGTAGCCTTTAACCAGTTTGGCATCTTCCTTGTGTTAGGTATGATCATAGGTTGAATAGGCTCACTTGTTCCTTCTTCTTCTTGGTTTGTACGTAGTAGGATTTTCATCATGCTCTTCTTCTTCAAATAGTGGTATGTCTTCGTCATCAAAATCCATATGAATAACTTTGGATCTCTTGTAGGTATGATTTTCATCAAATATAACACCCCTTCTTATTTCAATATGCCTTTCTTCCTTGATGTAGATTCTATATTCCTTTGAAGAAATACTGTAGCCAACAAAAATCCCTTTAATGCTTGTAGAATCAAGCTTCTTTCATTTTTCGTTTGGAACATGGATATAGGCGGGACATTCAAAGATTCAAAGATGGTCAACACATGGATTTATTCCTGTGAATGCTTATTCAGGTGTCATATTATCAAGGATTCTGTGAGGACTTATATTTTGTTTATAAACAATAGTAATTGCAGATTCTCCCCATACAAATTTAGGAATATATTGATAAAAAATCATTGTTCGTATACATTCTTCAAGTTTTCTATTCTTCCTTTCTATAACTCCATTTTGTTCGGGATTGTAGGGAATAATGATCTTCCTCTTAATTCTTGCTTCTTTGCGATATGCAATTATTTCTTTTGAAGTGTATTCTCCAACATTATTGGATCTCAAAGCCTTTATTCTTCTTTCAGTTAAGGTATCTACTTTAGACCTAAATTCCTTGAATTTTCCAAATACTTCATCCTTTGTTTTGAGTAGATAGAGCCATGTCTTTCTAGAGTGATAATAAATGAACGTTACATAATAGAGATGAATTGTAAGTGATTTGTCAAACATAGGCCCAAACACATCTAAATGGATAAGTTCCAATATTTCTTTAGACCTTGTTTCACTGCTTGTAAATGGTTTCCATGTATTCTTTCCCAAGGCATATCCCTTGGATATTCCTTCACGATCTTCTTTAATATTTGGAATTCCATTTACCAATTTGTTGAGAGATGGGAAAACCTTTTAATGTAAACGTCCATATCTTCTATGCCATAGTTCAATGGGATTGATTTCGATGTGAACTAGGGCTTGAGTAGACGGTGTTAATACTATATATAAACTTCCTTCATGAAATCCAATAACTCTAGCTTTATCAATGCTTGAATATTTATCCCAAGCCAAAACCTTTCCATCTACAAAAGAAACTCTATCACCTTTATCTTCTAAGCAATAAATTGAAAGTAAATTATTTTTCAAACCTGGAACATAGAGTATATTGTTGAGATGTAGCTTTGCTCCAATGTACAACTTCAAAGAGGTTGATCCCAGTCCTTCAAAAACATTTCTTTTGTTGTCTCCCAATTCCACTGCATGAGAATATTATTCCTTTGATATAGTGTGAAGTTGTTTTCTATCTTGTTTCATGTGTCTTGATGCTCCACTATCAATAATCCATGCACTTTCATCATTGATTGAACTTGTGAGTGTAGCCAAAAACCCTTTTCTTTTGACCTTATTGAATAAGTTGTAGATGGTTCTTTTGATCCATCTTCCCACAATATTGAACCCATTTTCAAGTATCTTATCATAGAGGGAGTAGCCCTTTCTTTCAAGCAAACATAGTGATCTCAAATCTTTCTTGACCTTAGCTCTGATACCATGTTGAGAAATCAATGCTAGTAGAATTAGGGTTAGATTTATCTTTTTGATAATTACTTCTGAATTATGTTGGCTTCTTTTATATCTTTATTATATTATATTTCATCAAGAAATTACCAAATTATGTGTGTATGAAGATCACAAGAACAAGGGACACAAGATGTAGGCATTATGTTAGGGAAAAACCGAGTAAAACTTCTTCTTTTAGTAGTTAAGACAAGATAATTGAAGACTCTTAAACCTAGACATAGTCCTCCTCCAACCGCCAAGTAAACCCTTCCTTCCAACAACTTTGATCTAGATCTTCGACCTTGCAGTAATAAAATTTCGACCCAACAAATCTAGAATTTTGACCTTCCAGCAACAGAATCTTCGATCCAACACTTTCAAAATTTTGACCTTCCCAACAATAGAACTTCGATCCAAAAAATAGCCTAGTAAATTGACATAAGAGAGAGAGAGAGAGAGAGAGAGATATAGACCAGAAACTTCGACTTCTACTTCTTCCTTCTTCCCCTAGAACTTCGCATTTTTTCTGCACTTCCTTGATGTGTATCTAACTTGTTGAGTTGATGTCTAAATATATTGAACTTATCTTGTATATATAGTCTCTTATGTGGGTCTAATTGTCCTCTTGTAGATCGACCACATGAGATTAGGGATGACATGGTGTGGAGGTGATAAAATACATTTTTGACTAAATAATAATTATTTTTACATGATACAAAAGCCCAAGAAGGGTCACATTAAATGGACAATGACTCTAATGACTCGGTATAAAACCTAGAAGTCAACAATGGGTACTTTGACCTATAAAATGATGACCCGAGCATGAAACACATATTTGAATAAGTAATTGTAGTAATAATAATAAAATATTTTTGATTCTTTGACTGAAATATAAATATGAAAACCAAACCTAGTTATATTCTTTAACATCAAAGAGATACTATGATGACAAATAAAAGGAATTCTATGATATGAAAATGGGATCTATCACTGATGAGGAGTACACTAGTATATTTTTGGAGTTATTGAGATATGTGTCTTACCTCAAGGAGGAGAAGGCCAAGATTCAAATATTCATCAGTGGGTTTTTGGTAGCATTGAAGGGCATGATTGAATTTGATGAGCGCAGATCATTGGAGGAGCCCATCCGAAAGCTAAAACATTATTATGGGCAATCAAATCATAGATCTGAGACTAAGTGGGACTGGAAAGGTAATGATAAGAATAAAGGAAAATGTGATAAGAAGAGAACAATACCTCAAGATACATGTAACAAAGAGAATGCAACACTGCATAAGAAGTTCAATGCATCTGACAAAGGACATGGATTTTGGTCTGAGGAGAACAAGGGTGATGATAAGAATCCCTTATGGTGTTGGAATTTTGGAGGAGATCATTGCAGGAGAGATTACCATAGCATAAGAGTAGTAGACCGCAAATATATAGTGCACTGGAGGCACAAACAATAGAGGATTTTTGACAGAGTATTCCTTGGATCTATGCAGCATTGGATAACAGGTAGGCAGATCTAAGGCATCTATTATTGATATGCATGGTAAGCTTTGTGATCAAGTTGTTTCTATTTTGATTGACCCTAGATCTAATTATACTTATGTTAATGCTAACTTGGTGGATAAGTGTGGTTTGAATAAAGAAGTGCATGCAAAATCTTGGTTAGTGCAGTTGGCTACAGGTACAAAGAATAAAGTTCATCATTGGGTAAGAGCTTATGCATTTGAGTTGAATGGTAATCCTGCATCAACAAATTTGAATTTATTTTCGTTAGGTACATATAGTATGCTTTTGGGTATGATAGAGATGTATCTTCATAGGACAAAGGTGGATTGTTATATTGAGTGCTTGGATGACAATGGAGAATAGATAATTTTGCAGGGTAAGAAGAAGGAAACATCAGTTAGAATGGTGAAAAATATGCAACCGAAGCACAGTCATAGGAAGGGTGTGTGTTATTTGTAGTGCATATTTCCAGTGATAAAGGTAAGGAAGTTGAGGATGTAGAGGTATTGAGCAGATACTTGATCTGACAATGGTTTTAGGATGTATTTCCCACAAATATTTTAGAGTTGCCACCTCACAAGGAAGTGAACTTTTCTATTGAGTTGGTATCAGGGAAAGCACCGACATCTAAGGCACCATAAATGATGAGCACATTGGAGTTGGTGGAGTTGAAGTTGCAATTGAAGGAAATGCTTGAAAAGGGATACATTATGCCAAATGTATTGCCTTGGTGTGCACCTGTATTGTTTGTAAAGAAGAAGGATGGTACTCCCATGTTATGCATTAATTAAAAGCAGCTGAGCAAGGTGACTATGAAGAACAAGTGTCCATTGTTGGGGATTGATGACTTTTTCAATTAGTTTAAGGGAGCAACAATGTTCTCGAATATTGACTTGAGATTAGGATATCATCAGGTACACATTAAGGAAGAGGACATTCACATGATTGCTTTCCATACTAGGTATGGGCATTATGAGCTTGTTGTAGTTCCATTTAGTTTGAATAATTCTCCAGCTACTTTTATGTTCTTGATGAATAGTGTGTTGCGTCCTTATCTAGACAAGTTTGTTATTGCATTCATTCATGATATATTGATATATTCTAAGAATGAGGAAGAACATGCCAAACACTTAGCAACAATATTGATATTGCTAAGATAGCGTCAGTTGTATTCCAAGCTTAGAAAATGTAGTTTCTTTTAGACAAAGGTACATTACTTGGGGTATGTGGTTTCCAAGGAAGGCATAACAGTGGATCCAAAGAAGATAAGGGTTATCATGGAATGGGAATCTCCTAGAAATGTGGATGAGGTAAAATTGTTCATGGAGTTAGTAGGTTATTATAGGAGGTTCAACAAGAAATTATCTCACATTTCTTATCTCATTACATCGCTGCAAAGGAAAGGTACAAATTTTGAATGGACAAAGGAATGTGCAACAAGTTTTGAGATGTTGAAGCAATTGTTGACATAATCTACAGTGTTAAAGATTGCAAATTCAGACAAAGAATTTGTGGTATGTACAAACGCTTGCAATAGAGGACTTGGTGGAGTTCTTATGCAAGAAGGCTAGGTGGTATGCTATGAATCAAGGAAAATTAATGAGAACGAGAAAAATTATCTGACACGTGATCTTAAGTTGGCAGTGGTCATACATGAATTGAAGATGTGGAGGAACTATCTTCAGTGCAGGAGGTTTGTATTGATGAGCAATCACAGTTCATTGCGGTATCTATTTGACCAACCAAATTTGAATGCTAGGAAAGCTAGATGGTTGACCATGACCAATAAGTTCGACTTTGAGATCAGGTAAATTAAAGGTAAAGAGAACATAGTTGCAGATTTTAAAACCTTGGTGAAAATTCCATGTAATAAAAGTTAATAAAGGAAAACTAATAACCATGGCTGATGGGACACTTATTCCAAGTTGAATGTTGGGAAAACCATCCTATTGTGGGTGTTCATTTGGTTTATTATGGACAAGAAAATTGGAAAAGGAAATGCAAAAGGAATTTGGAAAGGCAAAATGGACTTTTTGGCACATTTATTTATGGAAATAATGGAAATTAGGAGAAAATTAAGGTGAAAGGTCACAAAATGAAGAAAATATAGGCCTCATTGATAAAAATAATTTTGAGGATAAGTTGGTACCTTTGTTAGTTTAGTTTTGGAGCTCTATCATTATTCTCTCTCGCTCTCTCTCACTCTTGGACACTTAGAGTTTTCTTGGAGCACTTTGGCATTGCATCAAGAAAGGAAAAGAAGGCAAGAGCAAGGAAGGATCAAGCAAGGAAAAGCAGGATCAAATAGCTACAGCAGGGTTCTTTTTAGGTATCGATTTGCATGTGTGTTTTCCTTTCTAGATTTGGCATGCATGGTATTGCATGTGGTTCATTGCTGTTATGGGATGGGTTTTTCCACGTGTGATAGTGTTCTCAACTTAGCCTTTCCATTTGCGGATAGCCATGGTGTGATGGGGTTCTCATGTTTTGGTTGAGTTGGATTTTTAGATGGATTCGAAGTTGAGTGAGGTGGATCTTTGAATAAAAGAACACATGGTCTAGTAATCCATGAACCGGATAGTGGGTCATGGTAAATCCATATTTTGTGTTGCTTCAGTAGGCCTAGGAATCTTTGACCGTGAATGGTAAGATATCTAGTAAAGCCTAGAGGTGGGTGCTCTCCATCAGGCCTAGTAACCCCGAGATGGGATATGCGATATATCCCGGAGAGTCAGTCTTGGTTTAGGGCCTAGTGATCTGGTGTGGATTTTGGTAAAGCCTAAGAGACTAGGAGACAGGAAAAATCCTCATGGTATATGTGGAGAAATCCTATGGCATCCAGGCTTGTTTTGGCCTTGTGATCTGGTGGATATCATGGCAAAGTCTGTTATTACATGTTTATTATTTTGGTTTAGTGATCTGGTGTGGATTACGGTAAATCTTGGTTTCTATTGATGAGGGTGAGGTGGTTTAGCCTCTGGATGCCATGATTGGTTCCTTTGGTTTGAGTCCCACATTCATGCTTGGGACATGGCACGTAGGTGATTGGATGAAGAGATATTTCGATCATCCAATCTATGGTTGGGTGGAACGTGGTAGTCCCATCCCGGGTTAGCCTTTGCATTCATTAATAAGAGTTTCTTTCCTTGGTATCTTATGTGTAAATGTATTATTTTATATGTGGATTCTATGGCTGATGTATCCTTGATATTTCTATTATTATTATGTTGGTTATAAGCATGTATTATGATAGTGATAATGTATGGATCTCCTCATGTTTTGATTTGTAAATGAATGAATAATGTATATATGACCTAATAGATGAGAATGCAACTAATGATATAAGGGAACAATGCTTATTAGTGATTCCCAGATAAGTATGAGACCTCTATGCTCAGATATGTTGTTTAAACCTATAGACTACATATTTGTGATATGTTTGAAGAAATTCATGTCATGGCTAGTAGGGTCTACTCATGCCCTTTTTCAAGTAATTTAAGTTGTATCATTACTCTATTGTTATCTTTCAGTTATGAAAGTGTCATTAATTTCTAGGCAGTGTCCTAGGCTCTGGGCCTGAAAAAGAGGCACAAATTTCAGAGTCGTAGGCATAGGTCTAAGGAGAAAAGTCCCTAGAAACATGCATACCCATGTTGTGGGGGTGTCTAGAGCCTTCTAGACGCATGCATATCCATATCAAGGGAGCATCTGGGGGGTTAATGGTTTAAAAACACATTGGGACCCAGGGGCTGGTTTCCTGAGTGGTTGGTATGGCTCGTGGGAGTTTTTTTGCTAATGTGGAAGGTTTGTATGGTTTGTTTCTGTCAAACCCACTTCCTTAAGATGACTTAGGAGGTTGAATCACATTATAGTGGCCTCGCGTCGCATATTTACCCTAGTTGGATAGTTACTTAGGTAGATGTAGGATGAGGTTGTTAGAGAGTGGTATTAGAGCATGGTTCACCCCTTGGACTGGATGGGTGGTGTGCATTGGTCATGCATTCATGTCAGTTACACATGTGTTAATAATCCTTGTGGTATATATGTTTGTTGCATATGCATGGTTTCAGTCATGGTTGTAGTGATATCACCATGTGAAAGAGGATGTTGGTTTTGTGAAGTGTGTCGTCATGAGTGTATGATTGGTTGTGCATTTCTATGTTTGTTAATGCTTACATGTTGTCAAATGTGAATTCGTATGGTTGTTGTTGTCATGCATGAGGTCATGATGTGTAGTTGATATGGTCATGCATTGATGACTGGAATCTAGCTAGAATGATGTTTATGTGTTGATACACTTGTTGGTTATATGTATATATGTTGTTATGAATATGTTTGTACATGTATTACGTTGATTTGGTTGACCTTGAAGATGAGATATCCTCCCGAATTTTTCTAAGGTATGTTTTTTTATTGTGATTTGGTTTAGTTGACATAGTATGCCTTGCAGGAAAGAGATAAAAAATGACTAGTAAGATGGTTGACTACCAATATTCTCCCTATAAATCAGATAAGAAATGCAGTGTTGGTCACTCTTCTAACTTAGCAGACACATTGAGAAGCTTGAAGGAAGAAATAAGGAGTTGTAAGGTGGACAATGACAAAATCATGCAGGCACAAGAGAAACAAGTAGATGTTAATGTAATACTTCTTAAGAGTTCGTCGGAATTTCAGCAATAGGGGCCACTTTGGATCAGCCATGGGCAGGAGGACAGAACTAATGGGGCATATGGAAGTAGGTCTCATGGTGGTCACAGGTCGGATATAGATGACACAGTGAGATATGGTAGGATGTTGGATACTACGGATAGGAGAGGTGATGGACATAGGTACTACTCTAGTTCTAGTTCTGATAGGGATTATGGTCATCGTCATTATCATCCTTATAGGAGGAGTGATAAGGGATACTTTCTAGATGAATTTAAGAAATAAAAGCCACTTATGTTTGATGGATATTTGAAGAATATGGAAGATGAAGAGGCTTGGAAACTTGGCATGAATTTCTTTGAGTTGCATAATTACATATATAATATGAAGGGCATAGTAGCTATCTTCAGCCTGAGAGGTAAATAACATTTATGGTGGGAAGATGTGAAGCGGGTCAGAGACATTAGGACAGGGGACTTGAGTTGGCATGAGTTCTAGAGGATTTTCAGGAAGAAGTACTTGTCATAAAGGTACTACGATGGTAGGGCCAAAGAATTATACGAGCTCAACATGGGATCAATGACAGACGAAGTGTACATGACTAAGTTCCTGGAGCTATTAAGGTATGTACCATATATTAAAGATGAGAAGGCTAAATTTCAACAACTTTTTAGTGGTTTGACATTAACATTTAGAGATCAGATTGAGAATGATGAGACTTGGTCACATGAGGAAGTTATTGGGAAATTGAAGCATTGCTATGAGTAGTCAAAGCATAAGAATAAATCTCAGCAAGGATGGAAAGGAAAAGATAAAGGTAAAGGTAAATGAAAACTGAAAAGAGTAAGGCCTCAGAATGCAGAAGGGAGAGAATGTATCACCACAAAAGAAGTTCAATGCAGCTAGATAGGGACATGGATCATAGCAACAACATAGAGGTGATGGTATTGGATGGTTGGAGTGTTGGACATAAAGTAAGGAACACCTTAAGAGATATTTTCCACACAATAAGAGTGATAGTCCTCATATCTATAGTGCACAAGAGGTGCATACTTGGGGATGTTAGTTAGAGTGTTCCTCGTATCTATGCAACACTCGATAATAGGTAGGAAAACCATCAAGCATCTATCATTGAGATGGACAATAAGATTTCTCATCAAGTTGTTTCTATTTTAATTGAACCTGGATGTAATTATAATTATGTTAGTGCTGACTTGGTGGATAAGTGTGGTTTGAATAAATAAGTGCATCCAGAATATTGGTTAGTGCAGTTGGTTACAGGTACAAAGAAAAAGGGTTCATCATTGGGTAAGAACTTGTGCATTTTAGTTGAATGGCATGTCTACATTAGTGCACTTGAATGTATTTCCATTGGGATCATATAGTATTCTATTGTTATGAAAAAACCATTACGTGTTTGGACGACAATGGGGAACAAAGAGTCTTACGAGGAAAGAAGGAATCTACATTAGTTAGTATGGTGACAACTATGCAGGCAAAGCACAATCACAAAAAAGGGTGTGTGTTATTTGCAATGCATATTTCTAGAGACAAAGGTGAGGAAGTTGAGGATGAAAATGCTTTGAGCAAGTACCTAGTTTTATAGCAGTTTCACGATGTGTTTCCCACAATTATTTTAGAGTTTCCACCTCACAGGGAAGTAGACTTTTCTATTGAGTTTGTACCAGGGGAAATACTAGCATAAAAAACACCTTACAGGATGAGCACACCTGAGTTGGTAGAGTTAAAGTTGCAGCTGAAAGAGATGCTTGATAAAGGATACATTAGGCCAAGTGTATTTCCATGGGGCCAACCGGTATTGTTTGTGAAGAAGAAGGATGGTACTCTTAGATTATGCATTTATTACAGGAAGTTGAACAAAGTGACTCTCAATAACATGTATTCATTGCCAAGGATTGATGAACTATTTGATCAGATGAAGAGAGCAGCATTGTTCTCGAAGATTGATCTGAGATCTAGATATCATCAGGTATGCATTAAAGAGGATTACATTTACAAGAAAACTTTCGAGACAAGGTGTAGGCATTAAGAGTTTATTGTGGTTCCATTCGGTTTGCCAAATGCTCCAGCTACATTTATGTGTTTGATGAATAATTTTTTGCATCCCTATTTGGATATTTTTTTTATTGTGTTCATTGATGACATATTGGTATATTCTAAAAATGAAGAAGAGCATGTCAAGCATTTAGTAGCAGTGTTGAGATTGTTGAGAGAGAGTTAGTTGTATGCTAAGCTCAACAAGTTCATTTTATTTCAGACTGAGGTACATTACTTGGGACATGTTGTCTCCAAGGAGAGAATAGCAGTGGATCTAGAGAAGATAAGAGTTGTCATGTAGTGGGAAGCTCCTAGAAATGTAGATGAGGTGAGATACTTCATGGGATTGGCAGGTTATTACAGGAGGTTCATCAAGAAATTCTCACAGATTTCTTATCCTATTTAATCATTGCAAAGGAAAGGTAAGAAGTTTGAATGTACATAGGAGTGTGAGGCCAATTTTGTGTTTCTTAAGAAGTTCTTGACACATGCTTTAGTGTTAAAGACCGCATATCCAGATAAATAATTTTTAGTATGTACAGATGCTTGCAAGAGAGGAATTGGTGGAGTCCTTACGCAGGAAGGATAGGTAGTGTGCTATGAGTCTTGGAAAATGAATAAGCATGAGTAGAACTATATTATGTATGATCTTGATCTAGCAGCGATCACACATGCACTGAAGATGTGGAGGCACTATCTTCTTGGTAGGATGTTTGTATTGATTAATGATCATAGTGGATTGAGGTATCTATTTGACCAGCCGAATTTTAACACTAGGCAACCTAGATGGTTGGCCATGATTAGTGAGTTTGATTTTGAGATCAGATAAATTGAAGGAAAGGAGAACAAGGTCGCCAATGATCTTAGTAGGCAGATACAGGTAAATCATATAGCAACTATGAGTTCCTATGGGATAGATCTACAGAATAGGATCTTGTAGGTAGACTAATAGGATGACAGGTATATGGAGGTTGTGCACAAGTTGCATCATAGTAAAAATACAGGGAATAGGTATAGGTGCATATGTATAAGATGTGGAATATTGTCTCATGGTAGATGGATTGGTCAGGTTTAGAGATAGGATATATGTGTTAGACAATAATGAGCTCAAGAAGGTGATCTTGAGGGAGTTTCTTGCAAAACCATATTCAAGTCACCCAAGCTATCAGTGGACATTGATGGCAGTGAATAAATTGTATTATTGGCTGAATTTGAAGAGAGACGTAGAAGAGTTTTTGGCCAGATGTTTGGATTTTCAGCAGGTAAAGGTAGAGTGTTATCATCCAGGTGGAATTCTACAACAGAAATTGATTTCATAATGGAAATGGGAGGTCATTTCCATGGAATTTATCACAGGTTTGCTGAGGACAATGAGATATCATGATTCCATCATGGTTTTTGTGGAAAGTTGACAAAGGTTGTGCACTTCATTCCAGTGAAAACTACGTATTCATCTAGTGGTGTGGCACAGGTGTTCATCATAGATGTATTTAGATTGCATGGTGTTCCAAAGAAGATTGTATCAGAAAATGATGCAAAGTTCACTTCCTAGTTTTGGAAGGAGTTGTTTGTAGGATTAAGTACAAAGTTGTCGTTTAGTACAACTTATCATTCATAGATAGATGGACAAACAAAGAGGGTCAACAGGGTATTGGAGGATATATTGAGGATGTACGTGATGCATCAACAACGAAAGTGGGAAGAGTATCTTCCACTAGTATATTTTTCTTACAACAAAGGGTATCAGGAATATTTGAAGATGAGTATTGTTAGTGTCAGTGCTTTCACACTGCCATCAGTGATCAAATTTATCTTTTGCATTTCATATTAGGTGTCCCATTCTGATGAGCTACACTCCATTAGGTCATGGATCAGCTGATGATAGGGTTTCATTTCATTTGTCCCTCATGCTATATACCTATTGGCCTATTTCACATATTTTTTCAGTCATTCATAGTCATTCCCGTTCACATCATTTATAAAAATAAGTATTAGACTTTAGTTGCACTATATCTTAGGGTTTTTCACCATGGTCATTCAAAAGAGTGATAAATGACAGTAGACACATGAGGGGGTAAATAAAGTTCAACAAATCATAAATTCCTTTTTGTAAGCTAAATAAAGCTCTTTAACCTCAAATCTTGTTTTGAGGTAAAATGGAGCATTTGTATTTTATTGTTTTATTTCCATGTAATTTGATGTAATTTTATGGTTCATATATGTAATAAGTATTATTTAGTTGCTCCTGGTCATCTTGCCAATTCCTGCCACTACAAAAGCAAAACATCAAAGCATCAATTCATTAAATTGCCAAGGAAAAAGGTCAAACTTCAAAATAGAAAAACAAAGCATTTGAAAAGGTCATCAAACTTTTAAAAAAGTGGGTTTTGAAAGGAGAAAAATTTAAATGAAATGGTATATAAAGAAAAATCATGGTAGAAAGCCATTTCATTGTGAAAAAGTCAAGTGGAGAGCAAAAAATTGCGATTTCTGAGCAAAAGAGGGAGAAAAATTGAAATTTGAAGAAAATTGGCAGGCGCTGCGCTTTGGTAGGCTGGTGCTGCGCATCAAAGGAGTTTTTCTAGTGTAATTTACATTGGTGCTGCGCATATAACTGGAGCTGTGCACCTGTTAGGTGGTGCTGCGCACTTGTCCACAAAGCTTCAAAACGGTTCAAATCAACATAATTCAATTCAAATCTCTCAATGGCCCACTAAGCAAGTAAGTTAAGCTCCCTTCCTAGCTAAATGAGGGTTTCTCATTAATTATGGTGATTGTTATCTCTTAAGAAACTAAACCCTAGCTATCCTCTACCCTCTCTCATACATTTGCAAAGGGTATTTATTTTCCATTGTGATTTGCAAAAGGTTTTAGTTTTCCGTTGTTTTGATTCCCTAATCCATTTTCTATAAACCCTAATCCTCCATATATGAACTCCTCTACACACTATTTTCACAAACCCTAGAACCTACATACAAAACCCTTCAAACCCTAATCCCATTCATCTCTTCATTCATCTCACCTATTTCTCTTTTTTTTTAAATCTCTTCATACTCATTTTCATTCACCCCGTTCCTTTATTCACCATCAGTATTCATAGTCATCAAAACCAATGGAGAGGGATAGTGATTATGATATGGAGGAAGATACCCTTAGTGACAGTTCTAGGGAAAGGAATTTGCAGCAGAGGAAGCCTCACAAACAGGGTAAGATAATCAAGTAGGATCCCATTAGTATGAAGGAATTACTTGCTTATCCACTGGCCATCTCATGATTTAAACATTAGTCATGTTTTGAGTTTTGTGAAATGGTAGAGAAGGTTAAGTTTCATCATGAATTAGCAAGGTTGTTTGTAACAAATCTGGACAACAATGTAGTAAATCTTGCTGGAGTCACATTTACTTTGTCACCTACTATTATCTCAGAGGCTACAGGCATTCTAGATGTAGGTGAGAAATGGAACAAAAGACAGAACATTGATCGGGAGTACTATGAGCCTTATATTAAGGCTAAATACCATAGCAAAATCAGCAAAGTGTTACGTTTCAAATTCTTGGAGGATAGGTTTGCTTCACCTTTCATCATCAAGTATTTTACCTGTGAGGGTAGGTTCTACAGATTGTATGCTTATCATATTAGATTGCTAATGCACTTTACCAGGGTGAGAATGATGAACATCCCCTACTTCATATGCAAGAACATAGAGAAGATGGCACTTTTTGTGAAAAGGAAACCCTACCCACAGTAGCTCAACAGCATTTATCATTTCTCTTTAATTAAAATTATTGTTTTACATCAACTGAATCAGTTGGGAATGCCATGGGAAACCTTCATTTCTCATGAAGTGTTCAAGGGCCCTCAAATATTTTCATTAGTGCATCAGGAGGAAGGTGGACCTTCAGGACAAAAAAAGGTTCAAGAAAATGAAACTGTGGGGATACCTGTGTTTTTGACTTATGAGAGAGGCACTAGGATGCTCTTTGCAGCTACCAAGTGAGTACTATCTCCACAAAGAGTGGAAGGGGTCTCGCCTTCATCTACAAACCACAGGAAAATGCTATCTCCACCTAGAGTGGAAGGGGCTTTGCCTTCTTCTCCAGCTAAATAGGTATAGTTTGGGCAGCAACAGAAGGGCAGAGATAAAGGAAAGAAAAAGATGCATGAGGATGATCCTAGCGATGGACAAGAGAGAGATTTTGTCCCTGTTGACCATGAGGAGACACAAGGAGTGAATGTCGTGGACTTAGGTGCTCAAAATCCAAGGAGTGTCAAAGATTTGATCATAAAGGAGCAAAAGGCTAACATTCAAGCCCTATCAATCAATTTGGAAATAGAAAAATGGATCATTAATTACCTTGAGCAGGGAAACAAGCAATTAACTGACAAGCAGGTTATCATGGAGTTGCAAATGCTTAGAGAAGAGAGGCAAGAGGCAAAGAAGGCAAAAGTCAAGATGACCTCGATTGAACAAGAAATTGAAGATGACTGAGAAAATTGGTTAGAAAGGGTGAACATTCACCTTGAGAAGTTGCTAGAGAAGGCCAATAAAGAAAATAAAATGCTACGACATATGGCTTATCATTATTTGACCAGGAATAGGATATGCAACATGAGGATTAAGAAACTTAAGGCAAGATTAAGGAGGGCCTTAAAACACAAAAAGAAGGAGGATAAGCTTAATATGTTGGTTGATGTTACGTTGGCCCAACAAAGCAACCCATGAAGCAGCTTTGAGCCAAAACTGGAAAAATTTTGAAACAATTTTGTCAATTTCAATTTTTTAAAGTATGCAACACAGGAAATTGTGGTACGCATTTGGTTGGTGCATCCTTAGGAGAAATGGCTTATATATCTAGATTCAGCATCAAGAGGACATTAATCCCTAAAAGTTTCATCTCATTTAGAGCAAAACTGCCCTCTACCCACAGGAAGCAATCTTCGGAGAATTCATTTTTGAAGGGGCAAATGACCTCCAAATCAGGAAATTCAAGATGTTTTAGAAACTAGACAGATAGATCTTTCCAGAAAACTATCTTGGGTCTAATTTGGTGGAATATAATACCTTCAAAAAATAGCTAGAAGTGGTGCTGCGCATATAGGAGACGGCGTTGTGCATATAGCTGATTTTGCCAATTTTGCCCAGAACTCCGAAATTTTTCCTAGTTTGACTGCGAGTTGACTTTTCCTCTTCTCCTTGGTAAATTTATGATTGTAAATGATGTAATGCAATGTAAATATGAATGTAAAATGAGTTGAGGGCGTAGATACATCAGTTACAAGTGGTTTGGAAGTGAATTTATCAGTTTCCTTGGTTTTAGAGGCAAGCTGTTCCACTGCCTATTTTCTTGTTCCTAGTTTAGATGTGGTTGAAACAGTTCCTAATCCCTTGGATTTGACCCTTGATGGCTAGCTTAGGTGGTTTTCTTGCCTATATTATGTAATTTCTTAGTCATTTGTAAAGGTTGGACTCTTTTGGAAGTGGTGCACATATTGTATACTTGTATCAGTAGATTGGCAAGGAATAAAACCAGGTTTTGCAGCTATTTTTGTGGGATTCTTGTGATATTGTGTTTTTGTATTGTTTCTTCTTCTGTAATGAGTTATTCTTATGTGTTATATGTTTCAAAACCTTTTACATTCTTCTAAACTGAATGAATCAAGGTAAATAGAAAAAATACATTGATAACATTGCTTTGCCTTGGGAATGCATTTAGTTCTTAATTTTTTCAATAGTTTGAAGAGGATTCATGGTCTCCACATGCCCTCCTCAGCCCTTCAGCAGTCTTAAACCAACCATTTCAGTTGATTACTAGTGCATAAAAACTTATCTATCCTGCCCCATAGAACATGTTTGCATCCCTGGTTTGATTTCCCGGACCTAAGCTGCCTGCTCCATTTGATCCAGCAACCAAACCTTCAAAATCAAACAAAAAATCCTAGAGCTACTATACCTAGCCTAAAATATATTCTTATTTCAGTCATCTCCACTGAGATTAACAAGGAGAGAGCCCTCTCCCGACCTGGTAGGGCTAGCTACTAAGTTAAGCGTGGTTTGTGGTTATCCTAGGATTGCCTCCCTTTAGCTCGAGGTCGATCTAAGCTCTAACATAGTGGTGACCATACTGGGGAAGAAAGATAAATCACCCCAGTACACAACTGTGAATTTCTGAACTTTTGGATGATAAGTTTAGAATTCAGTAGGCTGAAAATTGGAAAGTTGTAAAGCAATATCAAAATCTTAAGAATTTCTGAACACACTAGCTTCAAGAAGATACACCAAGTCCAACCCCAATCCCAATCCTCCTCCCGTATTCGAAAATCCTAATCTCATTCCTAGGATTCTCAGACAAGAGAGTGTATCAAGTCCTAGACCGGTTTTCAGATCTCATTCATGCCCTGTGAAGTGGCTGTTCCTCGAAGATCTTCCTTTTGACGAATACTTTGGTCTGTCCTTGTTTAGAACCACATCGGACAGTGAGTTGTTGGACATAGTTGCAGACCCAGAATTCATCAACGAGCTTGAAATCCAACGAGCCAATTTGATAAGTAACCGAAATCTTCAAAATTCTACTCAATCATCTATCACCACCGATCAAATTCCTGAACTCTTTGATTTGGCTTCAACATCTTTTGCTTCATCATCAATTCCTCGTATTCCTGTGTGTCATTCCACAACACCATTCATACCTTCAATCCCTCAACAACCTATCATTACCCCTCAAACACCTGTCACTTCCACTACATCAACTTGTTAGGATATTCCGACACATAGGAAATAGTTAAGTACAACTTGGTCTAGTGTATAGCTAGGTATAGAGTTAGGTAAAGTGTGTTTCTTTACCGTTGTACATTTTGTAACTTACAATCCGATGGTCACGATATGCAGTGATCCGACGGTTCATTCTCTCCTCGGTATTACCGACACTTGATCCGTGGCTTGACACCCGATTGGTCCATGAATTCTATTTAAAGCGCATGGAGGGTCATTTGTAGGGTAATCCGTGCATGAGAGAAACATATGTAAATTTTCATTCTTTTATTAATAAATTGCCTGAAGTGGCCGCGTTGGCTCAGGCCGTGGACTGTTTCCCTCTTTGAGGGTTTTAACCACGTCAAAATACTGGTGCATTGATCTGCGATCTGGTTGTGAGTGGTGTCCTTTTGGTGTTCTGTCTAAGGAACTTACCCTGTAAATTCCTACATGGTATCAGAGCTATTTGAGGGCCGCGTCCGTTGGTGATCCAAATCTGAAGCCGGTAGAACTGCATCAGACTGTCGTTTTCTAGATCTGCTATTTATGACTGCTTTCGGGCTGAGAGGACTGCTCTGTTGTGTTGGGAGCATCTGTTCCAGTGAGGAACCCCTTTCGTTTCACGCGAAAAGGTTTCCGGTAGCCCTAGCTGCATCATTTTTAAGATCTGGAGGTATACAGTGTTTATTTGCAATTGACTGTTATTTTCTCTCTGCTTATTTCGGTTTCGGTTTATTTAGATTTTTTATTACCAGATCTATACCTTTCATTTCTGCGTATGCTCTTTGCCCTGCGACTCTGTGCGATCTGGGCAAATCAAAAACAGTAAGGAAGGATTTTTCTCATGCGTATGCTCTTTTCCCTGCGCCTTAGGGTGATCTCAGAAAATCAGAAACATTGAGGAAAATATTTAGTTTCCGGCCAAAGCTAACTTTGAGCCGCAAGGTTCATTTTTGAAAATATTTAATTTTTCGGCTAAAGCTAACTTCGAGCCATAAGGTTCGTTTTCTTTGCATGTCCGTGTTGGGTTTTGTGTTTTTTGTTTTGTAGGGAAAAAGAGCTTTCTCAAAGCAAGCACGCAACCCAAAGCACCCCTCTCTCTCTCTCTCTAAATTTTTTTGTATAGATTAATTGGTTCAAAGCTATTTTAAGAGACTAGAGGTCTTGGGTTCATGTCTCCATTTTGTGGGGGCGGACTTTTTCATTTCCGCACATTCCCGCACTTCGTCGGCAACTTCAACAACTTTTTTTCAAAAAGCCATAACTTCTTCATCCGGAAGCCGTTTTCAGAGCCGTTTTTTTTAAACCAGCCTATTTTTTTGAGATCTATCCATTGGAACACTTATTTTCAGCATATTTAGCTTCAGTTTCCATTGAAATGGAAAGTCAATACCAAGTTACCCTTGACAGCACCAACTACTTCCAATGGTTGGCTTACATTGAGGATTTACTTAGAAGTAAAGGTCTCTACAGAATAGCCTCAGGCCAAGAAAAGAAACCGAAGGATGAAGATAAGGCTACTAAATGGGAAAATAGGCAAGATCAAGCACGTGGATTGATAGGGATGTCTATTTCTCCAGATCTTAGATTCCATATTGCAGAAATTGATACTCTTGAAGAAGCAATGAAACAAATCAATAAAGTTTTTGGGATTAAAAATGAAATTAGAGCCCATCAACTTGAAAATGAGTTGCTTACATTGGACCCTAATAATTTTTCTTGCATTGAAGATTTCTTGTCCAAGTTCAAGACCCTTAGATATCTTTTGGAAGGTGTTAAAGTTAAGAAAGAAGATAGTAACCTTATCTATTCCATTCTTACAAAGTTGGGACCAGCCTACTCTGTGTTTGTTTCCACCTTCCATTCTACAAGAGAAGCCTTCATTTCTCAAGGAACAGACTACAAGCCCCCTTCCTTTGACTCTTTTTGTGATTCTTTAATAAGAGAACAAGAAAAACTCTTACACCTTGGTCTTCTTAATCTTGGAAACTCTTCCAAGAAAGCGTTAGCCGCCCAGCAGCAACCAAATTCAAAGAATCCTAAGAAGTCATATCCTAAAAAGAATGGTCCTAAACCAAACAAGGGTCCTAAGCAATTTCAGCCCCAAAATGAAAAATCATTTCAACAAAATGATAAGACAAATAAAAACAAAGGGAAGAAAATTGATAGACATTGCAATTTTTGTAATCGAGATGGCCACTTAGAATCAAAATGCTTTAAGAAGATGGAAGCCTTGGAAGCAGCAATGAAGAAGCATAACATCCATTTGGGGCAATCTTCAACTTCAACTTCATCTTCAAGAATGGCACTTTCTGCATGTGGTTGTCAAGCATCTCGGTCTGGCTATGCATTAAATGTATCTTCTTCTTCTCATTCTCATGAGTGGCTCATTGGTTCTGGAGCTTCTTATCACATGGCAAAAAACAAAGCCATGTTTTCTTCTTTAAATGATTGTAACACCAAAAATATATATGTTGGTGATGATAGATCTCTTAATGTTGTAGGGACTAGAACTGTTCATCTAGACAATGGTCAGTTTAATGATGTATTATGTGTTCCAACCTTATCCTACAACCTTCTATCTGTATATCAGATAACTCATTCAGGTGAAGGTAAAATCGTTGAATTTTCACTTCATGATGTTGTAATTAAGGACTTAAGAGATCCTAAACAGATTTTGGCTACTGGCATTGCCGATGATTCTACAAGGTTGTATAAGTTTCACAACTTTGGGTCATCAAATCTTCCCTCAGTATTTGTTGCTCATAACGATGAAGTGAGCAAACTTTGGCATGAGCGATTTGGTCACTTAAAGTATCGCTCCCTTCAGCATCTATGTAAAGAAAATATGGTGACAGGTCTTCCTATGGTATCTTGCAGAGATGGTGTTTGTTCCGTATGTGTACTCGGAAAACATCATCGGGACAGTTTTGAAAAACATGCCTCTTGGCATGCCTCAGCCCCTTTACAGCTTGTGCATAGTGATTTATGTGGTCCACTTCCAGTTGTGTCATTCTCTGGCTGCAAGTATTTCTTAACTTTCATTGATGATTTCTCCAGACGCACTTGGGTATACTTCTTAAAACTCAAGAGTGAAGTATTTAACACCTTTTTGGCCTTCAAGGCCTTTGTTGAAAAACAATCTGGACATCAAATTCTTAAGTTGAGATTTGATAATGGTGGAGAATATGTTAAAAATACATTCATCAACTATTGCATTGAGAATGGAATTCAAATGCAACATACTGTTCCATATACTCCACAACAAAATGGTGTAGCTAAAAGGAAGAATCACACCTTAAAGGAAATGGCTAATTGTATGCTACAATCTAAAGGACTTGGTCTTAGTTTTTGGGAAGAAGCAATTAACTGTGCAAATTACATAATAAATCGCACTCCTACTAAGGCTTTAAAGAATATCACTCCAGAAGAAGCATGGAGCTCAATCAAACCAGATGTAAGTCACTTTCGTGTTTTTGGAAGTGAAGCGTGGTCCCATATTCCAGATGAAAAGCATAAAGCTTTAGAACCTAAGAGTGAAAAATGTACTTTTGTTGGATATTCTGAAGATGTCAAAGGCTATAGACTTATTCCATTTAAGTCCAAAAATGTTATCATTAGAAGAGATGTAAAATTTGATGAAAATATATCGGCCTGCGAGCCTAGTCCGACGGTTGTGCCACCTCTCCCTATCTCTTCTACTTTTGAAAACATTTCTTCTTCAGATGATGAAAGTGAGGATGACAATCCTCCCCCACCATCTCAGGATCCTCCTTCAGCTCCTGAGCTTCCAAAATGGGTTCATGCTACTCGAGATGCAGCAGGTGATCTTGCCGGTGATCCTACAGATCAGCGACACACACGTTCTCAGTTCGAGAGAGCCTCTTCTTTACTGGCTCAAGCTCTAGTAAATTATGATCCTGACACCTTTGCAGAAGCTTCAGGCCATCCAGATTGGGAAGCAGCTATGAATGAAGAATATCATTCATTATTGGAAAATGATACATGGGATCTTGTTCCTCTACCAAAGGGACGAAAACTTGTTAGATGCAAATGGGTTTACAGAACCAAGTATGGACCTAATGGGAAAGTTGATAAACATAAAGCTCGTCTTGTTGCTAAAGGTTTTTTACAGGTTGAAGGCATTGACTACACTGAAACCTTCTCCCCTGTTGCCAAAATGAACTCTATCTGCCTTGTTCTTTCCCTTGCCGCCTCTTTCAAATGGGAAGTCCATCAGATGGATGTTAAATCTACCTTCTTGCATGGGGACTTGCATGAAGAAATCTATATGGAAGAACCCATTTGCTTCATACAAACAGACTCCAGCCTTGTATGTCGACTTAAGAAATCCCTTTATGGTCTCAAGCAAGCTCCTCGGGCTTGGTATGCCAAAATGGATAGCTTTCTTTTAGAATCTGGCTTTTCTAGGTGTCATTCTGACAATACTGTCTACACCAAGAAAGTGGGAAACTCTCTTATCATCCTTGTTCTTTATGTTGATGATCTTATCCTTACTGGTAGTGATCCCAACCTTATAAACCATGTGAAGTCTAGCCTTAAAAGGAAATTTGAAATGATAGACTTAGGACACTTACACTATGTTCTCGGTCTTCAAGTCTTGCAATCCAAGGAGGGTATTTCCCTTTCCCAGTCCAAGTATGCTTGTGATATTCTACGTCATTTTCACATGGAAGACTGTAAGCTAGCCCCTTCTCCCTTTCAGTCTGGAGTCAAACTTTCAGTCACTTGTAATTCTCCTGAAGTTGATGCTACCTTATACCGTCAACTTGTAGGAAAACTTTTGTATCTAACCCATACTCGTCCTGACCTTTCCTTTGCTGTTGGCCTTGTTGCTCGGTTCATGCAAAACCCCCGTGAAATTCATTGGAAAGCAGCTAAAAGAATACTTCGTTATGTTCAAGGTACAGTTCAATTTGGGATTCATTACAGTGCTGAAGAAGCTCCTCTATTGGTTGGTTTCACTGATTCTGATTGGGCTGGTGACCCTGATGATCGGAAGTCTACTGCCGGTTATGTGTTCACTCTTGGTTCACGACCTATGTTATAGACATTTTTGTGCCTTACAGCATGAAGCATGAAATGTCCATAATCTAAGGGATCCAAAGTCCCTAAACATGTTGTTCCTACCCCTAGAGGAACAAGGTCAGCAAACCACAGCACTGAATAAAAGTTCTCCACCTGAAAACTCTCAAAAACAAGGCAATTCTGGATCATGTCAACTGCTCCACTGAGCATCTGCGCTAAATGTCAAGTGCTCCACGGTCTACCTGCGTTGAATGTCAACTGCAAAGAAGGCTACCTGCGCTGGGCGAGTTTGGACATGTGGCACAGTCATTCCTCAAGGTGTCAATGCCCAGGAAGCTTCCAAAATGACACTTGGATTAAGGAATTCGACTGGTGATGAGTAAGAGGGTCTAGATCTCCAAGTGGAAGCAAGAACCTCCAAGTGGACTAAAGAACTGAAGAATAACTGAAGTGAGAGAGGACACTAGTCAGCTTTCAAGCTGACTCATCCTTTCTCCAAAACTCCTATATATAGATCTCTCTCATGAGGTCTGGGGAGGCGGGAATCTTGTGAATGTAAGGAAGTGCTGTTGGTTTGAGTTTAGAACTATTGGGTGATTTGCTTTGAAGGAGGTGAAGAGGAGATTTCTTTCTGCTGGGAAGGTGATGCTGGATTGGGCCTCTTATGGTTGTATCACTTCCTAAACTTTACTTCTTCCATTAATAAAGCATTTGAGGTTCTTCTATATGCATGTGTCTCAATAATGTATTGTTATACTTGTGTATTTGATTTATTCTAATCCTTGAATCAATTATGAATGTATGCTTCTTGTAGTTTCCCTCTCTTGCCATTTTGCAGGATCTTGGTGTAGCTGGGCCAGTGAAAGAGCAAGGAGCTGGGAGCAAGCAGCAAGGAGAGAAGATTGGATCAACCATTAGCGAAAGACATCGGTTAGTGGATCTCTTTCTCCCCTATTTTACTTTCATAAAGAATAAATCTTAGATAGCTTTGCTTCGATTGTTGCTGAGGTACTATCACCCTTAGAGTGGGATAGAGTCATTCCGTATTGGATACTTTTCCCAACAACAAATTGGCGACTCCGTTGGGGATCGTATCTTGTTGGTTGTTTGTGTTTTGGATATTCATTTCCTAAACACAGGGAGTACCGAATCGAACCGCATTTGGATCTTTCAAATGCAAAGTAGAGGGCAGCTACTCTAGCTCAGTTTCTGGGCATGTTTATGATTTGAAGAGCTGATCCACAAGGACTCTAAATACCTCTTAGTGATAGCTTTTCATCCTCCTAATTACCCTTTAGTGTGTACTTGATTGATAGCTTTTGATTTGGCCAAAAACTGTGGATTTTTGAGCAATCTGTAACCCGGAAACCAAGAGAAACGAGAGTTTCTCTCTTCATTGCAGGCACTGTGAAGGCAGTCTGCATTTCATCGCAGGTCCCGAAGGGGCTACCTGCATTGAATGTCAAACTGACAGTGTTCTACCTGCGCTGAACCAGTTTTGCCTAGTGCAACTGGGGTTCTCTTCTTTCTATTGCCCTGTTTTCATCCTTGTTTTTGCAGCCTGTTATCAGTCAATGTACCTATCTGAAACCACCTTTCTTTGCCACTATTCCACCTCGGTTGTATAAACAAACTGTATTTTTTCTTTTTGTATTTCTTACATCATTTGCAGTTTCCCATAACAAAAGTGAACTAGTCTTGCTGTGGCCTCTTAGATCTAGACCTGTGATAAGTGTCGTTTTGATCTTAAGAGTTAGTTTGTTTGCTGTTCATAGCTGATTGAGCTTTTGCTTTCGTCATATGGTTTGAATTTATGTATTTCTAGTGTTGAAACAAGTAAATCTTAAGGTGTCTTTTGATTTTGGACTAAAGCTTGTTTGCTTTCACTTGAAATTGAATTCAAAGTTATACAACAGCTTTCTTTTTGTAGTACATCAACATTAAGAAAGAGAAAAGAAATACCTGCATTGTGCATGTGCATTTTGACAGCTTGTATGTTGATTTAGGGAAAAGTGCATTAGTGTGTGCTCTATGATCTGTGTGAAAAGATGATGTCTTTCTTTTCCCTCAGTAGTTAAGATTTTCAAAGTTGAAAGATTGAAAAGCTTTCTTATCATCTTAGACTGCATTTAGGAGTTGTACCATACATCTCGTGGTGATCCACAAAGGAAAACTGCTAAACAAGATCAACTTAAAATAAATTGAATTTACATAACAACACATTGAAACATAACGCAAACACATAGAGGTCTAAGCTAGAGACGTGTTTCGGCGTCATTAAATGTGATATCTTAGCGTTGAGTGGTTGGGTGATTCCTCCACGGTGAAGCGATAAGTATCAATACGGACTTGTGCTCCCACGTACTGTCGCATATATATTGGGAGACCCCTATAGGAACAAAGCCTTTATCCATAAGAAGCCGTGTCGGCCGCCCTACTGATCGCAATGCAGTGAACACAGCATTCACGAAGATCGACCACCCGTACCGTAAAACGTATTCTGTGGTTTTGCGAAAAGTTTGGCACACCCTCTGCCTAGATCTCCAGAGCAGTTTCTTTTGGCCTTTTTCAAACTGTATAACTGAAAAAGTCCATCCGAGCATTTGTCACTTCGGGCCCGTTAAAACATCGAAGGAGACTAGAGTCATCTTTAGCTTTTTCTCGACTCTTAAAAACTGAAAAAGCAAGTTGTGTCTAAAGCATCGTTATAAAATTTATTTTAAACGGAACATAATCACCTCTTATTCCTGCGTTGATCTGTAGGTTGAGAACATGGAACGCCCCAACCAAGGAATTCCCCATGATGGAAATCCTAGTCCTTTCTCCTCTTGGGGAGAAGTTGGTGCGCCCCACATGGCCACATTGTCGCTTCCAGGACTGACAATTGGCCTGCCAATTTGGATTTTCTCAACCAATGTAGTTCAGAACACCATGGTTCCTGAACAGTCGAGTCAACAGTTAGATCAGTCTAGAGCTGCCCACCAGCCTTCTACTTCCTATAACTCTTCCTCCAATCCTTCATCTTCGCAAGGTAGAGCCGGCAAAAGCCAAGCTCCCATGGAGAAGAAGGAGAAGAAGAAGAGAGAGAAGAAGAAGAAGGAGCCTAAGGCGACTGGGGGCAAGCAAAAGACATCTGACAAAAATCCACACACAGCACAAACCGGGTCTAAATCGCCATGTGTCATATGTAGAGGAGACCACTTCCATAGAGATTGTCCCTGTATTCCCCGGATACTAAGGGACTGGTCCCCTCGTTTGCACAGTTCGGGAGCATCAACCTCTGATAGCCATGTTGAATGCTTACCGTCAACCAGCGAAAGTGAAGGTTCAAGACAAAGAGGGGGAGCAAGATCCCCCTGCAGACTGTGTGAAGGCGATCACGCCATCCACTGTTGTCCCTTCTTAGACGAAGCGAAGAGAGTTTTGGAAGATCATCCGGTTTCACCGCTGAGACTTCCTCCTGGATACAAAAAACTCGTGCCAAGTCCTTCGTTGGTTGAGAATACAGCTGGCCCGCTCAAGTGGTCAGCTGAAGCGTCAGTCATTGAAAATGAACCTACTGAATCTAGACCGGACGAAAGTCCAATGGTCGAAACGGCAGTTGACCGGGTTCTCCCTTCAGAAGTTTCATCTTCAAATGACACCGTCACTGAAGATTCATCTTCAAATGACACCCTCACTGAAGAGAATAAGGATGACACCATCCAAATTCTTTTCATCAACACAGAATCTGACGAGCGTCAGGGCAATGCGCCCATTCCTTTATCGCAGGAAGGAACATCGTCAGGGTCATATCCGGCCGTGTATTTGATCCCACCTCCAAGCAACCTGGTTGTGTCCTTTGATTGGAACCAACTAGGCAGACCCCGGTTGCCAGCCAGTATACCATTCAGAATCATAGTCCAAATATACAGAATGGTAATGGCTGGCACTATCATTGATGAAGGGGCATCTGTGAGTATCCTTTCCTCTGTTGCTTGGAAAGCACTGGGTTCCCCGACGCTTTTGCCTGAGATAAGAAATATCTCGGGTTTCGATAAAGGAACCAGTCGACCATTAGGGATCCTCCCCAATGTGCCCATTACATTGAAAGGGAAGGCCGTTCAAATGAACGTGATGGTCGTTCAAGGACCCTTGGATTATAACCTACTCCTTGGACGAGACTATATATATTGCATGGGAGCAATAGTCTCCTCACTCTTTAGAGTAATGTGTTTTCCACACGAAGGAAGAATGGTCAAGCTCATAGACCAACTTTCATTTCCGGGATCACACATCGCAAATAGTCATATACCAACCCTGAATGGTCTATTCAATCAAGAAATGTCTCCACCCCCAGTCCTTCTTCCCGATGAGTGCGAGTGATTCGGAAAGATGGGACTGGAACCCAGGGGGCATGCATCCTGGTCTGCTTCGGGCAGAGAAAACCTTGGGTATAAGGTAGAATTTCCGCGAGAGAATATGACTAGTCTGTACCCCATCCGTGGATGGAAGAGGGGTTGTTCTAGAATAAGATTCTTTTGTCAAAGTTACGCGTTTGGCACCAGTCATTCACCCTTGTCTATTTCGGTAGACATTGCCGAGGAAGTGTTTTGTTTGAAAGATTAACAAGACAATCTTTGGGTAACCTGAAAGAGGTACCTCTCCCGGTGAAACGAAAGTTTCGATGGAAAAAAAGTAGAGGTAACCTTGAAACTCTGTTTTATACCTGGGGGCATGCAACCTTTTGGAGTGCAAGCAAGGGGCGACTATTTATTTTTTAAAATTTTTAGGTCCTCCCTTTAAACCTGTAGGTCTAACCCTTTAAACTCGTAGGATTAGCCGTTTCCGAACTTGCATAAAGAAAGGATGAGAGGGAGTATATCTTTGGTAAGGCGCAAGCTCTATAAAAAATGGGATCTTACAGGGGACATTTCTTATCTTATGACTGGTAAATCGAGCAGTTTTAGCATAAAGTTCATGCTCGTTAAAAAATAAACGCAAGATCCGAGCAGTTTTAACGCGGTCTTCATGCTCGTTAAAAATTAAATAAAAGCAGTGAGCAATGTTTCCCCCAGAGTTTAAGCTCATTTTTAAATAAAAAATGAACCTATCCCAGTAAATAACCACTGTGATCGTAAATTTATCAGCCATAAAAGCCTTGGTCATGTTTGCACCTGCCACCTCCACCGTCATTTGGCCGATCGTTCACCTCCATATGACTGTTTACCCATTTTGAGGAACAACTGCGAAGAGTGATTTCACCTAGCCATCCTTGTGACACTGCCGTGATTGGAAAATTCCAACCTGTACCTGGAATTAGTTGCTATCCTTGTTTATCACTCGTTCCTCAAAAGACGAGTCTTCTTTGAGCTCTTTTCAACTGACTCGTAAAATATGAGAAGTTTGCCGAGTTTTGGCCTTCCAGCTCGTTAAAAGGACTGGAAGAGCTATCCCTCCTCTAGATTTTAATCTTTCTGGACCTGAGGGATTATTGCACAAAAAGGTCGAGCGCTTGTTTTATTCGGCCCGTTAAAGTTATCGAAAACTCATCCCTTCTGTATTGTTTTATACTTTTTCGGACTGAAGGGATTAGATGACGAAAAAGGAATCTTGGAGTTAACTTTCTGTACCTTTTCAGACTCTCTAAAAATGAAAAGGACCGAGTTTTCCTTGTCGTTAGACTCGTTAAAATGATTAAATAGCGACAAACTTGTCTTTAGACGAGAACGAGTTTCCCTATCGCTAGGCTCGTTAAAACATAGCGATGGGCTTGCCCGAAGGGCAGGTTATAGAACAAGCATATGTTATCCTCCTCAAGCTTGACAAAAATAAAGAGGTACTGGTCAGAAATGACTGGGGAAAAATTGGGAGAACCTCAAAGCTTTAATGGTAGCAAGTCGCTCTTGAACATGACACTTGTCCTCCGTATCACATCGGGTTGGGTTGTTTCATTCACCGGTCTCATCACCATGGTCTCGCCAAACCATCCACATTTGGGGTAATGCTACCGATCCATCGCATCAGTGTCGTTATATGTTCAAGAGATGTTGTTCAGAAAGAGTCAACAGTGTCCCATCCACTGCCATACATTATCCTTCATCCATCCATGACCGCCACCCTGAATCATATGTCACAGATTGTTTTCACCTCCATTAAAACTATTAGCTCCGTTTTGTGTCACTGATGTGGGATTCATTAAGGCCCTCCTTTGACGGATCGCTTCTTGTCGACATCAGCTCATTATCCAAGAAGTTGATCTAGGAACACCCCCCTCAGTACTTTGAAGCTTGCATGCCTCAATGGCAAGTTTCTCACTTCCGGCGACAGGTATACATCAATGACCTTCGACCGAAAGATTTTGCGTGGTGTTTGACGCCAAGTCCTTTATTCACATCACATGAATTGTACTGCAGTACCTTGAGGGTCATTATCATTATCGGTGATTCCTCTCGCGCTTGTTAACGGTTTACATCATTGACCGGTAATCAAGCGATGTCTTTCCATGTTCGACTTCAGCGCAATTCTCACATGGATCGACTTGTACTTAGAGTGAAGATCGAACGAGTTTGAAGACCCCGGATCTAGTTTCATCCATCCGGGCTGCGATATATATTCAAGAAATATAAAGACATTTGACATGTACATCATTGCAGCAGATGATCATCCTACTCAAAGGATGATAATTTCAGCAGAGAATTATCAGTCTACCATCAGACGATCGTCTGTTCTATGTACCAAAATGAATTTATAAAGCTGAGCATGGGGATGCCTGCCTCAGCTAGATCATGAAAGCAGAATGAAAAATAATGTATTGTATTGTATTTTATTACAGGTCACCTCTCAGCGATTGAATGAACTTCGGATCCTCCTGATAAAGCATTTCACCCGATAAACGACCTCATACTTTAGGGGGCAATGTTATAGACATTTTTGTGCCTTACAGCATGAAGCATGAAATGTCCATAATCTAAGGGATCCAAAGTCCCTAAACATGTTGTTCCTACCCCTAGAGGAACAAGGTCAGCAAACCACAACACTGAATAAAAGTTCTCCACCTGAAAACACTCAAAAACAAGGCAATTTTGGATCATGTCAACTGCTCCACTGAGCATCTGCGCTGAATGTCAAGTGCTCCACTGTCTACCTGCATTGAATGTCAACTGCAAAGAAGGCTACCTGCGCTGGGCGAGTTTGGACATGTGGCACAGTCATTCCTCAAGGTGTCAATGCCCAGGAAGCTTCCAAAATGACACTTGGATCAAGGAATTCGACTGGTGATGAGTAAGAGGGTCTAGATATCCAAGTGGAAGTAAGAACCTCCAAGTGGACTAAAGAATTGAAGAATAACTGAAGTGAGAGAGGACACTAGTCAGCTTTCAAGCTGACTCATCCTTTCTCCAAAACTCCTATATATAGATCTCTCTCATGAGGTCTGGGGAGGCGGGAATCTTGTGAATGTAAGGAAGTGCTGTTGGTTTGAGTTTAGAACTATTGGGTGATTTGCTTTGAAGGAGGTGAAGAGGAGATTTCTTTCTACTGGGAAGGTGATGCTGGATTGGGCCTCTTATGGTTGTATCACTTCCTAAACTTTACTTCTTCCATTAATAAAGCATTTGAGGTTCTTCTATATGCATGTGTCTCAATAATGTATTGTTATACTTGTGTATTTGATTTATTCTAATCCTTGAATCAATTATGAATGTATGCTTCTTGTAGTTTCCCTCTCTTGCCATTTTGTAGGATCTTGGTGTAGCTGGGCCAGTGAAAGAGCAAGGAGCTGGGAGCAAGCAGCAAGGAGAGAAGATTGGATCAACCATTAGCGAAAGACATCGGTTAGTGGATCTCTTTCTCCCCTATTTTACTTTCATAAAGAAGAAATCTTAGATAGCTTTGCTTCGATTGTTGCTGAGGTACTATCACCCTTAGAGTGGGATAGGGTCATTCCGTATTGGATACTTTTCCCAACAACAACCTATTACATGGGCTTGTAAGAAACAAGCTGCCATTTCTCTTTCATCAGCAGAAGCAGAGTATCGTGGTGCCATAGAAGCTAGTAAGGAAGCCTTGTGTCTTTGTCAGATCCTGTCAGAGTTTGGCCTTCAGCAGCAGCATCTGACTACACTTTGGTGTGATAATCAAAGTGCCATTCAGCTATGCAAAGATCTAGTCCAACATCACCGCAACAAACACATTGAACTGCACATGCACTTCATCAGAAAGCTCATTCACGACCATGTTCTTGAAGTGCAATATTGTTCAACAGATGATCAAGTTGCAGACATCTTCACAAAGGCTCTCACAGAGGCGAAGTTCACTAAACTTCGATTTATGGTTGGAGTTCAGGAAGTTGTCACTAAGGGAGGATAGGCTCTAGTGCCTCCTTCCTTCTCCTATTGTGTCATATTTGTAAATCCTTCAATCCTATCCCAAGTTGTTCTTAAGGGGGGATGTTAGGATATTCTGACACATAGGAAATAGTTAAGTACAACTTGGTCTAGTGTATAGTTAGGTATAGAGTTAGGTAAAGTGTGTTTCTTTACCGTTGTACATTTTGTAACTTACAATCCGATGGTCACGATATGTAGTGATCCGACGGTTCATTCTCTCCTCGGTATTACCGACACTTGATCCGTGGCTTGATACCCGATTGGTCCATGAATTCTATTTAAAGCGCATGGAGGGTCATTTGTAGGGTAATCCGTGCATGAGAGAAACATATGTAAATTTTCATTCTTTTATTAATAAATTGCCTGAAGTGGCTACGTTGGCTCAGGACGTGGACTGTTTCCCTCTTTGAGGGTTTTAACCATGTCAAAATACTGGTGTATTGATCTGCGATCTGGTTGTGAGCGGTGTCCTTTTGGTGTTCTGTCTGAGGAACTTACCCTGTAAATTCCTACACAACTCCTCTTGTTGTCACAAATCCCTCAGTTACTTCATCATCAATTTCAAATCCGCCACGAGCCATGGCTGCCAGATATGCACCTCTTGTCTGCCTCAAAATTTGGATGCTATGCCTACTGATTACTAAAGTAAGATACCATTATTCGATGCCACTCAAGGTATCACAGCGCTGTAGCGTGTTGATAAAATGAATGAATTCTATGATCTCCATGAGGTAGATGAAGAGAATGTGACCATGTGATTAGTTGTGCAAAGTTTTGGAGGTGACGTTCGAAAGTGGTTTAGAGCATTACCAGTGGGATCCATCAATACTTTGTCGGTTCTACATAGAAAGTTCTTGGACCGATGGGAGGTAAAGAAAAATCCACTCCAAATTCTTTCTGAGTATGAAAATATAAAAAGGAATGTAGGTGAAAGTGTCCAATATTACTGCGTAAGGTTCAATACAGTTTATAATGCTATTCCAGCTGACATTAAGCCACCAATGGGGTTAGCATTGATCAAATTTCGCGATGGCTTCGATGCTGATATGGTGTATTAGTTGCGGGAAAGAGATCCTCCCACTCTTGAGGATATGCAAAAGAACGCAATAAGTGTAGAGGCAAATCTGCTGGCCAAGAGAACAAGGATGAGACAGAAAATAAGGTGACTATAAAGGAAGAAGCATCTTCCTCAGATGTTAAGGCAGATCATATACTCTGAAAATTGAGAAGATGTTTGATCAGTTGACAATTGCAGACAAGCCCGAGAACATAATCAGAAATCCAATCTTTTGAGGATAGCAGCAACCTTAGTTCTGGATTAAGCAAATGGAGCAGAAGACACAAGATCAGTCATCACAGCAGCAAGTAAAGACACCTTTGCAGAAAAATTATGTACACAGAATGGAAAGTGAAGATGATGATGATTCGGTGGTGGAGGCTAATCATTTCTTTACTGCTGATGGTTTGCCCATTTCTCTCACAGAAGATGAAGAATATTTAGAGGTTTCAAAAGTTCAAACATATGAATATTTCATACTAGAAAATGAAGGGGTTTTAGAGGATGAATCAGATGATTATCAGAGGGGATATATGAATGCATTGATAGTGCAGCAGAAACAATATTCATTAAGAAGCAGAGATATACCAGTTAGCCCAGTTCAAAAGCGTAAAGAGGCGCAACCCAAGAATGACTCCTCAAACACTCAGAAGAAAGGGAAGGAGCTTGCTGACCTAACTTCCAGCCAAGGAACATCTACAAATGAGAAGACCAATCAGCAAAGTGTAGCAAAGGAAAAGTTGAAAAGAAGGACTCTTCAGTCAAAGAGGTAGATAAAGTTTCAGCTTTTAGTTTAGAAAATGAGATTGCTAAATTAAAGGTTTCAATTCCTTTGACTGAATTGATGAAGAACAACAATTATAAAAACCAAGTGTCCAAAATTTTGAACATAGATCCTTTATCTGATATGGTCAATGTAGAATATGATCACCTGGAGCTCATCTTTGGCCCTGCTTTAGAAGGTCAGTCTGAGGATAGTGAAGTGCCTCCATTTTATATAAGCCTTAGATTGCATGAGTACATCCTTCATAATGCCATATTTGATTTGGAGCCTCTCATAATCTGATGCCAAAAGCCATTATGGAAAATTGGACCTTGACATTACTCGTAAATATCATGACCTCTATTCTTTTGATTCCGGTAGAGTTCGATGTATTGGTCTTATCAAATACTTGGTGGTGTCTCTAGATCAAATCCCAGCCAAGAATGTTCTCATGGATGTGGTTGTTGTAGACATTCCACCATGGTTTGGTATGCTTTTGTCCAGATTGTGGGGTGCAAATCTTAAAGGAACTTTACAACTAGATTTCTCCTATGCTACTATTCCTGTGTTTGGTCAATTGAGAAAATTATATAGGGAAAAGAAAATGAAGTACATGATCACAAGCAAGGAGAAACCGCTTAATCATCCGATTAATGTTGTACATTCAGACTTAGAGTCATTTGTATTATATTCAGATAGTGGTTTTAATGATATTGATAGTTAGTTAGTTGAAGTACAAGATGTGCCAGAGATTTCAGAGAATTTCATATCAGTCCTAGATCAAGAAAGACAAAAAATTGCAAGTACCTCTGAGCAGTCCGCATTCTGGTAGCAACAAAAAGATAATGAGCAGTAGCAGATTGAAGAGATTAGTCAAGGTGAGAAAGAAGATGAAACATAATTTCAACACTTAGAGGAAGAAGCGGGCCTATGGAGCATGGATTTCGACAGAGCCGTGGGTAAGGATGGTGCTGGTATTGGGATTTGGATCCGTAGCCCTGTTTTCCAGCCAAATAAAGTCCCTAGTAATGTTAGAATTTGTTCGTATAAATTGGCCTTTGACTATTCTAACAATGAAGCTGAATATGAAGCACTGATTGCAGGTTTAAAAATTCTCAAAAAGATGAAAGCAAAGAGGATATCAGTCTATGGAGATTCGGAGTTGATAATCAAGCAAGTTAAGGGTGAATATCAAGCCAAACATCCACGGATGAGGGCCTACTGTAATGTATTTTTAGATATCCTAGGCATGTTTCGAGATTATACCTTCACATGTGTACCACGTGCACAAAATGTAATTGTAGATTCACTAGCTACTGCTGCTAGTAATTTGAAGATCCCAATGAATTCTAATAACAAGTTTGAGATCCATGTCAAGCACTGCCCAACTGTTCCCGACAATATAAGGTATTGGTAGGTCTTTTGGGATAATAAGGAGATTAATGATTTCTTGCAAAATGAAGGCAACTACAAGGATGCTTCCATAGATTTTGATCGTGATGATGATGAACCAGATATTGAAGTAAATCAGATGGAAATATTGCAGCTAAAGGACAATGTCATTCCTAAAAGTCTTATTCCTTTAGAAGAAATCTTCGATCAAGATGATGTGGCTAGGAAGCCAAGCTTGGTGCCAAGAGATAAGGGTGTTGAAGATGTGAATCTTGGAATAGCCGAGAAACCCAAGTTTCTGAAACTATCAAAGACATTATCTCCCAAGGTAAAATCTAAATATGTCAAATTATTGTTTGAATTTGCTGATGTCTTTGCTTGGGATTATTCATATTTAAAGGTGTATAACAAAGACATAGTTCAACACACAATTCCCATCAAGCCAAATCAGAAGCCATTTTGTCAGAAGCTAAGAAGGATTAATCCCAAGTTGTTGCCTTGAATTGAAAAAGAGGTAAATCGATTATACAAGGCTGGTATAATTGTTCCAATCAGATTTTCTGATTGGATTTCTAATCTTGTTCCTGTGAGGAAAAATACCTGGGAGATCAGATTGTGCATTTATTTCAGAAATTTAAATAAAGTGTCATTGAAGGACAATTATCCGCTGTCGACAATGGATCAAATCCTTCAGTGAGTAGTTGGAGCATCTCGTGTGTTACTGCTCGATGGATATTCAGGCTACAATCAAATTTTAGTGCATGAAGATGACAAAGATAAGACAACATTCACCACTCCTTGGGGAACATTTCATTATGCCAAGATGTCGTTTGGCTTGAAAAATGCTAGAGCCACATTTCAGCGCGCCATGGACATTGCTTTTGCAAACGAAAAAGATGTATTTTTAGTTGTATATCTTGATGATTTGACAGTGTTTTCAAATTCAGATGATGAGCACCTTTACCACTTGAAGATTGTATTTTAGCGATGCAAAAATTTTTGGATATCACTTGACCTGAAGAAGAGTCTCTTTGCTATGGATGAAGGGAAGCTGCTTGGCCATATTATCTCGAAGGAAGGCATTTGCATTGATCCATCAAGAGTAGAAACGATTCAGCAGATAGATTTTCCCAGGAACAAGAAAGAAATATAGGCATTCAACGGTAAGATGAATTTCTTACGAAGATTTGTACCTAATCTTGTTGAACATTTGAGAGAAATCACTAATATGTTGAAGAAGGATAGTGTGGTGAAATGGACAGAGGAAGCTATGAAATCATTTAATTTGGTAAAGTATGTCTTATCTACAGCTCTGGTTTTGATTAGTCCAGATTATACACAATATTTCATTTTATTCTCATTCGCATCTGAGCATACCATGGCAGCAGTTTTAATGCAAAATAGAGATCAAGTAGAAAAGCCCATTGCATTCCTTAGTAGAACTATTAGGGATGTAGCCTTGAAGTACAACATAATTGAGAAGTAGGCTCTTGCTCTTGTCAAATCCTGGAAGGACTTCTGAGTGTATATTTTGTGTTCCCACATCCTAGCATATGTTCCCAATGCAGCAGTTAAGGATGTGCTGGTACAAACTGATCCGGAAGGAAGATAGGGAAAATGGATTGCAGCAATGTTAGAATACGACTTGGAGATCAAGCCTACAAAGTTGATCAAAGGACAAGGTCTGGCGAGGTTGATGGCAGAATCAAATTTGCATGCATTAGATATAAATCTTATTGCTGCCATGTCTAAAGATGAAGAGGACAACTCTCTAATTCAAGTGTCTGAAATATTCCTGCAGTCACCATGGTATTCAGATATTGTCTATGTACTCCAACACCTTTCTCTGCCTCTAGAAATGTCAAAGAATAAAGGTAGAACTCTCAAACTTAAAGCTGCTAAATTCTTCATTTTGAATAATGCCCTTTATTGGAAGGATCCAGGTGGTGTTTTGCTGAACTGTTTAATTGAAGATGAAGCCTAGCAAGTAATGAGTGATTTTCACAAGGGTGATTGTGGCGGCCACTTGTTTTGGAAGACAACAACAAACAAAATTTTGAGAGCGGGATACTACTGGCCCACCTTATTTTCAGATGTCTATAAAACAGTCATGAATTGTCATGAGTGTCAGGTTTTTCAAGGAAAAAGAAAGTTGTTGCTGCTTCCTTTGAAACCGGTTGAAGTCAGTGCACATTTTCAGCAGTGGGGACTCGATTTTATTGGTGAGATCCATCCAACATCCTCAGCTCAGTACAAGTGGATTCTAACAGCAACAGACTATTTTACCAAGTGGATTGAAGCAATTTCGACCAGGCAGGCAACCGACATGTTAATCATTCAATTTCTGGAATCAAATATTTTATCTTGTTTTGGTTGTCCTAGTAAAATCATAATAGATAATGCAGCTGCGTTAAAATCCAAGAATATGATCGATTTTTGCAGCAAATATAAGATTACCTTGGGTCACTCCATCGCATATTACCCGCAAGGTAATAGTCTGGCCAAATCATCTAATAAATCATTGGTGAATATCATAAAGAAGCTGCTGGAAACAAATAAGAAAGGTTGGCATAAGAAGTTAGTTAATGCTTTGTGGGTGGACAAAGTGAGCTAGAATAAATCTATAGGTATGTCTCTGTTTGAAATTGTATATGGCATTGATACAGTCTTTTTGACATCCGTAACAGTCCCAGTTGTGAAACTTTTGCAGGAAGCTGGTAGTGAGGAAGATGATTTTCAACAAAAAAATCAATCAGATGATACATTTATAGTAGACAAGGGAGGAAGTCTTCCAAAATACTTTCAGATTGCAAGAGAAGATAAAAAAGATCTATGATCGAAAAACTAAAGCAGATAAATTCCAGCTTGATGATGTGGTGTTATGGTGGGATGCGAGGAATGAAGATAAAGGCAAGCACAACAAGTTTGAAAAATTGTGGAAGGGACCTTATAATATTGCTGCATATAGAGGGAAAAATGCATTCCTACTCAAAGAGATGGACAAACAAGATTGTTCAGGAGGACTAGTTAATGGTAGGCTCCTGAAGCGCTACTTCTTCTAGGGTAATTTCTGAAGTCATGAAGCAATCATTGTATATACCATTTTCTTTTCACTACAAGTGTTCAAAAGATGCAATTCATTTTAGCTTGGGGCCCGAGGTGAAGGCTATAAAGTTGAGAGTTTTGTATCAGTTTGTCAGTTTCAGTTTGTCGGTTTGAGTCTTGAGTCAGTTTGAGTCTTGAGTCAATATAATAGTATCAGCTTCATTTTTCGAAATGCATTGACCGTATTGTCCAATGGAAGAGGCACTAGTCTACTTTTTCTAGAGATCTATAGTTCTTGGCACCTCCAAGGAGCTACCATCCCCATTGGAGCCAATGTTAGTGTCAGTGCTTTCACAATGCCATCAGTGATCAAATTTATCTTTTGCATTTCATATTAGGTGTCCCATTCTGATGAGTTGCACTCCATTAGGTCATGGATCAGCTGATGGCAGGGTTTCATTTCATTTGTCCCTCATGCTATATACCTGCTGGACTATTTCACATATTTTTTTAGTCATTCATAGTCATTCTCATTCACATCATTTATAAAAATCAGTATTAGACTTTAGTTGCACTAGGTCTTAGGGTTTTCACCATAGTCATTCAAAAGAGTAATAAATGTCAGGAGACACATGAGGGGGTAAATAAAGTTCAACAAATCATAAATTTCCTTTTCGTAAGCTAAATAAAGCTCTTTAACCTCAAAACTTGTTTTGAGGTAAAACATAGCATTTGTATTTTATTGTTTTATTTCCATGTAATTTGATGTAATTTTGTGGTTCCTATATGTAATAAGTATTATTCAGCTACTCTTGGTCATCTTGCCAATTCCTGCCATTGCAAAAGCAAAACATCAAAGCATCAGTTCATCAAATTGCCAAGGAAAAAGGTCAAACTTCAAAACAGAAAAACAAAGCATTTGAAAAGGTCATCAAAACATTTAAAAAAGCGGGTTTTGAAAGGATAAAAATTTAAATGAAAAGGTATATAAAGAAAAATCATGGTAGAAAGCCATTTCATTGTGAAAAGGTTAAGTGGAGAGCAAAAAATCATGATTTCTGAGCAAAAGAGGGAGAAAAATTGAAATTTGAAGAAAATTGGCAAGCAATGGGCATTGGGATGCTAGCACTATGCATCAAGCCAGCGCTGCGCATTGGGAGGCTGGCGCTACGCATCAAGCTAACGCTGCGCATCAGAGGAGTTTTTCCAGTGTAATTTTACACTGGCGCTACGCATATAACTGGCGCTGCACACTTGTTAGGTGGCGCTACACACTTGTCTACAAAGCTTCAAAACGGTTCAAATCAACCTAATTCACTTCAAATCTCTCAATGGCCCTCTGATCAAGAAAGTTAAGCTCCCTTCCTAGCTAAAAAATTGTTTCTCATTAATTATGGTGATTGTTATCTCTTAAGAAACTAAACCCTAGCTATCCTCTACACTCTCTCATACATTTGCAAAGGGTATTTATTTTCCATTGTGATTTGCAAAAGGTTTTAGTTTTCTGCTATTTTGATTCCCTAATCCATTTTCTCTAAACCCTAATCCTCCATATATGAACTCCTCTACAAACTATTTTCATAAACCGTAGACCCTACATACAAAACCCTTCAAACCCTAATCCTATTCATCTCTTCATTCATCTCACGTATTTCCTTTTTTTTTTAAAATCTCTTCATACTCATTTTCATTCACCCCGTTCCTTTATTCACCATCAGTATTCATAGTCATCAAAACCAATGGAGAGGGATAGTGATTATGACATGGAGGATGATACCCTTACTGATAGTTCTAGGGAAAGGAATTTGCAGTAGAGGAAGCCTCACAAAGTGGGTAAGATAATCAGGGAGGAGCCCATTAGTATGAAGGAATTACTTGCTTATCCACTGGCCATCTCATGCTTTAAACATCAGTCATGTTTTGAGTTTTGTGAAATGGTAGAGAAGGTTAAGTTTCATCATGAATTAGAAAGGTTGTTTGTAAAAAATCTGGACAACAATGTAGTAAATCTTGTTGGAGTCACATTTACTTTGTCACTTACTATTATCTCAGAGGCTACATGCATTCCAGATGTAGGTGAGAAATGGAACAAAAGATAGAACATTGACTGGGAGTACTATGAGCCTTATATTAAGGCTAAATGCCATAGCAAAATTAGTAGAGTGTTTCCTTTCAAATTCTTGGAGGACAGGTTTGCTTCACTAATGAAGGTCATCATCAAGTATTTTACCTGTGAGGGTAGGTTCTACAGATTGTATGTTTATCATATTAGATTGCTAATGCACTTTACCAGGGTGAGAATGATGAACATCCCCTACTTCATATGCAAGAACATAGAGAAGATGGCACTTTTTGTGAAAAGGAAACCCTACCCACAGTAGCTCAACAACATTTATCATTTCTCTTTAATTAAAATTATTGTTTTACATCAGCTGAATCAGTTGGGAATGCCATGGGAAACCTTCATTTCTCATGAAGTGTTCAAAGGCCCTCAAATATTTTCATCAGTGCATCAGGAGGAAGGTGGACCTTCAGGACAACAAAAGGTTCAAGAAACTGAAACTGTGGGGATACCTGTGTTTTTGACTTATGAGAGAGGCACTAGGATGCTCTTTGCAGCTACCAAGTGAGTACTATCTCCACAAAGAGTGGAAGGGGTCTCGCCTTCATCTACAAACCACAGGCAAATGCTATCTCCACCTAGAGTGGAAGGGGCTTTGCCTTCTTCTCCAGCTAAATAGGTATAGGTTGGGCAGCAACAGAAGGGCAGAGATAAAGGAAAGAAAAAGATGCATGAGGATGATCCTAGTGATGGACAAGAGAGAGATTTTGTCCTTGTTGACCATGAGGAGACACAAGGAGTGAATGTCATGGACTTAGGTGCTCAAAATCCAAGGAGTGTCAAAGATTTGATCATAAAGGAGAAAAAGGATAACATTCAAGCCCTATCAATCAATTTGGAAATAGAAAAATGGATCATTAATTGACTGACAAGCAATTGACTGACAAGCAGGTTATCATGGAGTTGCAAATGCTTAGAGAAGAGAGGCAAGAGGCAAAGAAGGCAAAAGTCAAGATGACCTCGATTGAACAAGAAATTGAAGATGACCGAGAAAATTGGTTAGAAAGGGTGAACATTCACCTTGAGAAGTTGCTAGAGAAGGCTAATAAAGAAAATAAAATGCTATGACATATGGCTTATCATTATTTGACCAGGAATAGGATATGCAACATGAGTATTAAGCAACTTAAGGCAAGATTAAGGAGGGCCTTAAAACACAAAAAGAAGGAGGATAAGCTTAATATGTTGGTTGATGTTACATTGGCCCAACAAAGAAACCCATGAAGCAGCTTTGAGCCAAAACTGGAAAATTTTTGAAACAATTTTGTCAATTTCAATTTTTTAAAGTATGCAACATAGGAAATTGTGGTATAGGCGCAGCGCCACTAGTGCTACACATTTGATTGGTGCATCCTTAGGAGAAATGGATTATAGATCTGGATTCAGCATCAAGAGGACATTAATCCTTGAAAGTTTCATCTCATTTGGAGAAAAACTAGGTCATCTATAGGGCAAAAAAACTCAAAAATTGCCCTCCCTGCCACTTTTTGCACCCACAGGAAGCAGTCTTGGGAGAATTCATTTTTGGAGGGGAAAATGACCTCCAAATCAGGAAATTAAAGATGTTTCAGAAACTAGACAGATAGAGCTTTCCAACAAGCTATCTTTTGTCTGATTTGGTGGAGTATAAGACCTTGAAAAACAGGCTAGAAGTAGCGCCGCGCATACAGGAGATGGCGCTGCGCATATCGCTGATTTTGCCAATTTTGCCCAGAACTCCGAAATTTTTCCTAGTTTGACTACCAGTTGACTTTTTCTCTTCTCCTTGGTAAATTTATGATTGTAAATGATGTAATGAAATGTAAATATGAATGTAAAATGACTTGAGGGGGTAAATACATTAGTTACAAGTGGTTTTGAAGTGATTGTACCAGTTTCCTTGGTTTTAGAGGCAAGCTGTTCCACTGCCTATTATCTTGTTCCTAGTTTAGATGTGGTTGAAACAATTCCTGATCCCTTGGATTCGACCCCTGATGGCTAGCTCAGGTGGTTTTCTTGCCTATATTATGTACTTTCTTAGTCATTTGTAAAGGTTGGACTCTTTTGGAAGTGGTGCACATATTGTATACTTGTATCAGCAGATTGGCAAGGAATAAAACCAGGTTTTGCAGCTATTTTTGTGGGATTCTTGTGATACTATGTTTTTGTATTGTTTCTTCTTCTGTAATGAGTTATTCTTATGTGTTATATGTTTCAAAACCTTTTCCATTCTTCTAAACTAAATGAATCAAGATAAATAGGCAAAATACATTGATAACAATGCTTTGCCTTGGGAATGCATTTAGTTCTTAATGTTTTCAACAGTTTGAAGAGGATTCATGGTCTCCACATGCCCTCCTCAGCCCCTCAGCAGTTTTAAACCAACCATTTCACTCGATTACTAGTGCATAAACACTTATCTATCTCGCTCCACAGAACATGTCTGCATCCTTGATTTGATTTCCCGGACCTAAGCTACCCCTCTCCATTTGATCCAGCAACCAAACCTTCAAAATAAAACGAAAAATCCTAGAGCTACTATACCTAGCCTAAAATCTATTCTTACTTCAGTCATCTCCACTGAGATTGACAAGGAGAGAGCCCTCTCCCTACCTAGTAGGGCTCGCTACCAGGTTAAGCGTGGTTTGTGGTTATCCTAGGATTGCCTCCCTTCAGACTGAGGTCGATCTAGTCTCTAACAAGTATGTTTGAGGAATTGTATGGGCAGAGTTGCAATACTCCTATCAATTGGAGTGATCTAGGTAATAGGGTGTTGATTGGACCAGACATGGAGTAGGAACTGCAGGTAATCAAGAAGAATCTAAAGAAAGCACAGGATAGTCAGAACATTTATGCATATCGGAATAGGTTGTTCAAGGAGCTCCAGGTTGGGGAACACATTTACTTGCACATCAAAACAAAGAAAAGGTTCTTACCGATTGGATCATGTGCCAAGCTGACACCTCGATTTTGTGGACCTTTCAGGATTATTGAGAGGATTGGGCTAGTAGCATATTGACTTATTATTACATGTTTATTGTTTTTTCCTAGTGATTCGATGTGGATTATGGTAAAGCCTGGTTTCTATTGATGAGGGTGAGGTGGTTTAGACTTGGGATGCCTTGGTTGGTTCTTTTGGCTTGAGTCCCAAATTCATGCTTGGAATATGGCATGGAGGTGATTGGTTGAAGAGAGATTTGGATCAACCAATTTATGGTCGGGTGGAACATGGTAGTCCCATCCCAGGTTGGCCTTTGCATTCATTAATAATAGGTTTTTTCCTTGGTATCTTACGTGTAAATGTACTGGCTTATATGTGGATTGTATGGTTGATGTATCCTTGATATTTCTGTTGTTATTATGTTGGTTATAAGCATGTATTATGGCAGTGATCATGTATGGATCTCCTCATATTTGGATTTGTAAATGAATGAATAATGTATATATGACCTAATAGATGACAATTTAGCTAATGATATAAGTGAACAATGCTTCTTAGCAATTCACAGATAAGTATGAGACCCCTATGCTCAGATATGTTGTCTAAACCTATAGATTACATATTCATGATATGTTTGACGAAGTGTCTATCATGGCTAGTAGGGGTCCATTCAAGTCCTTTTTCAAGTAGTTGCATTTGTATCATTATTTTGTTGTTATATTTCAGTTCTGAAAGTGTCATTGAGTTCTTGGAAGCGACATGGGCTTTGGGCCTGAAAAGGTGGCACAAATCCTAGAGTCATAGGCATAGTTCCAAGGACAAAAGTCCCCAAACCCATGCATACCCATGATGTGGGAGTGTCTAGAGCCCCTAGGAGTTATACATTTCCATATCAAGGGAGCGTACATGGGTTTAATGGTATGAACAATTAGTGGGACCTAGGGGATGGTTAACTAAGTGGCTGGGATGGCTTATGGGAGTTATGTTCCTAATGTTGAAGGTTTGTATGGCACATTTCTATCAATTCCACTTCCTTAAGGTGACTTAGGAGGTTGAATCCCATTATAGTGGCCTCTCGTCACATATTTACCCTAGTTGGTCAGTTACATGGGTAGATGTGGGATGGGGGTGTTACACAGATGCTCTTAGTAGGTGAATATAGGTAAATCATATAACAACTATGAGCTCTTATGGGATAGATTTACATGATCAAATCTTACAGGAAAGATAATAGGATGACAGGTATATGGAGCTTATGCATAGGTTACAATAGGGTACATGTGAGTAGGATTTAGACTATCATCTCACAACAAATGGCTTGGTGAGATTTAGGGACAAGATCTATGTGCCGAACGATAATGAGCTCAAGAAACTTATCTTGAGGGAATTTCATGCCAAGCTATATTAAGGATATCATAAGACATTGACAGCAATGAAGAAATTCTACTACTGGCTGAATTTGAAGAGAGAAGTGGCAAAGTTTATGGCTAGATGCTTAGATTTTCAACAGGTAAAAGCAAAGTGTAAGCATGTAGGTGGGTTACTACAGTTGATTATATTTCCATGGTGGAAATGGGAAGTCATTTCCATGCACTTCATCAGAGGTTTTCTGAAGACATCAAGACAACATGATTCTATTATGGTTGTGGTTAAAAGGTTGAGAAAGGTAGCACACTTCATTCCAATGAAGTTTACATATTCAGCTAATGATGTAGCATAGGTATTCATCAAAGATGTAGTGAGGTTACATGGTGTTTCGAAGAATATTATGTCAGGTAGGGATGTTAATTTCACTTTGAGATTCTGGAAGGAGTTTTTTGCAGGTTTGGGTACAAAGTTGGCCTTCGACATAGCTTATCATATGTAGACAGATGGATAGATAGAGAGGGTCAACAAGATTTTGGAATATATGTTGAGAATGTACGTCATGCATCAATAGTGAAAGTGGGAAGAGTATCTTCCATTGGTAGTTTTTTCTTACAACAATTGGTATTAGGAATATTTGAGGATGAGTCTATTTGAGGCACTCTATGAGCGGAGTTGGAATACTCCCATCAGTTGGAGTGATCCAGTTAATAGGATATTGATAAGACCAGATATGTTGGAAGAAATGGAACATGAAATGCAGGTTATCAAGAATAATTTAAAGGCATCATAGGATAGACATAAAATTTATTCAGATCGAAATAGGTTTGTTAGGGAGTTCTAGGTTGGGGAACAGGTGTACTTGCACATCAAGCCCAAGAAGAGCTCCTTGAGGATTGGATCATGTGCCAAGTTGGCACCTCAATGTTTGGACCTTTCAAGATTCTTGAAAGGATTGGACCAGTAGCCTATCGACTTGCACTATCCCTGACTGTTGGGTCTCCAAAATATGATCCACTTTTACCCACATTTCCATAATTTTACCCTCATTTTGTAACTCTGTAGCCCCACAACCCTACATTAAGTAACCCTTTTCATGATTATATGGGTTTATCATTATTATTTTCCAAGTAATTTATTTTAAGTATTTTAAGATAATTTATGATTAAATATTAGGAAATTAACATGTTTTCATATATATCTAAAAGTGTTATGAGTTTTTTGATATTGTAGGCCTACATGGAGATTCTAGAAAGGTCCTATTTGACTACTTGACCACAAATTCGAATTTAAAATTAAAACTCATGAAGATTTGTGGAACATTTGTAGAATATGTGGATCATTAACTAAGCACATTCAAAGGAGAAGAATCATGGATGTTTTGATATGTGTCTCTTATCAAAATTAAGAGACAATTTTGAGAGGATTTGTATCTTATATTTTTAAGTGATTGATTGTAAACACAAGAGATAAAAGTGGATTTACGAGATATTTAAGGATCTATATTTATTGAATAGTTATCTTCAATTTTTGTATAAATAGGAGTGCATCCTTCATACAAAGGGTTGGAAGTTCCAAGTTCCAAGTTCCAATTTCCAGATTTTAGAGTTCCATCCAAGATGTAATTTGTAAAGTGAGGATAGAGAAGAAGATAGTTGAATTCTTGTAATATCTTTGGAGTTTTTCTCCAACTTCATTTTATGAAATACATAATGCTTCTTTAATCTCCAAGTAGTGATAATTGTTCAGTGTGCTTGCTGAGGAATAGAGGCCCACATCAACCACAATTTGCACATCTCTTTTTCATTTGTTGTACATATTGGTAACATTATGTAATTAAGTTATTTTCTTTTATTCTGATTTTATACAAGTGTGATTTTCCTTTCAGCAAGTGTGATTTTAAATTTAGCAAGTGTGAAGTGTAATTTTCAATTCAGCAAGTATGAAGTGTGATTTTAATTTTAGCAAGTGTGATTTCCTTTATGCAAGTGTGATTTCAATTTATTTATGATTGGATTAGAGTTGGATTGGATTGATTTAATTTTCTTTGTAAATAGTTTCAATTGCATTAGATTAATCTATTCTGATAAATAACCACCTAGTACATATAGTACACGTATACCTCATTAGTTCATGAACCCCAGGTTGAAAATTAATGATAGGGATTTAACTCACAATTAAATCACCCAACACTGACAATGAAAGTCCATGATGTTTTCCATGTGTCATTGCTTAAGAAGTATGTTAAAGATGTTGATTATGTGATTGACTAGTTTGTATTGTAGGCGGATCCAGAAGGAGAATTCCATCCAGAACCTCAGTGCATTTTGCAGAGAAGGATGCTCATGCTTTGGAACTGAGAAATCGAGCAGGTTAAAATGCATTGGAAGAACTTTGGGACTGATGAAGCTACATGGGAGGTGGAATATCAGATGCGGACCATGAATCCTTTTCTATTCGTTGGTTGAGCAAATGTTTTTGGTATATGTTTTGGTATATGTACATATGTATATGGATGTAAATACTGCCATGAGTTGTGTTATGAAGCTCCAATAAGTAGTATGGTTGTCATGTCGTTATGGTTGTTATGTTGTCATGTTTCACATGTTGGTTTTCTTCTCAACATGATGATCATTGTAAATATTGCAACAAGCTAAGTTATAAAGATCCATGGGTAGTATGTTTTTCTTTTAGTAGCCTTGTTGGTTGTGGGTGTTGTTGGATGGTGTTCCTGCAAGGGGGAGGGTTTTGTAACAACCCTTGTCAAAAATCCATGTAATAAAGTTAATAAAGGAAAAATAAGCCCTTGATCATTGGACATGTATTCCAAGCTGAATGTTGGGAAAAAAATAGTGATGGGGATCACTTGTGATTAATTAATGGCTATGGAAATTGGAAAAGGAAATGGATAAGGATTTGGAATGACAATGTGGAATTAATTCACATTTTATTTATGAAAATAATGAAAATTAGGAGAAAAGGAACGTGTAAGGTCTCCGGTTTCATGTGAGGAGAAAATGAAGGAAAGTAATGGAAATTGAAGAAAATAGAGGCCTCATTAATAAAGATTTTCCTAAGGATCATTTGTGAGACTTTTTTTAGTTTAGTTTTGGAGCTCTCTCTCTACTCTCCGTCTCATACTCTTGGAAACTTAGACTTTTCTTAGAGCACTCTTGGAGGAGTGTGGCATAGTTGGGATTTTGGAGTAAGAGGGCAAAGGAAAAGAATGAAAGTGCAAGGGGACATTGGGATCAATAGCTACAATGGGTTTTTCTCATAGGTACCAAGTTCTATGTATGATTTCCTTGCTAGTTTTGGCATGCATGGAATATGCATGTGGTTATTTGGTTATGATATGTCATTGGAATGGAGGATTGCCTAGATTGACAGTGCTTTTTCCTAGCCTTTCCATTTCCTGGATAACCATGGTGTTGTGGATTTTACTCTTGTTTTCTAGTTGGTTCTCATATTCCTTTGGTTGTGGGAGGAGTTATTAATTCTTGGAGCCTTGGTTGGAAAAACGCTTTGGAAGCCTTGTAATAGCTTGGGTTGAGTTACTATTCCTAGAGCCTTGGCAGGAAAAACACTCTAGAGCACTTGGTGGGTTGAGTTACTAGTCCTGGAGCCTTGGTTGGACAAATACTCTAGAACCCAACAACAGCTGTGGGTTGAGTTCCTAGTCCTGGAAGCCTTGGTTGGGACCAATGCTCTTGAGCCCTGTATATCTTGGGTGGAGACTAGTATGGTGATGATTAGTGATGTCCAACCATGAGGTGGAATCACTGGTTCAAGCTTGAGGTGGTTTCACCTATAGAAGCCTTAGTTCAGTTTTGTTGGATTTGTTTCATGAGATCACACATTCATGCTTAAAATATGGCACGAGGGTGATTGGATGAAAGAAATATTTGGTTCAACCCAATGTATTGTTGGGTGGTTTGTGGAAGTACCATACCTGGTCGGCTTATGCATTCATTAATAAGAGATGTTGAGAAATGGCAACAAGAAATTCTAGTTTAATTTGTCCTTGAATTAAACTAAGAATTAAAATCAAATTATGTTCTCATAGAAACTTGTAAATAGTTAATTAAGTTTAATTAAATTAATTATCTTGGGAATTTCGAGTTGGAAGTATTTCTGTAGTCATGTATATGTTCTCCCAAATTTTAGGGGTTCAGTATGAGTTTAAGATGAGTTGGAAATTAGATCATTCAGTTTATTGAGTTAAGTTAAGTTAAATTAGTTCCAAACTATTTGAGGAACTAATAGAGGACTAATAGTTAGTTGGTGCACTAGTGCTACTTCAGTTAACTGAAGATTCCCTAATGAGAAACTCATGCATGTCAGTCAGAGAAAGACCTAGTTGAGACTAGAGTGCAGTGATAGTGTACTATCAATGGTATTATTTACTGGAGTGTAAATATCATACATGCATAAGAGATTGATCCTATGTTTGGATTGCGTGGTTTTGGAAGCATGAATTCCATTTAAATACAAGCTATTCATACTAGGAATTACGCAAAATATTAGGAGCTTGGAGAGCTGCAAAATTGGCTAAGTGTTGGCCAAGAGCTAGCTTGTGAGCTGAAAGAGTTGAGCATACTTGCGTTGAATATTTCTATAGATAACAAGCTTTGTATCTTCACTCATATTTATGATACATGAAATATAAATAGCAGGGTTTTGAATAGTGGCTTTCCCAGATTCATCTTGTGTTATGTGCCATTGATTTTTCTTCTTTTTGTTCATATTATTTTCATCGATCTGTTGGCTTCCGTTGGTTGAAAGTAGAAGTAAATTCTTGTCCTGTGATTTAGTAAATTTCATGAGATTGTGAATGTACAAGATTTTATACATGGTATCAAAGCTGAAGAGAGTATACTAGAGGAGATTTTGAAGTTTTGATTTTTGGGTTATAGGTGAAATTTGAATTTGCAATACATACTTCAGGATCGACAGATGGCGTTCTATGGTTTGCGACTGGAGTATGCCTTGGAAGGCAACTCAAATTTTATAGCTTGGAGGGACAAAATGGAGATTGTGCTAGAGGGTAATGGATTGAAGGAATTCATTGATCAAGAAATTCCTAAGACAACAACATCGGATGCATAGAATTTGGTTGAATGGAAGAAGTGTGTGGCGAAGGTGAGGCGGATAATCCTTGAGGGAATTCGAGACCACATTGTCTCGAGTCTCCATAGAAAGGAAACTCTGTGTGCTATGTGGAAAACATTGACAGACTTGTATCAGAAGAACAGTGACCAAAGCAAATTGGCACTGAAGGAAAAATTCGAAAAATAAAAATGGAGAAAGGCGAGACTATTCCAAAACACTTGACCAAGTTCACTCAATGTCGTGATGAACTTGGAAGTGTTGGAATCATGGTTGCTGAGGATGATATGGTGAGCCTTGCTCTTCTAGGACTCCCAAAGAGTTGGCATAGTTATCAGGACTCTATAAATGGTCAGGAGAAGTTTCTGAATTGGGAATGAATGTGGTCAGATTTGATACAGGAGGAGATCAGGAGGAGCACCAGGGATGGCTCTTCATCAAAGACTAATGATGAAGAGAATTATTCCTTAGCGATTAAGGCGAAGAAGGGGAAAGGGAAAGCTTCCCATTCCAAATCAGATTGTTATCATGGAGGTAAGAAGAAAGACATGACAGAAGTTAAGTGCTTTCATTGTCATGAGCTAGGTCATTCGACAAATTGTCCACTTAAGAAGTCGAAGAATAAGTCCTCAGAAGGAGCGGCAGCTGATGCTTTTTCCTCTCAATTCGAATTAGAATTTTCCCTCATTGCGTGCATGGTGTCATAAATGATAGGAAGCGTATGGTTCTTAGACAGTGGAGCTTCATTCCACATGACTAGAGACAAAGAGTTATTCAGTGACTTGGAGAAGAAATATCTCCAGATGCATATCGAGATGGGTGACGATGGGAAGTATAGTGTTACTGGATTGGGTACGATTAATTTTCATAGGAAGCATGGGGCTCCACTCACCTTGAAGAATGTTAGTATGTGCCCAGGCTGAAGAAGAACTTGGTATCTGTTGCCATTCTTGAGGATAAAGGCTATGATGTGATCTTCTCGAAAGGAAAGGAGTTCCTTCAACACATAGCCACGAGTCAAGTAAAGAAGATAGGGATTCAGGTGAAGAATATCTATAAGCTGGAGGTAGAGTGTTTTTATTTGAGCACAAAATCAGACGTTAGCGAGTTGTGGCACAGGTGATTGGGCCACTTGTATCATGGGGCTTTGAAGATATTGCAGTAGATCTCTACTGGTCTTCCCAAAGATATGCTTGAGCAAGTACATGCAAGGGGTGTACTTTGGGAAAATACACCAAGTATTCCTTTAATGACAGAGATAATCGAGTAGAGGTTATTCTAGAGTGAGTCCATTTAGATGTGTGTGGATCATTCTCGACAACATCCATGACCAAACATAGGTATCGTGTTATATTTGTTGATGACTATTCTCATAAATGCGGGATATTTTTCATGCAGAAAAAGGATCAAACTTTCACAAATTTTTATGAGTTTAAAGAATTGGTGGAGAAAGAGTCGAGAAAGAAGGTTAAATCTCTATGGAGTGCTAGCAATGGTAAGTATGTCTCAAATGAGTTTAATAACTTCTGTGTAGTAGAAGGGATTAAACTAGAGTTGACGGCACCCCATAAACCTCAGAAAAATGGGGTTGCCAAGGTGAAGAACATAAGTATAGTAGTGGAAACGAGGGCGATGTTGCATGATTAGGGCCTACCACTTCACTTGTGGGTGTAGGCATGCAACACAATGGTTTATGTTCAGAATTGTAGCCCACATCAGATACTTGAGATGAAGACACTAGAGGAGGCTTATTCCTATAAGAGGCCAAATGTTTGTCACTTTAGGATTTTTGGGTCATCGGTATATTTCCATGTGACCTAATATGCATAGAAGAAGCTTGAGTTGACAACAATGTTGGGGATATTTGTGGGGTACACTGATACACCTCACAACTATTGGGTGTACTTGTCGACCAACAGGATGACAGTGGTTCATAGGGATGTCAGATTCGATGAGGAGAAGGCCATGCAAGTTTCCCTTGAGAGGGAGCTTGAGCTACATGTGTATGAGGAGCTTTTAGCTCCTAAGGTTGAGGAGCCTCATATTGATGTGGAGGAGCCACATGCAGAGGATCTGGGAGAGGAGACATCCACTCAGGAAGAGTCTTCCAGAGAGGGAATAAAGCGCACCAGTGAGGCTGACAAATTGTTGGATGATGCATGGGAGAATGTGGGAGCAACCACTTCTCAACACAGGCATAGGAGGCCACTTGATAGGTACATTGGATACATGGATCTTATGGGAGAATTTGTTGTGACAAATCCATATTCCTTTAAGGAAGCAATGTAGTAGCCCATTTGGGTTGATGCCATTGTGGAGGAGTACGACTCCATAGTTTGTAACCGTGTGTGGGATGTGGTCCCATGACCGGAGGACAAGTCAGTGGTGAGCTCTTATTGGATTTACAAGGTAAAGAAAACTATAGATGGTAGTGTGGAGAAGAATAAGGTTATATTTGTGGCCCGTTGTTTTTCACAGGTAGAGGGGATTGACTATGATGAGACCTTTGCTCCTGTTGCAAGGTACTTGCCAATCAAATCTACATTGGTACTATCAATGCAGATGGGTTGGAAGATACATCAGATGGATGTGAAGACAACCTTCCTTAATGGCATGATTGAGGAAGAGGTGTACATAGAGAAGTCTGAAGGTTTTGAGACCTTTGACAATGAATCACATATGTACTGGTTCAAGAGAGCATTGCATGGGCTGAAGTAAGCACCTAGTGCTTGGTACACCAAGATAGATAGCTACTTCACTAGGTTGGGCTTCATGAAGAGTGAAGCATATTCGAACCTGTACCACATAGTGGTGGAAGGTAAGTTGTTTATCATTGTACTTCATGTTGATGATCTCATACTGACAGGTGATGATCAGCTAATCAATTCTTGCAAGGAGGACCTTGCAAGAGAGTTTGAGATGAAGTACATGGGGATCATGCATTACTTTCTTTGCATAGAGGTATGGCAGGGAGATGGGGAGTTCCTTGTGTCCCTGGGAAAGCATGCCAATGATATACTCAAGAGATTCCACATGGAGAGTAGCAAACCCATGGAGACTCACCTAGAAGGTAACTGGAGGAAGGAGGATGCTACTTCAGGGGAAGTAGTTGAAGCTATTTTTACAGGAAGCTTGTGGGTTCACTCATGTACTTGGTGAACACATGACTGGATATGTGCTATGCAGTTAAGAAACTTAGTCAAGCGATGGTTAGGCCTACCAAGTTGTATTGGAAGGTGGAAAAGCATGTGTTGAGATACCTCAGTGAACTTCTCAGTATGGATTATGGTACAAACAGACAGAGGGAGTGAAGCTTCAAGGATTCACCGATGCAAATTGGGTAGGAAGTCCATTTGAACGGGAAAGCACATCAGGAGGGATCTTCAGTATTGGGTCAGCGACAATTTCTTGGTACAGTAGGAAACATAGATTGGTTGCACTCAGTTCAGTAAAGGTAGAGTACATGGCTACGAGTCATGTAGTGTGTGAGCCCATTTGGATGAGGAAGATCCTAGTTAGTTTGTTTAGTCAGTAGATGGATCTAACTATGATTTACTGCGATAATTAGAATTTTATCAAACTCTTTGAAAATATTGTTTTTCATGATCAATCCAAACATATTGATATCTGATATCATCATCTTAGAGATTGTGTATTGAGGCAGATTATGTTGTTAGAGTACATTCCCACAGAGGATCAAGATGCTGACATTTTGACAAAAGCATTGTCAAGATGTAAATTCGAGTTTCATAGAGACAGGATTGGGGTAGCTGATAATCCCTTTCTTGTCGAGAGGGAGTGTTGAGAAATGGAAACAAGAAATTCCAATTTAATTTGTCCTTGAATTAAACTGAGAATTAAAATCGAATTCTATTCTCATAACAACTTTTAAATATTTAATTAAGTTTAATTAACTTAATTAGCTTAGGAATTTCAAGTTGGAAGTATTTTTGTAGTCATGTATATGTTCTCCCTAAATTTTAGGGTCCAGTATGAGTTTAAATTGAGTTGAAAATTAGATCACTCGGCTTCCTGAGTTAAGTTAAGTTAAATTAGTTCCAAACTATTTGAGGAACTAATAGAGGACTAATAGTCAGTTGGTGCACTAGTGCTACTCTTGTTGAGTGAAGATTCCCTCATGAGAAACTCATGCATGTCAGTTCAGAGAAAAACCCAGTGGAGACTAGAGTGCAGGGACAATGTACTACCAATGGTATTATTTACTGGAGTGTAAATATAATGCATGCATCAGAGATTGATCCTATGTTTGGATTTCTCAGTTTTGGAAGCATGAATTCCCTTTAAATATAGGTTATTCATCCTAGGAATTATGCAAGAGATTAGGAGCTTGGAGAGCTGCAGAATTAGCCAAGTGTTGGCTAAGAGCTAGCTTGTGAGCTGAGAGAGTTGAGCATACTTGTGCGGAATTGTTCTAGTGAGAACAAGCTTTGTATCTTCACTCATATTTTTGATAAATGCAATACAGATAGTGGGGTTTTGAACAGTGGCCTTCCCTAGATACAGCTTGTGTTATGTGCCATTGATTTATCTTCTTCTTTTTCATATTATTTTCATCGATCTATTGGATTTTGCTAGTTGAAAGTAGAAGTAGATTCCTGTCCCATGCTTTAGTAAATTGCATGAGCTTGTGAATCTACAAGATTTTCTACAAGAGCTCCTTCTCCTTGGTATTTTATGTGTGAATCTATTGGTTTGCATGTGGTTTTTATGGCTGTATATCCTTGTTATTTATGTTGGTTATATGATGGTTATGAGTAAGTTTTATGACAATAATGATTTTTGGATCTCATCATGTTTTGATTAATAAATGAATGTACAATGAATATATGACCTAATAGATGATAATTCATCTATTTTTATAAGGCATCAATGCTTGTTATCAATTCTCAGATAAGTATGAGGCCCCTATGCTCAAATCTCTTTTCATGACATATAGATTTCATATTTGTGACATGTTTGACGAAATTCTTGTCATGGTTAATAGGGGTCAAGTCAAGTCCTTGATCAATATTGTTATCAAAATCATTGTATTAATGTATTTTATCAGTTTTGGATGTTTCATGGAGTTCTAGGCAGTGACTGGGTCCTAGCCGCAGAAAATAGGCTTAAATCGCATAGTTATTGGCATAACATTAGCAGAAAAAGGCTACAGTCGCACTTAGGAAGGCTCATGGGAGTGAATAGAGGCTCTCAGTCACTTGGAGGGCTTGGAAATGGAGTGACTAGGGCTCTAGTTAAAAAAAAGGTAAGTTTCCTCAAGGATTCATCACCTGGAAGGGTTGGTTAGCTCTTGGAGGTTCTGTAGCATGTGTAGAAGGTCATAATGGTCTTTTTGTGTCGGTACCACTTCCTTAACTGTACTTGGGGAGTTGAATCATATCATGGTAACTCTTCATCACATGTTTACCTCTGTGGACATGTTAGCTTGGGTAAATGTGGGGGGAGGGTGTTACATAATCCAACGCCCCACTAGATAAACAATGTTACACAACTTCTCATAGGGATCAAGTCCTACATTGCAATTAAAATTAAAGATAGAATGGAAATCATTAAAGAACTGTGGGAAATCGATCTCTATTTTAGGAATCTAGGGAAAACAATTTGTTCATTTTTTATTATATTAAGAAGGATATAGAAAATGATCGAAAATTCATTGATAATGAATTTCCAACCTTTGTGAACAATATTATCTTACTTAGTGAGTTCCAAAGGGCATAAAATACTAAAGCATATCAAAGCTAGTTGGTCTCCTAGATTTAATATGTTAGAGGAGGCTATTGTTGATTGCACAATTTTTTACAGTAAAAGGAGAAATGCATTTTTCAAATCCATTCAAGTTGTTGATGACATTAATGGCCCTCACATTATTATAAACTTTATGTTTATCTCTAAATATATTTTACATGAAGTGATACAGATTATAAAAACTTCATTGGGTTAGAAATTAGACAACCTGACCAATTTATCAAAAGATGAGATTGAACAGTGGTTAGTTACATTTGTAAATTATAATGAAAACTAATTGGCTACAACAACACAGTTGCAAGAAGATGTCTGGAGTATTGACAAGGAGATCTTCGACTTACATGTCAAGCAGGACATAGCAATTCCTCAAATTATAGAATATATTTAAGAATGGCTAAAGAAACTGAAAGATATTGTTAGTTTGAAAAAAAATTCAAATAGTTAGATTAACAACATCTCTTAAGCCATATAATGGAACATCTTCTTCAAGACAAAATAAAATCCTTTGAAATCATTTTTTTGAGTAGCAAAATCCTTTGAAGAATTTCCCCTCTTTCTTCCCATTACTTGATCATCTAAATTTCATTATTCTTTATTCACATCATTTAAGCTTATCCCGAACTGTAGATCTTTCTTTTTCTTTAGGAATCTTAAATATTTACTGGTCCATAGGAGCCCAATACTAGTCCCCTTATGGGATGAATGTAATTACTTTTACAATACTAGGTGTCAGGATTTTGAAGAGTGATTTAGGTGCCTAACATTTCTAAGACTTTAAAATTATATATTTTTTTTATTCTTGCAAAGAGATTCCTTTCAAGAAAGCTATTCATTTGTGATTCTCAAAGTTATTTAAAGTAATATGAATATTTTTAATGTTTTCCTATGCCTTTTATGATTTCCATGAATCAAATTATTCTATAGCTCTCTGAATGTTTGGACCATTATTATTTTGTCTCTATCTATTATCTTGCTTCAATGATGCTTAGCTCACGAGTGATGAATGGAATGGACATGATTGGTTATATTTTCATTATATTTATAGTTTTTCTATATGTTTTGGTTACAATTACTAGTCCACTCACATGCATATGATTTTAATGTATATTATTTCTTTATTTATACATATATTAGAAATTTGAGTGTGATGAAAGGATGACCACTAGCTCTTAAAAACTGAACAGGAGCCTATTTCTTGGCCATATGAGGTTAACTTTCTTTCTTAACCAGAAAAAAGATCAACAAGGACCTATGGAAGGGAAAGAGGGAAGACAATGCTTGTAAAGTTTTGAGAGGGCATGTGAAAGGTCGAGGGGGATGAGAGATATTTTGTAGGGTGAGAGGGAAAAGAAGGCCCATGGAGGGCCTGAGCAAGAGAATTGAGACATGTTGTGGCATGAGACATTGAGAGATATTTTCTATCAAGAAAGAAAGATATTCATATGAGAAATATTACAAGATTTCTATGAGTGAGAAACTTAGTTATGCCAAGTCCAAAGAAAGAGAACAAAGCAACAAATGAGATCCAAATCAAGGATAGATCTAGGGTGCTATCTACTGGATAAGATCCAACGAAATTGTTGTATATGTAATTTCCTCGAGGGACATTCTCCCTTGTACAAGAGATCTTGATTATTGTTGAAGGACTAATAAGAATTATGATTTGGGCTAAAATTTTGTGCTTATTATGCATGCTCTAATTATTGGTTTTATAAGTTCCTCTTGGTGGGCGCAACCCAACTTGGCCTAGATTTTGCCAAAACTCCACATTTTGTGGGGTGGAGCACACAGTGGAGAAGCAGAGTGCAGTTTGAGGAATTAAATATATCGCATGGTGTCATAAGGGCTTCAAGGTGGGTCAAAGCCCCTCCTTTTTGTAAAGTGCTTGTTTTTGTAAGGGATTAATGGTTTTAGGACCATAGTTGCTTGTTTTAAGGAGTCCATGGTATTTTGATGATGTAACCCTACAATGTAATAGTATATATAGGGTAAAATAACAAGAAGAGAATCATCAAATTTATCCAGATCAATGTTATGGGAAAATTATTGTGATCTGTAATTTGGTAGAGAAGTCGAGGCTTTGCAGCTGAATGCGCAGAGGCCTGAGTCTACAACTAAGTGCATAGACAACCTGCAACTTAGTGTGCAGGTCAAGAACTATCTGTTGTTCAAATATTTATTATATTAAGCAACAGTTCTTGTGAACGTATCCCTACATTGGGGTGAACCATGGTAAATTGCTGTATTGATGTGTATATTTTCTTATTATTTGTTGTAGAGTAGCAGTGATTATAGTTCCATTTTACTTTAGCACAATGATGGTTTTTATGGCATGTTTAAGTGATTAATCTAATGTGGCGAAGTGATTTATAAGTACTAAGAATAAGATAACATAATAATGCCACATCTCCCAGTACCTCAAGGCTGTAGAAACTTGGTTTTGTACCCTCCCATAGTCACTTCAGGTGAGACTACGATCTGCATGCAGGTCGTTGCCTAAAGGGCTAGTGATTGAGGGATTTTTTGGTCCACAGTATAGATTGAAGCTGGGTTAGCCCAAAGCAAGCCAACGCCTTTATACCAAATTGATTTCTACTTAGACATATTAGTGTGTTTTAGTTCATTTGACTTTTTTATCATATATTGTGTGTGTGCATGTGTATGTGTGTGTGTGCGTGTGTGCGTGTGCGTGTGCGTGTGCATGTGTATGTGTGTGTGTGCGTGTGCATGTGCGTGTGCGTGTGCGTGTGCATGTGTGTGTGCGTGTGCATGTGTGCATGTGTGTGGACATTGAGTTTGGTGCCCAAAATATAACAAAACTATCAACACTTCATAAATTAATGTGAATATATGTTTTTGTTGGTTCTCTCTCTTTCACACACACAATTTTAATTATATTAATCTCATTTTTTTTCAATGTTGTTTTCATGTTACTTTGAGTTATATTATGAATCCCCTACATTAGCTCCTCCCTCATCTCAATAAAAAAACTAATATAAAGAACCACCACCACCACCATAATAATAATAATAACAATAATAATAATAATAATAATAATAATAAATGGAATTAAGATAGATCCATATTTTGCCTCTTTTATTGTTTATCTTGTTTCATGCTTGATAGATATATGGTTAAGATGGATTTACATTGGGTTACTAAAAAAAGAGGTACAATTTACAACAAAATATAGATGATATGTATAACATAACACTAACCAACTAAAATTAAATGAAAGTTGAGATCTTTAATGTAAAAGTGAACTTATTTTTATCATAATCATAAATAGTATACTCAGATTACCAATCTTTCCTTTTTCTAATTGGGATTGATGTTATTATATTATCATCCACTATATTTTTCACTGCTGTACTGTACCTATTATCATCCACTATATTTTTCACTGATGTACTATATTGAGTCATTTTGTCACTGCTGTACTGTACCTATTTTCTTTTCTACGCTTGTGCATGTCAGTAAGCAACACCAATGGCCGATCATATGCCGCAATTGTATCTACCCGTCTATGATTAATGGTGAATCCCTCCGCTGGTTAGAGGGGAGATCAAATTGTATCTGGATTTCAAGAATCTGACAATTTTTCATATGCTCTCATCCACAAGACACTTTTATTTTTTCCTTATAAGAAAATTTAGTCGATGCAATTGTCAATAAAATAGATTTCCAATAAAGTAGACATACGTCCATTTGGATGCCATTGTTTTGTCGTTTTCGTTAACATTTAATTAGGTCTTAAAAAATCTGTGTAATAATTTTTAGGAATTGTAGAATATTTGTGAAAAACAATGGTGGGAATAACATTATATTATGAATAAAGTAGGTATATGTTTATATAGATGTTATTGATTTTTAGGAATTGTAGAAAATTCTTAAAAGCAATGATGTCAATGTTAATAAAGTAGGTATATTTTCATATGGATGTCACTATTGTTATTTTCATAAACATTAAATCATGATTTAGAGAGTCTTCATAATAATTTTGAAAAATTGTAAAACAATGACATAAATGCCATTGTCAATAAATAGGTATATGTTTATATGGATGCCATTGTTTTGTATTTTTTCATAAACATTTCATCATGGCTTAGGAAGTATTTGCAATTGTTTTGAAAAAATACATAAATTTTTTGAAAACAATGTGTCAATTTCATTATCAATAAATTAGGTATATGTTCATATGGATGCCATTATATTGTGATTTTCATAAACATTAAATCATGACTTAGAGAGTCTTCGTAATAATCTTGAGGAATTGTACAAATTTTTTGAAAACAATGACATCAATGGAATTGTCAATAAATAGGTATATGTTCATATGGATTCCCTTGTCTTGTCTATTTCATAAACATTGTATCATGACTTAGGAATTCTTTGCAATCACTTTGAAGAAATATACAATTTTTTTGAAAACAATGTGTTAATTCCGTTATCAATAAAATAGGTATGTTTTCATATGGATGTTGTTGTCTTGTTTTTTTCATAACCATTTTGTCATGACTTAGAGAGTCTTTGCAATAGCTTTGAAAATATCATCATGACTTAGATAGTCTTTGCAAAGACTTTGAAAATTTCGTCATGACTTAGAAAGTCATTGCAATCACTATGAGGAATTGTACAAATTTTTGAAAAAAATGTGTCAATCCCATTATCAATAAAATAGGTATATTTTCATGTGGATGTAATTGTCTTCACTTTTTCATAATAATTTCATCATGACTTAGACATTCTTTACAATTACTTTGAAAAATTCATCATGACTTGCAAAGTCTTTACAATCGCTTTCAGGAATTGTATATAAGTTTTGAAAATAATGTGTCAATGTCATTATCAATAAAGTAGGTATATGATCATATGGATTCCATTGTCATCTTTTTCATAACTATTCTATAATGAATTAGGTAATATTTGCAGTTACTTTGAAATTTTCATCATGAACATGAAAGTCTTTGTGATCACTTTGAGGAATTATAATTTAAAATAAAGTGTCAATCGCAATATAAATAAAATAAATTAGGTATATTGTCATGTGCATGATATTGTATTTTATTTTTCATTAACATTCATCATTACTTAAATAATCTTTGCAATCACCTTGAAAATTTCATCATGACTGAGAACATCTTCGTAATCACTTTCAACAATTGTACAAAATTTCTAACAATGTGTGAATGCCCTTATTGACAAAGTTGGTATACGTTCATATGTATTCCATTGTATTTCCTTTTAAATTAACATCTCATCAGTACTTAGATATTCTTTGCAATGACTATGATTTTAATTGACTTAGAAAGTCTTTAGAATCACTTTATGTAATTATACAAAACACTTGAAAGCATTCTGTCAATGTCATTACCAATAAAGTAAAGTATATATACCTTCATAAGGATGTCATTGTCATGTCTTTTTCATAGACATTTCATCATGAATTTGATAGTCTTTGCAAATTCCGTCATAACTTAGAAATTCCTTACAATTACTTTCAAAAACTTCACAATTTTTTTTAAAACAATATGGAAATGCCATTATCACTAAAATATGTATATGTTCATATTGATTCCACGACCTTTTTTCAACATTTCACCATCACTTAAAAAATCTTTGCAATCACTTTAAAATGTTGTACTTTTTTTTAGAGAACTAGAGTCATCTTCAATTTATTTTAAAAGAAATAACATTAATTCCATTGTCTTGTCTTTTTCATTTAGTAACTTCTCATAAAAGAGAGAATCTATATAATAATATCTGAAAATTTTAAGAAATGATAAATAAAACCACTTTAATAATGCCACAAATTTTATGTGTTATTAGTTTATCTTTAAATATTGTAAACTAATTTTAACTACATCTTAAGCTCAACATTTTTCATACAAAGACATTTAGAGAGATCAAAATTGTTGTGAAAAATTAATCCACACATATAATTAACATTAGGGTAAGGATATGTAAAAGATACTTTTTGGGTAACTATGTGAATATTATCTACATCTAATTGAAGGTTTTTCATATTTACATTACAAATTACTACCTCCTCCATCACTCATTTGAAAGCTCATAGTCAACTTGACTAAACTTATGTGGAATTTAGTTGCTCCCATCTGACTCTACCCCTAGAGAATCGAAAAGGGCTACCTCAAACATGTTATCTATTGACACAACTACCTACACAAAAGATAAGCCATGGTGTGCCCAATTAACTCTATACTAAAAGATCAAAGTATTAGTATAAAAATTAAAATTAAAACTAAATGGTAGGTGGGGCCCTTTCTCCATGGGTGATATAAGGTGATTATTGTTATTACTATTGTGCTATATTTGAACACCCTCCAAAATTTCACTACATTCAAATTTTCAAGCCTACTTCATTGTCGTATCAAGTGTCACCTCGTTCGTCAAGTGTCATTTCATGTTTCTCTATATGTTTAAGTTTTCTTGAATGTTCTCAAGTGTAATCACATTCATTATAACATCTCTAGATGCATTTTATGGTCATAACATCTTTGTTGTGGTAAAACAACACTTTTAGGTCGCAGCCGCACAAACTTGACTCGTAATACTTGGGGAATGTGTATAAAGTGGATTTTTTATGTATATTCATTGTTGATCAAGGTTGTCTAAGTTTTCTCAATGATTTGGTTTGTGTCGCACATGGTTTTATGACTAGAACTCATCTTGCTCACCTCTTTCCCTATCATCCAGACTTATAAAAATTTTGGTTTCAAAGTGAATGCATAAAGACCAAGAGTGCACAAGCACACTTTAAATCCTTGATGGGAAACCTTAAATTTTTCAAGGGTGCACCCTGTGCCCTCCAAGAGTGTAGAGCTCATTCCTCAAGCCCAATTCCCCTTACTTGTTCCAAACTGCGCCCTCTAAAAATGACTAATTCTTCTGTTAGTGCAATCCTTCAACTCAAAGAAGTGTGCCCTGCTTGAGCACATTAGCACATCCTAAAGACCCAAATCCCAATATTTAAACCTTCCCCAATGCGCCATGCGCCCTCTTGAACTTCTTGAGTACACCAACACACTCCGAAGGCACGACACCCCAGGCTTCAGCCTTCAAGAGTTCGCCCTATGCCCTTCTTGAGGCCTCTTGAGCACATGAGTGCACCCCAACGGTATGAAGCCTTAGCCTTCAGCCTTCAAGACTATGTCCTTCATGAATCCTTAGCCTTCAACCTTAGCCTTCAAGAAGTGTGCCTTCCTTGAGTGCATTGGCACACCTTGAAGACCTGAATCCCAATCCTTCAACCATCCCCAATGTGCCATGCGCCCTCCTGAACTTATTGAGCACATTGGCACACTCTGAAGGCATGAAGCCCCAGGCTTCAGCCTTCTAGAGTGTACCTTGCGCCCTTCTTGAGGCCTCTTGAGCACATGAGTGCACCCAAAAGGCATGAAACCTCAACCTTCAGCCTTCAAGTCTGTGTCCTGTGCCCTCCCTCTCTCCCTTGAGCGCACAATGCACTTGGGAAGCCTGAGGCCTTCTCCTTCATCCTTCAGACTTCAGCCTTACACCTTGCCTTGACTGGCTTCTTCTTTTGGTAGCATGAGCACATGTAGAAGCCCCGAAGCTTCTCCTCTTAAGCCCTTTATCATTTCAAAGTGCTCCCTTGAATCCTTTAGCCCCTTTTACTCTCTTTGAGTGCACTTGAAAGGACTAAACATAAAATGTGCATGGATCATTGTTGAATAGGAGATTTTTAGGTTGATAATTCCTCTTCATGAGTGTTTGTAGATACATGTATTCCAAAAACACCACAACAATAACACACAGGGAAGATTGGACTAGGAGAACAAGGAAAGGAAGCATGGAAAGAATAAAGAACACACTTAAATCTTGATGATTGAAGCACTGTAATGACTCCATGATTGAAGACCCTTTGGAGGGTGAAAGCGTCGTGATCAGAAGAACAATAATGAATGAGCACATATATAGCACCCATGTCACCACCGAAGAAAGTCCATGTAATCAATCACTATTAGTCCCAGTCATCAAAATAGTGACATGCCAAGTCTCATCACATAATGATGTGGAAGTAATGATATATTATTGTAATCATTGTAAATGACAAATAGTTGGAAGTCCAAGGGTCATGTATGAACTAAAGAGTCATGGAAGTCCAAAAGACATGTAATATCAGAAGTTATATGTAATTCCAAAAGTCATTTGGAATCCCAAAGGTTGTAGAATTCTAAAGATCACAAGAAGTTATAAAATCAAGAGTCATGAGTATACGAAATGTCATTCCTCAAGATATATATAGATCCTCAGTTTACATTTACAAGACTTTTAACCTTGGCTTCTCCTACAAGGCATTAGAGAGACAAAGTTAGTACTTTTGGGGAGAAACTAATGGCTTTAACGCTCCACTATTGGAGCTAGTGGTGTTCATTGCATTTATGTATCTTGGGACTTTTTCTTAATATTGAAGCCTTCTAGGAAAACACCTTTTCACACATGGATTGTGAATGTTTCTAATACTATTCTTTGAATTATTACGGGTCATGTTTTCTTTCATCAGTACAGGAGTAATTAAACTATTTTGGTGACTTCAGTGCTCCTTGTTGAAAACGTATTGTTATGTTTATAATGATCATCACTTCCTTGTTAACTATTTCGCTTGATGTTATATAGGCCTTTCTCTTTCATGTTTGTCTCCATTAGCGTAGTACTATTACATCTCTCTTAGAGGTTCACTTTATTTTTCTCTCCATAGTAAGAGAACATTGATACATTTGCAATTGAACATTCATAAGGCATACTAGCTTGCTCATTTGAAAGGACAATTGATTTTCTCTCTCATGTTGACAGCTAAGGCCAAGGCATATATGTAAGTAAATGACAGTTGGGCTGTATTCTAGATGGGACTCCTACACCAAGATGTGTGAGGTCTAGTTGGGCCCTTATAATATTAGGGAGATCCCCTACATGTTTGTGGTATCCAACATCATCAACATTCTTGCACTAGAAGTATTACCCCCAATTTTTTATGGCTAATCACACCACACTCTCTCATTATTCTCCTTTCGGTCAATGTAGAAATATTCTTAGCACTACTATGATTCCTGAAGCATGAGGATATTCTCAGTTTGGCCAGGAATCAACTTTTGAAGTTACTTACGAGGAGATCTCGATAATTCGATCTATAACCCATTAGTTCATGAAGGTTGTCAAATTTAGTTCTTGGAGAAAAAAATCTCTCACATTCTCTAAAGAAGAAAGATACAACTGGTACCAGTATCTTGGCTTCCATAGTGGAAGATTTGGTTTTTGCCACTCTTGTGTAGTTGGAAGAATCTGCAAAGTGTATCAAACACCAAGAAAAACTTTCACCTCCTAATGAAGGATACAAATATGATACAATTGTTCCTTCTCATCACCTTTTCAATGGATTAGATGGTGAATATTCCTTCTATTTGGATTATGAGGAAGAACGTAGAGACGAGAACACGACAGAATGGGATTTGGATTGGATGGTCGAAGGGCCTCTTTCTCTTCCGAATAACTTACATAGGATGTCGAGACATCCAGAAAAGTTGCTCTCAAAGTATGATTTCGATAAAAGGACAAAGGTAGAAGATCATCTTCATGAATTTTACCTGCCTTTATGAATGTTGGAGATGAGGCATGATCATGTTTCCTACATCATTTTCCCTTATACATTAGAAGGCAGAGTGACATCATGGTACCATAGTCTGCCCGTTAATTCAATCTACACTTGGAGGGAGTTCAAAATTCTATCTCTTGAAATGTTTTCTAATGAAAAAACTCCCACCATGCTACTCAAATAGCTCAGAAGCATGAAAATTGGGGAAAAGGAGAAAGTGAAATATTTTAATTAGAAATTCAATCGTATATTGAATAAATTCCCCTAGACATGCAACTACATGATTCAATTACTATAGATTACTATACAACTGCCTTTCCCACCAATATTTCTTAGTTGATAAAGAGATTTACAAAGGCAACATTGGCACCAAAATTTTCAGAAACAATTGCCATTGAGAAAGAATTTTGCCCGATTGGGGTCATTATGAACAATGAAGAATAAAAAGACTCCAAAGGGACTAGTAAGAAGTCACAACCCCTTGCTAGTAAGGCTAAAGGGAATGAATCATATGATATTGAGAGCTTGACCACAATGGTGAAGATGCTCACCACTGAAATTTCAAAACTAAATAAAAGGTCAAGTGAGACTTCTATCAGTAGCAAGCCTCCCAAGTCCGTTCATTTTCAAAGGAATAGTAATAACAACAACAATCAAACCGCCAAGTTTGTGCAAAGTTTAAATGTTGTGATGAACATGGAAAGCATTTGCATGGATAATTATTTTTCTTTCCATTGGGAATATCATTTAGAAAAAAAATTCCCTTAGTGGAATAACAAGTTGAACTCTGTGTTTGCACACATTGTAGATACATCATTAGCAAATGAGGAGAAAAAACAAGCAGAAGAATTAGAATAACTCATTGTGGCTGAGGAAGGGAAATGTGTTGGACATGCACTGAATGTGTATCATCGTATTTACAACACTGATAAGAAGGATGCTAAAGAACCACAAAAAAATGAACCCCCTCCTCCAAATAAAAATGGTTGATATAGACTAAGGATTAAAGGACCCATCTCTAAACAAGAATTGACAAGGAAAAATTTAAAAGAGTAGTTTCTAAGAAGGATTTATCCACCTTTCAATCTTGATCAAAATAAAAAGAGTAAGTTTGGGGACATAGCCAAGTCCAGTAACACTTCCTATAGTAACAAAGGTAACTCTAGTATTCTGGAAGTGTCAAACACATCCACTCCTCCAAACAATTCAACATTGCCTGTTATTAGTGAAACAATTGATTATAATATTTGGGAAAATATGAAGAAAACACGAGCCAACATCTCTATCTACGAGCTCACAAATATTTAAGGCAAACATGAAATCATTTTCTAGACATTTTCACAAACTTCGGCAAGTGGTAAAGATTCCTTCCATCAAAGGATGTTAGGTAAATCTTCTGGTCCTCTTGAATATGTAGTAATTGTTTTAACATTAGAAGCTAACACTCTCTACCCACCGTTTCTTTTAGAATTTTAAATTTTAAATTATAATGTCCATAACTATTTAGTAGACTCTAGTGCATCCATAAATTTAATGCCTTTATCAATAACGGAGAAAATAAATCCACAATGGGAGAAAACCTATGCAAAAATTGTGCAATTGGACAGGTCTCTTGTCTAAGCTATTGGTGAGCTTAAGAGTGTTCTTATCAGATTATCAAAAGATTCTCAAGTTCACCAACGTATAAATATTGTAAGTGTGTACATACCAAAATCCTATGGTGTATTACTTAGCATAGACTGGTCTAACAAATTATAGGAATATTTTGCAACAAACTGGTCACATATGTGGCTTCCATATAAGGGCAGGAATACTCAAATTCAAATGAACATTGAGTCATACATGAAACACACCATGACACCACTCAAGGGACACAACAATGCTCTCAATTTTGTTGAATTTAATTTTGGGAATTTCTTTCTCAAAATTGATCTTGGGTGTTATTAGGTGAAACCATCACCTATTCCACGAGATACACAACTAGAAATCCTTCCTTGTTCTCTAGTTGGTGCAAATAAAACCTGTAATATAGATGTACGTATTAGTAGTAATATTAATAATAGTTGTATAGGAATTAGCTTGGTAGCTCATAGTATTGGGTATTTATATTTGGATGGTTTAAAGACACAAGACAATTCCAGAGAAGGTTGTGTTCTTGCAGATCCAATAAATAAGAAGCATATCCTTGCATGTCATCTGAAGTTCGAGTGAACAAATAACACTTACGAATATGAAGCACTCATATTTGGATAGAATAAATCTATTAACCTAAAGGTAGAGTTTTTAAATATAAAGGTGACTCAGAGGTGGTCACTCGTCAGGTATGCGATACTATACACTGTGTTTCACCTCTTCTCAAAAACTACCAGTAGGAGGTATGGTGTTTGATAAATCATTTTAAATCTTTCAATATTGACTATGTTCTTAGAGTTAGAAATGCGGTATAAAATGCATTAGAAAATTCATCCACTAGGATGTTTCCATTGAAAAAAGGTTTTTCTATTGAAATTTTATATAAACCATCTATGCCAGACAACATTACCAATTTATATGTTTCCAATGATGACCAACATATACTACATTTTATGGATAATGTTGATATATTCAAAGACAATACCATAGAGGAGGATTACCATGATCGGGTTCTGTAAGAAGCATCCAATGAAATGAAAGGAAACACTATGCAAAAAGGTGTGGTGTCCCTAGAGAGATTGTATGATCTGCAGTACCATTTTAGAGGACCAACCAATAAAAAGACTCAGAGTTCAAAGTTAGAACCTGAGCAAGTCAAGCTGGGAACCCCACAAGATCCAAAATATGTGAACCTAGGTACATGTTGTTCTCCACAGGAAGGACAAGAATTTATCCACTTATTCAAACAATACCATGATGCATTTGCATGGACATACGATGACTTAAAGACATATGATACTTGTATTATCCAACACCTCATTCCCATAAAATAAGGGGTAAAGCCTTTTGAGAAAAGCTACGAAAATTTCATCAAACAATGGATCCCCTTATTCAGAAGGAATTGAGAAATTTATTGGATGCTCGGATCATCTTCAAAGTTAGACATTCCACATGGGTTGACAACTTGGTCCCAGTTAGAAAGAAGTATGTTGAAATTCATCTATGTGTTGATTTTCAGAATCTCAACAAGGATTTTGATAAAGATAACTATGTAGTGCCATCCATGAAGCATATACTCTCGATAGTCTCTGGGTGTGAAATGTTTTCACTACTAGATGGATCTTGAAGTTATAATCAAATGATAATAGAAAAACCTGACCGATTAATGATTACCTTCTGGACTAAATGAGGAACATTCGCTTTCAAGAAGATGTATTTGGACTAATAAAGGTCGGTGAAACTTTCCAAAGAACGATGGACATTGCCTTTCGTGGCCTTATATGTAAAACTGTTGTTGTTTATTTATATGGCATTACCATTTTTTTCCAAGAAACAATCAGATCACATACGCCATCTTAAGCAGATATTCAAATGGTGCTGAAAGTATGGGATTTTTCTCAATCCCAATAAAATAATATTTGTTGTGTCTTAAGGGATTTTATTGGGGAACATCATAGCGAAGAGTGGAATTAAAATTTATCCCAAGAGGGTCAAGGCTATCACACAAATCCCGTTTCCAGTGAATAATAAATCCATGTAGTATTTCTTAGGGAAAATCAATTTCCTAAGAAAATTTATATTTGATTATGCTCAGATATTTAAACCTATAATGATTAAGAAAGACACAATATAAAAATGGGAAAAACAGGAGAAAGATGCTTTTTCTAAGATCAAGTAGGTTATCACCAATGCACACATGCTTTTCAGTCCAGATAATGGCAAGGATTTCTTGTTCTTAGAAAGATAATGAAGGAAATGAGAAGCATATCTCTTTTATGAGAGCTAGCCTACAAAGGCCCGAATTAAATTACCCTTCTTGATAAACAGGCATATGAAATATAGAATGAAGTTAGGTATTTAAGGACCTACATATTGAAATCTCACACAATCATATTTATGTTATAAGGTGTTCCCCTCTGAAATCAACTCCCCTCTTGCCCAAATGTCATCATGTGAGCCATAAGATTATGTGTTAGACGATTGAAAACAATGCCACCGTTCGATGAAGGGAAAGTAGTTACAATTCATTGCAGAGTATCAAGGATGCCATTTGATTAAATTAACATGCCATGGCAATCGTTGTGCTCGCTTTTATCACTCAGATTTTCCCTAGAAGTTATCAAAGGAGGAAGAGTCTGAGGTAACCACAAACCTGATCTTTTAGACTCAGGTTCTAGCCAACCTAAGTCCAGAGAGGGCTCTCTCTTTATCATTTAACTTTGTTTTGGGTAGATTTCAGGCTAGTTATTAGTGCTCAAGGTGTTTTGTTTGATTGGGTGGTGGAATTAAGAAAACAGATGGGTAGAGCAAGTATTCAAGCCATTGGGCTATGGAGTCAATCAAGAAGGGTTTAACTGGATCTGATCTATCGCTTATGTAAAAGTCCACTGGGCAGGCTAGCATAGCAAAGAGCAAATCTGCAGGTTCAAATCGATGCAGTAGTCCTAACCAGGGCAAAAGGCAATGAAGAATCCTTAACTGGGATTAAGATGAAGAAAGGAAGGATGATCAGTAGCAAAGGGCAATGAAGAATCCTTTACTGTGGACCAAAAGGGGGGGGGGTAAAGTACGGAATTAAGGGAGCAATCAAGAATTCCCAGACAAAGATAGTTTAGTAGAAAACATATAGAAAGTAAATAGTTAAAATAGAGAGCATTCAAGCTAATTCTGAGATATCATTCCTTGTTTACTTTACAGATTTAATAAGAGACACATATGAATATTCATAACATGAAAATAAAACAATATTTAAACACAAAGAGACAATACTTATTTGTTCCAACTGTGCACAAGAATCCAATGAAATGTCCTCAATTTATTTTATATCTAGCAAAACCAGTCCAGTCTTGAGTACAATAGCTCCTTGGCTCAAAAATAAAATGTCTATAGAAATGTATTTTAATCCACCAAAATACTTCAAATGAAGAAGTACTTATACAAAATATCTCATAACAATATGAGAATTATTCTAGGAAACAGAAAATATCTTCAACACGAAGATAGAGACAGATGGAGAATTGTATTCTTGTTGTCCCTTTTATTGTGACTGTGCTGGCTGTTGTAACTCGGATTTGGCTCTTTCAGTTGCTTTGTAGTTGTGTGCTGGAATCACTTTCTATCTTCTGCCTACTGATACTCTTTACATGTTCTACTTTGACTTTGTCTTACCTGTTTCACCTGGTAGTAATGTTTTACCATATAGATTTATGATAGTAACTTTATAGTAAATTAGTTAGATTTGTCCACCACTCACTGTCAGGTAATTTTATTCTTATCATTTTCTTGTATACTTCGTCAGCTTTTTTATACTTAGCAAAATATGGTCTGCTGGTAAACAAATGCTTTACCTCATGCTCCATATAAAATAAATTTTCAAGACTTTCATATAGTTCCTTTCCAGTGGGCAGATATTTGACTCCTGAGGTACTGGCTTGGCTTTTGGCTAGCTTGTCTAGCTTTTCAATATAGTCATCTTGAGTCATCAGCTTTTCATTTATTACCATAGGACTGGGAAGTCCTTTGTCTCTCAAAATGTCATACTTTGTCATAAAACTGTCAATGTCTGCTTGAATGCTTTGACACCTTTTCTCTAGATTGAGCATTAGGTTCCTTTTGGTGAGAACCTTCTTTATTTCTATGATGGTTGTCGTTCTATCCTCTATTTCAAGTTCATCCAGCTGGTACCTATTTCTGCTGTTCAAAAATGTGATCAATTGGTTGGCTTCTTCAGGTTTATCTCCCAATTCTTCTCTTGTCTTGTGGACTGCTTCTGTAGCCACTTTTACTAGTTCAGTCTATTCAAAAATAACTTGAATAGAAGGCCAAACCTCATTGATGGAATCAATGATGTTGGCCCAAAGAATTTCTTTCATGTCTCCCAGTGGCTCTTGCAATGTCAAGTCCTTTTCAAGGACTTTTATTCTTTCTACCATTCTTTGGTTCTTCCGAACTTCTTCCTTTTGTTGTATCTGGGCAAGTTTACAGTCAATTTCAAGATTTGACACTTTTTCTTTGAGTTTCTTAAGTTCAGTGGCCTAGATGCTGATTTCCTCCATGGCCACCAATTCAGTGGTTTGTTCTGTGGAATTACATGTGCTTGTAGATGCCCCTGTGCTTGCTGATGTACCTGTTACTAGAAAAGTTGTAGCTGGTGGAAGTGTGGGTGCTAAGGTAGCAGCCAATGTGGAGGGTACTACAGTGGAGATTGTAGGAATTACAGTTTGAGGAGTGGTGGCCAACTCTCTCTGCTTAGACTGTATCAAGTTATCTATCTCCTTTTTTGTCTCTTTTAATTGCTCATTGAGCTTGAGGACTAAGTCCATATGCTCTTCCTCCTTCCGTGTTTCAAACACTTCAGCAGTCTGAGGATGATGTAGTGGGGGAATTTTGAGTTGCTTCTTCAGTGTAGCTATATCATTGTTTTTCTTCTTGATAAGCTTTTCCACAACTTTCACATCTTTGGGATCATGTCCCAGCTCTATGACCAAGTCCTCTAAGGACTTTATTATGGTGTCCTTGGCCTATGAAGAGGCCTTCTCCAATTGGAATTGTGCTAATATATTATTCAGCAATTCTGGAGCTGGTGGGCTGCAATTGCCTTGCTGGTCAAGGTGGAGTAAACCATTTCACCAGTCTGCTTATGTAACTCAATTTGGTCAATAGGATGGATATCCTTTGCCAATACTTCAAAATCTGTTTTCAGATAATCTGCCATTGATCTGGGTTGCTGTATAGTTGGTTTCAAAAAACTCATTTGCATTTTACCTTCCTTTATGTCAAAGGCTGACATTAGCCTTGTTTGATTTGTTGGAGCCATTTTCAGGTAGTGTGCATAACTTTGGACCTTTAATCTTTCATTTCTTGCCTTGATTTCTTTGTATTTTTCTTTGATATCTTGGCTCTGACCAGTAGGAGCCCTGAAGGAGGATACTTCCACACTTTGTTTCCTTTCTAGCATTTGAGTCTGTGAGGTGGAAGGTTCTTATGTACCTCCTGAAGGAGTGGTATGTCTGCTTTCTGCTCCTACAGTTCCTGCTGTCTCCTCGGTAAACTCCTATTCTAAAAATGGGTTCAACCTTTGCCTCTTGACATAGGTTTGGCCAACAGGTTTACTAGAGGGGGTGGCCTCCTCTCTATCTCTTTTTAGATTCCTCTCCTCATTTAGAGGAGTCTACAAAATGGGAGGATTGCTCATGATTTGCTCTGGTTGAGCAAGTTCTTCTGAAATCTCAGGTTGTTCAGATTCCTCTGGCTGCTCTATTCCCTCTGAGTGCTTTGATGCTTCTGGTTGCTCTGAAGGTCCTTCTTCTGCTGTTTTCCCACTGTGTCCCTATGATTGTCTTTGAGTTTCTCCTGACACCTGTACAAATGAATCCTCATCAAGTTTTCTATCTAAATCAATCAATACATTGTTGACAACAGTTTCTGTGCTATCCTGGTCTACCAAAGTGTTTTCCACCCATTCAAACTGATTTGCATATTGTTCAATTTCAGGGATTCTATGGTGGATATAAGGAGATAATTTATTCTTTTGCCTCCTATTGCAAATGAACTCTAAGGGGTCATAATTCTAGATGAAACTTTGTTTCAGTCTCAACCTTTGGAGGATTTCCTCTGCTTCCTTTCCTGCTTCCCTATTGTTACATATGAAAGGACCAAGCTGATCTTTTATCCTAAGCTGAGCTTTCTTCTTGGCTTTCACAAAATGCACCTCATCTGAATTGATCATTTGTCTGTAGTACTCTAGGGCAAACAATCTCATAGGGAGGTATCTGGGCAGTTTGTAGGGAGCCAGCTCACATCCATAGATTCTGATTTCAGTGTGGTTTTGGTATAGGTACCAATCCCCCACTCTATACTGTTTTGATAACTGAAGGACCCTCCTGATGTCTGCACTGATTCTGGGGGGAGGGCTTCCTAATAGCATAGTTGTTACTAGGTATGTTAGTGTCAGTCTTTGAAACCTTCCTCCAGTGATCAAACATGCTCTTACAAAGTGATTTTAAGGTGTCAAGGTCAAATTTTGTCATTTCAGTGAGTCTTCAAGCAAAATTTGGTCACTAGGTATTAGGTCTAGAGTTTGTTTTCACTCCTTTCAAATTTGTCCAAATGTCAGTCCATGTCACCATTCAGCTGAGTGTACCATCATTCAGAGGGTTTTCATCATCATGTCAGGTTCCAATGGGTCATTTTACACCTTGTTCATGCTTCAGTTGTGCTTAGGTAAGGTTCATTTCCCTCTCCTAGGGTTTTGAAGGTAATGTCTCTTGGATGGTCAAATCATCAGCAAAACTGGTATCCTGATGTTCATACACCTTCCCCTATCCTTAATGTACCTTATTAAACACTTCACATCATTGATATCCCTCAAATTCCTCATGTTCGCACAAACCCTAGTTTCTTGCTACAATTTGACAATTTTCTAGGCTAGGCTTGTGTTTTGTCCTTTTGGACCCCTTCCCCTCACTAAATCTTTGAAATTCCTCTTTCCCCTACTTCCTAACATCCCTCCCTACTTCCCAAAATTTCCTCAAGAATTTAGAAGTCCTTTATCCCCTTCACTTCCCTTCACTTCGACAAATCCCCTATTCCACACATCGGGGTAGGTTTTACTCAAATGTTGTTTCTGAGAAATAGAAGATGAATTTGGAGAAAGTGAGAGAGATTTTTTTCCATAGCAGGCCAAGGAAGCAAAACATCCTTCATTTTTTACACAGGTGTCATGGTTTTAGAGAAATGTCAAAAATACAGTTGCCTCAGGATAATTGATGCACCTTTGAAGTGACCTTGGAAAAATCAAGAATTATCCTAGCTTGGTTGGCCAAATGACTTGCTTGATGAGTCAAATCATAACTAGACAAAAATATCTTTCCACTGAGCTATCATGAGCTCAATTTTTAGTTTATGAAGACCTTCAAAGGTTGACTATAACAACACTTTGCCTTTAGGTAGCCTCATTTTGTGACCAGTCTCGGGAGATTTGACTTTTGATAGGGAAAATAAACTCCAAATTGAAAAATTCAAGTTATGTTGGAACGTATACTCAATAAGCTTTCCAACGAGCTATCCCTTGCAAAATTTGGTGCACGGGAAGGCCTCCAAAATCCGCTGCAAAAAGGCGTGGCGCACAGGGACAGAGGCGCGGCGCACAAGATGGAAAATTGATTTTTTTGCCCAAAAAACTCTATTTTTTTGCCTAGTTTTTTCTCAGTTTGACTTTTCTCTCTCTCTTAGTCAAACTCATGATGTAATTTGATGTAACTTGATGGAAATTTATGAAAATATGTTAAAATTTCACTCATGGAGGTAGATAAATCATGAAAAGGTAGTTTGAAACTGAATGAATCAGTTTCCTAGGTTTTAGAGGCAAGCTGTTCCACTGCCTACTTTTTAGTTCTTAGTTTAGATCTTGTTGAAACAACTCCTAAACTCATGAATTCGACCCCTAAAGCCTATCATGAGTTGTTTTTTTCCTATATCTAGTAGTTTTTCAGTCATTGGTAAAGGTTGGACTTTTGTGAAAGCTTTGAGCAACATTGTACATTCATCTCTGCAGTTTGGCAAAGGAATAGACTAGGGTTTGCAACCTTTTGTGGGATTCTTGTGGAAAATTGATTTGGTATAGTGTCTTCTTCTGTAATTCAAGTTTTACATGTGTTTATGTATGCCATTTTCTCTCTTTTTCAGCTGAACTAAATGAATCAAGGATAAAGGTAGAAATCATTGAAATTGCAGTGCTCTACCTAGGGTTTGTTTGGTTATTTATGTTTTCTACTGTTTGAAGAGGATCCCTGAGACTCTCATGCCCTCTCCAACTCCTCACCAGTCTTAAGACTCTCCATCTCATTCAATTTAAAGTACTAAAGCATTTTCCTACCTCGCCCCACAGAAACCTCTGCAAAACTGAGTCCATTCCCCGGACCCAAATCTGCCTTTCACATTTGAGCCAACAAAACATCATCAAATTCAATCAAACTCCTCTGAGCATATACCTAGCCTAAAATTAGTCTTTACATCAGTCATCTCAAGCCTCAATTGCTATCTTTCACTGAGATTGACAAGGAGAGAACCCTCTCCCAACTTGGTATGGCTAGCTATCAGGTTAAGCGTGGTTTGATGTTACCCTAAATCCTACCTTTCTCAGCTTGAGGTGGATTTAGGCCCTAATAGGGTGCACAAAGAGATCTATGAAATCCGTATAAGAATATTGAGAGTCAAATTGGTGGATCAATGAAGTCCAGAAGGCCACTGATCTGGGGTTGCCTCTGGTATCAAGCTTTTGGAGGGTGATTGGAAATTTATCAGCTTGATAATACAAGAACAAATGATATAGAACTGAAGAAGATTTAAATACTCTTTCATTTTCTAACCTCATGAATTGATCATGCATTTTATCAACAATGAAATTAGCATAGTCAAACATGATGGCTGGTGATTTCCCAGGAGAGTAGATGGACATAAAGGCTATAATGATTTCATCAACAAATTCACTTGTAGTATAACCTAACACATTGGATATCATGTCTATGATGTCTCGACCAAGGTCAGAGAATATAGTCCACAGGTAAGGAGGAGAGTCCTTTAGAGTGTATTGTTCTTCCCTAATGAAGGTCTGGTATAACCGAGCAAGTTGGATTGAGGTGACTGTAGGGTATCTGTTTAGCAAATCGCCAATAGAAAGAGGAGTCAGGCTTTGGCTTGGCTGTAATTGCAGCATCTCATTTATGGACTCAGCAGTGATAGTAAATAATGCAGATTGGTCAGGGGTTCTCACTGCCCTTTAGTTGGGATCATAGTTCATGTGGCAGTAATGTACAATCTCTGGGAAGATGTGAACTCTGGGGAATTGGTATTTGGGTAATCTTGGTTCCCAAAGCCCTATATTTTCTGCATGGTTCAGGTAGTGGGCTCTGTACCTGCAGAATAGTTTCAAAGGGGATTTGAGACAGAGGTATCTTTAATCTGGAAATCTTTATCAGCTAGTGGGAGATGGTCTAAATCTCTGTGAGGAGTCGTAATGGGCATGACATTCAAAGCAATTGGGGCATCCATCCTTGGTTCTTATGGATTCAAGGATGGGGGAAAAGGGTTTTAGTGAAATTGGGAAAAACTGGTCTATTTCAGGGTATTTTAGAGTCACCAGGCAACTTATTTTACTAAATTACTTAGTATTTGAAACAATTTAGTTCAAGTTTCCTAAGAAAACAGGGTTTCTTAGTGAATTTGGGGTAAATACCTGGTTTCGGCTTTTGAACTGAGTAATGGCGATTGCGAACTGTTTGTAGGAAGCAGACAGGTCGGCAAGGTGGTCTAGAGTTTAGCAGGTTCAGTAAGTGGGCGGTTGGTAGCAAGTTGATGGTTGCACATACTCCGTGCTTACATGGAGGTCAAAATGTTCTTTTTTCACAATAAAACGAAAAAAATATAAGTTTTTTGGTTTTATTTGTAAAGTCAATGACTTTGGCGAGTACACTGGGAAAAGGAGAGTTGGCGCCAACAAGGGATGTGACATTTTATCACGAAGCGGGAGGTGGTAAGCAGAATCCATCGCATCGCTTTTTGGGATAGAGTGGTTTTGGGGGAAGGTTGTCCGATGCCATTCATCGGGTGCCACGTAGCGACGGGGTGAATAGTGAAACCACTCACATCGGGTGGGTAAAGGTTGGCCTTTAGAGGCTGCCTGATATGAGTGTCGATCGTTGGATCTGAAGGGGTCAGATCGCACGGTGATCGGGGCGATGATTTAATGTGAGGTTTAATGGAGGGGCCCAATGGGGTTTTAATGAGCAGAAGGATTAATTAATTGTGGATTAGGGAGGCTTAATGACGTCGGGAGTGATTTGATTGGCAGGGAAAGATTATTAATTAATCACTGATTGATTAATTAATTTCTTTATATGGCGGTGGGTCATGGTTATTAATTAGTCACTGATTGACTTAATTAATCCCTTTAATTAGTTTATTAGTAAGGCTTATATTTCAAACCTTGGGGCGGGATATTAACATATGGGTTTTTTATAAAACATACGGGAAAGGGGTTTTGTTTTGGATTTAATAAATAATGTTAGAAGTTAATATGAAATGAAAGCGGAAAATGAAATGCGCTAAGTATAATGTACATGGAATTTATTTGCTTTTTACATTCAAACATTATAACTTAGGCTAAATACATATTTGTGGGTTTTTGTGGAAAAAAAGGGGTTTTGTATGGGGGTGATTACTTTCCCTAGGCAAATGATGGTTTTACCTTAGGAAAAGGGATTTTTAAGGGGAAAATGAATGAATTGAAGGGGGTGAATGTTTGTGAGAGGGCTTTTAGTACTTAGGACCATACAAGTTATTGGGCCGAGGGTCCAATCCCTCCAAAAGTTAGAGAAATGCTCTGAGCCCCTTTAACTTAAGGTTTTAGGCACTTTTGACTTTGCTTATGGGAAATTAGTAAAATTAGGGGTAAAATGAATAGGGAAATTAATCACTTGACTTTGTGTAGATGCTCAATTATCATCCATACTTTAGCAACTTGATGATGAAAGTAAATGATATGATCTTAACTAATCATTCATCATAATTCTGCAACCATTCAACTACTTACCCATCTACTCATCCTACCATTTTTTCTACTCTTTATTAGGGTGCACTTAAGCTGGCAAACCCTTATCAAAACTTTTTCTTTTCTTTTACAATGGAAATCTATCTAATTCTATCCTTATTACATCCAAGGGCTCAGATTAATCTATTGAGCTCCTTTTATTTACTCTACCTATCTACTTATTTGCCAAGATTAAACAGTTTGGTCAGATTTTATTCTATTCTCTATCTCTAAGCATGAAATTCAAAGCATGGAATAACCAAGATTAAACTATTTGATTACCATGAATTGTGGCATGAATAACAATTTGCACACAATCATTATTAAGCAGAAAAGTAAATAGTAGTGGCATTTGTACTTGCACACTTTCATGGTATTTTTCTTTTTCCTTGGGGTTCATTTTTTCATATTTTTTGACATTTTCATAATTTTTGTCCTTTGATTTTTCTTTTAGGACATACCCTCTTTACATTTTTTAATTTTTTTGATTTTTTGCATATGGAAAACATTTGTTGAAAGCAAAGATATGTACATATTACAGATTTGACCTCAGCCATTCAAAAATTATGACTCCTATTGGTATAGGAACATAACAGTGGCTCCACTTGGGGATGACATTTCCTGGTGAAATGTCAAGAATTAGTAGATCAATGGCCTTCTGAATTTCTATTATTTTACTTTGCTTCCTTATTGATATTTATGATAGTGAAACTTTTGAAGCTTAGGGCCTTCTCTTCAGGCTTCAACTCCAAAATTTTACCATCCAATCCACACAAAACTTTTGAAAAGGATATAATATGTATAAGTGATTAGTGGAATTAGTGACTGGGATCTATGTAGTGCTTTAGAATTCGACCATTAACAGGTCCTCCTTCTATATTGTTAATTTCTACTTCATTAGTGTAATCAAAATCTAATGTCATGTCTGTGTCTATGTTATTATTTACAAATTCCTCATCTAAAGTTAGAAAAAATGTCAATTTGTTGATCATTATCGAATACTTGTCAATTCTTTAAATTGTTAGGAATAGCAGGTCTATGCCAAACCTCAGTAGTGTACTGATAGTTGGGCTGAAATGGTAACTTGCAAGTACTAGCAAACATCGCTAAACTGTGAGCTTGCATATTGTGTTTTCTTGGAATAACAACAAGCCTAGTTTCTAAAAAAGTATTTAGTATTTCTACAACTACTCCTTTGTAAAATCCTAATCTAGGATCTCTAGTCATATAAACAACATTAATTTGTTTTATTACCAACTCAGAATCTCCCATAATAGAGACTCTTATGGCTCCTAACCTTTTGACCAATTTCAGACCTAACAGGAGTGCTTCATATTCTGCCATATTGTTTGTACATTTAAAGTTCAATCTATAGGCATAACCCTTTGAATGATCATTTTCTAAGTTGTAAATGCATATTCTTGCTCCTGCACCTAGTTTGTTGACTGACCCATCAATTTCAAGATGCCATAGGATTTCATGCTCATAATTTTCACTATCTGGGGGAATGAAATCTTTTTTGACTGAAGTATCTAGGTCATTTTTATTATTCAAGATTTCATGAATTTGGACACTTTGATTTTCTTCTGTTACTATAATTTCTTTTGGTTCTGCTATAGTGTTGTCTAACATATTTTCTTAGTTAGATTCAGCATTATAAAGAATGAAAAAATCAATATCAGAATGCATTGAATATATAGGAAAGTTTTGAGGCCTCTCATGTGTACTCACTACATCATCAAAGTTTCTCTATATAGTTTCTTAGGATGTCCAAAGACTAAAATGGTAGCATACAACATGTCAAGTTGTAGAGATCCCTGGAGTCTGGCACCCCAAGATCTGGACAACAACATACCATACTTAGGTGGTATATCAGCAACAACTATGTCCATTAGAATAGTTTTGGCAGGGTACTGGACTAGGGAAACACACAGGTCTTTTATAAGTCCTAGGCACTTAACTTGGCTTGAATCAAAGGAAAAGAGGTCTTTTTAGGGTAAGGTGATATCCAAGTTTAGCTTCTCCATAACGGATTTAGGCATAAGGTTGTGTGAAGCCCCAAAGTCTAGCATGGCATTGTGTAGGATTTTATCGTGGATGTTAAGGCTAATGTAGAAGGGTGGTATCCCTCCTTCCATTGGTTTTTCATTTACATCATGTCCGAAAATTAACTCAGGTTGATAATAAAATAGGTTAACAGAGTCTTCATTTTCAATGATGTTTAAAGATTTGCTTATTTGAGATCTGTAAGTTTCATGTTTAACTAGTTCTATTAAAGGAACTGAGATTTTAAGTTTAGCCACCTCTGCTCCCAAATTGAAAGGCAGAGGGGATTTGTCTGTTTGAACATTTGAAATCTTAGCACCTGGGTTTTGAGTGGTCTGTTCTTCTTTTTCGTTATTTAGAGTTTTTTTAGATGGATTTTCTACTGCAATTTCTGGAGATTGTTCCACTGTTTCCTTGAGGCCAACTGAAGTGGAAGGTTGCTCCTTAGAAGGTTGGTCATTGGTTACATCTTCAATGATATGACTGGGAGGATTTTGACTTGGTCTAGAAAGGATTTTCAGTGTTTTTGTAACTGGAGGATTTTGAATTGCAGCTTTTACTTTCTTAGGCTAATTAGGTACTACTTTTTTGTTTTGGTCTGGAACATCAATGTTCTTTTTCTCCTCAAATCGTATTGTTTATGCACTTCGAAAATAGCAGAGTCATACCCTTGCTTGTAATCGAAAGATTCTCTAGTTTGGGTCTGTAACTGTTGAAGCATGTATAGTTCTTAGTCATACTGAGTTAGAAAAACAGTTTCTTCTTCATCTAACCCCATTAAGTTGATTTGGGTGTCTAGCTCAAGGTCTTCATGATGGGAGGTTTCAGCATAATTCTCTTGGAAAGGTGGTCTAATGTTTTGATCAGGCTCATTTTCACCAGTGTTTTGGTTCTGGTTCTTCCTTAAGTTTGGATTCCTTACTGGAGGTGCCTGTTGGCTATCCCAGTGAGGTTTTCTTTCAATTACTTCTATTTTGTCCATCAACTTTTCCATTCCTTTAGCTAAAGCCTCAACTTTTTTATCAAAGGTTTAAGTCTCATCTTTCAGGGGTGTTCTTCTCTCGTTTCTAACCCTAGCTCTTTTGGATAGCAAATTAGCTTCTATGCTAACTGCAACACTTTGCATATCTTCTAGTGTAGGGAAATTCTTTTCTCTAAGTTGAAAAGCCATATCTGTGTCAAATCCATCTGGAAAATTAATCAGGGCTAAGCTAGGTGGAGGTCTAAGGTCAAGTGGTATTGCATTATATACATTGTTAAACATAGTGCAATAGTCCTGAACGGTTTCGTTTGGTCCCCTCTTAAGGTCTTCATATTTAGAAAGAATTTGAAGAGGGTTCTTTTTCTTCTCCCACCTATGTAAAAATTGTTGGTAAAAAAGTTCTAAACTATCTATACTATTAGAAGGCAAAAATCTAAACCATGTTCTCACTTCTCTAGCTAGAGTTTGGGCAAAATTTCTCATTTGGACATCTCCTATGTCAATTTCATGCAGTTTGAAATAATCTGTCATTTTCTTTGTGTGTTGTTATGCAGTGTAAGTTCTAGTGCCATCAAATAAGGTAATTTTACTTTGATAATCAGCTAGTAAGACACCCTAAGGTGCGAGCATGTTAAGAGGGGCATATTTGAGTGCCATAGCTCTAAGTTGGACAGGATTGAGAACAGGAGTTGAGGTAAGAGGGGGATTTGAGACAACAAGGGGAGTTGGGGTAACTGGGGTAATGGGTATTTGAAGGATAGTGATAGGCTAATGGGGGAGTGAAGGTATGAATGGAGATGAGGGATGATCTTTAGAAATGTGGGGAAATGATGGTGAGCTAAAAGAAGTCGAAGCAGTTTCAAAAAGTTCAGGGATTCTATCAGAAGTTAGGGATGACTAAGGGGAATTTAGAAGGTACTGATCAATTGACAAGTTTTCTCTTTGGACTTCAAGTTCAGTTGTGAATTCTGGATCTAGAACTGTGTCCTCAAGTTCACTTTCAGACTTAGTTCTAAATAGAGAATTATCAAAATACTCGTCAAAAGGGAGGTCTTCTAGGAACAACCACTCAATAGGACATGAATTGGATCTAAATAAAGTTCTTTGGCTTACTGAACTTTCTTGTCTTATGATTATTCTTGGAATAATGTTGGAATTGTCAATAATAATAATAATAATATCCATTTTTAAGGTCACAAACAAGCCAGACACCAAATTTGTGTATGAGACCCCCTTGTTTGTGGGACAAGAGACCCAACTCCGCGCAGCAATTTGACTGCTAAGTCTATGAAGGCATACATACTCTACCCCCCTCTGGTTTTGAACCTGAGGATTTGGATCGGGATTGGCCCTCGTATAATGAGTTCTCCCTGAAGCTAGATTTCAAGCTTTTTCTACTTCTTTTCTTTTATGAAATTTTGAAATAACTTCTAATAAACTCTTTAAGATGCTTAAAAATAAAAATTTGAATTTCTCAAAGGTTTATTAAGACTGGGGGTTTGAGTCCCCAACGGAGTCGCCACTATGTTATCACTCAGATTTTCCCTAGAAGTTATCAAAGAAGGAAGAGTCTGAGGTAACCACAAACATAATCTTTTAGACTCAGGTTCTAGCCAACCTAAGTCCAGAGAGGGCTCTCTCTTTATGATTTAACTTTGTTTTGGGTAGATTTCAGGCTAGTTATTAGTGCTCAAGGTGTTTTGTTTGATTGGCTGGTGGAATTAAGAAAACAGATGGGCAGAGCAAGTGTTTGGCTATTGGGCTATGGAGTCAATCAAGAAGGGTTTAACTAGATCTGATCTATCGCTAAGGTAAAAGTCCACTCGGCAGGCTAACACAACAAAGAACAAATCTGCAGGTTCAAATCGATGCAGTAGTCCTAACCAGGGCAAAGGGCGATGAAGAATCCTTAACCGGGATTAAGATGAAGAAAGGAAGGATGATCAGTAGCAAAGGGTAATGAAGAATCCTTTACTATGGACCAAAAGGGGGGGGGGGTAAAGTATGGAAGTAAGAGAGAAATCAAGAATTCTCAGACAAAGATAGTTTAGTAGAAAACATATAGAAAGTAAACAGTTAAAACAGAGAGCATTCAAGCTAATTCTGAGATATCATTCCTTAGTTGAATTGAGGCTTCTATGATCCATAATAGTTGAAAGAATAACTTCGGCATAAATCACATGTAGACAGACATTTGTCGACGCGTTTCGAACCAACTAGTGTGGTTCATCGTCAGGACAAGTTGAAGAAACAAATCCAGCTTAGCATGTTAAATAGTCTGAGCAGAGTCTCCAACGACTAAATTGACTAACGGCTAATTTTGACCTTAGGACCCAGGTCAAATTATTATTTATTAATTTAATATTATTATTATTTTTCTTATTATTATTTATGGAAATAAGTTAAATTAGGTAAAAATACATAAATAAATAAAATAATTTTAATGGTTGGTTTAAAAAATGAATTTGTTTATTTATTTAAATTATATATATATATATATAGATATATATATTTTAATTAAAGTTATAATATTAAGTTATTAAGATAAAAGTTAGGATTAATAAATAAAATAATTTAATGGTTAGTTTAAAAAGGTAATTTATTTATTTAATTAAATTATTTATTAAATATTGTTAATATTATATATATACATATATATATTCTAACTAAAATTATAATATTAGGTTGTTAAGTTAAAAAATAAAAAATAAAAAAATAATAAATAAATTATAGATAAATAAATAAATAAACCAATAATAATAATAATAATAATAATAATAATAATAATTAATATATATATATATATATATATATATATATATATATATATAATATATATATATATATATATATATATATATATATATATATATATATATATATAGATAAAGAGCTCAAAAACGAGGAGGGGTAAGAAAAACCGACTAAAGTCAAAATTAGCCGTTAGTCAATTTAGCTGTTGGAGACTCTGCTCAGACTATTTAGCATGCTAAGCTGGATCTGTTTCTTCAACTTGTCCTGACGATGAACCACACTAGCTGGTTTGAAATGTGTCGACAAATGTCTGTCTACATGTGATTTATGCCATAGTTATTCTTTCAAATATCATTCCTTGTTTACTTTACAGATTTAATAAGAGACACATATGAATATTCATAACATGAAAATAAAACAATATTTAAACACAAAGAGATAATACTTATTTGTTCCAACTGTGCACAAGAATCCAGTGAAATGTCCTTAACTTTATTTCATATCCAGCAAAACCAGTCAAGTCTTGAGTACAATAGCTCCTTGGCTCAAAAATAAAATGTCTACAGAAATGTATTTTAATCCACCAAAATACTTCAAATGAAGAAGTACTTATACGAAATATGTTACAAAATATCTCATAATAATATGAGAATTATTCTAGGAAATAGAACATATCTTCAACACGAAGATAGAGATAGATGGAGAACTGTATTCTTGCTGTCCCTTTTATTGTGACTGTGCTGGTTGTTGTAACTCGGATTTGGCTCTTTCAGTTGCTTTGTAGTTGTGTGCTGGAATCACTTTCTATCTTCTACTTACTGATACTCTTTACCTGTTCTGCTTTGACTCTGCCTTACCTGTTTCACCTGGCAACAATGTTTTACCATATAGATTTACTGCAGTAACTTTATAGTAAATGAGTTAGATTTGTCCACCATTCACTGCCAAGTAATTTTATTCTTATCATTTTCTTGTATACTTTGTCAGCTTCTGTATACTTAGAAAAATTTAGTCTGCTGGTAAACAAATGCTTTACCTCATGCTCCATATAAAACAAATTTTCAAGACTGTCATATAGTACCTTTCCAGTGGGCAGAGATTTGACTCCCGAGGTACTAGCTTGGCTTCTGGCTAGCTTGTTTAGCTTTTCAATATATTCATCTTGAGTCATCAACTTATCATGTATTACCATAGGACTGAGAAGTCCTTTGTCTCTCAAAATGGCATACTTTGTCATAAAACTATCAATGTCTGCTTGAATGCGTTGACACCATTTCTCTAGTTTGGGAATTAGGTTCCTTTTGGTGAGAACCTTCTTTATTTCTATGATGGTTTCCGTTCTATCCTCTATTTCAAGTTCATCCAGCTGGTACCTATTTCTGTTGTTCAAAAATGTGATAAATTGGTTGGCTTTTTCATGTTTATCTCCCAATTCTTCTCTTGTCTTGTGGACTGCTTCTGTAGCCACTTTTACTAGTTCAGTCTGTTCAAAAATAACTTGAATAGAAGGCCAAACCTCATTGATGGAATCAATGATGTTGGCCCAAAGAATTTCTTTCATGTCTCCCAGTGGCTCTTGCAATGTCAAGTCCTTTTCAAGGACTTTTATTCTTTCTACCATTCTTTGGTTCTTCTGAACTTCTTCCTTTTGCTGTATCTGGGCAAGTTTACAGTCAATTTCTAGATTTGACACTTTTTCTCTGAGTTTCTTAAGTTCAGTGGCCTGGATGCTCATTTCCTCCATGGCCCTTACCAATTCAGTTGTTTGTTCTGTGGAAGTACCTGTGCTTGTAGATGCCCCTGTGCCTACTGATGTACCTGTTACTGGCAAAGTTGTAGCTGGTGGAAGTGTGGGTGCTAAGGCAGCAACCAATGTGGAGGGTACTGCAGTGGAGATTGTAGGAATTACAGTCTGAGGAGTGGTGGCCAACTCACTCTGCTTAGACTGTATCAAGTTATCTAGCTCCTTTTTTGTCTCTTTTAATTTCCCATTGAGCTTTAGGACTAAGTCCATAAGCTCTTCCTCATTCTGTGTTTCCAACACTTCAACAGTTTGAGGATGATGTAGTGGGGGAATTTTGAGCTGCTTCTTCAGTGCAACTATATCATCATTTTCCTTCTTGATAAGCTTTTCCGCAGCTTTCACATATTTGGGATCATGTCCCAGCTCTATGACCAAGTCCTCTAAGGACTTTATTCTGGTGTCATGGGCCTATGAAGAGGCCTTCTCCAACTAGAATTGTGCTGATATATTATTCAGTGAATTCTGGAGCTAGTGGGCTACAATTGCCTTGCTGGTCAAGGTGGAGTAAACCATTTCACCAGTCTGCTTATGTAACTTAATTTGGTCAATAGGATGGATATCCTTTACCAATACTTCAAAATCTGTTTTCAGATAATCTACCATTGATCTAGGTTGCTGTATAGTTGGTTTCAAAAAACTCATTTGCATTTTACCTTCCTTTATGTCAAAGGCTGACATTAGCCTTGTTTGATTTGTTGGAGCCATTTTCAGGTAGTGTGCATAACTTTGGACCTTTAATCTTTCATTTCTTGCCTTGATTTCTTTGTATTTTTCTTTGATATCTTGGCTCTGACCAGTAGGAGCCCTAAAGGAGGATACTTCCACACTCTGCTGCCTTTCTATCATTTGAGTCTATGAGGTGGAAGGATCATGTGTACCTCCTAAAGGAGTGGTATGTCTGCTTTCTGCTCCTACAGTTCCTGCTGTCTCCTCGGTAAACTCCTGTTCTGAAAATGGGTTCAACCTTTGCCTCTTGACATAGGTCTGGGAAACAGGTTTACTAGAGGGGGTGGCCTCCTCTCTATCTCTTTTTAGATTCCTCTCCTCATTTAGAGGAGTCTGCAAAATGGGAGGATTTCTCATGATTTTCTCTGGTTGAGCAAGTTCTTCTGAAATCTCAGGCTGTTCAGATTCCTCTGGCTGCTCTGTTCCCTCTGAGTGCTTTGATGCTTCTGGTTGCTCTGAAGGTCCTTCTTCTGTTGTTTGCCCACTGTGTCCCTATGATTGTCTTGAGTTTCTCCTCACACCTATACAAATAAATCCTCTTCAAGTTTTATATCTAAATCAATCAATACATTGTTGACAACAGTTTCTGCACTATCCCGATCTACCAAAGTGTTTTCCACCCATTAAAACTGATTTTCATATTTTTCAATTTTAGGGATTCTATGGTGGATATAAGGAGATAATTTATTCTTTTGCCTCCTATTGCAAATGAACTCTAAGGGGTTATAATTCCAGATGAAACTTTGTTTCAGTCTCAACCTTTGAAGGATTTCCTCTGCTTCCTTTCCTACTTCCCTATTGTTACATATGAAAGGACCAAGCTGATCTTTTATCCTAAGCTGAGCTTTCTTCTTGGCTTTCACAAAATGCACCTCATCTGAATTGATCATTTGTCTATAGTACTCCAGGGCAAACAATCTCATAGGGAGGTATCTGGGTAGTTTATAGGGAGCCAGCTCACATCCATAGATTCTGATTTCAGTGTGGTTTTGGTACAGGTACCAATCCCCCACTCTATACTATTTTGATAACTGAAGGACCCTCCTGATGTCTACACTGATTCTGGGGGGAGGGCTTCCTAATAGCATAGTTGTTACTGGGTACACAAAGAGATCTATGAAATCGGTATAAGAATATTGAGAGTCAAATTGGTGGATCAATGAAGTCCAGAAGACCACTGATCTAGGGTTGCCTCTGGTATCAAGATTTTGGAGGGTGATTGGAAATTTATCAGCTTGATAATACAAGAACAAATGATATAGAACTGAAGAATATTTAAATACTCTTTCATTTTCTAACCTCATGAATTGATCATGCATTTTATCAGCAATGAACTTAGCATAGTCAAACATGATGGCTGGTGGTTGCCCAGGAGAGTAGATGGACATAAAGGCTATAATGATTTCATCAAAAAATTCACTTGTAGTATAACCTAACACATTGGATATCATGTCTATGATGTCTCGACCAAGGTTAGAGAATATAGTCCACAGGTAAGGAGGAGAGTCCTTTAGAGTGTATTGTTCTTCCCTGATGAAGGTCTGGTATAACTGAGCAAGTTGGATTGAGGTGAGTGTAGGGTATCTGTTTAGCAAATCCCCAATAGAAAGAGGAGTTAGGCTTTGGCTTGGTTGTAATTGCAACATCTCATTTATGGACTCAGCAGTGATAGTAAATAATACAAACTGGTCAGGGGTTCTCACTGCCCTTTGGTTGGGATCATAGTTCATGTGGCAGTAATGTACAATCTCTAGGAAGATGTGAACTCTGGGGAATTGGTATTTGGGTAATCCTGATTCCCAAAGCCCTATATTGTCTGCATGGTTCAAGTACTGGTCTCTGTACCTGCAGAATAGTTTCAAAGGGGATTCTGACACAGAGGTATCTTTAATCTGGAAATCTTTATTAGCCTGTGGGAGATGGTCTAAATCTTTGTGAGGAGTCATAATGGGCATGAAATTCAAAGCAATTGGGGCATCCATCCTTGGTTCTTGTGGATTCAAGGACGGGGGCAAAGGGTTTTAGTGAAATTTGGAAAAACTAGTCTATTTCAAGGTATTTTAGAGTCACCAGGCAACTTATTTTACTAAATTACTTAGTATTTGAAGCAATTTAGTTCAGGTTTGGTAAGAAAACAAGGTTTCCTAGTGAATTTGGGGTAAATACCTCGTTCCAGCTTTTGAACTAAGTAATGGCGACTGTGCACTGTTTGCAGGAAGCGCATAGGTATGCAAGGTGGTTTGGAGTTCAGCAGGTTCAGTAAGATGGTGGTTGGTAGCAGCTTGACGGTTGAATGTACTTTGTGCTTGCATGGAGGTCAGAATGTTCTTTTTTCATGATAAAATGAAAAAACTATAAGTTTTTTGGTTTTATTTGTAAAGTCAATGACTTTGGCGGGTACATTGGGAAAAGGACAGTTGGCGCCAACAAGGGATGTGACATTTTGTCGCGTAGCGGGAGGTGGTAAGCGGAATCCATCGCATCGCTTTTTGGGATAGAGTGGTTTTGGGGGAAGGCCGCCCGATGCCATTCATCGGGTGCCACGTAGCGGTGGGGTGAAAAATGAAACCACTCACATCGGCGGGTAAAGGTCGGCCTTCGGAGGCCGCCTGATATGAGTGTCGATCATTGGATTTGAAGGGTTCAGATCGCACGGTGATCAGGGTGATGATTTAATGTGAGGTTTAATGGAGGGGCCCGACGACGTTTTAATGAGTGGAAGGATTAATTAATTGCAGATTAGGGAGGCTTAATGACGTCGGGAGTGATTTGATTGGCAGGGAAAGATTATTAATTAATCACTGATTGATTAATTAATTTCTTTATACAATGGTGGGTCATGGTTATTAATTAGTCACTGATTGACTCAATTAATCCCTTTAATTAGTTTATTAGCAAAGCTTATATTTCAAACCTTGGGGCGGGATATTAACATATGTGATTTTTTATAAAACATACGGGAAAGGGGTTTTGTTTGAGATTTAATAAATAATGTTAGAAGTTAATATGAAACAAAAGTGGAAAATGAAATGTGCTAAGTATAATGTACATGGAATTTATTTTCTTTTTACATTAAAACATTATAACTTAGGCTAAATACATATTTGTGGGTTTTTGTGGAAAAAAAGGGGTTTTGTATGGGGGTGATTATTTTCCCGAGGAAAATGATGGTTTTACCTTAGGAAAAGGGACTTTTAAGGGGAAAATGAATGAATTGAAGGGGATGAATGTTTGTGAGAGGGCTTTTAGTACTTAGGACCATACAAGTTATTGGGCCGAGGGTCTGGTCCCTCCAAAAGTCAGAGAAATGCTCTGAGCCCCTTTAACTTAAGGTTTTAGGCACTTTTGACTTTGCTTATGGGAAATTAGTAAAATTAGGGGTAAAATTAATAGAGAAATTAATCACTTGACTTTGCGTAGATGCTCAATTATCATCCATACTTTAGAAACTTGATGATGGAAGTAAATGATATGATCTTAACTAATCATTCATCATAATTCTGCAACCATTCAACTACTTACCCATCTACTCATCCTACCATTTTTTCTACTCATTAGTAGGGTGCACTTAAGCTGGCAAACTCTTATCAAATATTTTTCTTTTCTTTTACAATGGAAATCTATCTAAGTATATCCTTATTACATCCAAGGGCTTAAATTAAATTGTTGAGCTCCTTTTGTTTACTCTACCTATCTACTTATCTGCCAAGATTAAACAGTTTGTTCAGATTTTATTCTCTATCTCTAAGCATGAAATTCAAAGAATGGAATAACCAAGATTACACTATTTGATTACCATGGATTATGGCATGAATAACAATTTTCACACAATCATTATTAAGTAGAAAAGTAAATAGTAGTGGCATTTGTACTTGCACACTTTCATGGTCTTTTTGTTTTTCCTTGGGGTTCATTTTTTCATCTTTTTTAACCTATTCATTCTTTTTGTCCTTTGATTTTTCTTTTAGGACATACCCTCTTTACATTTTTTAAATTTTTTGATTTTTTGAATATGGAAAACATTTGCAGAAATCAAAGGTATGTACATATTATAGATTTGACCTCAGCCATTCAAAAATTATGACTCCTACTGGTATAGGAACATAACACTCGCCATGGCAATGGTTGCACTCGCTGTTGCAACCACAACAACCACAGCTACCCTGAAACATCAAAATGATTCTGATACCCATATCTCTACATCCATTATTGCTAATGACAACCCACAGGTTACCCAGTAGTAGAGAAAACATGCTTCATTTCGGATTTCTTACTCAATGAATGTGGGTTGCGCTAGTCTGCACTAGTCTGAGCTTTCAAGAATCCTCAAAATAAAGCCAACCTTTCTCAGAATGAGATCCACTTCTACGGCCCAACAAGTTGTTTGGTTCTTGAGAGATTCGGGATTCACGAATGACCGGGTAAGGAACCTCATTACCAGAAACCCATCTATTCTCGCTTTCAATGCTGATCGGTTGCTGAAATCCAAGTTTGAGTGGATGAAAACACGGGTTCTCACTACCCAAGACATAAAAATTTCCTTATCTCAGGCACCCAGATTGATTAACTGCAGTATAGAGAAACTTTTGTGTCCTAACATACAATATCTTCAAAATCTGTTTGGAACAGAGGATGATGTTTCTAGGGTTTTTAAATGGATACCTCAGATTGAATGATCAGTTGAACTTTTGTGCTTTATGATTGCTACTGGTTGTAGTGGGAATAGATCAGAAGGTTGGGGGGCCAATCTTGCCTTTTATTAATGCATATCATAAATGTTGTGGTTCAATGGATTTGCTTTATATTTTTACATGTAGAGGCACTCAATACCTTATAATTATTGCATATAAACCTGCTCAGATCATATACTCAGAGCCTCATCCTTAAAGCCTTGCTCACCTGCCCTTCATTTTTGTGAGTTGAAGTTCCAAGGGTCTAATCTCAAGAAGCACACCGTGTCTGATACAAAGTATCCACCGCCACCTGCAGGCTACCCGAAGGAAAATCCTTCTCCAGGTTCTGAGCTCCTGTCATCTTCTCTTAATTTTTTCAATTGTTTCATTACATGATAATTACAGAGAGTTTCATTTATACTGGCTCACTTTTGTTATGGTTATCAGGGAACCCTACTCAAGCTCCTCAGCCCCAGTATGCCGAAGTCCCTATCAAAACACAGACGAGAGAAGAGAAAGGATTTATTGAAGGACGGTATGAATTCAATTTAGTTTTTGATTTTTGATTTTTATTTTTGTTTTGGGTATGTTTGGTATTCACCATGCTACAACATAGTTATATCCAAGAATAACATGCAGTATCTTCAAAATCTGTTTGGAACAGAGGCCGATGTTTCCAGGGTTTTTAAATGGGCACCTCAGATTGAATGATCAGTTGGACTTTTGTGTTTTATGATTGCTACTGGCTGTAGTGGGAATAGATCAGAAGGTTGGTGGGCCAATTTTGCCTTTTATCAGTGCATGTCATAAATGTTGTGGTTCAGTGGATCTGCTTTATATTTTTACACGTAGAGGCACTCAATACCTTATAATTATTACATATAATATAGTTGAACCTGCCTAGATTAGATACTCGGAGCCTCATCCTTAAATCCTTGCTCGCCTGCCCTTAATTTTTGTGAGTTGATGTTCCAAGGGTCGAATCTCAAGAAGCACACCATGTCTAATACCAAGTACCCACCGCCACCTGCAGGCTACCCAGAGGCAAATCCTTCTCCAAGTTCTGAGCTCCTGTCATCTTCTCTTAATTTCTTCAATTGTTTCATTACATGATAATTACAGAGAGTTTCATTTATACTGGCTCACTTTTGTTGTGGTTATCAGGGAACCCTACTCAAGCTCCTCAACCCCAGTTGCTCTGTGTTGCTGTTGGTTGTGCGACACATGTTGTTGATGGTGAGGATTATGCTTATTAACAATTATCACTTATTTATATGGTTGATTGGTTTGATTTTACTCACTTATTTATATGGTTTATTGGTTTGATTTTACAAATATGTTAAATGATTTTATCATGTTTCTTTCTTTTCAATGGATTTGCAGCCTTGCTGCTCTGTGCTGCTGTTGGCTATGCGAGAAATGTTGTTGATGGTAAGGATTAGGCTTATTAACAGTTATCACTTATTTATATGGTTGATTGGTTTGATTTTACAGATATGTTAAATGATTTTATCATGTTTCCTTTTTTCAATGGATTTGCATCCTTGTTGCTCTGTGTTGTTGTTGGTTGTGCGAGACATGTTGCTGATGGCAAGGATTAGGCTTATACTGGCCTGAAATGAATGGGATTCTATGGATGTACAATATTTAATAAATTAATCACATTCTATGGTTATTGTAATATATGATTTCACTTGGTATTATAAAGGGATCTGTGTATTAAGTTTCAGTAATATTTTTTTTAGGAGTTTACCATTTAGAATGTTTTGTGAATGTAACTTGGTTTTAAAATAATATATTAATTTATGGATTTTGTATGGTTTCTGCTATTTGATTCTCAAGCTATGTTTTGTCTATTTTCAGTTTAATTTACTTTACTGATATCATTTGTTAGGTTCCTTGTATGTTACCTGTATTGTGGGAAAAGCTTTTATAAGTTATGAGGGAACCCTAATATTTCAGTATTGATTTTCATGGAGATGAAAGATAAGTTTGAGCGTAATATCGACTGTTAGGAGTCTCCATGGATTGTTTAAATTTACTCTCATTTAAATTTTTAAGATTGAAATATTGTTTCACAATTAATTCTTGGTGTTATGTATGTTCATGTGTACACAATTTATCAAAAAGTTATGCTCTACGAACCTTATAGTGTTGAGGGACTTAGCTTCTTCTTGATTTTTTTATAGTGAGAATTTATTTACACTTTGAATTATTTCTTCTGCTAACTTCTCTGTGAAAACAAAAGTTAATCTCATTTGGATGCGATTCGAACTTGGGACCTTCTTCTCTCAATTATTAATCTAACTTTTCATTTTCTCATGTAACTTTGTAAGGCAGATTTCTGTTGACAAAGAAAATTTAGTGTGTTAACTTCTCACGAAACCACAAAAACAGAAATTCGAACTTGTGACCTTCCATTTTTTGGGTGTCATTAGAAAATATCTTAGTGGCATGATGCTGAACTCACTATATGCTCTTTATATTTAAGTTGTACTAAATGCACAGAGACAGACTGATCCAGAGTAAAGCCAATGCCTAAAATTACATATTTAATATAAAGAATTTTTCTTTTCTAGCCTAAGGTCAAATTGCAAATGAGGTGGTACCTCATAAGGAATGAAGTCTGTGGCCCTTACTGAAGCAAGGAGGAAAGAGGTAATTGAAGATGCTTTCACTACGAAGAAGAAGATGGGGGGCTAGTCGAGGATGATAATCTACTTGAAAGCAGAAAAGGCTATGGTAGCGTCCCATAGGACCAACAGTTCTAAGAACTACTTTATGACCAGGTCCATGCCCAATAAGAGTAGGAAGAGGAATAGACTGCCAACATTGCGAGAACCTGGAAAGAAAAAATGGAGAAATAGAAATTGGTGGTCTAGGACCAGCCTCTTCCCATTCCAACTATCCCAATTTAGTCCTAGACCATTGAGCAGGTGTACCCCAAAAGAAAAACCAATCTTGATTGTTATAGGCTACAAGGGCAGAGGAGGTTTGGTTAAAGAGGAGCGAGGACCAACAAAGCCTCCTTCAGTGGAGAAGACGCCCAAGGGCCTTGGGCTAGGGGCTAATCCCAATGCCCCTACTGCAATAAAAAATGACTTACAGTATACATTTCATCCCTCCCACCATTGAGCAGAAGTAGCAATAAGAAGAAATTCTTTTGAAGAAGAGTAGACATGCACTCTTGGATGGAGGTGCAGGCAGTTTTGGTAGCAGACAAAGACCCTGGACTGGGGGTAAGCCTAAAACAACTTCCCAGGTCAGACCACTTATTTATTCATAGTTGGTAACTTAATAGACATATGTTCTTCCCACTCAGAGAAGAATAATGAAAATCTTAAAGTAGATCAACCATGACCTCATAAAAATGAATCATCGTTGAAGAAAACTTGGGATTTTGGCCATGGCTGCTTTAATCTTCTCGTCTGGGTATTCTAGATCTACCATTTGACCTTTTAGATATTTTTCATAGGAAAAGATATCAAAATGTCCATGCCCACACAAGGCTATCAGAATGACCTTGGTTTCCCCTATTTCCTTGCATTGCAAGGCTTCCCTGATTGTTGCGGCAATGGCATGAGTTGGTTCAGGAGCTGGAATCAACCCCTTTGTTTGTGAAAACTTTACTACTCCTGTTGAAAAAAGGAAATTCACAAATGATGCATCATTAGGACTTATCTAATCTGCAAACCAAACATTACAGAAATTGTAAAGCTACTACCTTTCTAATTTTATTTATTTATATATTACCATCCAACATCCACTGGTAACCACGAATGGCAAATGGGACTAACAAAAGTACAATGATGTGTAAGCATTGGGAGGTGAACGCATCTCTATAAAAACTGTAAAGGAAATAAAAGAGTACAAGGAGAATGTTGAAACTTGAAACAGATGCCATCAAACCCTAGAGAGCCCAAAAGAGCAAAATGAGCAAGTGTTTGGAGGAGAAGAAGGAAGAAAACCAAAACTAAAAGTGTTGTCAATTGTCTTCTCTTCTAACATCCAAGGCTAAGAAGAAATGTTTAATGTCTAATGGGACTCCTACCATCTATTGATGGTATGTCCCAAAATCTATGCTACCTGGCTTGCATTTTCACTAATGATGTGTCTCATTATTAGAACCATCTTGAGTAAGCATCTGAACCATCTTGGACTAATAAAAGAATAATTCTGACTGAGTCACTAAGCATTGGAAGTGTTGAAGCATCTTTGTAATAAGTAAAAGAAATAAAACAGTGCAAGGAGAGTATCAAAATAGATGGCATCAAACCCTAGAGAGCAAATAGAACAAAATGGGCAAGGGTTCAGAGAACAAGACAGAAGAAGACTAGAACCAAAATAGTTGTCAACCATCTTCTCTTCCAACATCCATGGCTGAGAAGAAATGTGTGATGAGACTCTTGACATCTGTTGGTGGTATGTCCCGAGGTTTTAAATATACACTGCCTAACTTAGTAGTGCATTTTACTCATGATGCTTCTTGCAATTGGAACCATCTAGAGGTTGGAAGTAAAAGGTTATGAGCATGGAGTTGGCAAAGGGAGGAGATCTGCTTCTGAGAGTTTGCTTCCATAGGTAAAGAATCTCAGGAAGGAACAATGGCTTAGCTAAAGGGAAACAAGCAGCCAAGGGCAACAGATCATGAGAGCAGAGCTACACAAGAAAAAATGGAAAGCATGCACTCTTGGATGGAGGTGCAGGAACTTTTGCTAGCTACACAAGAAAAATTGGAAAGCATGCACTCTTGGATGGAGGTGCAAGCAGTTTTGGCAACAGGCAAAGACCCTTAAGTGGCCACATCTGAGGTGTTCCATGCTCCCTTTTGCAGACAGATCGGGGGTACCACCTTTCAACACTTTCTATAGAGCACCAAATGAGGTGGTACCTCTCGAAGGAATGAAGTCTGTGGCCCTTAATGAAGCAAGGAGGAAAGAGGTAATTGAATATGCTTTCACTACTAAGAAGAAGATGGGGGGCTGGTGGAGGATGATAATCTACTTGAAATAAGAAAAGGAAACCTATGGCAGCATCCCATAGGACCAATAGTTCTAAGATCTACTTTATGACCAGGTCCAAGCCCAATGAGAGAAGGAAGAGGAATAGACTACCAGCATTGCTAGAACCTGGAAAGAACAAATGGAGAAATAAAAATTGGTGGTCTAGGACTAGCCTCTTCATGTTCCAACTATCCCAATTCAGTCCTAGACCATTGAGCAGGTCTACCCCAAAAGAAAAAACCAATTTTGACTGCTATGGGCTACAAGGGCACGGGAAGTTTGGCTAAAGAGGAGCGAGGACCAACAGAGCCTCCTTTAGTGGAGAAGAGGCCAAAGGGGCTTGGGCTAGGGGCTAATCCCAATGCCCCTACTGTAATAAAAAAGGACTTACAGTATACATTTCACCCCTCCCACAGTTGAGCAGAAGTAGCAATAAGAAGAAATTCTTTTGAAGAAGAGGAGACATGCACTCTTGGATGGAGGTGCAAGCAGTTTTGGCAGCAGACAAAGACCCTGGACTGGAGGTAAGTCTAAAAAAATTTCCCAGGTCAGACCACTTATTATTCACCTCAAGAAGTAGCAAAAATGAATTGTTGAAGTTAGGCCAGACTGAACTTCTGAAGAGCGCATATTTGCATGCTCATTTGAGGTCTTGTCCCTCTATACAGAACCAAAGATTATTTCCCAGCCTAGATCCAAGAGGCTGTCTACATGTTGACATTAATCCTAGGTAGATATGAGGACAATATTGTGGATGGTCCCATCCATGCTGGCCTTGGTAGATTGATTTATGACTAGGCCCCCCTCTTCTCTGAGATATGCTAAGGCAATTGCACAGGGATTGAGGCAACAACTGGAAATTTTGAAACATCAAAATGATTCTGATATGCATATCTCTACATCCATTGCTGCTAATGATAACCCCATAGGTTACCCAGTAGCAGAGAACACATGCCTCATTTCGGATTTGATCCCCTGAAAAAGAGATTTTTGATACAAGGATCATGCACATGCATCCTTAATCAAATAAAACCCTGCATAGTGGCAGGTTCCTGCCTAAATTGAAAATGAAGCATACGAAAATAGAAGAAACATCTACCAAAGTACATATTTTATGGATGCATTATTAAATATGACAATAAAAAATTGAGAGATTAACAACTAAGCACAACAATTAATCAGCCACAATAGTAAGAAAAAGGGTACATATCTATTCTGATGTCACTGCTTTAGAGTGGAGCAGTAGAGCAGAAATTTATAAGGTATCATTTATAAAGGAATTTGGGTGCACTGAATTGACTTTGAAGTTCTCTATTCTTGTTATTTTGTACAAAATAGGAGTCACTGTTTATTAGTCACAGGCAACGGCAACTATATCATCTTTGTAAGGTTGCATTTTTTCATTACCTTATTAAACATAATAATTATAACATTCACAAAATTTAAATCTATTTCATTGTTTATTCAGAGTTGGTAACTCAATAGTCATATGTTCTTCCCACTCAAAGAAGAATAATGAAAATCTTAAAGTAGATCAACCTCGACCTCAGAAAAATGAGTCATCGCTAAAGAAAACTAGGGATTTTGGCCATGGTTGCTTTAATCTTCTCGTCTGGGTATTCTAGATCTACCATTTGACGTTTTAGATATTTTTCATAGGAAAAGAGGTCAAAATTTCCATGCCCACACAAGGCTATCAGAATGACCTTGGTTTCCCCTATCTCCTTGCATTGCAAGGCTTCCCTGATTACTGCGGCAATGGCATGAGTTGGTTTAGGAGTGGGGATCAGCCCCTTTGTTAGTGCAAACTTTACTGCTCTTGTTCAAAAAAGGAAATTCATAGATGATGCATCATTAGGACTTATCTAATCTGCAAACCAAACATTATGGAAATCATAAAGCTACTACCTTTCTAATTTTCTTTATTTATATATTACCATCCAGCATCCACTAGTAACCACAAATGGACAATGGGACTAACAAAAGTACAATGATGTGTAAGCATTAGGAGGTGAACGCATCTCTGTAAAAACTGTAAAGGAAATAAAAGAGTACAAGGAGAATTTTGAAACTTGAAACAGATGCCATCAAACCCTAGAGAGCCCAAAAGAGAAAAATGAGCAAGGATTTGGAGGACAAGAAGGAAGAAAACCAAAACTAAAAATGTTGTCAGTTGTCTTCTCTTCTAACATCCAAGGCTGAGAAGAAATGTTTAATGTCTAATGAGACTCCTACCATCTGCTGATGGTATGTCCCAAAATCTATGCTACCTGGATTGCATTTTCACTAATGATGTGTCTCATTATTGGAACCATCTTGAGTAAGCATCTGAACCATATTGGACTAATAAAAGAATAATGTTGACTGAGTCACTGAGAATTGGAAGTGTTGAAGCATCTCTGTAAGAAGTAAAAGAAATAAAACAGTACAAGGAGAGTATTAAAATAGATGGCATCAAACCCTAGAGAGAAAACAGAATAAAATGGGCAAGGGTTCAGAGAACAAGACAGAAGAAGACTAGAACCAAAATAGTTGTCAACCATCTTCTCTTCCAACATCCATGGTTGAGAAGAAATGTGTGATGAGACTCATGACATTTGTTGGTGGTATTTTTCGAGGTTTGAAATATACACTGCCTAACTTAGTAGTGCATTTTACTCATGATACTTCTTGCAATTGGAACCATCTAGAGGCTGGAAGTAAAAGGTTATGAGCATGGAGTTGGAAGTAAAATATTATGAGCATGGAGTTGGAAAAGGGAGGAGATCTGCTTCTGAGAGTTTTCTGCCATAGGTAAAGCATCTCAGGAAGGAACAGGGTGATACATCTCTAGACTTCATATTAGAATGGGGAATTTCACAATTGTGAGGAACCAATTGTGCCACTTATTATTCACTTCTTAAATGATATTCTCAAGAACAAATATTATGATGCCAATATCATCATGGTCAAATAACAATTAGAATGGGGAATTTCAAAAGTGGCGAGAAAGATTCAAGAGATTTAGATGACATCATCACATGGTAAGAGCAATACAATTTTACCCCAACCAATGTACACTCCTTTATACAAAGTGAAATATATTGGTTTTCCACCAACATTTATTAAACCAAATTTATGAAATGCATTTAAAGACATTGAGTCAATATGGAAAGAGAATGATGGGAACCTAGTTGAAGCTATGGAAATGATTGAAATTTGAGTTAGATAAAATATAATGGTCCAAAGAGACAACAAATAATACCATTCTTTTATAGTTTGGACATTTTACACGAGTGAAATAAGGATAAGAAGAAACAAGTAACTAAATTAACAACATCCTATAACAAATGATGAGGGATTTTATTAATGCTCCCCTTACTACTAAAGTCTTTCTATTAAGCTTTCCTCATAAAATTGGACCAATTTCTAATGAAAAAAAACTATTATCCATTGCATTGTGAATTAAGGTGATATGCGATTACTTTGTTATGAAATGTTTTATTTAAATCATTTACTTATAAAGGTTCCAAAATCTTAATGAAGAGAATTTTCATAAATCCTTCACTTTGAACATATATTGGTTGGAAAATTTTGACTTATTTCTTCTATTCTATTGTTTCTTATGCCACTGCCTTACAGCGTTTCCTTTGCAACATGTGGTGCAAATGCTAGTTTTACCTCATCCAGTAGTAAGAAAATTGTTTGTGCAACAAGAGCTAGGTGAGAAGAGGGCCAACTGGATGACATGTCTTTAAGAATATGACCTAAATTTAAACCTGTGCATACCACAAAGTGTCATGGCATTTGTAAATTAGCCACCGAAGCAAGAGATGCTCCTAAAAAAGATCTTTCAGTGTGGGAGTAGGAGATCAAAATGTATAATATTGAATATGTTCCTTAGTCCACATCTACAATGCTTTGGTATGAAGATCTACAATAATTTTTGGAGCATGGCACCTTACCTTCGCACTTATCGAATAAAAAAAGAGGGAAATCTGTTTAAAAGCATTATCTTACCAGTTGGTGCATGGAGTAATTTTTCATAAGCACTAAAATGGTGTCCTACTGAGGTGCCTTGAGTTGTAGGATACATAGAAGGTCTTAAAAGATTTACATGATGGACCAATAGGTGGTCACTATGTGAGAAACACTACAATGCATAAGGTTATGAGGGATGGTTATTATTTGCCCACTCTATTTAAGGATGCTCACACTTAGGTACGCAATCATGTCAGAGATTCATCGATTGCGATCAAAGGTCAGTTGCCCTACTGCTACCAATAGTAGTTGAAGAACCATTCCAATAGTGGGGCACTGATGTGATCAGAGAAAAAACTCCTCATTCATCGAAGCAACATTGGTATATCCTAACAACAAAATATTAATTCACCTAGTGGTTGGAAGAAATTCCTCTCAAACATGTATATGATATGGAATTCATCCACATTTTACAAAAGAACATCATAATCAGGTTTAGAATTCCTACATTGCTTGTCTTTGATAATGCAACATATTTTTTATCATTAAAACTTTATGAATTTTCATTAGAATGGGATTGTTTTAAAGAATGCATCTAATTATTATCCCCAAGGAAATGGTATGGATGAATAAACCAATAAGAATATTATATGTATAATCAAGAAGATCATTTTATCTGAACAAAGGAATTGGCATAAGTCTTTGACCAATTCTCTTTGGGCTCATCGTGTTACCTCGAAACCTTCCCGAAAACCTCACCCTACTTCCTGGTTTACAGTAAAGAATTTATATTTCAACCAAACCTATATCATTTGACCTTGCAACTGTCTCTAGAGCCACAAGGTAAACTTTTCCTCGTGGTTCAAAGCAGGATGGATAAGCTAGTTAAACTTAAGGAAGAAAGGCACAAGGTCAAAGAACATTTTTTCGTACATCAAAACTGTGTAAATTTTTGGTTTGATAGAAAATATCTAGGGGAAAAGAGATTTTATGTGGGCGACAAAGTTCTGAAATGGGATAAACCCCATGAAGGCAAAGGTAAACACACAAAGTTCCAGCCTTTGTCAATTGGACCGTCTATTGTTGATGAAAATCTGAACCATAATTCCTTTAAGTTAAAATCATTAGATTGGAGGATAGACCCCTTTCCGTAATTGGTCGAGATTTAAAACATTATTTCCAATAGCAATTACAAGCTATGCTTTGTATACAATTTCTTTGCTTCCTATTCTTTCATTTTTCATTTGTTTGTTGTGTAGTCATGTCCTGTTGCAACTTGTTAGTCAGTAAGTGTACATTAATAATAACCTTATGTAAAATGCGTGGATCAAGAGGCTTTGTAGTGTAATAAAAGAGAATTGTGACAACCACAACACTTTGATTTTTATTTTTCTGCTTCTTCATTTACGAAATTCCATAGGTTGAGCTAAGGTCAAATGGGAAATATGACTCGTCCAATAGGAGAACCTTGAGGGAACCTATAAGATCCATACCTATGCTAGTATATGAACTTCTCAAGTTGGTGTAAGTCTACTCATGTGTTAAATCTTGTCCAATACAGTAGAGAAGGGATAAGCGGAAAATATGAAGCAATTAAACCAGTATTAGAGGTCTTAAAATACTTCTCTAAAGGGGAAACCTCCTCTGCTCTCAATAAGGTGGGATCCCTCTTCTTCCCATTGAAAATAATAAGTGCCAATGCATAGTTGTATTAAAATAGATAAATAAAGGGTGAAAGAAGAGAAAGGCTTATTGCACAGGAAGGTGAAACAAGTGACTTTGCCAGTGCATTATCCAAGCTTGCTGGAAATGAAGCAATGTTTGTGCCCTTGAAATGACTCCATCAGGGTATTGTCCAAGCCTGCAGGTAGCAGAGAAACAACAAATATGAAAACCAAATACTCTAAAAATCATAAACTCTTCATGCACATTACCTTTTCCTTTATTGAAATAATTGTGATATAGTGTATCTTCTGTGTGTGTTTCAACCAAAGGGGGCAATAAATAGAGAGGGGCCACAATTACTACCCTAAATCTCTCTCAATCTCAATTGAAACTAGAGGAGGAGAGTTGATCCTTAGCAGAGAGATATTTCAAATTATTATTCACCCCAGCATTGGTGTTCTATCCCCTAGGATTAAGTATATTTATTACCATCCCAATATCTCTATGTTTCCTGGGCCAAATAATCAAAATTTGAAACTCAATACAAATTGCATTACATTGTATGCCACAAGGGAAGATAAGATAATTCACAAGAATAGAGAGATACTCATTGTAGCAGAAGAATGCCATGGATTCACCTTCTGAGAGTGTGAATAATGGGAACATAAGGACACCTTGAAGCCCTCTTGGAGCATAATTGTTTCCTTTATCTAGTTCACTGCCACCCCTAACACCTGGAAATTGGACCAATCCCTCAAATTCCCAATCTAGATATTTTCCTATTCTATCCAGAATGTTCTACAACATTACAAGCGACACTCAAATATTAGGTACAAAGGATGTTATTTCCACAAGGCTCCCCAACTCCTCTTGGATGGAAAATAATACAATTATAACTACAAACATTCTCAATACCATCCCTCATACCATAGACCTTAATAAAATCTTCAAAGATTTAAATTACTTGGGTTCCTAATATAGCCAAAATTGAAACCAAGTTGATGCACAAAGTTGCTAATTATAACAAGGTAGAATTTCCCTTACTTCAACACCATCCAAGAAAATTTCCATCCTCAAGAGTATATAATGCCATCCATCACTTTCCCCTGTAGGATTTAAAGGTGTTTCATCTTTGTTAGGGTCCTATAAATATAGTGATCAAGGTATGATTATCTAGCCATTTATCCGAGAGGGATGTTGTAAATTATTTTTCATTTTAAATTGTCTAGTCTTTGAAAAGAAAAATAAAAGTAAAAGAAAAAGAAACTAAAGGAAAAATTGAAAAGAAACAGAAAAAAATAGAAAGAAAAAGAAATAAAAATAAAGGGGAAAAAGAAAAATAAATAAATAAAAAATAAATCCAAAGGGTGTGCCAACCAAAATGCTGCCTAAGTTGTTTTGTTTATCCTTAAGGCTTGATTAAATTAGAAAAAATATGTTTTTAAATGTTGAATAAACATCGATAGGATGTATTGTAGTTTAGCAATAAGGTTCTGGTGCTTTTGGACGAATGAGATCATAACTACCAAAATCAATGACAGGGAACGATGTTCGGGCCCCCCGACCTCCCGAAGGTTAATATGAAGGGGGGGGGGGTCGGGGGCTAAACGTGGTTTGTTGGAAACCAACTTTGACCACGTGGTGACTCCACAAACATTACAGGGGCCTCTCCTACCTTACCGCTTACTATCCGACCACCCCCCCCCCCCCCGAAAATCATTTTCTCTATCTATTCCCCCCCTCCCATTGGCTCCCTCTCCACTCATAGCATTCCAACACATCTTCCATGCCAACACATCCACCACGCCAACACATCCGACACCCCACTGCATCCATACACGTCACCCTATCTTGCACGTCACCTCCCTCCCTTACGTCACATGACCGTTGGCCAAATCTCCTGCCAACATTCATGTAGACGTTGGTCATTAACTCCCGCCAACGTTTAAAACTATTAATTATGACACTCCAAAAATGGTAATTTTACCTTTGATATTCTTTCCCTTTCCGCTTTAAAAATCCTGCATTACCCAATGTTTATCCCTTTGAGATTTCATTGTATCAGTGTAGGTTCATGCTCAGAGATCGTTCAGTGCAACAATGCCCTATGCAATCACCATCTTCTTTCAGTACCAATCTAGCACAAATTTGGTATTTTCCTTTGGGCCTCTCTGCAATATTAAAATGTCGTCACCTAAGGGAACCATAAAAATGGTGGTCGAGAGTCCATTCTTACCCTTTGTTCCCTATTTTAATGATATGCATTTAGTTGACACAAAATATAAGATAAAAGAAACTCAATGTGAATTTTATTTGTATGAGCTTCATAATTGGGTGAAACAAAAGTATTTAGATAATAGTGATGATTTAAGCATCTAGGAATCATTTCTACCTCAATTTATCTTTCCCAAGACTCATATTTTCCTAGAAGTCGCCACCTAGTGTCATGTCAGGTACCTCCCCAATCAGAAAGTAGTAATTGCTCAAAAGAATGAGATCCTATTTTCAATTACCCAAGAAGTTATTTTTCAAGCCCTTCATATTAATTCTGAAAATTCTTTACACACATTTTCCACTAATGCACTCATGGAAATATACAAAAATCTTACTTTCCCCAGTGAGCCCATATTTTTTAATGTTTTCTGCCTAAAATTTTTGAATTGTCAAGAACAAATCCCCCATATTTTTCTTTTGTTTTCCCTAAGATGTCAAGACAAGTTATTTCCATGGTTACTTGTCTATTAGGTTATTCGACAAACCAATGGGTAGATCAAGTAGTCTTATGCATCTTGTCAGTATTTTTAGTTGGTCAAAATCCATCACTCATTTTCAATTACAGGCAATACTTGTCATATGTTATTCATGAGAAATTTCTGAAATTTAAAGCTGAAGGTGCATTCAAACACTAGTAAGTCCTTGTGTATTTAAAGTTATTCTATTAAGCAAACAAGTTCAAGTTCTAGTTACAGAAGATGGATGATCAAGGAAGTCCACTATTAGTCATTCATTGGACTTCTTTGGTGAGAAGGAACTCAGAATATTATTCATTCAACCATTTTGTGGATCATTTTTTACATACATCCTTGCGTATTCTTAGTAGCGATATTATACCAAGGATTTCACCAGAGACCAAGAAGGTTTTGCATCTTATAGAACAATCTCAATCTAGAGACTGGTATCTTTGCCAGAACTATATAGATATTTTGATCTATGGGTGTGAGCTTCCTCCCTATAGATTACCAGTATTTGTACCAGTAAGGATTTTTTCTTTAGAATAAATTAGACAGATGTTAAACATGGATGAGCTACATTTTGTATCAAGTAAAAGGAAAGCACAATTTAAATTGAAGGCACATGTTGGGCCTTATATTGTAAATACCATAGCAGTAGAAAAGGAAGTGGATGAAATACTAAATCATATGAAATTTAAGCTAAGCTTCACACGGTATTATGATCCATTAGGGATAATTTCCAGAACAAGAGTCGAGTAGAAGACCACACCAGATGCACATACACCTAGGCCAGAGATAAAGCAGTATGCCAATCAGGAGGAGTGGACAGAGAACACACTACAGGAGGCTGAAGAGAAAATTTTCAGTCAATCATATCTACAAATTCCTATTCCAAAAGTCAAAGAAATCAAGAGACCAAGAGAAAGTATGTCACCTACAGATTTAGAAGCTCAAGTTGCAGACTTTCATTTTTTCAAGAGGAGAAGGAAAGATCCGAAGACCAATACTAAGACTGATATTAAAAGTGATGCTCAGATAATAAATATTCAAGAAGAATCGTCACAAGAAAAGGATTCACAGGAGAAAATACAATGGTTTTGACAAGCATTCCAACCACTTCCTTCCCATATGTTGATGAGACAACTAAGTCACCTATGTCTTCTACATCTCAAATTCCAACACAACAAAACATTTTTTCCAGATACAGGGAGATCAAGAAGAAAAATGAAGCATTCAAGGCTTCAACATATTCAAACTTTTTGAAGCAAACTGTTCCTACTCAACACAGATTGTTGTATTCACTTGACATGGAAAAGGGGTAGTTCCAAATGGCCTTTTTTGAACCTACAATTTTAGTTCCCAAAAATGTTGAGGACTACAAAGCCTCAATATTTTCTTTTGATACCAAGAAGGTTCATGCAATTGATCAAATTGATTTGCATAAATAGGTAGGTGAAATGATCTATTCAACACTGACCAATTTAGCCATGGCTACCTCAAAATTGCATGTCTCCTTGAATAATATGCATTCGTAGCTAAAGATAGAGCGAATATCATCTTTGGCCAAAGACACTAGAACCAAATCTTTGGAAGATTTAGTGATTAAAATAGGATATGATCAAAGTAATTAAGGAGATAATTAAAAATAAAGATGAAGATATTCAAGTTCTAACGAAACTGTTAGAGTCAGTCTTTGCAGCCTTCCACTAGTGATCAAACATGCTCTTACAAAGTGGTTTTAGGGTGTCAAAGTCAAATTTTGTCATTTCAGTGAGTCTTCAAGTAAAATTTGGTCACTAGGTATTAGGTCTAGGATTTGTTTTCACTCCTTTAAAAGTTTTCCAAATGTCATTCCATGTCACCATTCGGCTGAGTGTACCATCATTCAAAAATTTGTCATCATCATTTTAGGTTCCAATGGGGCATTTTACACCTTGTTGTGCTTCAATTTTGCTCAGGTAAGGCTCATTTCCCTCTCCTAGGGTTTTTGTTTTTGAGCAAGAAAAAATGAATTTGGGAAAAGTGAGAGAGATTTTTGTCCACAATAGGCCAAGGAAGAAAAATCTCCTTCACTTTTTACACAGGTGTCATGGTTTTAGAGAAATGTCAAAAATACAGTTGCCTCAAGAGGGTTGCTGCACCTTTGGAGTGACCTTGGTAAAATCAATTTTTCTCCTAGATGAAATGACCAAATGACTTACTTGATGAGTCAACTGATAACTAGACAAAGCGAGCTTTCCAATTAGCTATCATGAGCTCAATTTGGAGTTGATTAAGACCTTCAAACGTTGACTGCAACAACACTATTCATTTAGGCAGCCTCATTCTGCACATTTTGACCAGTCTTGGGAGATTAGACTTTTGACAGAGAAAATGAACTCCAAATTGGAAAATTCAAGATGTTCTAGAAAGTAGACTCGATAAGTGTTCAACACGCTATCACACGCCCAATTTGGACACTGGGAAGGCTTCCAAAAATGGTCTGCAAAAGGTGCTACACACCAAAATCTGGCGCTATGCATAGAAGTGGTGCTACACACCTGGGTTTTTTCTCTTGTGTTATTTTGAACTGGAACTATGCATAGGAGCTGCGCTATGCACCTGGGAAGTGCACTACACACCTGGAATTTGAGCTACAAATTGCTCCAAATTTCATCAAATCACCTCAAAACCCCCAAATTCCTCCATTGCAAGTAAGTAACATCACTATCCTTGCTAAAAAGAATTGTTGCATCAGTTTTGGGTTGGGTTGTCTCTAAAAAAAAAAAAACCCTAATTGTCACTAAATTCTCATGTATTGTAAAAATACACTCATTACTGTTGTTCCATATCATTTTTTACTGCTTCCTTAAACCCCATCCTCCCACACATAATTCCCTAAACATTATTCTCCAAACTTTTCCCTAATTCCCAAACCCTATATCCATACATCCTAAAACCTATACATATATCCCAAACCCTATATACACCATAAAGCCTACATATACCCTAAACCCTATACTATTCACTAACCCTACTTACTCCCTACATCCCTTTCCCATTCTTGGTCACCCTCACCTATTTTCCTATTTAAATCTCTTCATACTCATCTTCCCTTCATCCACCAATCCACCACTCTTCATTCACCACAAAAAGGAACAACTGCACATAAAGGGGAACAACTATACAATAATGGAGAGGGACAGTGAGTATGAAATGGAGGAAGAGACACACAATGACAGTTCTAGAGAGAGAGACACTCAGGGTAGAAGGCCTCATAAGGGAGGAAAACATATCAGAGAGGAGCCCACCAGTTTGAGGGAGCTACAAGCCTGCCCATTTCCCTTTCTTATTTCAGACATCAATCATGTTTCAGTTTTTGTGAAATGGTGGAAAGGGTAAAATCCCATCATGAATTAGCAAGGTTGTTTGTGACACATTTGGAGGACAAAAATGAGGTAAACCTTGCTAGAGTCACATTCACTTTGTCACCAACTGTCATTTCAGAGGCTACAGGTATTCCAAATGTGGGTGAAAAGTGGAACAAGGGTCAGTACATTTTACAGTGAGTACTATGGGACTTACATTAAGGCTAAATATCATAACAATCTCAGCAGAGTATTTCCCTTTAAATTCTTGGAGGACAGGTTTGCTCCATTAATGAAGATCATCATCAAGTACTTTACTTGTGAAGGTAGGTTCTCCAGACTGTATGCCTACCACATTAGATTGCTGATGCATTTCACTAGGGTGAGAATGATGAATATCCCCTACTTCATATTCAGAAACATAGAGAAGATGGAATTTATTGTAAAGAAGAAATCATACCCCCAGTAGCTAACCCGCATTTACCACTTCTATGTGATTAAAATCATTGTTTTGCACCAGCTAAACCTACTTAACATACCATGGGAGACCTTCATTTCTCATGAAATGTTCAAAGGCCTTCAAGTCTTTTCATCAGTGCCACAAGAAGAAGGTGGAATTTTAGGACATCAAAAGGTCCAAGAGACTGAAACTATGGGAGTGCCAGTGTTTGTGACATATGAGAGAGGCACTAGGAAACTTTTTGCAGCTGCCAAGCAAGTATTATCTCCACAAGGTGTGGAAGGGGTCTCGCCTTCATCTACAGGCCACAGGCAAATGCTATCTCCATAAGGAGTGGAAGGGGCTTTGCCTTCATCTTCAGCTAAACAGGTACAGGTTGGGCAGTAACACAAGGGCAAAGGTAAAGGCAAGAAAAAGATGCATGAGAAGGATCTTAGTGATGGGCAAGAGAGAGATTTTGACCTTGTTGATCATGAAGAGGCACAAGCAGTTGATGTCATTGATTTGGAAACTCAAGGTACAAAGATTACTAAAGACATGATCATCAAGGAGAAAGAGGCTCATATTCAAGCCTTGTCAGTCAATTTAGAGAGAGAAAAGTGGATCATCAATTATTTGGAGCAAGAAAACAAACAATTGACCGACAAGCAAGTGCTCATGGAGCTACAAATGATAAAGGAAGGTAGGCACAAGATCAAGGAGGCGAATTTTCCATTAACCCCTGTTGAACAAGAAATTGAGAATGATAGGGAAACATGGTTTGAGAGGGTCAATATACACCTTGAGGGGCTACTTGAGAAGGCCAATAGAGACAAGAAGATGCTTCGCCATATGGCCTATCACTATATGACCCGGAAAAAAATATGCAATATAAGGATAAGGAAGCTTAAGGCAAGGTTGAGGAAGGCCTTAAGGAGCAAAAAGGAGCATGACAAGCTAAAAATCGTGGTTGAGGCCTCACTAGCCCATCAAAGAAATTAATGAGAGTGCCTTGTGTGAAATATGGGCAAGTTTTGGTGAGTTTTTTCATTTTGGGATTTTGAAATGTTCCAACACAGAAAATTGCATTAGGTGCGTAGCACCACCCGCACTACGCTTTTGACTGGGAGACTTTTTGGAGAAATGGTTTGCATATTCATATTCAACATGATGAGAACATCAATCCTTGAAAGTTTCAACATTTTTGGAGCAAATATTGGTCACCTAAAGGTCAAAAAACCATCAAAAAATGCCCTCTCTGCCTCTTTTTGGAGACACAGGAAGCAGCCTTGGGAGATTCCACTTTTGAGGGGGCAAATGACCTCCAAATGAAAAAATTAAAGATGTTCCAGAAACAAGATAGGAATACCTTTCCAATGAGCTATCGTGGGATCAATTTGGCTAAGGGTAAGGCCTCCATAATCATCTGAGAAGTGGCACTACGCACAAGACAGGTGGCGCTACACATAGAACCAGTTTGCTCAAAAATCAAAATTTCATCTAGCTTTTCTACAAGTTGAATTTTTCTTTCATATTTGATGAATTTATGATTGCAAATGATGCTATGCTATGTAAATGTAAGTGTAAAATGACCTTAGAGGGTAGATTCATCATTTTGAAGTGGGTTGGGGGTCAATGAATCACTTTCCATGGTTTTAGAGGCAAGTTGTTCCATTACCTATATTCCTGTTCCTAGTTTAGATATGGTTGAAACAGTCCCTTATCTCTTGGATTCAACCCCTGATGGCTAGCATAGGTGGTTTTCATGTCTATATTATGTATTTGAAAGAATTTATGAAGATGATGACTTCATAGATGATGAGATCATGGAAGCCCTGTATGAAAATCCATTTCAACAGCATAAGGAGAGCTTAGTAGATACTTGTCAAGATGCTTAGGAAAATGTGTAGCAGGTTCAAGATCTTTGTACAACTGAAAATGATGGAAGACAAGGTCTTATTTCAGATCTGATCATAGCAGAAGACAGTATGTAGGAAAATCAAGTTTCAATTTCTAAATGTGATAAAGTCAAGTTGGCTAATTCAGATCTAGATCCAGATTGTGATGATGAAGAAGATTCAGATCGTGATGATGAAGAAATCATTGAAGCCTTCTTTGATTCTTCCCTTCAAAAGTAGTCTCAAAGAGCCAGTCACTTCGTTACACAAGATCATAGTCAAGATACCGTAGCTTCTTCTTTACTTGAAGATGAAGGAATTTTGTATCTTGATAGTCAATAGGAATCATATGAAATGAATCAGCAGTCTGAGGAAAATTTATATACTCCTTTGCTTGAAATTAAAGAAGACAATTACTGTAGAAAACAAAAAGTAATTTCTCCTCTATCTGAAGATGAGATAGATCAACTCCTAAAGGGTCATGTTACAGCCCAAGCTAATGCAGGTTTGCAGTGTTCACATAGTCAAGACAGTGTTAGTGAAACTTCTTCCACTTTTGAAAATGAAAATCTGAGTTTAAATGATGACAATCTTGAAATTAGATTTATAGATCAACGAACAGATATTGTTTTCTTTCATGAAGATGATAGGGCTGTCATGTTTAATAATCTTGAAGAATGTTTTTTTTCTAATAATGAGTTAGACTATGAAATTGAGGAATATGAGCCTGAGAGAGACAATATGCCAGAAATTGAGTCAGAATTTCTCATGCTCAAGGAATTTACAACCAAGGAAAATTTTAAGGATGGAAAATTTTCTTGAAGTTTAAAAACATTGGCGAATCTCACTAATCCCCAATATGCAAACTATAAAATGTGTATTGGTATATTTGTAAAGTTATTCAAATTTGTAGTGATTTATATATAGTCTCTATATAATGTTGGCGATTTTGAAGGAAAAATAATTTTATATTCTAAAATTTGGGCGAATCGACTTTTATAAAATTGGACATTGGCGAATCTTTTTTGTGAAAAAATCATGGAATATTAGCCCACTGGGCGAACATTAGCCCCTAAAATTTTCCATGTTTACAACTTACACTTAGATAGCAGAAGTTTATACTTATCTATGCCTTCCTATCAATCAGCAACCAATTGTTCTTTCAAATCAGAATGAAGGGAGTACTTGTATTTTTGTTGTTGGATCTCAAGACAAGCTAGTGCTTCAGGATTTTGAAGATCCCTTCGGCATTCTTTTGCAAGCATTAGAGAAGATGAATGTTGCCTGGTTCATTAGCATAAGCCTTGGTTTCAGTTGTTATTGTGAGTTTCCTACATGTACATCATTCTACCTGCTCGAGGAAAGTGAGAGCAGGATTTCAGTAAGTAGCCATCTACTGGATTGGTTACATTGGAAGCCCCACTTCACATGATTGTACATATGTCATCAGTAGGCAGGTGGTTGTCATCATGATTTGAAGCCCTCAAATATCGATGGTTTGATACCATTAAAAAGCTTAGTAAGTACTTGTTTAAGTTAAGTAAGTCTTCATTCAATTTTAAGTTAGTTCCAATAATTTCAAGTTAGTTTTAGAGTCAGTTTGTGTCGTCAAGTCATCAATTTTGAGTCATGCATTTCAGTTTGAGTTTTTGACTCCATGCCCAATGGATAAGGCTACTAGGTCTACGGTGTTCTTGGCACCTCCAAGGAGCTACCATCCCCAATGGAGCCAATGTTAGAGTCAGTCTTTGTAGCCTTCCACCAGTGATCAAACATGTTTTTACAATGTGGTTTTAGGTTGTCAAAGTCAAATTTTGTCATTGCAGTGAGTCTTCAAGTAAAATTTGGTCACTAGGTATTAGGTCTAGGATTTGTTTTCACTCCTTTCAAAGTTTTCCAAGTGTCAATCCATGTCACCATTCGGTTGAGTGTGCTTCAGTTGTGCTCAGGTAAGGCTCATTTCCCTCTCCTAGGGTTTTTCTTTGTGAGCAAGAAAAAATGAATTTGGAAAAAATGAGAGAGGGATTTTTCCAAAATAGGCCAAGGAAGAAAAAACTCCTTCACTTTTTACACAAGTGTCATGGTTTTAGAGAAATGTCAAAAATACAGTTGCCTCAGGAGGGTTGCTGCACCTCTGGAGTGACCTTGGTAAAATCAATGTTTCTCCTAGATAGAATGACCAAATGACTTTTTTGATGAGTCAAATGATAACTAGACAAAGCGATCTTTCCAATGAGCTATCATGAGCTCAATTTGGAGTTGAGGAAGACCTTCAAACGTTGATTGCAACAACACTCTTCATTTAGGAAGCCTCATTCTGCACATTTTGACCAGTCTTGGGAGACTGGACTTTTGACAAGGAAAATGAACTCCAAATTGGAAAATTCAAGATGATTGAGAAAGTAGACTTGATATGATTTCCAACGAGCTATTACACGCCCAATTTGGACACCGGGAAGGCCTCCAAAAGTGGGCTACAAAAGGTGCTACGCACCAAAATCGGCACTACGTGTAGAAGTGGAGCTACGCACCTGGGTTTTTTCTCTTATGTTATTTTGAACTAGCGCTACGCACCTAGGAAGTGTGCTATGCACCTGGAATTCGAGCTAAAAATTGCTACAAATTTCATCAAATCGCCTCAAAACCCCCCAAATTCCTCCATTGCAAGTAAGTAACATCACTATCCTTGCTAAAAAGAATTGTTGCATCAGTTTTGGGTTGGGTTGTCTCTCAAAAACATCAAACCCTAATTGTCACTAAATTCTCATATATTGTAAAAATACACTCATTACTATTGTTCCATATCATTTTTTACTGCTTCCCTAAACCCCATCCTCCCATACATAATTCCCTACACATCATTCTCTAAAATTTTCCATAATTCCCAAACCCTATACCCATACATCCTAAACCCTATACATATATCCCAAACCCTACATACACCCTAAACCGTACATATACCCTAAACTATATACTATTCACTAACCGTACTTACTCCCTACATCCCTTTCCCATTCTTGGTCACCCTCACCTATTTTCCTTATCTCTTCATACTCATCTTCCCTTCATCCACCAATCCACCACTCTTCATTCACCACAAAAAGGAATAGTTGTACATAAAGAGGAACAGTTGTACACAAAGTGGAACAACTGTACAATAATGGAGAGGGAAAGTGAGTATGAAATGGAGGAAGAGACACATAGTGATAGTTCCAGAGAGAGAGACACTCAGGGTAGAAGGCCTCATAAGGGAGGAAAACACATCAGAGAGGAGCCCAATAGTTTGATGGAGCTACAAGCCTACCCATTTGCCCTTTCTTGTTTCAGACATCAGTCATATTTAAGTTTTTGTGAAATGGTGGAAAGGGTAAAATCTCATCATGAATTAGCAAGGTTGTTTGTGACACACTTGGAGGACAACAATGAGGTAAACCTTGCTAGAGTCACATTCACTTTGTCACCAGTTTTCATTTCAGAGGCTACAGGTATTCCAAATGTGGGTGAAAAGTGGAACAAGGGTCAATACATTGACAGGGAATACTATGAGCCTTACATTAAGGCTAAATATCATAACAAACTCAGCAGAGTATTTCCCTTTAAATTCGTGGAGGACATGTTTGCTCCATTAATGAAGATCATCATCAAGTACTTTACTTGTGAAGGTAGGTTCTCCAGACTGTATGCCTACCACATTAGATTTCTGATGCATTTCACTAGGGTGAGAATGATGAATATCCCCTACTTCATATTCAGAAACATATTGAAGATGGCATTTATTGTAAAGAAGAAATCATACCCCAGTAGCTAACCAGCATCTACCACTTCTCTGTGATTAAAATCATTGTTTTGCACCAGCTGAACCTACTTAACATACCATGGGAGACCTTCATTTCTCATGAAATGTTCAAAGGCCCTCAAGTCTTTTCATCAATGCCACAAGAAGAAGGTGGACCTTCAGGACAACAAAAGGTCCAAGAGACTAAAACTGTGGGAGTGCGAGTGTTTGTGACATATGAGAGAGGCACTAGGAAACTTTTTGCAGCTGCCAGGCGAGTATTATCTCCACAAGGTGTGTAAGGGGTCTCGCCTTCATCTACAGGCCACAGGAAAATTCTATCTCCACAAGGAGTGGAAGGGACTTTGCCTTCATCTTCAGCTAAACAGGTACAGGTTGGGTAGCAACACAAGGGCAAAGGTAAAGGCAAGAAAAATATGCATGAGAAGGATCTTACTGATGGGCAAGAGAGAGATTTTGACCTTGCTAATCATGAAGAGGCACAAGCAGTTGATGTCATTGATTTGGAAACTCAAGGTACAAAAATTACTAAAGACATGATCATCAAGGAGCAAGAGGCTCAGATTCAAACCTTGTCAATCAATTTAGAGAGGGAAAAGTGGATCATCAATTATCTGGAGCAAGAAAACAAACAATTGACTGACAAGCAAGTGCTCATGGAGCTACAAATGATAAAGGAAGGTAGGCACAAGATCAAGGAGGCCAATGTTCCATTAAGCCCTATTGAACAAGAAATTGAGAATGATAGGGAAACATGGCTTGAGAGGGTCAATATACACCATGAGGGTTTGCTTGAGAAGGCCAATAGAGACAAGAAGATGCTTCGCCATATGGCCTATCACTATATGACCCGGAACAAAATATGCAATATAAGGATAAGGAAGCTTAAGGCAAGGTTGAGGAAGGCCTTAAGGAGCAAAAAGGAGCACGACAAGCTAAAAATCTTGGTTGAGGCCTCACTAGCCTATCAAAGGAATTTCAAATTGACTCAACAAATTGAAAAATACGAGAATCAATCTTTGACAAAGAAAATGTTGGCAGAGGCCTAGAAGAGCATATGGCATAACATCAATTCCAATATTACAGAATTGTGGCCATTATTTCAAATTATTTTTTAGCAGAAGGAGCTAGTACAAAGAGCCAAAGCAGTGATTGAGCAAACTAAAGTTGAGATTGAGCACATACTAGGGGAAGCACACAAAATTATTAAGATGTTGAACTCCAAAAATATAAATGAGTTAGAATAAGTCCAGATCCAAGACATACCATGCACAATTATGGAAGTGAAGATAGTTCTAACAAAGAAGAACCTCATGATACAACTGGAGAATAAATGCAAAGAGTTCGAGTTACAGGTGAAAATATTTAATAGAAAATTTAATGTATTGTAGGAAAAAGGACTTCTAACACTGAAATCCTCTAATGGAAAATTGATTCCATTAGAGAACTATCAAGACCAGTTATGCAACATAGTTGCATAATCTTCCAAATTCACCAAGGTCACAATAAAAATAACAAGAGAAGCTTTCCTAGAAGGACTACAACATGACCTCTACATTTAGCATGAGGTACACCATCTATTTCTCAATAAGTCAACTTTTCAGACATATACAAGCAGATGAGAAATTTCAGAGCATGGTAAATTTGTCCATTCTTAGTGAAGCATGATGGGATAAATTGTTGGAGCTCGTTGAATAAGGGAAAACAAGAATCCTACAAATTGGGGAGCAGGCAAATAAAAGAAGCACAGAAGTAGCTACAGTCCACAATAATTATCCTCAAAGTCTAAACAAAACATCATAAATAGTCTATATTTCCTATTACATAGTTCTATTTTTGAAATATTTACATGTTTTTAGTAGATATTATTTTGTAATAAATTTTATTTTGAATTCATAATTAATTCGAGACAAAATATATAAATGTTTTTTAAGAAGATTTAGAAATGGTTGGATTACGCAAGAAGAAAATATTTTCTGTGATTGTAAGCAGTGAAATATATTTTGAGGTAATCCATTCAGTAATACAAAGGTAGTTTGGTTTCAGGATTCTTGTGTCAAGCAAATGGTGATGTTTCCCTCTTTGTAAACTTTCTTTTCTTTCAAGTTTCACATGAATGTTCCCTCTTAAATTGCTTACAAGAAGATTAAGAGCCACATTTACTTGTAGTACTTTTCTCTAGCTTATTAAGAAATATTATTTTTTTCTTTCTGATATTAAGTATAGAATTCATCTGTGTATGCTCTATATTTAATTGATCCTAATTCTTATTCATCTCATCCACACTACCACAACTCTACAAGATCTAAGAGTTTCCTACCTCGCCCTATTTTATCTCCTCTATTTATTTTAATTGATTATTGAAGACTTTATGACTCCATGCCCAATGGAATTTTCTTCCATTTTACAACAAAAACTTAAAAAAATGTATCTTGACCTTTCATACCTACCCTAAAAAAAAAAAAGATTAAAAATCATACAGAGAGAGCCCTCTCTGAAGCTGGAAGGGCTAAATCCCAACTTCAAAAATGGTTTGTGGTTACCTCTGCAATTTCCTTTTTTACCTCAAAAAACTATGGAGTGCTAACATTCTGATGACCATACTAGGGATCCTTCCCTGGTAAACTTTGATTTCAAAAGAGAAAACCTATTTCCTATGGGTGAGAGTGAGTTAGGAAACCTTTTAGGCTGAAATCTTCACCCAAAATTTGTGTTTTTACCCAGCTGTGATAAGTTCCTTCGGAAATTTGGCTCCTAAAAATATTTATACAAGATCAAATCTAGATCCTGATCCTACCAAAGTTGTGAATGATCTTGAGAAACTGATTAAGAAAAATAACCTTCAAGAAAGTCAAGCAAGCAATAGTCGTCTGCTCAGGTCTCTCTCACTCCTTGAAACCTTTCAAACACTTGAGGATATTAATTTTGATTTGTCCTTTGAGCTTAGGCTTTTTAGAACCAAGTAAGAAAGTTTTGTTCTAGAAACAGTCTTTGATGAATCCACTTTAAAACCATACAATTCAACAAAAAATCCTATTTTTTCAGATTCTGATAGAGACATTGCATATCAGTTTGAAAATCTTGAAGATATGGCAACTCAGTTGAATCAGGCTTCTCAAGAACCATCCATAGTTCAACAGACTATCATTTCTCCTTCTATTCCATCATTGACCTCACTTGTGATTCCTTCCTTTTCTATTGTCCCCATTACATCTCTCATTCATACTTCTTATATAGCAACTCAACAGATCAGAGTCCCACTATCTTTGCCACTTCTAACATCAAGTACAACTACAGCTTCATCTTCCTCTCATATTCCAATCATGACAACCCATTATGCCCCTTTGATTTTACAACAACCATTAAATGCTATGCCACTTAATTATTCACAACGTATACCCCAATTCGATTGTACTGTGCCCACTACAACTAAACAACACATTGATAAGATGAATGATTTTGCATAATTAGAAGAGGTTGATGATGATGATGTTTGAATAAGGTTGTTTGCTCAAAGTTTTACTGGTGAAGTAAGAAATGGTATAGGAAATTAGCAGCAGGAAACATTGCCAATTTACAACAATTTCATCAAGTTTTTCTTTCTCTTTGGGAGGTTAAAAAGAATCCACTTCAATTGGAAAATATGGATATCCAGGAATAAGGCAATTTTCAGAATGTCTCAGATCCTGGCAAGGAATATAGCCATGATAGCCATCTCGGCCTGTATGGAGCTGCATAAACCAGTCAATGACCCTTCTTTAGATCGACTAGAATCTGCATGGATAGCCCCATGGGAGGTCCCCCCTGACCCCCCAGGATTTGGAGCATACTCCCTATGTTTGGGCCAATTGGATCCTGAGGCTATCCCTGAATGAAGAGGTGGAATGGCTAAAAACCACAAATAAGTGGACCCTTCAATTCGGTGGTGCATCAAAAGGAATTCTTGGGGTGGAAGGAGGGGGATGGATTCTCATTAATCTCGAAAGGAATCATTGAATTTAGTTATGCTTGGGGGCTAGGCCAGAAGACTAATAACCAAGTTGAATCTTATGGAATGCTCCTGGAACTAATCCTGGAACAAAGAAATGGGATAAATAAGATTGAGGTGTTAGGAGACTCCATGATCATTATAAGGCATATGATTAACACTTAAAAGGCTAAGATATCTAACCTGAATCAAATCATTATGAGAGCCCATAACTTGATCCCTACTTTTGGCTCAGTGACCTTTTATCATGTCTTGAGGGGAAATAAGCAAATGCTGACAGACAAGCCAATAAGTCAAGCCATCTGGAGGAGGAAAAATGTGTAATAAATGATGTCGTTCTTGACAAAAATTCCTTAAGAAAATCAAGAGAGATATATGTAGGTCAGAAATAAAGCCTCAATGGATAGTTATGGATGTGGAAAATTTACATCTAACATAACATAATGATATGAAGCCCCCCCCTTCTCCCCCTATCTCTCTCCTAGCATCTTCCTCCCCCTCCCCTTCCTATCATTTCCCCCATCCCCCCACCTCCCCTCCCCTTTCTCCCATTCTCCCTCCCCTTTCCCCTTCCTTGTGGTCCCTCCCCTTTGTAACCTCCACCTCTACGTTACAAGCTCCAACCTGGGTTCCTCCTCCCCTTGTCACATCACCCTCTGCAAGCTCCTATGAGCCATGCAGACTTGTGGCAAGCCGGAAATCAAGACTTGTTCAAAACGTGGCATCCTATCGAAATTTTGTACCACACCTGTTTCAAGATTAAGTCACAGCGTGTGGCCTCACTGTTTCTGCCCTGGTTCTTGGAGAATTGGTTGCACATCACGTCAGGCATCTACAGGGATTTGAGTTTTACGGAGCAAAATTTAATTCAAGACCATAGTGAAGTTAGGCTCATTCATGAGAGAATTGTGGGAATGACTGATAGAGATCAAGAGATTAGTGGGAAATTAATGGAGGATGGAATTATGATGGAGTACTCATGGGATCTCAATTGCATAAATCTCCTCACTCATCTCTGCATCACCTCCTAGTTAGGCAGGATGTTTAAAGTGCAAACTGGTATGTGGATTTTCTATGTTTTCAGGTATGAGAGTGGGACGATGGCCTCTGCGAAAGCTTGGTGAATAGGGACGAGGCTGCTATGTATCAACTTCTATGTCACGGAGGCTATGAATTATGTTGTGAAGAGTCAAAATAAGGGTAGGAAGGTATGTCTATCTGAGGTTTTGAAGGAAAATAAAGAAATTATGAGTATAATTGGAAGGTCGTGGGTGATGGCCTTGGGTTGTCGTGAGTGTTTGCAGTTAGACTGTATTTGGGACATCAGGTGGGTTCATAATTCTCTCCAGAAGAGGGAGGAGAATGGAGTCGAGGTGAGGTTGGGTAGTGCATACTTGCCGAGGATCAAGGTAGTCTGTTGTGGGTGAGAGAGGGTGTCTGGTTGTGGGAGATCGTGGAAAATAGTGCCAATTTATGGAGCTTGATAAAAAGTGAGGTTTTGGAAGCTAGCATGTAGGGTTTTGAAGACATTTCTTTTTCGGGAATGTGGGGAAGCCAAAAGACGAGTTTTGGTGGGCTAAGGGCCAGTTCCTTAATGTAGGGTGGCATATATAGACCCTCCTGTCTCACATGTGTTCAAGATAATTGGGACCTGCGAGAAGCACTGTCAGAAATCCAACGCATCATGCACCATCAAATGCACGAGAATATGCCCATGTAGGAAAGAGAGATTGAGAAAAGGGAACGCATAAGACAACTTGAGGACGAAGTGGATGCACTGCGCCATCAACTAGAAAAATTGAAGCTCAAGATGGAAGCAGTGGAGGACGGTATGGAGGCAAACGTGGAGGTTGTGACAGACCAAGAGAATTCCAAATACTCAGAAGATGCCTCCCCAAACCTCGATCTAAACAGCCCAACCCCTATGGATATCTGAACACCTCTGTATTGGTTTTTCTTTTGCATTATCAAAATGATGAACTGTAAATGTATATACCTCTTATTTCAATTCTATCGAAGTTATAGTTGTAGATATCCCATAATGGGAAATTTTTGTAAGCAGGATAGCCATAACTATTGCAATAGTCAAGATGGACCAAGAATTTTTTATCAGCTTGCTGAAGCAGGGATAAATCTATGTAAAGACCTGATTTTGTTGTAGATTGCTGTGACTTTTTAATATAAACTATACTCATTCTAGTTTTAAAAAAACTAATCATTTTAGATTCTTGCAGAATATGAAAGTTTAAGAAGAGCTCCAAGAGAGCCAGTCCAAGATTATTTAGATAGATTAAAAAATATTTATAATTCTATTCCAATATAAATAAATCCCCCACCGAGATTGAATTTACTTCAATATTCGGATGGTTTTGATGCTGACATGGCATATCAGTTGAGAGAAATAAATACAACCACTTTAGTATAGATGCAAAAGAATGTTGTTAGTGTAGAGGCTAATCTGCTAGCCAATAAAGCTAAGTTGAGGTCTGAGAAGAGAGTGACCATTAAACAAGAATCTTCTTCATCATCAGATGTAAATATGGACAATTTAGTTAAAACTATGGAAAGAATGATGGAAAGAATGACTTTGACAAATAGGGTTGCACCAAGAGAACCACAAGGGGTTCCTCAGATCAAGAATCCAAATTTCAAAAGGTAGCAACCCCAAATTAAACAAAGAGAGCCAAGAAACCTAGTAGATCAACAAAAAATTAGACCTCCTTTTCAAGAAAATGATGTAGAAGAATAAAATGAGACAGTAGATGAGCGAGAAGAGAATCAGCTAAATCTCTTTGGTGAAGGAGAAATAGATAATGTTTTCTTAACCAAAGAGGAACAATATTTTTTCTTATTAGCACAACAAGATGTGATACCTATAGAATCAGAGGATTACAAAAACTGTTATCAAAATGCCATTATGGAAGAGCACAAACAGTATAATCTAGGAAATAAAAAAGTTGTAGAAATCCTCCTAAAAATATCCAAATTGATACACCTTCTACAAGTCAAAGAAAGATTGATCCTCCAAAGGAAGCCACTCAAAAACAAGATGCAAATGTGAAAGAGGTAGAAAGGCCTCAACCTTCTTCTAACATTGAATATAAGTTGTCAAAAGTTAAAATTTATGTTCCTCTAACTGAATTAATGAAAAAGGATGTATATAGAAGTCAAGTTATAAAAGAATTAAAGATAGAAGAGGGAACAAATACGGTAAACCTAAGTGATGACCAACCTAAATTGTTGTTTGGACCTAAAGTTGAAGAAACGTAACAAGATGGTAATGTACCACCATTTTATGTTATTCTTAACATTCATGATTTCATTTTTCATAATTTCGTGCTCAATTCAGGTGCTTCACATAATCTCATGCCCAAAGTGATTATGGGGAAACTCAGATTAGATATAACGAGACCATATAAAGAAATTTTCTCTTTCGATTCTAGAAAAGTAAGATGCTTAGGTTTTATCAAGGATTTATGTGTAACCCTTTCCTAAATCATAGCAAAAAGTGTAGTCATGGATATTTTTGTTGTTTATATACCTCCAAAATATGGAATGCTCTTGTCAAGATCTTGGGGAGAAAAGTTACAGGCCACATTGCAGATGGATATGACATATGCAACTATTCTCGTTTTCGGGCAACATAGGAGGTTATATAGGGAGACTCTTATGAAATATATGGTAAGGAGTCAAGACAAAACTAATAATTACCCACTATATTATGTACATTCAGTCATGGATTATTTTATTCTATATAATGATATATGTTTAGAAAAAGAAATTCAAGGCAAGGAAACCAGTCGAAAAAAAAAGGATGTGAAGTCAAAGACTCAAACAAAATATGATAATAATGAAGTCCTTTGGCATATGGATTTTGATGTGGTAGTTTGTAAGGAAGGAGTCAGGGATGGTGTATCGATCTTAGACACAAAATATGGCAGATCGAAAACATATTCCTACAAGCTTGCTTTCCAATGCACCAATAATGTAGCTAAATATGAGACACTTATTTCAGTGTTGTAGCTATTGAAGAGACCAAGAGCAAAAATAATTTCAATTCATGGAGATTCATAACTAATCATAAATCAAATCAAAGGTGGGTATTCAACTAAGCATCCTAGATTGAGGGCATACTTAAATGTTGACTTCAATTTTTCGCAGTGTTTTCCAGAGTATCATTTGTCTCTAATTCGTAGAAGTCCAAATGTGTTTTCCAATGCATTGGCTACCTCAACAAGTACATGTAAGATTCCTTTTTACCCAAATAAGAAAATGAAATCGAGGTAAAACATAGAAATTCTATCATGGATAACATAAGGTACTGGCAAGTGTTTGACAATGACGAAAATTAGACATTTTTTTACAGTTAAAGGAGGAGTTTGAAAATTTGCATATTGGTATAAAAATTTGTGTTGATGATGATAAATAAGAAATAGTTTTGAATCAGATCAGTGATAACCGTGATGAACATGAAGCAGAGCTTGAAGTCTTATGGTTAAAGGGTAATGTAATACCAAGAGGGTTGGTACAACTTGAAGAATTATTTGATTTCAGCGATGTGGCTCAAAATACCAAAATGCAACCTATTGGAACCAAAGTGGAGGATTGTAACATAGGGACTAAGGAAAACCCAAAGATTGTGAATATTTCTAACTCCTTAACTCTAGAACATAAGCATAAATACATTTATTTATTGAGAGAATACTCTGATGTTTTTGCATGGGGATAAGAAGACTTGAAGGCCTATGATACCAAAATTATTCAACATACTATTCCTATTAGAGAAGATCAAACACCTTTCAAACAGAAGCTAAGGAGAGTGAACCATACTTTGCTGATTTTAATTGAAAAAGAGGTAAGGAAGATTTTTGATGCTAATATTATTGTGCCTTTGAGATTTTGTAAGTGGTTATCTAATCTAGTACGAGTGAGGAAAAAGATTGGAGAAATAAGGCTATGTTTGGATTTTCGAAACCTTAATAACGTTTCTCTCAAAGATAATTATCCATCACAAAAGATGGATCATATACTATATAGGGTGGTTGGTGGTGAGCCCCAGTATTGCAGCAATAATTCTGCAACTCCTGGAACTCCCTTCTTTAATTTTATCAACCCGGTAGTTCGTAACAAACTCGGAAGCGACGGTGCTGTATGCACAAGTACTAGCTCTTGCCGCGGCTGTCACTTGGTCAGCTGGCACAAGTCCGCTAGGAGCTTAAGCCAACTTCTATGAGATCTTAGATGAAGCTTTTTAACTAATGGATGAAAGCTAACTCAAAGAAGGCTAATCTACTTGCAGAAAGAAATTGGAAAGCTGAAAGGAAATGTAAACCCTAACAAACCCTAATTTTACCAGCTAGCCCTACTGATGCAGGAAAGAGGATGCAAGCTACTGAAAGAGATGCCATTGAATTCTAGGAAGGTAAAATGCATGTGTCTAAGCTACTTCTACATTAACATATGAAAAAAACATATTTTTTATTTTTGAATAAGTTGTTAGAATTATCATGCATGTGCTTTTAACTGGTTTTGACTGTGCAGAGGTGGATTGGTGAGAGGAAATGCTTGGAGGAGGTCGGGAAGGTTTAGAGAGGGCCTAAGGGGTCCCTAACGCCCTTCCAGAGAGTTTCACAGAGTTTGGCTGTCAAGAAACCGCATTCGTGAGCTTCTACAGGAAGTCTGCAGGGGTTCTACAGGATGTTATGGGATTTCTACAGGATGTTCTGTAATTTTCTACAGATTGTTCAGAAATGGGATTTTGGAGGATGGATGGAGGAGGAAAGATAAAGGAGTGGGTATGGAGGTAGGATAAGGGATTGAGGTGATCCAGGACTTGGTGGATGGAGTTGAGGACAAAGGTAGATGGTTGGATTTGTTCAAGGAGGACTGAAGCAATGATGCACGAAAACTAGGGTTATGTGAGCAAATGGAAAACGTAAGGCTAGAAGCTGAGCTGAGGGATGGAGAAGATGGGTTTGATGGAGTATGGGCAGGTAGAGAAGTGGTACAGGTGCTCTGCAAGTCGTTTTTCCAACTGAACCGATGAAGACTTGTAAAATCAAAGACCTAGTTACGTTGACCTAATCTGATCTAGCTGTCAGTAAAGAGAATGAATAGAAGTTTGAACTGTAATGAAACCATGTATTCTAACTCATGCAACTAAGCAAGCAAAATTCTGAACTTGTAACCAACTTCTACACATGAGAATCAAACACTAGTGATTGCATGGCAAAGCAAAATCAGTGTTTTTGTGGGCAGCAAGGTCACCCTGATCCTAGCTCCTAATCCCACTGAGGGAGAGGTGAAATCAGAGGTGCTTGATGGCATTTTTCTGAAGATCTTCCCTGTTATTAACCTATCAAATCAATCTGAACTTGAAAAGCTATTTTAATCATCAAAAATAACCTAAATAACAAAACAAGATTTAAATCTAAATAACAGATTTTATTCTAAGAATGCAACAAAGACACATGAAAGTAAACAAAGGAGGTACTGGGAACTTGAGATGGGCCCAACCCAAGAGCTACAGCCTCCAAAGAGAGATTTAGAGCTGGTGCAAATCTGAATTCATCTTTATTGAGCAAGAAAAGAAGAGTTACATAAAAAACTGTCCACAAGGGAAAGCTTGAAAATGTGCTGAAATGCAAAGCTAATCTACTGACTAAAATCGAACTAAAAACTAGCTAAATTCTACCTACAAAGTGACTAACTGAAATGAGGCCCTAAGCCCTCTTATTTATAAAAATTGAGGACCCCAACAGCCCTCCTAAACTTTAGGAACTTGGCTGCAAAAACTTGTAGTTAACAGCACTTTTACTAGCACTTGCTCGGTTTCCCTTGTGATAATTGATTTGGTGGCCCTTGAACTCCGAGCTGATGGTGGATAATTCAAGATAAGGGCCCATAAATGAAGGGGACACCTTCCTACAAATACTCTCCCTTGTTCTTCCATGAATTTCGCTGCCAAGTGCTCATTAAAACCTTTGATTTTGTCTCAGAATTGATTAAAAATATGCACAAAGCACCCATTAGACTTCTTGGCATAATGACTAACCCAATTCACTCTATTAGCATAAATATAATCAAAAACATGAAATAAACTAATGAGAATGGTGGATTAAGTCAAATTAGGAGGTTGAATGAGCCCATATAATTATCCATTTTTGGGGCTCATCAGTTGGTTCTTGTAGAATTTCATTGCTTGATGGTTTCTCTGGTTACAACTAGATTTTAGTTCATCTAAATGATCAAAACAAAACACCGTACACAACACCGTGGGGAAATTTCATGTATGTTAAGATGCCTTTTGGGCTTATGAATGTAGGGGAATTTTTAGAGAGAAATGGACATTGATTTTACATATGAAAAGGACAAATTTATTGTAATATATCTAGATGACATCACTGTGTTTTCTAAAACTAATGAATATCATTTGTTTCATTTAAAAATTGTCTTTGAGAAATGTAGAAAATTTTGTAATTCCTTGAATCCTAAAAATTCTCTTTTGGTTTGGAAGAAGGTAAACTATTGGGCCATATAATTTAGAAAGATGGTATCTGAATTGACCCAAGTAGAATTGAAGCTATCATGAAAATTGATCCCCCAAGAAACAGAAAGGAAGTACATGTAGAAATTTGAATAATATAACACTTATTCACAGAGATTATCCTGATTATACACTATTTGCGGAATGCATGCATAATACATAACCTCCTCTACCATTGATCATCAATTTGCGGAATTAAAAAAACAATCGCATGCGCACATTGAAACATCAATCACACATATCAACACAGTATGTAATGGGGAAAGCATATAGCTGAAAACCCCCAACTATCTGTATATTATAATGATAGAGAACATGTAACAATACATAGTACAATACTCCTCACAAGTACTCAGTATTATCTCCACATGCTACACACAAACTAGCTCAGATCTGAACAAGTCACAGGTTCAAATCTCCTCCACTGTTTGCCTGCCTCTACTGCGCAATCCAAGTTGAGAATAGATCAAATCCAAGTTCGAATTCCCTTGGCTTGTACTGCACAATCCTCATTGGCAATCTCAATCAATGATTGTGCAAATCTCATGCGCAGCTATAGTCACAACTGATAGTAGTCTCACCCTTTCACCCACCTCTAACACTTGTCTCCACTGAACTGTCGATGCACTGAGTTAATTGATGTATTCTTTAGTTGATTTATGAGTTAATAATTAGTGAATTAATTAATAATTAATTCACATCACTCATCACTAGTGTATTTGGCAGTTAGACTAAATACAACTAGTTCAACTAAGTCAAACTGAACACAACTCCATCAACTCCTCAATCAACTCCACCAAACTCAATCACTTGAGTTCTAACTGAAGTCCATCATGCAATAGCTCAACTAACCCATAGGAAAAGTGTATTTCCTTCTGGAAGTTGCATGTGCCACATCCGTAGCTTGAACTGAAGTGCTGCAAGAGGATAAGATAATGTTTATAGTCCAAATATTATTAAGAGCTAATAATATTTGACTGTTCTATTTTTTGACTGGCAATCTAAAAATAGACTCCACCCATATGTATAAAAATATAGGTCCATTTATTTTTACCAACATGACCAATCATCCATAAATAGCATCTTGCAACTCATAGACCATGATCCATATGTCTAAAAATATACTTTTCGCCAAAAATAGCCTACGGGCCCACTTAGTGAAGGCGACTTATTTTCACTAAGCTCCATCATCTTGTTGCATTTTCAACACTCCCTCTCAACAAGATATGGATTATCTGCAACCCCTATCCTGCCTCTGTGGTATTCGAATTTTCTCCTGGTGAGCACCTTCGTCAAGATATCAACATCTTGATCCTTCGTGGGAATGTATGAAAGTAACATGATTCTCCACTGCACACAATCTCTGATATGATGGTACCTGATGTCGATGTGCTTGGATCTACCATGAACTACTGGATTAGCAAAGAGTTTAATGCAACTCTGGTTATCACAATAAATCACAGTAGGCTCCAAGTGTGACCCGAACAACCCGACCAGGATCTTCCTCATCCATATAGCCTCGCATGCAGCCAAACTTGCTGCCATATACTCGGCCTCTGCTGAATTGAGTGCCATGGATCTTTGCTTCCTGCTGTACCAAGAAACTACTGTCGACCCGATAGTGAAGATCTCTCTAGATGTGCTCTTTCTATCCGTTGAGCTCCCTGCCCAATCTGCATCCGTGAAGCCACATAGCTTCACCTCATCCTCCTGTATGTACCACAATCCATATCCCGATGTGCCTCTGAGATAACGCAATACATGCTTGCCTGCCTCCTAGAAGAGCTTGGTTGGCTTAACCATAGCTTGTGAAAGCTGGTTAACAGCATAGCATATATCGGGTCGTGTATTGACCAGATACATAAGTGACCCCACCAACTATCGATAAACAGTGGCATCCACTACCTTCGCTGAAGTAGCATCCTCCTTCCTCCAACCTCCAGGAAGAGGAGTATCAACAGGCTTGCAGCCATGCATGTTGAACTTCTCCAGTATCTCCCGGGCATACTTACCCTGAGAAACAAATAGTCCATCACTGTGCTGCCAAATTTCCAATTCCAAGAAATAATGAAGGAGGCCCAAGTCGTTCATCTCAAACTCTCTAGCAAGATCCTCCTTGCATGAAAGTATCAACAACTCATCTCTCGTCAAAATCAAATCATCTACATAAAGTACAATGATCAGCAACTTACCCTCCACCACAATCTGGTATAGGTTAGGATCCGCCTCACTCTTGGAGAATCCAAGTCCGGTGAAATAACTATCTATCCATGTGTACCAAGAACGAGGTGCTTGTTTCAACCCATACAACGCTCTCTTGAGCCTGCACACATGTGACTCGCTGCTGAAGACCTCGAAACCTTCGGGCTGCTCAATGTACACCTCCTCCTCAATGACTCCATTGAGGAACGCAGTCTTCACATCCATCTTATGGATGTGCCACCCCATCTGCGCTGAGAGAGCAAGAATCGTCTGTATGGAAGAATACCTTGCGACAGGTGCAAAGGTCTCCTCAAAATCAATCCCCTCTATCTGTGAGAAGCCTCGTGCAACAAATCTTGCCTTGTACTTCTCCACACTCCCATCAGCTGCCTGCTTCACTTTGTAGATCCATCTTGAACCCACCACTGATTTCCCCTCTGGTCTTGGGACAATCTCCCATGCACTGTTTTTGACAATCGAATCATACTCTTCCACCATGGCATCTACCCATGCGGGATCCTCCACAGCTTCCTCGAAAGAGGATGGCTCAGTCACGACACATTTGCTCACAAGAGCCATGTATCCAGTGTACCGATCAGGTGACTGTCTCTATCTGCGCTATGCTGTAGGTGGTCCTACAACCTTCTCTACATCTTGAGCTAGTCGCTCAGCTTCTGTAGTGCACTTTCACCCTCCAATGGTTGGCGCTGCATGAGTGGTCTCTTCCACTCCATGAACTTCATCTTGTGGCTGATCCACATCTTGAAGCTCATCCTTAGGAGCTAATAGCTCCTCATCTGCATGCAAGTGTGGCTCCCTCTCAAGCAAACACTTCATGGCTTTCTCCTCCTGAAATTTGATATCCCGTCGCACAATAGTCTTGTGACTGTCTGGAAAATACACACGATAGTTGTGGGGCGTATCAGTGTACCCCACAAATATCCCAACCTCTGCGGTTGGCTCGAGATTCTTCCTAGCATCCTTCGTCACATGCATGTAAACAGGAGAACAAGAAATCCTCAAATGGGAAATATCAGGTCTCTTACCAGAATAAGCATCCTCAGGTGTACTCATGCCAAGTATCTTGTGAGGACAACAGTTCTGCACATATACTTCAGTATTGCATGCCTCCGCCCACAAGTGAAGGGTAGGCCCTGATCATGCAACATCGCCAATGCAACACCCACGATCGTTCTGTTTTTCTACTCAACAACCCCGTTCTGTTGTGGGTTATGGGGAGCTATGAGCTCTCTTCGAATCCCTTCTGTGCTGCAGAAGTCCTTGAACTTGCCAGAGATGAATTCACCACCATTGTCGCTCCTAAGAGCCTTCACCTTCTTCCCCAATTCCTTCTCCACCAGTGCTTTGAACTCACAGAACTTTGAGTATGTCTCGCTCTTCTTCTGCATGAAGAAGATCCAGTACTTTAGAGAGAAATCATCAACAAAGATCACATAGTACTTGTGCTTTGTTGTCGAAGCTACTGAGAAAGGTCCACACGCGTATGTGTGAATTATCTCAAGGATCGTCGTGGCGCGACTATACTTCTCGTGAAAGGTGGCTTTCACAAATTTTCCCAAAGTACACCCCTTGCACTGATCTAACTGTGCAAGAGTGCCTTTAGGAAGCCCAGTAGAAATCTACTGCAATATCTTCAAGGCTCCATGGTGAAGGTGGCCCAATCTCTGGTTCCACAGCTCGCCATCATCCCGGCTCACCAATCCTTCTACCTTGCATGCCATTGCTGCACAACCATCTACATGCAATTGATAAAGGTTCTTGACTTGAATCCCTATCTTCCGGGTTTCTCCAGTTATCTTACTGAGCAGGAAAGCCTTTCCCTCACTAAAGAAAACATCATATCCCTTGTCTTCTAACATCGCCACAGAGATAAGATTCTTCTTCAATCCTGGAACATGCATCACTTCTTTCAATACAAAGGGTTTACCACACTCCCTCTCAAAGGAAATGGTACCGATACCGGTCGCACTGTATCTACCATCATCTCCCATCTCTATGTGCACTCCAAGATTTTTCTCATCCAGATCAGAAAACAAATCTCGATCTCCTGTCATGTGAAAAGATGCACCACTATCCAAGAACCATACCGATCCCATCACACTTGATACCAAGCATGCGATCAGCGAAAAATCTAGCTCAAACTGCGAGTCTAAGGCCTCTCCCGCTACAGATCCAGCGAATTGCTTATTTTTCTTCTTCTGCGGACAATTTGTGGCATAATGTCCGTGCTAGTGACAGTGAAAGCACTTCACCTTGGACATGTCCTGCTTCATGCCTTTCGCACCGGAATGAGAAGCTTTCTTGTTCTTCCCCTTCTTTGCTTTGGCAGCCAAAGTGCAATTTTCTTCATCAGATGCCTTTGATGAAGATCCGTCCCTGGTATTCCGCCTGATCTCCTCTTGCAAAAGATCAGACCAAAGTCTCTCCCATCCTGGCAATTTCCTCGCGACCATTAATAGAGTTTTGATAGGAATGCCAACTCTTTGGAAGACCAAGGAGAGCCAAGCTCACCAAGTCCTCATCATCGACAGTCACCCCCACACTTCCCAGCTCATCCCGGCATTGGGTGAACTTCGTGAGATACTTGGGCATACTGTCTCCTTTCTCACACTTAATGTTTCTGAGTTTATCCTTGAGCGCCAACTTCCTCTAGTCGCTCTTGCTTTGGAATAAATCTGTCAATGCTTTCGACATCAAGTATGGAGAAGCCTTTCCATGCAGGCTGGATACAATGTGATCCTTCACGCCCTCCAATAGAATCCTTCGACACTTTACTGTCTTCTTTTGCCAAGCCTCAACTTGAGCAGCATCAGTAGACTTTGGGACCTCAACATCTATGAACTCCTTCAACCCATTGTCTTCTAACACTGCCTCCATCCTATCTTTCCATGCAATATAATTTGAGCTGCCTTCAAGGGCATACTCCAATCGCAATCCGTTGAAAGACATTTCAACTTCGACACCAAGAAAACACTGCTGCAAATTCGAATTCCACCAGCTCAAAACTCAACCACTTCTGATCTAAAATTCGTGAGAACAAAGTATTTATCGTACAAAGATTGACTGCATGGGCATTTACCGGATATCTCACCTTCGAAAAGAAGGATGAATCCAGAGGCTACCTGGCCCGATTACAGACTCTACCTGAAGAAATAAAATGTAATCACTTTCTAAATAATAGATCTGATGATCAACTTCGCTCTGATACCATGTAGAAATTTGAATAATATAACACTTATTCACAGAGATTATCCTGATTATACACTATTTGCAGAATGCATGCATAATACATAACCTCCTCTACCATTGATCATCAATTTGCGGAATTAAAAAAACAATCGCATGCGCACATTGAAACATCAATCACACATATCAACACAGTATGTAATGGGGAAAGCATACAGCTAAAAACCCCCAACTATCTGTATATTATAATGATAGAGAACATGTACTAATACATAGTACAATACTCCTCACAAGTACTCAGTACTATCTCCACATGCTACACACAAACTAGCTCAGATCTGAACAAGTCACGAGTTCAAATCTCCTCCATTGTTTTCCTGCCTCTACTACGCAATCCAAGTTGAGAATTGATCAGATCCAAGTTCAAATTCCCTTGGCTTGTACATCCTGATTGGCAATCTCAATCAATGATTGTGCAAATCTCATGCACAGCTATAGTCACAATTGATAGTAGTCTCACCTTTTCACCCACCTCTAACACTTGTCTCCACTGAACTGTCCATGCATTGAGTTAACTGATGTATTCTTTAGTTGATTTATGATTTAATAATTAGTGAATTAATTAATAATTAATTCACATCACTCATCACTAGTGTATTTGACAGTTAGACTAAATACAACTAGTTCAACTAAGTCAAACTGAACACAACTCCATCAACTCCTCAATCAACTCCACCAAACTCAATCGCTTGAGTTCTAACTGAAGTCCATCATGCAATAGCTCAACTAACCCATAGGAAAAGTGTATTTCCTTTTGGAATTTGCATGTGCCACATTCATAGCTCGAACTGAAGTGTTGCAAGAGGATAAGATAATGTTTATAGTCCAAATATTATTAAGAGCTAATAATATTCGACTGTTCTATTTTTTGACTGGCAGTCTAAAAATAGACTCCAGCCATATGTCTAAAAATAGAGGTCCATCTATTTTTACCAACATGACCAATCATCCATAAATAGCATCCTTCAACTCATAGACCATGATCCATATGTCTAAAAATAGACTTTGCGCCAAAAATAGCCTGCGGGTCCACTTAGTGAAGGCGACTTCTTTTCACTAAGCTCCATCATCTTGTTGCATTTTCAACAGTACAGTCTTTCATTGGTAGAATTAACTTTTTGAGGAGGTTTATCCCAAATTTAGTTGAAATATTAAGAGCTATCACCAACATGTTGAGAAAGGAAAGTGAAATAAAATGGAATGTAGAAGCAAAAGATAATTCAATGAGGTAAAGTCAAGCTTGACTCATGCTCCTATTTTAGCCAATCCTGATTACACTAAGGATTTCATTATTTTTTCCTTTGCTTTAGAGCATACTATTATAGTAGTACTGATGCAAAAAAACAAGGAGGGATAGGAGAAACCCATAGAATTTTTCAATAGCAGGTTAAGAGATGCTTCTTTGAAATACAATATTATGGAAAAGCAAGCTTTTGCCTTGGTAAAAGACTTGAAAGATTTCAGAGTGTATATTTTTCATTCTCATATAATTTATTTTGTTCCCAATACAGTAGTAAAGCAAATGTTTACTGAAAGGAAAGAGAAGTTAGTGGATAGTTTTTATTTTAGAATATGATATTGAGATTAAGCCCACAAAACTTATAAAGGGTCAGGGGTTGGCCAAATTGATGGCAGAATCAAATTTGCATGCATTGGGCATCAACTTTATTGCTGCTCTAGATGGTCAAGAGGATTTTATCCTATGGGTATCAAAAACCTTGTCACTTTCCCCTGATATACAAATGTTATTTATGTTTTGCAGAATTTACAAGCTCCACCAGGTATGACCAAGACTAAAGCAAGATTTCTAAAATTAAAGGCTCTCAAATTTTGCATTCTAGATCAAGCTTTATATTGGAAGGATGCTGGGGGGAATTTTATTGAATTATTTATTAGAGTATGAAGTTGGTAAGATAATGGAATATTTTTATAAAGGTGACTGTGGAGGGCATCTTTTCTAGAAGACTACAACAAATAAAATCTTGAGAGTTGGTTTCTACTGGCCTACTTTGTTTGTTGATGTGAAAAAAATGGTTTCTACTTGTCATCAGTGTCATATTTTTGAAGGGAAAAAGAAACTCTTACCTTTGCCTTTGAAGCCTATTTCAGTAGAAGTACCTTTCCAAGAGTTGGGTTTGGATTTTATTGGGGAAATTCATCCAAGTTCTTCACCCCAACACAAATGGATTCTACCAACTACAAATTACTTCAAAAAATGGATTGAAGAAGTTCCAACTAGGTAGGCCACAAACTCAGTAATTATCCAATTCATGGATGGTAATATTATTTCTATATTTGGTTGTCCTCACAAAATCATCACTGATAATGCTGATGCTTTTAAATCTAAAAAGATGGTAGATTTTTGCAATAAATATCATATATTTCTAGGACATTCTATTGCCTATTATCATCAAGGAAATGGGTTATTAGAATCTTATAACAAGAGCTTGGGAGCCCCAAGGGATAGCTCAAATGGTCGAGTTCCCGTTGCTAAGCACTTTCCCAGTTGGGAGGTCACGGGGTCAAATCTCCTCGACGCCCTCGGGGTTAGGCCTGTTAAGATTGGTCGACGGGCAGATCCCTTCGGGTGGAACTGCCCCGATATTTACTGTGGATGTAGCGGCCGCTCAGTGACCGTGAACCACAGCTTAAATAAAAAAGAAAACAAGAGCTTGGTCAACATAGTAAAGAAGTTGTTACACTAGAATAAGAAGTCTTGGTACAAAAATTTGATAAATGCTCTATGGGATGATAAGGTGAGCACTAAGAAATCAATTGGAATGTCTCCTTTCCAATTGGTTTATGGATTTGATGCAGTTTTCCCTACCTCCCTCGGAATTCCAGTGTTGAAAATATTTTAGGAATTAGAGGTTGAATAAAATGATGTCCTGAGAAGGATAAATCAAATGGTGCAATTGCAGCAGACTAGAGAATAAGTTTACAACAAGAAATAGATCATTCAGGACAAAATCAAAAGGATTCATGATAGGAGAGTGAAAGGTGATGATTTCCAGCGTGATAATCTTATGTTAAAGTGGGATGCCAAAAATGAGGAAAAGGGGAAACATGGAAAATTTTACAGTTTGTGGAAGGGGAGTTATAAAATTGAATCTTTTCATGGGACCAATGCATTTCTATTAAAGGATCTAACAGGAGAATCACTTACTGGAGGGCCTATTAATGGAAATTTACTCAAACATTACTTTAACTTAATTCAATTGGTTTAAAACAACACCATTGCATATACCATTTTATCGTTTCAAGTGATGTAGGTGTAGGTGGATATTATCAGAAATTTAAGCCCAGAGCGAAGGCCCTAAGTTTCAAATGAAATTGCCACCATATGTAATGATTTTTCAGTTAATCAGGCGAGTTTCAGTTGTTTGAAGATTAAATAAATGCCCAATGGAGAAGGCTACTAGTCTACGGTGTTCTTGATACCTCACAGGGAGGATTCCATCCCCACTGGAGCCACTCTTAGGGTCCTATAAATATAGTGATCAAGGTATGATTATCTAGCCATTTATCTGAGTGGGATGTTGTAAATTATTTTTCATTTTAAATGTTGAATAAACATTGACAGGATGTTTTTTCATTTAGCAATAAGGTTCTGGTGATTTTGGATGAATGAGATCATCCCTGCCAAAATCAATAGTAGGGAACGATGTTTGGCCCCCCCCAACCTCCTGAATGTTAATATGGAGAGGGAGGGTCAGAAAAGTGGTTAGTTGGAAACCAACTTTGACCACGTGGTGACTCCACAAATGTTTCAGGGGCCTCTCCTCCCTTACCACTTACCGTCCGACCCCCGTGAAAACCATTTCCTATTTCTATTTTCTCCTACTCCCATTGGCTCCCACTCCACTCATAGCACACCAACACATCCGCCATGCTAACACATTTTCCATGCCAACACATCCACCACACCAACACATCCACAACCCCACTGCATTTGTCTATGTCACCCCATCTTCCACGTCACCTCCCCCCCTTACATCACATGATCATTGGCCAAACCTCCTGCCAAGAGTCATGTAGACGTTGGTCATTAACTCCCGCCAATGTTTAATACTATTAATTACGAAGCTCCAAAAATAGTAATTTTACTGTTGATATTCTTTCCATTTCCGCTTTAAAAGCCCCGCACTTCCCAACATTTCTCTCTTTTCCATTTCATTGTATAGTGCAGGTTCATGTTCAAAGATTATTCAGTTCACTGGTTCCCTCTACAATCACCATCTTCTTTCAGTACCAACCTAGCTAAAATTGGATAATTTCCTTAGTGTTCCTAATTTTAATGAGATGCCTTTAGTTCACACAGAGTATAAGATAGTGGAAACTCAATGTGAAATTGATTTTTATGAGCTTCATAATTGGGCGACACATAAGTATTTAGATAATAGTGATGATTTAAGCATCTCATAATAGTTTCTACCTTAATTTACCTTTCCCCAAACCCATATTTTCCTAGAATTCGCTACTTGGTGTCATCTTAGGTACCTCCCTAGTCAGAAAGCGGTAATTTCTCAAAAGAATGAGATCCTATTCTCAATTACCCTAGAATTTATTTGTCAAGCCCTTCGAATTAATTCTCAAACTTCTTTACACCCATTTTCCACTGATACACTCATGGAAATATAAAAAAATCTTACCTTCCCCCAGCGAGCCCATATTTTTGAATGTTTTCTGCCTAAAAAATCTGAATTTCCTAAAACAAATCCCCCATATTCTTCTTCTATTTTCCCTAAGATGTCTAAACAAGTTATTTACATTGTTACATGTCTATTAGTTTATCCCACTAACCAATGGGTAGATGAAGCAGTGCTAGGTTTCTTGTCAGTATTTTCAGTTGGTCATAAGCCATCACTCATTTTCAATTACAGTCAATACTTGTCAGATGTTTTTCATGAAGGTGCATTCAAACACCAGTCAATCCTTATGTATTTAATGTTATTCTATCAAGCCAATAGGTTCAATTTCTAGTTACAGAAGATGGATGATCAAGTAATTCCACCATCATTCATTCACTGGACTTCTTTGCTGAGAAGGAATTCAAAAGATTATTCATTCAGCCATTTTGTCGATCAATTTTTACATACATCCTTGTATATTCTTAGCAGCGATATTATACCAAGAATTTCACCAGATATCAGGAAGGTTTTGCATCTTACATAACAAGCTAAAGTTGGAGACTAGTATCTCTACAAGAATGATATAGAGACTCAAATCTATGGGTTTGATCTTCCTCCCTATAGATTACCTGTATTTGTAACAGTAAGGATTTTTTCTTTGGAATACATTAGACAGGTGTTTAACATGGATACCAAGAAGGTTCATGCAGTTGGTCAAGTTGATTTTCATAAACAGACAATGGAAATGATCTATTCAACACTAACAAGTTCAACCATGGTTACCTCAAAATTTCATGCCTCCTTGAATAATATGAATTCGCAACTAAAGATAGAGTGAATGTCATCTTTGGCCAAATAAAGATAATTAAAAATAAAGATTCAGATATTCAAGCTCTAAGGAAACAACTCAAGCTTCCAATCATAGAGCATCCTCAAGCCAAATAAGTAACTAACCTCGAGATAGAAAAGGAAAAATTGTTCAAACTAATAGTTGAACAGAACACTCAAATTCAGAAAATGGAGGCAGACATGGAGGCACTGTTAAAGGAGAAGGAACAATTAGTAGCTACAGGTACATTGACACAAGAATAATTACAACAAACAACAAAAACATCCACTGCAGATTCTTATGAAAAGATAGTCAAAGCTTTGAGAGAACTATCAATTAAACAAGGAGAAAGAGAGGTTAATGACAACACTGACAAAGATGGAGGAAAACAAAATCAAATTTTATAATGCATATCTAGCAGAGGTACAAAGGAATTTCAAATTGACTAAACAAACTGAAAAATATGAGAATCAATCTTTGACAATGCAAATGTCAGTATAGACCAAGTAGAGCATATGGAATAACACCATTGCCAATATTACAGAATTGTGGCTATCATTTAAAACTATTTTTGAGCAGGAGGAGCTAGTACAAAGATTCAAACCAATAGTTTTTCTTTTTCCCCTGGGAAAAAGTCGTAATTTTCATTAAGATAAGAAAATTACATTTTGCAGATGCCGAAGCATATTCATATGCAGGCTTTTGCCTGATCGAGTTCATTATAACTGCTATGAGTATAAACAAGATATCTCCACGCAGGGAGCATGACAAAATAATTCAACTGTGTTCAAAATTATGACTGGCTCTTCGCAGAGAGCAATATATACTGCTGAGTATAAACAAAAAGATGTACTGTTCTGTTGAATCTACATACTGTAATAAACAAAACTGCAAGTGATATTGGCTTTATAGCCCATCATTCCAACTGTTCATCAAAAGGGCGATGATAATACTGATAAAAAGTGCCGTCAGCTTCCTCTTGGACCCACCAATCTTCACCTATTCTGTGCGCTGCCTCTTTGGAGAGCTGATCTGCAATGGTGTTTTGCTCCCTGTAGATGTGGTGACAGACAAAAGATTCAAATGAAGTGATCAATCTCTTTGCTTCATCAAGAATATGTCTCAAAGAAAAAGCATGACAATGTGATGCATTATTGAGCCAATTGCAAACAATTTTTGAGTCACCAAAGATCTGTAAATGTCTGCAATGTTTATGGATAGCGAAATGAATTATGTGCTTGGCTGAGCTTAGTTCTGCAAAATTATTAGTGCCTCTGCCTAGGTTGATTTGGATCTTGTAGCAATGTCTGTCATCGAGGTGTAGTATAGCTCCCCCCCCCGCAACCATCATCTTGTGCTGAGCCATCGAAAAAAGCCCAAGGTTTTGATTTGTCAATGGGAACAGGTCTAAGAATTCTCGGTGGGGTGGAGTGGTCTTCATCAGGTAACATATTGTAATCAGCGACCGTGTGTAGAATGATCGAAGGCCAGTGTGGTACTTTAAGGTTGAAGATAGATTGGTTACGGGAAATCCATATGGCCCAACATGCCAGCAGAGGCAAGTTTTTGGCCTTACCTGTATGCTCAAGGCACCAGTTAGACCATGCCTCCAGAAGGTTATTCCCGTGCCATTCTTTCAAAAGTGTGATATGAGTAGATAGTGATTGCCAAAAGGATTTGGTAGAGTTGCATGACAGGAACAAGTGCTCGGTGCTTTCATCAGCATTAAGACAGAGGTGACAGCGGAAGGGTCCATAAAAGGACCGCTTCATGAGATTGGAGCCTGTGGGTATTTTGTCAAATATTATATTCCACATCAGGAGTCTCGTCCTAGGTGCTGCCTTAAGCTTCCAAATCGCCTTCCAGGTGGGTTGTATGTCTGGGGGTTTATAAGGTTCCATGAGCCTGAGATATCCCAGCTTTGGAGAGTAAATACCATTTTTTGCATATGCCCAGATGATCTCATCGGGACCCTCAGTAAGTCTGATTTGAGCTTGAGTGAGAGCAGCAGTGTATTCCTTCCATTCATTAATCCATTGGTTAGGCAGGTCTAGTGCTCTGGCGGATAACCAAGCCTGCTGGAGGAAAGAGGAGTTTGCTCGATCACCAATATGTTTGATATGAGTGATGCCTTTATCATGGAGATGTCGAATGAGATCAGCTGGTAATCTGTGGGTGTTCCCACAACCGACCCATGGGTCCACCCCAACACGTACTGCATTCCCTTCCTTAATACGCCATGTGATTCCATCTCGTAACAGAGGTATGGTGTCAATGACGGCTTTCCAGATGTTGGAGATATGATGAATGTTTCCATGACGGGTACAGATCCAATCTAAAACTGTTTGAGGCTTGATGTATTTTGAATATGCCACCCGTGACCAAAGACTGTCTGTAGTGAGCAAGCTCCATCCGAGTTTGGCCGCCACTGCCTTTGAGAATATAGCCAGTCTCTTTATGCCCCATCCACCCCATCTTTTAGGCTTGGTAATGGTTTCCCATTTTACCCATGCAAATAAGCGCCCCGGCTGGTGTCCTTTCCATAGGAATCTGCAGCATATGCTCTGGAGCCTGTTCAGGATGCCCCTTGGAATCCAAGCAAGGGCCATCCAGTAGACAGGTGTGGCTTCAATTACTGCTTTGATGAGCACTAGTCTGCCTGCCCGCGAGAGGTATCTATGGTACCAGACCTGAAGCCTCTTCTCCACTTTTGATATAAGCCATAACCAGTCTATGATTCTATAGCCAGATGGTTTCAGTCGAAAACCAAGATACTTAATCCCATCGGTTAGGTTCAAAGTGACAAAAGGGAAGCGTTGAGAGGCATAGGTGATTTCATGTACCGAGCATCCAACCGATGTTATAGTAGATTTGTTATTGTTGATCTGCATCCCAGTGGCCTGCTGGAAAAGAAGGAAGGAGTTATGTAAGGAAGAGGAGTCGCCGATGCTTCCATTCAAGAAGATGAGAATGTCATCGACGAATAAAAGGTGAGTGAGGAAGAAATTATCCACTATTTTGATGCCGGTTAGTTGGTGCCGATCTCTGGTGGATATGATAATCCTACTCAGTCCTTCCATAATCAGGAGAAAAAGCAGCGGTGAGAGAGGACACCCCTGCCTGAGTCCTCTCTCAGCAGTGAAAAAGGGGGTAGCTTCTCCATTGAGTAAGACACTGTAAGATACATCAGTGATGCAGCTCATCGTCCATTTGATGAAATCATATGGGAAACCAAGATGCGTAAGCAGCAACCTAAGGTACAACCAGTTTGTTCTGTCAAAAGCCTTAGAGAGGTCTACTTTGAGTATCATTCCTTTCTGCTTTTTGATCTGAAGAGAGTGCATGAGTTCTTGAGCTGTAGCAATGGCCTCATGGATCTGTCTATGATGCAAGAAAGCAAATTGCTCAGATGATATGTGCTGTGAGAGGATGGGCTTGAGACGGTTGGCAATAATCTTAGCAATGATCTTATAGAGGCAGTTGCAGAGTGATATGGGGCGGAAATCATCGAAAGAGATCGGGTCATCGGTCTTAGGAATGAGGGCGATGAAGGTGGATTTGATAGCAGATGATATCCTGCCCCTTCTCCTGCTGTCCTCCACTATGTTCAATAAGTCATGGCCCAGAATGTCAAAGAAAGCGATATAGAATTCAATGGTCCATCCATCTGGGCCAGGGCTCTTATCCTTTTTAAACCATTTCAGTGTAGCTTCCAGTTCTTCCATGGACACCTCCTTCTGTATTTCTTCCGACATTTCCTGATCCACATATCTTGGAAAAAGTTCAGCCACTCTCATGATTTCCAGAATGTTTATATTCCCAGGTGCCCTGTAAATACCCCTGAAATGCTCAGTGGCAAGCCTGGCCAAGTTCTGCTGGGTTGATATGGTGAGTCCACGATCATCTTTTAATTCCCAAATAGTATTGATGGCTTTACGACCATTGGAAAACTTATGATAAAATTTTGTGTTGTTGTCTCCCTCAGTGAGCCAAATAGCCCTGCTTCTCAGTCTCCAGCTTTCTTCTCTTTCCTTCAATATCTGAGAGCGCTTGGCGAGAAGTAGGTTATATTGGTCCTTACTCTCCAGAGTATTGAAAGTCCCTGATGTCGAATTTTCATACTCAGCGATGACCCTTTCAGCCTCATTGAGAGTGTGGTTATCCTGGATCCGCTTCTGGTGTGCCCAATTTTTTGTAATCTGCTTGAGTTCTGTTAGCTTCCTAATAAAACCAGCAGAGAGTTCCTCTTCTTCCCGGATGGGGCTGTTCTGCCAGTATTCATGGACCAGCTGAATGTATGAGGGATCTTGTAGCCAGGTTGCATTGAATTTGAATGGGCTCTTAATTTTGTGAGTGAGGCCATCTGCCTCCAGGAAGATTGGCCTGTGATCGGATAAACCACCAGATCCTACCCATTGACGAGTTCTGGGTAGAACATTGTATAAATGTTCCTTAATAAGGTAGCGATCGAGTCTCCTGGCCAAACTCTGTTCTCCACTCCTATTATTTGACCAGGTATATTGTAGCCGAGCAGATGGGATGTCCACCCAGTGGTGGTCCTCTAATAGGGAGGAGATGGTGTCAGCGAGTGAATCAACTTGAGCCATGTGCCCCCAGGATTCACAGAAGCCCAGGGAGAAGTTTAAGTCCCCACCCATAATAATGTTGTCCGCTTGAAGAAGCTCAGATCCAAGAAGGGATCTCCAGAAAGTAGCCCGATCGGAGCAGGGTCCATAGACATTAATGATGCGAAGATCCCTCTCAATAGTATGAGCATAAATGTCGAGGCCAATGAAACCTTTGCCTCCCCAAAAATTGCAGATGTCCACTGACCTGTTGCAGACCCCTATTGCCAGGCCTCCGGATCTCCCTGATGCATCAAGTGCGTGAAATGTCCAATTCGGGAGCCAAGAGGTAAGAGAGTGTATGAGGGAGTCCGCCTGGCAGAGGGTTTCTTGTAGGAAGATAATATCCAGATGAGCCGAGGTTAGCAACCTCCTAAGCGCTAGTTTTTTGGATGAACTAGCAAACCCTCGACAGTTGAAAGAGAGAATCTTCATGAGGGGGGAGGAGGAGGGCCATCCTTTGCTCTAAGGGCCCCAAAGATAGTTTGCTGTCGCCCGAGGGCGACCTCCTCATCTGCAGTATGCCTCGCTTTAGTGATACGGGAGGGACGACCTCGTGAGGTCTTGTGAGAAATAGGGGAACTAACAGGGTCGAGCCCAACAATATCAGGGCCTCGATCTTTTACCCGAGGCCGAAGGGAATAACGTGGAGATGGCCTGGAAGTAACCAAGGTCGATGTGATCAATGGGGGGGGAGCCAACGGAGGAGGGGGAGGAAGCGAGCATGAGAGGGATGAATGTGTGTGAGAGAGTGAAACATGTGAAGCAACAGATGGAAAAGGGTATGATATGTCCGATGAAATGCAAGATGCAAGTGTTGACAAAGTGATTGGAGATAATGACATACCCGTAACCGCTGCGTCCACCGGAGGGGGCATTGAATGCTCAGGAGCCTCTGAAGATGAGGGCGGTGCAGAGGTAGGTGCATCGTTGTCTGCGCCTGCGTGCCCTGGCTCTTCCTGTGGGGCATCATCCCCTTGGCTGCGCACTTGAATCTCAGGTGGCTGAACCGGTTGTTGCTCAGGGGGGGCCGTCCGAGAAGGTTCAGTGACCTCTTCCTTATCATTCCTTTGCGATTTCCGGAGGAGAGGGCAATCCTTGTAAAGATGCCCAACTTTGTGGCATCTGCGACAGCGGTATGGAATACCCTCATAGTCGATAATCTGCCGACGAGCCGTGTCTCTCCACTGGATAGTAATGTGCTCATATAGTCCTCCCCTAGTGTCCATGTATATAAGGATCCTGGCATAAGCCATCATGCCAGTCTGGATATAAGATTTGTCATAGCCCATATATGTGCCGAGTGCATTACCAATGCGCTTGAATATTTCTTCAGACCAGTATTGAAGAGGAAGTCCGGGGAGCCGAATCCAAATAGGTTCGACCCCTATCTGCTCTGTCTCTGGATCAAACAAAGGTGTCCATCGCTTTAGGAGCACAGGCGCATGCTCAAAGTGCCAATGTGAAGATAGAACCCAGTTTGTGTGATCAGCACGCGCGAATCTCAGTGCGAACCATCCCCTCACAAATGTCTGCACAAATGGGATATCCACCAAGTGATGTCCCCAAATCTCGGTAGCCCAAGCCTTCAATCGTGCCGCCGAATAGCTGCGTCCCCTGATGCGACCGACCAAAACCCGATCCGCAAAATCCATCGCTTCGCTCCACTGAATGTCCTCTTCCAGTCTGAGGAAATAATCGACCTCTCTTGATTTGAAACACTTAGATTTCCTTTTAGGGCCGCCGGGAGGGGGAGGGTTCAGCGGATGTCCGGGAGCCGGAGAAGAGATATGAGATGGAGCCGAGGACTGATGGGTGGCAGGGATTCCGGCAGGGAAATCGTGACCAACACCAGAAGGGGGGCCCGAAAGCGGGGGTACGGAGGTAAAACAACCGGAGGAGGGACCAAGATAACCCAAGGGACCGGATGAGGATAGAACCAGGGTAGGGTTGTGCGGTAAGCGGTGAGATGAGCCAGCTGCCTGAGGGTCTAAACCTGGGTTAGGGTTTAGGCATCCAGTAACAAACCCTAGGGTCGCCGGTGAGTGAGGAGGCGTTGAGAGGGCCGGCCAAGTGGGAGGTTCATCCGGGAGGACCACCGGCAGAGATCTAGACGGTTCACCATGCGAGTACTGAGAGAAATTCCCGGAGAAGTCATCGTAAAACATACCTTCTGAGCTGGCAATTGGGGTTCGCCAGATGGAGACCCCCTCCAATGGGTCAGCGGAGTAATCAACGGCCTCCAGATCATCCATGGCCAGCTGCGTCTCGGAACGGTGAACACTTTGTGGAGCAGAGAATCCCGGAGAAAAGGACATGTAGCGGTTGAAGGTCCGATGAAGGGTGAAGAAACCGCCACAGGAGAGTTCGGAAGTCACAGCTTCAGATAATGCACATCCCCGCGGGTCGTGTAGCAACCGGACGGTGACAGTAATCGGCGGAGTAGCGGACGGAGGATGCGGACGCGGTGAAGAGAAACGGAGAGCGGCGAGTTACCAGCAGCTGCAGGGTTACAGAAACCCTAGCCTAACCCTGTTCGCACGATAACTCTTCCCGTCTCCATCAGAGCCCCTCCGATCCCCAAAATCTATTATTCACTATCTATGTTCATTTACAAAGAGGATGAAGGCCATATCTAAGCCATTCAAACCAATAGTTGAGAAAACTAAAGTTGAGATTATGAAAAAACCATGGCAAGCTCACAAAATTATTAAGATTTTGAACTCCAAAACTAGAGATGAGTTAGAAGAAGTCCAGATTCAAGAAAAAACAGACACGGTTATGGAAGTGAAGAGATTTTTGACAAATAAGAACCTCATGATACAACTAGAGAATAAATGTGAAGAGTTGGATTTACAGGTGAAAATATTTAACAAAAAATTTAATGTATTGCAAGAAAAAGGACTTACAACTATGAAAGCCTCTAATGGAAAATTGATTCCATTAGAGAACTATCAAGTCTAGTTATGAAACATAGTTGCATATTCTTCCAAATTCACCAAGGTCAAAGGAACAATAACTGGAGAAACTTTCCTGGAAGGACTACAACATGACCTCTACATTCAGCATGAAGTACAATATCTATTTGTCATTAAGCCAACTTTTCAGATATATACAGAAGTAGATGAGAAATTTCGAAGCATGGTAAATTTCTCCATTCCTAGTGAAGAGCGGTAGGATAAATTATTGGACTCATTGAATAAGGGAAAACAAGAACCATACAAATTGGGGAGCAATAAAACATAAGAAGAACATAAGTAGATACAACCAACAACAATTGTCCATGCCTGGACCCATGCCTGACGAAAGTCAAAAGGTTGATACGGTAGTTGACCCGGTTTTACCTTCAGAGGCTCTATCTTCGAATGATACCATCACAGAGGAGAATAAAGACGACACCGTCCAAATTATCTTCATCGGCACTGACTCTGATGAAAAAGGGGGCAATGCCACCATTCCTTTATCACAGGAAGGAAGTTCGTCAGAGCGATATCTGGCCGTCTATTCGGTCCCACCACCAAGCAACCTGGTTGTGTCCTTTGATTGGAACCAACTAGGCAGACCCCGGTTGCCAGCAAGTATACCATTCAGAATTATCGTTCAAATATACAGAATGGTAATGGCTGGCACTATCATTGATGAGGGAGCATCTGTGAGTATCCTTTCCTCTATTGCTTGGAAAGCGCTTAGTTCGCCAGCGCTTTTACTTGAAATGAGAAATCTATCAGGTTTTGATAAAGGAACCAGTCGACCTTTAGGGATCCTCCCCAATGTGCCCATAACATTGAAAGGGAAGACCGTTCAAATGAACGTGATGGTCGTTCAAGGACCCTTGGATTATAACCTACTCCTTGGACGAGACTATATATATTGCATGGGAGCTATTGTCTCCTCACTCTTTAGAGTAATGTCTTTTCCGCATGAAGGAAGAGTGGTCAAGCTCGTAGACCAACTTTCGTTTCCCGGATCACGCATCGCAAATAGTCATGTACCATCCCTAAATGGTCAATTCATGCAAGAAGTGTCTCAACCCACGGTCCGTCCTCCTGATGAGCGCGAGTAATCCGGGAGGATATGACTGGAACCCAGGGGGCATGCGTCCTGGCCTGTTTCGGCAGGAAAACTTTGGGTATAGGGTAGGTTTCCGCGGGAGAATATGACTAGTCCGTACCCCGTCCGTGGTTGGAAGAGGGGTTGTTCTGGAATAAGATTCTCTTGTCAAAGTTATGTGAGAGGGCGGGTCTCGTCACTCACCTTTGTTTATTTCGGTAGACATTGCCGAGGAAGTGTTTTGTTTGAAAGATTAACGAGACAATCTTTGGGTAACCTGAAAGAGGTAGGCCTCTCCCAGTGAAACGAAAGTTTTGACGGAATTGAAGTAGAGGTAACTTTGAAATCGTACTTTATACCTGGGGGCATGCAAACCTTTTGGAGTGCAAGCAAAGAGCGGTTATTTATCTGTTTTTTGGGTTAGCCGTTTCCTAACTTGCATAAAGAAAGGATAAGGAGCAAAGCTTAGTGAGATGAAGCTCCATAAAAAATAGAATCTTGATGAGACACTCTTATCTTATGACTGGGTAATCGAGCAATTTTAGCATAAAGTTCATGCTCGTTAAAAAATAAACGCAAGATACGAGCAGTTTTAACGCGGACTTCATGCTCGTTAAAAAATAAACATAAGCAATGAGCAAGAGTTTCCTCCAGTGTTTAAGCTCATTTTAAAATAAAAAATGAACCTTCCCGGTAAATAACCACTGTGAATGTAATATCATCAGCCATTAAAGCCTTGGTCGTGTTTGCACCTGTCACCTCCACTTTTCATTTGGCCGATCGTTCACCTCCATATGATTGTTTACCCATTTTGAGGAACAGCTGCGAAGAGTGATTTCACCTAGCCATCCTTGTGACACTGCCGTGATTGGAAAATTCCAACCTGTACCTGGAATCAGTTGCTATCCCTGTTTATCACTCGTTCCTCAAAAGACGAGTCTTCTTTAAGCTCTTTTCAATTGACTCGTAAAATATGAAAAGGTTGCCGAGTTTTGGCCTTCCAGCTCGTTAAAAGACAGGAAGAGCTATCCCTCCTCTAGATTTTAATCTTTTTGGACCTGAGGGATTATTGCACAAAAAGATCGAGCGCTTGTCTTATTCGGCTCATTAAAACTATCGAAAACTCATCCCTTTTGTATTGTTTTATAATTTTTCGGACTTAAGGGATTAGATGACGAAAAAGGAATTTTGGAGTTAACTTTATGTACCTTTTCAGACTCTCTAAAAATGAAAAGGACTGAGTTATCCTTGTCGTTAGACTCGTTAAAATTATTAAATAGCGACAAACTTGTCTTTAGACGAGAACGAGTTTCACTATCGCTAGGCGTGTTAAAACATAGCGATGGGCTTGCCCGAAGGGCAGGTTATAGAACAAGCATATGTTATCCTCCTCAAGCTTGACAAAAATAAAGAGGTACTGGTCAGCAATGACTGGGGAAAAATTGGGAGAAACTAAAGAAAACTTTGATGGTAGCAAGTCGCTCTTGAACATGACACTTTTCCTCCGTACCACATTCGGGTTGGGTTGTTTCATTCACCGGTCACATCACCATGGTCTCGCCATACCATCCATATTTGGGGTAATGCTACCGATCCATCGCATCAGTGTCGCCATATGTTCAAGAGAAGTCGTTCAGAAAGAGTCAACCGGGTCCCATCCACTGCCATACATTATCCTTCATCCATTCATGACCACCACCCTGAATCATATGTCACAGATCGTTTTCACCTCCATTAAAATCATTAGCTCCGTTCCGTGTCACTGATGTGGGATTCATCAAGGCCCTCCTTTGACGGATCGCTTCTTGTCGACATCAGCTCATTATCCAAGAAGTTGATCTAGGAACAACCCCTTCAGTACTTTGAAGCTTGCATGCCTCAATGGCAAGTTTCTCACATCCGGCGACAGGTATACATCAATGACCTTCGACCAGAAGATTTTGCGTGGTGTTCGACGCCAAGTCCTTTATTCACACCACGTGAATTGTACTGCAGTACCTTGAGGGTCATTATCATTATCGGTGATTCCTCTCGCGCTTGTTAACGGTTTACATCATTGACCGGTAATCAAGCGATGTCTTTCCATGTTCGACTTCAGCGCAATTCTCACATGGATCGACTTGTACTTAGAGTGAAGATCGAACGAGTTTGAAGACCCCGGATCTAGTTTCATCCATCTGGGCTGCGATATATATTCAGGAAAGATAAAGACATTTGACATGTACATCATTGCAGCAGATGATCATCCTACTCAAAGGATGATAATTTCGCCAAAATTATCAGTCTACCATCAGACGATCGTCTGTTCTATGTACAAAAATGAATTTATAAAGCTGAGCATGGGAATGCTCGCCTCAGCTAGGTCATGAAAGCAGTATGAATCATAATGTATTGTATTGTATCTTATTACAGGTCTCCTCCCAACAAATGGATGAACTTCGGACCCTCCTGGATAAAGCATTTCACCCGATAAACGGCCTCATACTTTAGGGGGCAACTGTTATAGACATTTTTGTGCCTTACAGCATTGAGCATGAAATGTCCATAATCTAAGGGATCCAAAGTCCCTAAACATGTTGTTCCTACCCCTAGAGGAACAAGGCTAACTAACCACAGCAATTCATAGAAGTTCTCCACCTGAAACCACTCAAAAACAAGTCAATTCACGATCATGTCAACTGCTCCACTGAGCATCTACGCTGAATGTCAACTGCTACACTGGCTAGAATGTCAACTCCAACACTAGCTACCTGCGCTGAGCGAGTTTGGACAAGTGGCAGGCTCATTCCTCAATGTGTCAATGCTCAGGAAGCTTCCAAAATGACACTTGCCTCAGGGAATTCGACTGGTGATGAGTAAGAGGTTCCAAATCTCCAAGTGGAAGCAAGAACCTCCAAGTGGACTCAAGAACTAAGAGAGGGAGAGGACACTAGTCAGATCTCAAGCTGACTCATCCTCTCTCCAAAATGACTATATATAGATCTCTCCTCCATGAGATCTAGAGGCTGGAATTTTGTTATTGCAAAGAATTGATGTTGGTTTGAGACTAGAAACATTGGGTGCTTAATGCTTTGAAGGGAGCTGAAGAAGGAATTCCATTCTGCCGGGAAGGAGATGCTGGATTGGAGCCCTCTGGGTTGTATCTCTTCCTGAACCTTGTTATCAATCAATAAAGCTATCTTGGTTTTCTCCTATATACTGGTGTATTTGTATGATTGCATTAGTGTATTTGATTTACTTCTAATCCTGAATCATTTGTGAATATGAATATTTGCCTTTGTGTTGTGTTCTTCTCTTGTCGCAAGTAGTTGTTCTCTTGTCACAGGTAGCTGTTCTCTTGTGATCTCGTGGGAATCAAGTAGTTGTTCTCTTGAGCAAGCGAGGAGGAAAGTAGCTGTGAACACCCAAAGAGAAGAGGATCTAGATCGAGGGACAAACGGAAGACAATGGTAAGTCTATCGATCTCCCCTCTTTCACATTTCATAAAGGAAAAAACCAGAATAGCTGTATCTGTTTGTTGCTAAGGCACTGTCACACCTTAGGTGGATAGGATCGTCCTGCATAGGCATTTTTCCCCACAACACCGGGGTTTCTACAAACTTGGAGGTGACAGTGTTGTATACACAAACATATGTGATGGGTCCACTCTTTGTCACTGTTGAGCTGGCAATAGACCACTATGGTTTCTCAAACCAACCTTCTATTGATTCAGAAGAAGTTTGATTACCAATGAAGAAAGGACAATCTTATCCTAATTGGAAGAATGGAAATATTGTCTAATGCAACAATGAAAAATTGAAATAAATGCTTTAAACACACCTCTAATCTAACTAATTTCTAAGATATTCTAAATAACTAAACATTTTACAGTTGTGCCTATGAATGAACACAATATCTCTTTTTTCCTTTTTGTCCTTTTTTGTGAAAATGTGAATGCTAAATCTTCTTGGTGATGTGGCAGGTGGGTTAGAGATGGTGGTGAAAGGTCAGATGGCTTGGGAGGCAAGTAGGGGTCTTCTCCTATCTTCTTAGATGCTTTTTCCACAAATCAACCTCAAAACAGGCCACTATAGGTCATCCTACAGGATGTCCTAATGGACCTACAAGATGTCCTAATGCTTCCTATAGGATCCCCTATATTCCTATAGGATTTGGCCGAGAGAAATAGGAGTGATTTGTAAGATGGTATAGGGCTTAGGGAAGGTGAATGATGGAAGAAATAAGGCAAGGGAGTGGCTAGAACTTCCTCAGAGCTCAAATCAAAGTTTGTAAGATGGTTGGATTTGCTCAACAAACTTGGAAAGTTGTTCTTATGGAATGATGAATTGGTTGATGGACTTAGTGGATTTTGGTGATCATGGATGGATGAAGTTAGGCTGGGGCTGCTGGCATGAGATGTTCTTGCACTATTGAAAACTTCTGCAATACATACATCATTTGTACTTACCCATGAATCATGTCAAACAAGGAAGATTTGCAATCAATCATAAGAAAACAGAATTCCACTATTTAGTTTCCTATTTCATGCATGGAAATACTTGAAGAATATCGTGAAACACCATGACATCTAATACAAAGCTGGAGATATCAGAAATAACAACTGAAACCTATTCTTGAAAACTGAAAAGATGCTGGCCTAAGTAGCAAAAAACCCTAAATTGCATAAGAAATAATAATTCTATCTTTTTAGGGTTGAATAGGAGTTTTTCCTCAAACCATAGTCCCTGAGGTGAGGAGTGAGGCCAAATCCACTTGTTATTAGCCTTTTTGGTATTCCTTTATCTTTCTAAAGCTACTACTAAAGCTATGCAGAAATGGAAGCACACTAGTCAACTTCGCTACTACTTGCAATGAAACAATGCTAAAATCAACTCAACAATTAATCTATGAAATAACCTAAGCATACAAGTACAAATAAGGGGAACCTCTACTGCTAGGGTTGGGCCCTAACCCAAGAGCTTCAGCTCTCTGAGTCAACTCGGTGCTGGATCAAGGAAATTCTCATTCTCATTATCATATCACAAAAGTTACATAACAGTGTTTTGCCACAAAACTTTAACTCGAAAATGCTTAGTGCTCTTACATAGAAAATATGAGTCCTAATGAGGCTCCATGCCTCCTTATTTATACAACTGAAGTCTCCAACAACTTCCTTAAATCTAGGGAGGCTTGGCTCCCAAACTCAAGATGAATTGGTTTTTAACTGTCACTGGCTCGGCTATGATCTCCATGACTCGACAGCTTGCAACTTCGAGCTAGTTTGAGTAGATTGAGGAATATTTGAATGAGTGAGGGATTGAATGAGGAGTATGTATATCCTATAATCTCTCCTCCTTGTCTCATTCGAGTTTCTTCACTTAATTAGCCAAAATTTCCATGATTTTCTCTCAAAAACCTACAACCAATGCACATTAGACCACTAGACATAACATCTTACTTTTACTCATCTCATTAACTAAAATATAATTAAAACATGTAAGGAACTATGAGAAGAGTTGATTTTAGTAAGCTTGGAGGTGTATTAAGGTCCATATAGTTAGCCAATGATGAGGCTCATCATCAACCCCCTACTGAAAGTGTTTCTCATCCTCTGAACAACTTAATCTATATCCATGTCCTTCATTGCTCTAGTGGCCTCCCTGACATCACATGCTTCTATTGTAGTTTCTTCTTCCTATGAATAAAATCCCGCTTTCCTCTCTATCTCTTCCCACTGATTTATTTCTTCTTCTTCTTTCCTTCCTTCCAACATTCCTAAAAGCAATGGTGGAGTGAGTCTCAAGCCAATCCAATTGACTTTGAGTCTTTGTAGAGCTTGTTTGTACATGGGTGTTCTGTTTAGTGCCTCTCTCATTCTCTGAGGAGAATGGTACTCTCTAATTTTCAGGTTGTAAGGCAAGGTGTTCCATCTCCTTTGGCAAGCTTGCATGTTGTCATCTCCTAAAAATTTGAACATGTCTTCAAAGTGTGTGACTTCTTGTTCTTGTGCAGCAAGGTACCTAGGTGCAAGCTTAGGATCATTTGCAATCAGGTTGTGGGTGATGATGAAAGCCATTGGATTTGACTGCTTAGCTTTGATCATAAGGGGTTTTGTCTCTTCTCTTTCCATTACCTTTTTCATCTTTGTAGCTCTTTCCTCCTCATGATTCATCCATGATGCTAGGGCCATCAATTGCAAGTCCCCTAGTTTTGAATTTGGGTCCCACGCATTCAAATCTGTCAAGGCCAAGTTGTGCAGGTAAAACTTAGACATTTTTTATCTATCTTCCAAGGTGCTTTGATCACAGAGATCAATGAATTGTCTATAGTCTTGGAAGGGCATAGTGCCTCTCTGTGCTAAAGTCTTAATTTTGAATTGTAACCATTGTTCCTTGAGATACAAGGCATAAGACTTTGCTGGCATCCTGCACTAGATTGTCTCTAAGGGTAAACTGGCCATAGTTGCCAACTGGATTTCCCTTTCTTGTAGTTGTCCCCTTAGCCATGCATTATCTGCTTCTAACTGAGATTTCATCTTCCCATCTCCTTCAATTTCTCCTCCATGTGGCCTATATCCTCCACTCCATTTGATTTGGAAATTTTCATCCACCTGTGTTTTCTTGCCCTTTCTTTTTCAAGTTCAAAGAATAAGGGGATGGAAAATTTATATGGGATGACCCTACCCCCTTCAATGAACCTGTAGTAAGAGTTGAGGTTGGGTTGTGGACTAGGTTCTCTCAGTTCTAGGTCTTCCTTCTTCGTTTCTTGCTGAGTGATACCTTCTTGGTCCATTTTATGAGTTTCCTGTAGGTTTAACAGAGTTTCCTATAAGATGGCCTCTGCTTCCTGTAGGTATTTTTGTGTCTCCTGTAGGAGACCTTTTCCCTTTGATGAGACAGACCTTGTGAGAGGACTCCTAACATAATTGATGGGAGATTTGGGAGAGGCTTGTCCTGATGATCCTTCTCTTTGATTTTTCTCTAGAGGAGCTATCTTTTCATGTTGCTTTGGTGAGCCTTCAATGACAATAGGAGTTTTGGTGGATGTTTGACGTCTTCCTTGCCTAATCCTTATGCTCTTTCTTTTCCTAAAGTCCAGTGGTGTTTGTCTTTGTATTTTCCCTTTTGACTTGATAGGTGTACTTAGGGCAGTAAGAGCAGTTGCTGCCTCTTTCTCTATGGATTCTGGAGATACCCTTGGTGATTCTTCCCCTTCTCTACCTTGAACTATAGACCTTTGTTCTTCCTTCTGTTCTATTTCCTATTTTCCATTCTCCTTCTCATCCTTGTCTTTCTCTTTCTCTTCTTCCTCTAGTTCCTCACTCTGCTCATATGTCTCTTCTTTTATTTCTTCTTATGTCTCTTCTTCATTTTCCTCCTCCTTTTCTTCCTCTTTTTCCTCCTCTGTTCCTCTTCATTTCCTTCTATTTCTTCATCCCTCTCACTAGCAGTGGGCTTTGTCATATTCAAGAGCTTGAATTTCTCCCTCTACCTGCATGTCTCTGAAAGTTGTCCATGTAATAGGGAGTCTTAGGTTTTGTAGGGCATCTTCTAGGATAAGTTTGATCAACCCATGATGGGCTAGTTATTGACGTTCTCCCTCCTGCACTTTGATGCTCATATCTATCATTGATTGAAGAAGAAAGTAGGGTATACTTAATCTGTTTTGAGGAGGTGTGTCTGCCCCAAATCTCAGTTCTTGGAGGAGTCTGAAGTGGTATCCATACACCACACTGTATCTCCCTTTACATGATATGTATTTAATGATGTGGTAACTAACTTCATTCCAAGGGTATAGAATGCTTTCTCTTCTGACCCCATTTTTTTCTTCCATTTCCTCCTCCCCCTCTAAAAATAATTCCTTCTTTGCAAGGGTGTTGTTACCCTAATCTTCTTTTCTCCAAGGTAACCCTAAAGGGAGTGTGGTGATTCTTCTTATAACTTCATGGGTGATTACTACTAATAGGCCTTTCACCACAGTAGTGGCATGGGTCCTAGTGAGGGGTATGAGTGAGAGAGCAAAGTCCCTGGCCACCTCATCATCGTATCCTCTCATCCTCTCAAAGAAACCCATCCATTGGTGCTTAGTGAAAATTTCTACTACAGGAGGATGTTGGTGAATTCTCATTGTGTTTGTGGGTTCTCTCTTATTAAAACCCCCTGTCATTTTTCCCTGATAATTGTGGAATCTTGTATGGATATAATTCAAGAATTTTGGTGGGTGAGAGAGATTTAAATGTTAACTCTGCAATTTAATTCTCCTAGACTGCAACTTCATTAATCAAATGGAGGATTTTTCTTCTTTTTAAAAACATGGAAGTTATAGCTCCTACCTCACTGGTTATGTTCTATTGAGTAAAACCTTTGATTTCTCCTCTGTTAGTGCCCACTGATAATCCTGTAGATTGACTATTCTGTATCATGTAGGTTTTCCTGTAGGATCCTATAGGTTTCCTGCACTGCAAAATACTAATTGTCTCCTATAGGTGCTGCTTCAAGAAGGTCGAGGAAACTTCTTTTTGATGAATTCTCGAGATTGCTAATGCTCTTTTAGTGTGGGAATCAATGTTTTCTTTCCTTATATGGATGATCATGTGGGATGGTGTGCTGGCTGTCTAAGTACAAGCACCTCCTTTTGGACCGTTGGTCCCACTATCAGTCCATGATTCCACTTTGCCTCGTAAACATCTCCCACTTTTTTCCTCTATAACTTAACCTTTTTTTGGCCTTATCTAATTTTTCTTCTAATTTAACTGCTGCCACATGTGGAGTGGTCTAACTGTTTTCTCCTCGTCGACTAGCCGAAGGTGGCCAAGTTAACTGGCCCCCTTTGCTTATAAAACCAACTCTTACATAATCCTACATTTTTTATTATATCGTGCTAACGAGAGAGCATGATTAATATGAAATACCTATGGGTAAGATTCTTTGATGATGATGCATGTTGGAGAATGATGTCCTTGTGTTGTGTGTTTGTTGCATATGCTTTTCTGTATTGGCCTCTTTTGATGCTCGTTTCCATTAATGTGCAGGTGATGGAGAGTGATGCTGGTGATCCTGTTGTTGTTTTTGAGCTCTGGAGGATCTTCCTTAACCTTGGAATATTTGTGTTGAAGATGGCTACAACCCTGTGAAGTTTCCTTTGTGGGATAGGGTGCTACATGATTTCCTACAAGAAACCTACAGGACGTCCTATAGCTACCTCTCACCTAAACTTTCATACTTTTTTCATTTCTGTAGCATGAGGATTGTTGACATGAGTAGAGAAGGGTTCTAGTGAATGGTAGGTGAGAGGTATAACCTTCAGGTATCATCCCTCTATCCTCCATTCTCACTTTCTTCTATTTGTTTTTTTCTTTTTGAAAATTTGTATATATATTTTTTTAATTGACTTATTGGATGGATGCAGGGGTAACATGGTGTTGAAAGGCATGGTGATGATGTGGTGGAGTGAATGTTTTATTTTTTAGACATGAGCTTTTCATCCCCTTGCTCTAGGATCACTTTTCTTGGGATTTCAAAGCCACTGTAATTCCTACAGGAAACTCTTGTAGGTTTTCAGGGAATCCTATAGAAAACACAGAGCTTGTGTAAACTGAGCTGGAGGAGTTCACAAATGGAAGGATGGACAAAATAATGAAGAATATGAGATGGATGGATTAAAATATGGATTTTTTAGGTCCTTTTGTTCCTCTCAAGCTGCATTGATCCTCCTCTTATTGACCTGCAAACAACATTTCCAAAACTTTTTCTCTCTCTCTCTTTTTTCTTTTTCTCTTTTCTATTTTTTGAAAACAACTAGTCTACCTCCAAGGAGGTTTTCATCCTAGCGGCCTACCCTGGGTGCCTCAAAAGAGGTTTTCACCAAGAGATATTTTATTTTTTATTTATTTATTTATTTATTTTTTCCATGTACTTGATGGGGTGGAAGCTGAGACTTGCTCCACCACCATCACTATCTTTCTAATGCCATTGATGAATTCTTGCCTTGACAAGGGCTTCTTGTAGACCTTCAATCTGTACCCATTGACAAGTAAAGGGATAGCCTCTGCATCAATGGTTCTTATCTGTACTGAACCATTATCATGACATTTTTCTATGACATAAGGCCCTAACCATCTAGTCCTTAACTTGCCTTTAAAATCCTTGTATCTGGAATCATACAACAAAGCCCAATCACCTTCTTGAAACTATTTTTCCTTTATGTTATTTCCATGCCAAATCTCCCTTTGAACTTGAGTCACCTCTGTGTGCAGGAGGGCTTGCATCCTAAATTCATCTAACCCATTCAGCTGGAGCAATCTTTCTTGTTGTGCCCTGGTGAGATCTAGATCTAGTTGTGCTGTCATTCTTAAGGTGTTGTATTCAAATTCAATGGAAAATAGGGCCATCTTCCCATAGACCAGCTCATAATGAGTCGATCCAGTGGTGGTCTTCCAGGTGGTATTGTAGGCCCAAGTGGCCTCAACTAATATATCTGACCAAATCTTTTCTATTGTTGCTAGTCACTTTGTTTGGAATGCCGTCTAGCACTCTGTTAGTTAGCTCCACTTTTCCATTGGCCTATGGGTGGAAAGGAGTGGATGTTCTATGCTTGATCTTGTGTTGGCTTAGCAATTTTTGAATCATGTGAGATGTAAACTGACTGCCTTGATCAATGACCAGTTCTCTAGGTTACCCAAACTTATAAACTACATTCTCCCTTAAGAATGCAACCACTTTCTCTTTTGTTGATGCTTTGAAGGCCTTGGCTTCAACACACTTGGTTAAATAGCCAGTGAACACAATGATGTACTGCTTTTGCCTAGATGGAGGGTCAATTGGTCCAATGAAATCCATGCCCCACTTGTCAAATGGCTTGAAAGTCACTTGAGGTTGCAGAGGAATTTCATCCCTTGGGGTAGGTTTCCCCATCCTTTGCAACCAATCACACTGACTAGTATACCTCCTCACATCTTGGTGAAGAGTGGGCTAGTAAAACCAGCTTGTAGTACCTTGAATGATATTCTTTTGGCTACAAAGTGTCCTCCACAAGGCCCATCATGATAGGTCAGAAGAATTTCAAAGACTTCCTCCTTCCTGAGACATCTTCTTAGAATTTGATCTGGGCATAGTTTGAAGAGGTTGCCCCAATCCAAGTGAATGGGGCACTCTTCCTTAAAATCTTGCTCTTTTCCTTGGAGGAAAAACTTGGTGGAAACTATGCAGACACCAAGTAATTTGCTATGTCAGCAAACCATGGAGAGAGAACTAAAATGGCAAATAAGTGTTCATTTGGTAACTGATCATCAACCATTCCTTCCTCCCCTGCAGGCAAATTCAATTTGGATAAAAAATCTGCAACAACATTCTCCTTGCCAGGCTTATCAATAATCGTTAAATCAAATAGTTCCAATAAAGGTAATCATCTAATAATCGAAGCATTTATATTAGGTTTATTCATCAATTATTTAATTGTAGCATGGTTAGTATGTACAAATGTTTGACCTGTAATGTAATTCCTAAATTTGTTCAATGAATGCACAACAACTAGGAGCTCATTTTCAGTCAATGTGTAGTTCAGTTCGGCTTTCGACAGATTCTTACTGATGAAGTAAATGGCATAAGGTAGCTTGTCATCTATCTGGCCTAGGGCTTGTCCCATAGCTTTGTGAGAGGCATCGACATGTATATGGAAAGGAAGAGCCCAATTTCAGCCTTGGAGAATAGGTGCAGTAGTCAACCTGTCCTTTAGAGTGTCCAAGGCATCTTGATAGATCTGTGACCATAAAAATTTGGAGTCATTGGCCAATAACCCAAATAAAGGAGAAGCTAACTTGTTGAAGTATTTTATAAATCTCCTATAGTATTGAATGACCTAGAATAGTCCCTACAGTCATCAAGAACTCACATTTTTCGGGACTAAGGGACAAGTTCATTTCAATGCATTTGTTCAGGACCTTACACAAGTTGGAGAGAACCTCCTGTAAATCAAACCCTAGCGTGTAAAATCATCCATATAAATTTCCACTGATCATGGACTAGCTCAACAAAGATACTCAGGACTATCCTTTAGAAAGTGGAAGGGGCATTACATAGGCTAAAAGGAAGGACCCTATAAGCAAAAGTACCCCAAGGACAGGTGATGGTGGTTTTATCCTGGTCATCTGGGCTAATATGGATTTGATTGTACCCGTTGAACCCATCTAAGAAAGAGAAATTTTTTTTTCCTGTCAGGCCATCTAGCACTTGGTCAATGAAAGGTAGAGAGAAATGGTCCTTCTTTGTTGCTTTGTTTAACTCCTTGTAATCAACCCAAATCCTCGACTTCATATTTTTCTTTGGAACCAACACCAAAGGAGAAACCCACTCACTATCCGAGATAGGGTAAATGAATCCTGCATCCAGTAGATTTTGCAGTTCTTCTTTGACTATCTCCTTAAGAGTTGGATTCATTCTCCTTTGGGGTTGTTGGACTGGTTTGCAACCTTCTTTGATATAAATGTGGTGAGTACACATCGATGGGTGCACTCCCTTCATTTCTTTTTAACTCCAAGCAAATGCATCCAAATGTTCCATTAGCATGTTGCACAACTCTTCTTCTTGGTGTACAAAAAGAGAGGGGCTGATTTTCAAATTTCTTTCAGGGCCGAAATCTATTGTCTTGACACGATTAGGTTTGAATCAGATAAGAATAGATCAATTTGACAGTTTCTCTTCATTTCCTTTACTACTTTCTCTAAGGACAAGGTGTTGGGAGTTGGATTTTAGAGAATGTTTTCAATCAAATCATCTTCATCTGATTTCCCACCTCCCATGGTAGTTTCTAGGGTATAGATTTGGGCTGAGTAGACTTCATCTTCTTCCTCCTCTTCTAGCCATAAAGGTAAATCATGTTCTTAAGATGGTTGAGCAGGAGTGTACAAGACCAACTACTTGGACAGATGCCCATTCTTTATAGTCATGTTTCTAGCCCTACAGCTGATGTAGGCATCAATAGTGGCTAACCAAGGTCTCCCAAGTATGAGAGGATAACCATTAAGCTTGGCCTTAGGCTGGAGATCTAGGAAGTCTGTAGGGTACTCCCAGGAGTATATGGAGACCATCACATCCTCAATGATCCCCTCAGGGGCTACTGTGGAACGTTATGCAAGCTGCAACACTGTTGTGGTCTTTCTTAACGAACCCTAGAGATTTAGCTTGAGAATGGTGTCCTTAGTTATTACATTAATGGCAGCCTCAAGATCAATCAAGGTATGTGGGACAATGGTTCCATTGATGTGCACATCTACTACAGGGCTTCCAGGGTCTAAATACTTTGGGCAAATTACCTACCCCAGCATTAAGTCAGACAGTTGTCCAATGACATTAATGGTACGGGTGTCTCTCTTTCACCTCCGTGGATGTTTGAAACACTTCTCTTTAATCAGTTTGTTGTAAATAGGTAACATCCTTAATGGCCTATATAAGTGGAATTTTGACACATAGATTTTTCAATTCACCCAAAATTTCATTCTCTTCTGGGGTAGGCTGGACTGGATGAGTTAATCTTTCAGGAAAGGGTGGTGGATTCACTCTAGGCATACTTTCCTCTCTTTCCTCCTCACTCTCCCTAGGTGGATATGGATGTTGGTTGTCTTGCAGTACTCTCCTAGAACTTAGGTTGATTTCTTGAATTTCCATAGCATAAGTAGTGTAGGATGTCTCTCCACTGTATAATTGTTATGCCTATCTGTTGTTCATGTTCATATTTGGTTGGGCAGGCATCTGAGGTTGTTTAGGTGGAGCAGGGTGTAAAAGTTGTGGTTGAGTAGGAGGTGAAGGCAATAAAGCTGGAGCATTATTGTATGGGGGCCTCCACCCCTGGGGTGGTGCATTCCACTGAGGCTGTGGAGGAGTATATGGCTAAAATGGCTGGTTGGTTGGCTGGGAATGGTATTGAGGTGCAAAAGAACAAGGAGAAGGTGTAGACTAGGATGGATGAGCAGGGGGGGGCCTAAGAGGGAATGGATGTTTTTTGGTTAGGGTTTTAAGATGCATAGGATGACCCTTGCATGCCCTACTAGTATGATCGAGGTCCATGAGGCCTCCTTTGATTTATGTAGCAGAGCTGTTAAGTCACCCCTTCATTTCCTTGATACACAAATTTTAGTCCAGGTAGAGAAGGGCACGTGTCTGTGGAGTGGTTTTCTTCATAGATCGAGCAAATTTCTATAAGATTTAATGGGAATTCATTCCTAGGGTGACTCCTTGTGCATATAGGGTAGAAGATGGCTAATTCTCTCCCTGCTTCCTCATGCTTTCTCTTGATGTGCATAGTGTCCATCTGTAGGGAAAGGGTTTGCAGTATTTCACTCTTGAAATCTTCTAGCATATTTCCAATTTCACCTTTTATGGATGTGTTGGAAGAGGATGAGCTGGCCATTGGTTGACTACCCCTACCCTTTTTCCTAGCTACCGTAGAATGTTTCTTAAAGAGAGTCTTGATATCTTCATAGGTTAGCTGGTAGATGTCCCCTCCTACTAGCAGGTTCATGGTATCCTGAAGATCTTCCCTGACCCCCCTGAGTAGGACTAGCTTCAGTGACTCAGGATCAAGTGTGCACCTAGTCCTTTTGTAGCTAAGTTGGAATCATTCCTCATAATCCTCTAGGGATTCATCATGCCCCAAGGTCATTCTAAAAATTTCATATTTTGTGCCTTTGGACCTGTAGTAGTCCCGATATTTGTGGTTGAAGGCTTGTTGAATCTGAGCCCAGGTTGTGATGCTATCCCCAGGTAAACCCATGAACCAATGCATACCTAAATCCTTGAGAGTGGATGGGGATAATTTCAACTTTTGATCATCAGTGGTGTAATCATAAGTTCTACATATGGAAACGAACTCAAACAAGAAAGTATCTAGATCTTCTGATGTCAAACCATGGAAGTGAGGAAGAGTAGATGGGCTTATGTTTTTCATCTTGGCATCCCCATTGGTTTCTCAAATGGGAAAAGCACCCTAAATTCTTTCTCTATCTCCTCTGTCATTTCTATTGTTAGCCATTAGGTCAATTAGAATGGGTTCTCCTTCTTCTCCCCCTATAGTCTCTTCAAAAATCTTTGGTTGCTCGCCTAAGGGGTCCTCCAATTCACAGCCACTGAAGAAGCAGGAAGGTTGGCTGTTTGAAGTAGTGGGGGTATTTGGTAGAAAATTTCCTAAGTTATCCCTATTCCTACGAGGCATGAAAAAAGTGTTTTTGTTTATTTTTCATTTTTCAATCTTTTAGATTAATTGCAGAATTGAACTAACAAATTGAATGGAAACTAACTGTTGAATGAAGTCTCACTTGCAAAATGGAAAAGAAAGAAAACTAACTTACAATTACTTTTGCAGAAATTAAGCTAATAGCAAAATGAAAGAGATAAGAAATGGAAGAAAAGAAAGTAGAAATCACATCTCGCTTAGACACGTCCTTGACAATGGAGCCAAAAAGTGATGAGCACCAGTATTGCAGGAAAAAATGTTGCAACTCCTGGGGCTATCAACTTTACTTTATCAACCTGGGGTTCATATAAACTTGGAGGCGACAGTGTTGTATACACAAGCAGATGTGATGGGTCCATTCTTTTTCACTACTCAACTGGTGATAGACCACTATGGTTTCTAAAACCATCCTTTTATTGATTCAGAAGAAGTTTGATTACCAATGAAGAAAGGGGAATTTTATCCTAATTGGAAGAATGGAAATATTGTCTACTGCATCAATGAAAAACTAAAATAAATTATTTAAACACACCACTCATCTAACTAATTTCTAATAGATCTTGCTTCAGAAGAATTCTAAGATAACATGTGTGTAATCCTAATTGTCCTAGGTATGCAATCTAAAATAACCAAAAATTTTACTGATGTGCATATGAATGAACACAATAACTATTTTTTCCTTTTTGTCCTTTTTTGTGAAAATGTGAATGCTAAATATTCTTGGTGATGTGGCAGGTGGGTTAGAGATGGTGGTGAAAGGCCATGTGGCTTGGGAGGAAAGTATGGGTCTTCCCCTATCTTCCTGGATGATTTTTCCACAAATCAACATCAAAATAGGCCACTATAGGTCATCCTACAAGATGCCCTAATGCACCTACAGGATTTCCTAATGCTTCCTACAGAATCCCCTGTATTCCTATAGGATTCGGCCGAGAGCAACAAGAGTGATTTGGAAGGTGGTATAGGGATTAGGGAAGGTGAATGATGGAAGAAATAAGGCAAGGGAGTGGCTAGGACTTCCTCAGAGCTCTAACCAAAGTTTGTAATATGGTTAGATTTGCTCAACAAACCTGGAAAGTTGTTCTTATGGAATGATGAATTGGTTGATGGAATTAGTGGCTTTTGGTGATAATGGATGGATGAGGTTAGGCTGGGGTTGATGGCATGAGATCTTCCTACACTATTGAAAACTCCTGCAATACATACATCACTAGCACTTACCCGAATCATGTCAAACAAGGAAGATTTCCAATCAATCATAAGAAAACAAAATTACACTATTTAGTTGCCTAGTTCATGCATGGAAATACTTAACGAATATTGTGAAACACTGTGAGATCTAATGCAAAGATGGAGATATCAGAAATAACAACATAAACCTATTCTTGAAAACTTAAAAGATGCTGGCCTAAGTAGTGGAAAACCCTAAATTCCATAAGATATAAGAATTTTGTCTTTTTGGGGTTGAATACGAGTTTTTCCTCAAACCATGGTCCCTGAAGGGAGGAGTGAGGCAAAATTCACCTTCTATCATCCTTTTTGGTATTCCTTTATCTTTCTAAATCTACTATTAAATCTATGCACAAATGGAAGCAAACTAATCAACTTCACCACTACCTGCAATGAGACAATGCTAAAATCAACTCAACAATTAATCTATGAAATAACCTAAGAATACAAGTACAAATAAGAGGAACCTCTGCTGCTAGGGTTGGGCCCTAACCCAATAGCTTCAGCCCTCTGAGTCAACTCAGTGCTAGATCATGTAAATTCTCATTCTCATTATCATATCAGAAAAGTTACATAACAATGTTTTGCCACAAAACTTTAACTTGAAAATGCTTAGTGCTCTTACATAAAAAATTTGAATCCTAATGAGGCTCTAGGCCTCCTTATTTATACAATTGAAGTGTCCAACAACTTCCTTAAATATAGGGTGACTTGGCTCCCAAACTCAAGATGAACTGGTTCTTAACTGTCACTGGCTTGACTCCCCATGATCTCCATGACTCAGCTGCTTGCAACTTCAAGCTAGTGTGAGTTGATTGAGGAATATTCAAATGAGTGAGGATTTAGTGAGGAGGATCTATCTCCTATAATCTCTCCTCCTTGTGTCATTCAAGTTTCTGCCCTTAATTAGCCAAAATTGCGATGATTTTCTCTCAAAAACCTGCAATCAATGCACATTAGACCACTAGACATAGCATCTTACTTTTACTCATCTCATTAAGAAAAATATAATTAAAACATGTAAGGAATTATGAGAAGAGTTTATTTTAGTAAGCTTGGAGGTGTTTTAAGGTCCATATAGTTACCCAATGATGAGGCTCATCAAGATATATTTTGAAGTAATCAATTTAGTAACAAAGAGGTAGTTTCATTTCAGGATTCTTGTTTCAAGCAAATGGTGATGTTTCTCTCTTTGTAAATATATTTTTCTTTCGATTTTCACATGAATGTTCCCTCTTAAATTGTTACAAGAAGATTAAGAGATGAATTTACTTGTAGTACTCTGCTCTAGCTTGTTAAGCAATCTTAATGTTTTCTTTCTGATATTAAGTATAGAATTCATCTGTGTTTGATATATATTTAATTTATCCTAATTCTTATTCATCTCATCCACACTAAAATAGCTCTACGAGATCCAAGAGTTTGCCTACCTTGCACTGTTTATGTTCCTTTGTTTACTTTAAAATATTATTAAAGACATTATGACTCCATGCGGAATTGACTTTTCTTCCATTTTACAACCAAAAATTTAAAAAATATATCTTGAACTTTCATAACTAGTGTAAAATATAAACACTAAGATTAAAAATCATACAGAGATAGCCCTCTATGAAGCTGTAAGGGATAGATCCCAACTTTAAAAAAAATTGTGGTTACCTCTACAGTTTACTTTTCATCCTAGGAAAAGTATGGAGTGCTAACAATCTCACTATCCACTTTGTTGCATGATTACAAGTACACTCTTAATATTCAACCAACATCATATCATATATATGAATTTCATCACCAAGATTGTCTTCACACTAGAGAAATCTACCCAAACCAAGCCATAAAATATGAAACATGGTTCCATTAAAGCTCATAATCCCATTTTCACTGCCAAAGTATGAAAGTACCTCACAAATCTTACTTCTTCTGATCATTTAAATAATCTATATAATCAATGGAATCAAGGAATATTTGAAACCCTTCATTGAATAGTGCATCCATAACTTGCATAGTAATAATGCTAGAGGTTGGATGTTTACTTGTAGATCACCTTGGTTCATAAAGGCAATTGCATGACCCAACCCGCATTTGGGTGCCACATGGCACTCCCATCCCAGAGAAAATTTTCACATGAGAGACTATGGAAGGGGTTTTGAAACTTGAGTATCATTTATTCTTAATGTTCCTTGTGTTATTGAGGTTCTAGATTTAGCCAGGGAATCGATTAAACAATAAAGTTGTCTCAATATATAGTGGAACCCATAAGAAATAAAAAATTTTAAGATCCTCCAAATCTTCTTAAGAATATCCTTTAAACCCGAGTCTTTTGGGAAAATGTCCTTGATTAAGATATAGATAACAAGTTGTGAATCCTTAATGATCTAGAGTCTAGAGCAAGAATTTGTCCCTAAAGAAGGGAACATGCTTCAGTAAGATTATTTTACTGATGTACTAGTCCCCAAGAGAAGGCTAGCTTTATTATGTGATCGGGGCAAAGAATAAATTGTCCTACTCATGCCACTGCTCTTTTGAAAATCCATACTTATTATTCATTATTTTACTATTTTTTAATAGTAGTATCCGTTTAACATTTTTTTTCAAATTCCTAAGTATGATATACCTAAAATGTATTTTTGACAATGTTGTATGTCTGCCAACACAAATTGGTCTCCCCTATATGAAGTCCGGACTAGACCTCACATAGTTTCAGATAGGAGCCCCATCTATGAAATCAACCTGACTGCCATTATATTTATCTTAAATATTTTCCCTGGCTGCAATAAACAACATAAGAGAGCATGCATATACTTTTGAGATAATCAGTTATGTTAGCTTTGTGAAACACACAATTGAAATTTGTATAAAGAACCTTCATAGAGGAGAAATGATAGAGTGAGCCTTTAGAAGAAAATTAATAATACCATCTTAATAAAGACATAGACATAGATAGAAAGAATCATTAATTAATCTAAAAAATAGTTCGCAAAGTAACAAAAACCATGAAAGTAAGCAAGGACAAATGGTTCAATTAAAATATATACCAAAGCCAATGAAATAGTTCATTTTATGCTGAAAATAACAACATGAAATGTTAAAAATAACATCAAGAAAGAAAATCCTAGTTTAATTTGTACTTGAATTAAATTGGGAATAAATTGTAATTCCACATCTCATGACAACTTGTAATAGCTAACTAAGTTAATTTGAGTCGAGGGTCTAACTAGAGTCATGTAGAGTGTCTCTTACAATTAGGAGCACTAGTTGAGTTTACTTTTAGTTGTAATTATTTAATTTATCCCAACTGAGTTAAAATCAGTTAAACTAGTTCGAACTGATGGAGGAATTAGTGGGAGGTATAGTAGTGGGGTGTCACCTACAGTAATGGGGTGTAACTTACTATAGTGGGGTGTAACTTATTGTAGTTAGGTGTAACTTACTATAGTGGGGTGTAACTTACTATAGTGAGGTGTAACCTGTAGTAGTGGGGTGTAACCTATAGTGATCAACCATTAAAATGAAGATTCACTCATAATTAACTCATGCATATTAGATCAGAGAAAGACCCAGTTGAGCTTGGTGTTCAGGGAAAATGTACTATCAGTTGTAAAATCATCTGGACTAAACAGATGGTGCATGCAGTCAGAAGAAGGCCTAAACTAAATCATTCCTTAATTAAAAAACACACTAATTTTAACAATTCAAATTGCCTTTAAAAGGAGGAATGAAGGAACAAGTTTAATCATTGTTTTGGTGAGCATGAGTTGGTGACACCAAGTAATAGGAACCACAAGTTTATGCGTGGAGCTTGTGAGGGAAAGGAAATAGGAACTTGGGCAAGAAAGATATTGGCTAAGTATTGGCCTAGGTTTGTCAAGGAAGCAGTGAGACAGATAGAGATAGTGCATAGGTTTCTCAGGCTTGATAAAAGCATTGTAATATTCTCATAGTTTTTTACTAATGAAATATATAGATAGTAGGGGTTTTTAGTTGTGGCTTTCCCCAGGAAATCATTGTGTAATGTGTTGATGAATTCTTTCTCTTGTATGCTTTGTGATTTTGCGATCATTTAATTTTTTTGCTAATGAGTAGAGTAAATTCAAGACTATTGTTTTAGTAAATCACAATTAACAATTTGAATTTACAAGGAATTTCTACATGGTATCAGAGCTAGATTTGTAGAAATATCTACACGGTATAAGAGCTATATTTGTAGAAATTTTTACATGGTATCAGAGCTAGATTTGAAGGAGTTTCTACATGGTATTAGAGCTAGATTTGTAGAAATTTCTACATGGTATCAAAGCTAGATTTGTAGAAATTTCTACATGGTATTAGAGCAAGATTTGTCGAAATTTCTACATGGTATCGGAGTTGAAATCATGATAGAAGAGAAGAACTTGAAGTTGTCCATGCCAAAACATGCAGTGTGAATTGCTCAGTTGCAGTATGCAGGTGCAATTCCAGCTAGGAGATTCCAGCAATAAGCTTTGTAGTCTAGTTTCCAGTGCAGGTGGACAGTGCAAGTGGATAGGAGGGAGCAGAGAGATTTCCCATATAGAAATCGAGACTGAGAGGGAGTATAATTTCATAGGGAGAAACCCTATGGAAGCTTATATCAGGATATCGAGAGATCAGACTCATTATTGCAGTAGTTGCAACAACAATGTGGAAGTAGCAACAAAGAAGTAGTAGCAATAGTATGAGAAGATCAGATTTAGTTCATGCATGAAAATCCTTGAGGAGAAAGGAAAAGGTTAAAGACTTGGTAGTTGAGAGGGAGCATGAATTACCTCCCAACATGCAACCTCAGAAGCAACCTTAGCAAATTATGGAGCAACCAAAATTGGATAAGAAAAGAGCAGTCTACTGAGTGGAGACATCCACTCAAGCAGAGACCTCCAGTAGGGGGGAATTTTGATCCAGGTGGGAAGAGGGATAACATGCAGCCATACCTCTAGGTGTGAGGTGGGATAATGTGAAGAAATAGTCCCAAGGGTACAAAAAGTTGGGAAATATCCATTGAGGTGTTTTTTGTCTCATTGTTGTGAAAATAAATCCCATATGTGGATAGAAGTGATCTCTCTAGTCCTATGATTGGATCTAGCAACAAACCATACAAACTAGTGCAAGCTTTCCTAGTTTATGTTTGAAAATGTAAAGTGAGAGAGATACACATACCTCACTCTAATGCTAGGTGCTCAAACTTTGGTGATGATCTCGATCCATTAGCTTCCAGGCTCACTCCTCACTACTCCTTGCGTCCGAATACCTAGAAGAGAGATCAAAAGACAACAAGAGATATAAGAGCATACATAGTATAATTCAAACAGAAAATACATGACAGATCAAGGAGGATCATGCTAAATGAATAAAGATTTAGACATTTATGGAAAGTAAAAACCAGATGTATTTATTAATGAATAAAAAAGGGAAGCATACAACTATTGCCTTGATGTTGGAGACCTTCTTTGTAGTGGATTTCTAAGTCCAAGCCAAGACTATTCAAGCACTCCTTTCTCCTTAGTTACATGGGCAACATTTGAGCATAGTTTTAGCATAGGAATGTAGGCAATCAATGACCAACCATTTGGGGATGGAAGGGACTTGATTTATAGGAAGGGAGATGGAGTTAGGGATCCACAAAAGGGGGAGTAAGGTACACATCTCAAGGGGAAAATCCCTAAAGGTATGATCAAGGAATCCAATTGGGAGAGCTCGGCCATATCTCTATCCAATAACACCAGCTCGTTGTTCTCAAAGATTCTAAGAGGTGAAGCTTCTCCTCCACTTTGGGAAAACCTGCCAGAAGAGGTTCAGCACGGGTTTTCCTATCAAAATCCATGCTAGAAGCACTTGGTCAACAAGATGAAACCTGCCATCATCACGGGCCAACAATAGTGCAAAGAGCGTTGATCCTGAAAACTAGGGTTTCAGTCAAACTTCTCCAAAATTGACTCACACCATTTTTTATTCTATTCTTCAAGGATTTTTCTGTATGTGTTTCCTAGTGATTACACTTCACATTTTTTATCATTTTTTCGCTTCAGGACATGGGACGGGAAGTCTGACAAAATACTGTGTAGCACTCATGGATCATTACCTTCATATGGGGGCCCATAGTATTAAGTAGCAAGAGGATTAGTGTTAGTAAGATACTGAGGACTGCAGAGCATAGTTGACAAGAGAGAAGAAGGCTCAGTGTTATCACCAAAAAATGATTACCTAGCCATTTCTAACTAGGCGGATTGAAATACACCACGTAGATTTAATTTTACCATAGTAAAATCACTTTCACTGAGGAAAATAATTTAGTAAACCACTTCTATTAAATTGTTTTCTTATTTAAATAAAAAAACCCCATGATAATAATTAGATAAATCATTATTTATTTGAATTTCCTTATTTCTGTTATTAGAATAATTATTAAATCATAATTTAATAATTGTTTGGCTTCGCACCTTTCTTGTTTCTCAGGAAATAATTAATAAATCGTTTTATTTGTTAATTATTTCTAAATAAAGGAATTTAACCATTTTAAATTTATTTTCCCTCTCCAATAAATATGATGAAGTATTCCAAGTAGTTAAATCTCGATTTGGTCAATAATATTTTATTATTATCCATTTTCGAAATTAACTCCATACGTTTCTATATAAAGAGAGTCTTTCATTCATTCTTCACCATGATCATTATCATCATTAACATTATTGCCGTTTTCTTCAACTCCCATTTGAGTTCTTCACTTTTTTTTAGGTTTTTTACATGATTGAGAGTGGGAATATATTTCTGAAGTGTCAAGGATATCAAAGGACTCATCCCATAGTGGGGGACTTACAGACCAATCTATAGATCTCCTTCACCAGGTGTCATCAATAAATATTTATTCATTCAAATAGTCTTTCTGATTGGGTTATTATACTAGATACATTATTTTGCTGCTATCTGTTTTGGATCTTGTTTTCTTTTACTATAGGTTTTCTATTTGTGTTGCAGATCTAGAATGATAACAACCATCAACTTGTTGTTAGGGTCACTTGTCACCTAGTGACTTAAGTGAATTATTTTTCGTACCCCTTCCAAGAATTTTCAAACTAACAAATGGTGACTCCATTGGATTAATAGCAGTGTCCTTGGGTGACTGAAGTTTCAGAAATTTCAGGTTTTCTTTAGCTATTTTTTCAGCCTCTCAATTTCTATTTATAGTTTTAAACCTTATTTTGTCAAATTTTCAGATTCTGTTGGGTTTTTGGTCTTTTCCATAGGTCACAGGTACCAGCCGAGTAGGAGACAACAAAATTTGTTTGAGATCTGCTGACCAAGACTCCCGGGAACAAAACACTTTTTTTTCCTCTTAAGTGAGTTTCAGAGCGCACTTTTTGGCTCCAAAAATGTGTTTTCACCAAAAACATGTCAATAACTGCGTTTTGTAGCTTTTCTGGAAAATTTTCAAAATTTTTACAGTTTTGCCAAGAGTGTTGTCTGCAGACTGGTTTGGGTTATTCACCTTTGTTAATCAGCCTCCCTTAGGCCTGGATCCACTTAATTTGTCTCTTTGAGGATACATTATACTGGATACATTATTTTGCTACTATCTGTTTTGGATCTTGTTTTCTTTTACTATAGGTTTTCTATTTGTGTTGCAGATCTAGAACGACAACAACCATCAACTTGTTGCTAGGGTTACTTGTCACCTAGTGACTTAAGTGAAGTATTTTCCGTACACCATCCAAGAATTTTCACACTAACAAATAGCGACTCCACTAGTTTAATAACAATGTCCTTGGGTGACTGAAGTTTCATAAATTTTAGGTTTTCTTCAACTATTTTTTCAGCCTCTCAATTTCTATTTATAGTTTTAAACCCTATTTTGTCAAATTTTCAGTTTTTGTTGGGTTTCCGTTCTTTTCCACAGGTCACAGGTACCAGCTAAGCAGGAGACGACAAAATCTGTCTGAGATCTTCCGACCGAGACTCCCGGGAACAGAACAAATTCTTTTTCCTCTTAAGTGAGTTGCAGAGCACATGTTTTGGCTCATAAAAATTGTTTTCACCAAAAACAGGTCAATAACTGCATTTTGTAGCTTTTTTGGAAAATTTTCAAACTTTTTATAGTTTTGCTGAGAGTGTTGTCTGCAGACTAGTTCGGGTTATTCATATTTGATAATCAGTCTCCCTTAGGCCTGGATCCACTTGATTTGTCTCTTTGAGGAAGGAAATAGCCCCCTAAGGTTTAGAGTACACCTCCACATTGTTAGGAAGGCATTTTCTCAATGAGGAGTCTAGGTGTTGCCGGTGCTAGACCTGCCAACATGTCAGGGGATCTCCCCGGTAAGAAGCCCCAACTAGATCTTGGACTGTTTGGAGTAGGAGTCATAGCAGTGGGTAGTACGGTATCACCTTGACTACGGTTTCGTGTAGAGGTAAGTAAGATGTCCTTGTTGGTAGCAAAGGTGTGACCTTTGCAGCAAGTTAAGGAAGGTGCATGAAAGGCTCTAACACATGGAACGAGGGATGAGTGCACCCCTTAGAAACTTGTGATAACACACAGCTTGAAAGGGAACACATGATCAGAAAGACATCACCAGATGGAAAGAAATATAGCCGATGATCCAAAGTGATGGTTTTACCAACATCACATTTCTATAAGATTCATACAAACATATACAAAATAGTCCATACGTACATGCTTAAATAACAACTACATATACCATTAGAGTAACCAGAACAAACAAACTACAATAACAACATATGCATGAAACGTGCTGGCTTTTTTATATTAAGAAAGTGAAAGATCCAATGATACATACAACCATGACCAACCACTAGTGCCGATAGTGGAATGTTACAGTCATTGTCTCCTGCTCCTCCAAAGAGGATAACTAGCTCTGCATTGTGGAGAAGCCAAGGCTCGTTACAACACACTCCAAGCTTTCTCTACATAACACCTACAGGAATCTTGCCTCCCAGAAAACCTGTACAATGAGTTATGAGGTTCTATAAATAGTAAAGGGTGGGGTGACCCTTGACATTCCCCGTTGTGACTTTTCACCTACCCTCATGACTCTTCAACTACTACATGACTGTTACATTCTACTATTGACAATTGGTATTTCACTTTTACAAAATGTTACATTACAATCTACACATGTACCCATGTGAGACAAAAATAGGCTTGAGTAAGCCATGCAAGACATCACTAAGACTTGGACAGTTGTGGGAAGACCAAAGCTTCGACATCCTTGCTATGATCAATGGTGGTGAACTGATGCCAAGCTTGGTAGTCTGTGATGGTGTCTTGCATAGTCTGTGGTGACATCCTTCTAAATGCAAACTCTTGCCTCTGTTTCATCCAGGTACACTAATTTGGCACCTCTGTCCAACTCTTCTGGCAACATGCACATCATAGTCTTGATTGCAGTCAGACCAATAACATATTGATGCATAGTGTCTGCGTTGATCTCCAACTCTGCCCTGGTGGCTACGCACATCAACTAATCAAAGTACATGTCTAGCTCTAGTCTTTCTTGGCTCTTTGTCTTCGCTTCGGTGAGTGTTTTGATGGATGGGATCGCATGTGTGTGCACAATGACATTCATACTCCTGAGCACCCATGCATGTGAAACCTGCAAATTGGTGATGACCTGCGGGATTTCCTCATAGTTCCCAATCTTACTCCAGATGCATGTCTTCAAATTTATCGCCCTTGGCTTCATCATCTTTGGAATGAGAAATGGGGCTCCCTTGTACCTAATTTTCCATATCTGCATGTGATTGACAATAGTGTGCAAGTCTGACAAGATGCATTCTCTCCTACCATAGCACTGTTTCCAACCACTAAGATGTACAACTGACTTATGTATGATGACAAATCTGAAATATAACTTCCGCATGACTGTCTCGAGAGACGATACTTCATCAAATATCACTCTCTACAAATCTAATCGATGTATGTTGTAACCTTCGCTCCTCCCTTCTTAGCCACTTGTAACTCCTTAGCCATGTGCTCATTCTTAGCTATCAAGAATATAACACTCGAGTTGGTGGCTTCAAAATATGCTTTAGTAGCATCAACCAATGCAGATGGATGCTTGTTCACATCAGACATGATCACTCACTCTTCAAACTATGCAAGAGATACATGGACATCTGGAGTGGGCACTCTACGTGACTTCATAACTCTATGTTGTGACTCATTAAAAGATATGTTGTGCATATCTGCCTCTGGATTGTCTTCAATGATTTATGTGTCTCTTTGATTGCTTGGGACTTGCTTTACTTCCGGATCTGGTGAAGCCAGTGGGGTGACCTCTTGGACTTGAGGCATGAGGTCAATATCTTGATCTAACTTAGGCTGGACCATATCTGTGTCCATATGCTCTTGCATCTGTTCAATATCTTAAGAAAAACCCTACTCCTATGACTGCTCACCCTGTTTGTTCTGTGTTAACTGCTCAGATAAGTCTATAACCTGTATCAGCGTAGTATCATGAACCTGTGCATGTTGCACCTCTTGTTGTACGTGTTATTGTTGCGATTCCTTCTCTCTTCTGCACAGATCTTATTCCTCCCAGAGTTTCTCCTTCAACTCCTGCAAATCCTTTTCTATTTCCTCCATCCTCTATTTCTCCCTCTGCCTCTATGCGATCCTCCTGTCACATTGTTGCCACTTTGCCTCAATCTCCAAAGTGACTTTGATCACAAGTGGATTTTCTTTGAACTTGTAGCTTTGCTCTGCCTCTGTGTTGTCAACAACCTTCCTCTTGCCTTTTTCATCTATAGGTCTACTACCGTCTGCTATTGCTGATGATTTTGTTGGCTTCTTCTTCGCTAACCAGTCTACAACTATGGTGCCCAGTTCATTGAGCCTTGAGAAGTGATAGAAGTATCTCCATGGGTCTTCCTTAGGCCAATGACACACCCCGTGGATCCAAGGATGTTTCACTCTTGTACAGTGGTCCTTCACTAAGAAATGTGGGTCATATGGATTGAAACTTCTGGGGCCTAAGATGAATCTCTTGAACTCCTCCATTTTGGCCTCAACATGCTTGAGATTTCAGATCTCATACAACCCAATCCGCAAAGGAAGACCTGGCCAAGGTGCCTTCTTCTTCCCTTACAGTCTAGCTGACAACCCTGTCAAGATGTGATATGACACTTCTTGCATGATGAGATTTTCCATGGAAAACTTTAGTAAAACATGCAGATCCTTCTCCGCATTGTACATCTGTATGTAGGTGCCAAGGGGTGAGGCATACCAATATTCTATGTTGATCAATGCCTCCATCGCTACCTATGACATGCAAGGTGGATCCTTTTCAAATATCATCTTGTACACTGAGGTGATGAAGTGGTCTAATAACTATGTGATAACTCCATGGAAGCTTCATTTTTAGAACAACTTGCAATAAGTTTGCACAGAGGTTTCTGAAGGTGTCCATGCCCAACCCAAGCATGGGAACTTCTGATGGGCACAGATCACATCAAGTATGTAAGCGGGCATGTATAGCTTCTCTTACTAATCCTTGGGTGGATGTCGGGCTTTTGTTATGTGTTCCTTCAACCTGAGAGCCAACATGTTAGACCAGTTGAAAGGTTTTCCTTCGCTCGCCAGTTGATCCAATGCAATCACCCAACACTACAGGAAGGTTTATGTGCTCTCTTGGCCATATAAGTGGCATGAAAATATAACCAAGAGATGATATTCCTTTCATAGTATCTTTGTCTTGTAAACCTAGCTGGGTGTTGTCCTAAACTTCGATGGCTCTTTAACCCAACTCTTCAAGATGTCTCTGGAGTTTGCACTATTGCTATGTCTGTTAAAGGGTGTATCCATCAAAATCACCGACTGTGGAAAGTGATACATCACCTGAAATTCCTTCGCCCTGAAGGTAGAAAGATATGTTCCACTAACACTGCTGAACACCATTGCCTTTGGATCAGTATGCGAGACAATCCAGTGGATCATGTTCGCGCATGGAAACGCGGGATACTTGCCTGCAATCCAGTACAAGCCAGGCTTGTGAATGTTGGCAAAAACCCTGCAGTGTTCTAGATCTTCCTTAAATGTTCCTAAGAAGGTGTAATTTATGTCCTACCATTTCATCTTGATATCCTTGTCTATGAACAACTTGGTGTCCTCATAGATGGGCAAGCTCATAAACACTTGCTCAACTACATCTCTAGTTCCACTCTCAATGGTGTCCTCTAACCTTGCTCTCTTGGAAGCAATTGTACCTATACTATTGAGAGATGGACGAACACCTATGATATTTGGAGACATAGAAACACTCATGGAAAGAAATCTATCAGTTGAAAACTAAAAGAAACTTGAGGACTGACATGCAACATACTTGGGTGACTTACTGGGAAAATTTCACAATTTTCACCAAGAGGCTGCGAGACTGACTGCCAAAACTGCACAAGGCACAGTTTGGCATGTCAGAAGGTTGATTGACTGATGAAACTACATAATTCACAGTCCAGACTAGCCTACCAAGAACTAAAACTAAGCATTGCGTAGTTTCAGACAGCAAGGACTGCAAACCAGGAACTGCGTTTGTGCAATTTCTGGGGCCAGCAAGGCACTGCTTCTCAGAATTGCACAAAGCAAGTGTGGAGGCTAGTGCTAGGAAATATTTGGGAAATTTCTTAGAGGAAGGCAGAGCTTTCACACTCATAAATGTGCTTTGCAAGTCGGCCAAGGCAAGGTCTGGGCCATGGTAGCCTAGTCCCACTGACAGGCGACTGAAAACATGAAAAGTCTGAATGCATGGTGAAGCTGAGTGCAAACAAGAGTGAATGATCATGCATGAAAATAGTGAGTGCAAGATTCAGAAAAGGGGAAAATGAGCATGTGTGTAAAGCGAGTTGCCGCAATGGTGACTGTTAGTGTAGAAACAATGTCATGCATGCAGCAACAGTGAGATGCAATGAAAAACTAACAATGCTTCTAAAAGCTAACATGCATCAAAACAACAACAAGCGTTCATTGAAACCAAGAAGAAAGCATTCACACAAAGCGAAATACAAAAATTGATAGAAAAGCAACAAAATAAATGAAAAGGGGACTTACTCGGAAAAACATGAGTTGAGTGTGCCAAATGCTCCTAGATGCGATATGGAATGTCAGACCTCCAAGATTGATGTGAGGAATGAGCTCTTCAACGTCAAATAAATAAGTTTGCATAAGATCAAGGCCTAAGATGCGCATGCCACAAATCTAGGAAAAAGCGACACTTGGCGGGAGGTTTCGAAAACGACTTTTGCATGTAACCTCCAGCTACTAAAAATGGATGCCTAAAATCAAGGGATGTTTTTTTCCTTTTTGGGAAAAAACAGTCTATGCATGTAAATCAAGATTGCTTAGTCCTGGAGGGGACAGGACAACATGGGAGCACATGCAACAACCTACAAGCCTGGGAATGACATTTGCATATTTTTTGAGTTGAGTAATTCTGGTTGTCCCTCATGCATTGTGCAATTTCTAGAATAAAGGCCTGGCTGTCAGTTAAAATTGTGCAATTTTTTAGATGAAGCCCTATTTTGGGCTACATTGCGCAGTTTTTAGAAGGAAGGCTACTTGGCTAGATTGCGCATTTCTGGAGCCTAGCAGGAAGCCCAGATGGATTGCGTAATTTCCAGAGGGGAGGTTGGTTCCCCTAAAAAATTACGTAATTTTCTAGGTGAGCATCACAACCAGAAAATGACTAAGTCTCAGAGTGTTAGCTTGTGGGTGGAAGGTGATGAGCCCCATAAATGAGTAACTATATGGGCTCATTATGCCTATTATTTTCATTTAATCCACCATTCTCAATAGTTTTGTGCATGTTTTTGAATACATTTATGTCAATAGAGTGAATGGGGATAGTCACTTTGCCACATAGTCTAATGAGTGTTTATTGCAGATCTTTTTGGACAATTTTGGATAAGGACCAGGCATTTTTGAGCAGAATGGTAGCCAAACTCAAGGAAATAGGGTTGAGGACTTATAGGAGGGATGTCCCCTTCATTAAATGACCCCTTCCTCGAATTCTTCAGCAACAGCTCGGAGTGCAAAGGCCCACATCAATGATTCCAAAGGGCAGCCGAGCAACTCAAGTAGGGTTGTTGTTATCTTCAGTTCCAGGCAGCCAAGTTCCTTAAGCTTAGGAGGACTATTGGGAGTCCCCACTTGTATAAATAAGAAAGCTTCAAGCCTTAGTAGGTTAGGCATTTGATAGTCTATTTTCACACTTTTGAGTAGTCTTGTACTCAGCTCATTTCCGAGCTCTTTTTGTAGACAGTTTTGTGATGTAACTATTATTTTTTTATCAATGAAGATGAATCCATCTTTGAACCAGCACTGATCTTTTCTAGAGGGCTGTAGCTCTTGATTTAGGGCCCAGCCCAAGTGCCCAACACCTCTTTTGTGTATTTATATGCTTTTTCTTGCATTCATAAGATAATTTATGTTGTTTAGGTTAAATCTTGGTTTGGTAAATTAGGTTTCTTTTGATGGTTAGAATAGTTGTTCTTGATTTAAGTTGCTGTTGTGGTCACCAAAAACCCCCATCTTTGATTGGTATTAGCAATAACACCAAGCAAATGGGGACCCTTAACAAAAAATCCAAAAAAAGCATTTTATCAAAAATTTTGTATTTTAACTCCCTAAAGTTGTATCGCATCGCGAAAAGAGAGTGAGACATTTTCCTATGCGCATAATAAGCTGCGAAGAAGCGACGCGAAATTCATCGCATCGCTTATACTGTGAAGCGCTCTTAAATGAAAAACTTAAGGAATCGCCGACGGCCGATATGCGACGTCGCATATCGCAACATCGCATAAGAAACACACAATGATTAGATGATTAAGCGCGATCTGCGATATTGCGATCTGCGATATTGCGATCTGCGATGAATGCGATCATCAATTCCTGCGATGACACATCTTAACGACGCAATCCTCGACACTGCGATGCGAGTCGCAGAAATCACTCATCGCAAAATTTCCTCGACACAGTGTTCAAGGAAAGCTGTCTGTAGACCAAAATTGGGCGCGCGCCTTAAAAGAAATTAATGATTGTACGCCAAAGTATCCAAGAAGGATTGTGTTGTGTTTTTCGAAGAGTCAGTTCATTATGAGTGTCATGATTATGCATTCATTAGAGCTTAAAGATTTCATGTCAATCTTTTCGTCATTACTCTTTTTCTTTGCGTAAACTGTAAGACAGAAACTAATATAAAGCAATGTGTAGGAAACATCTAAGGAAAAGGGGAAAGCGTCAATACTCGGAGAACAGAGAAGAGATGCCTTCGCAAACGGATGCCGCATGCAGCAGGACCACGAATTCCAGAGTATCACTCAACAGATACTGATGTCAATAGGCCGTCCAAAACTCAGAGTCAAAGGCGCACAAAAGCAGCATGTTTACAGAAGATCCTGAAGCTTAGACTGGGTAAAGCAAAAAGAAAAATGCTAAAGAGGGAAAACGCACCAGAAAATCCTGGAACAAAGAACGGAAGCAGTTTTCAATACAGAAAATTGTTCAGAGAGCAAAGTCCCTGACTTATCCAGTCATTCGCAAGGCCGGAAACCGAAAAAGAAACAACACAATCAGTTTGAGAGAAATTTGGGTTATTACCAAGTATACACACAGTGAATACACCAAGCCAGAGGAAAATATCTTCCAATTTGTCAGAAAGCGGTGCCAACTCTTGTTATTTCTATTTTCGTAACTCAAACGAAAGGAGAAGACAACCAGCTGACTCTTCCCAGGCGAATGTTGCATTGCTTACAGCACTAAGGAGCAAATACAGAAACGGTTAGAAATTAGATTCAATTTTTAGAAATAAATTTGCTTTAGTAGAAGGGCGGTCATTTGAAACCGTGTCCTAAATTTATGTAATTAAGATTAATTAGTTAGCAGTATTTAAACCCTTCTCAGGAATTTGGAGAAGGGTCCGGAGATTTGTCAAAAAACTTGTCCTCAGAACATGCACTTTTGCACCCTCGGAGGGGGTTTTTGATGAATGGATGGATCGAGATTTATCAATGTTTGTATTTAATGTCTGCTACTGATGTTGCACTTTTGTACTCTTAGTAGATGTTAGAACAAGTAGAGATAAATCGTTATTGCTTGAAGCTTATGAGTGGAACCAGTCATAAATGGTACTTTTATCTCTTGACCAATTTCTGCTTGTATTCTTAAAGTGATATGGAGTTTTCAGTTGTTTATATGTTAAATGCATGAATGTGTGGGTTACCATTTGGCACTTCTGTACGGTGGAGTCATTTATTTGTGCTTGATATATGAATAACTTATTATGCGATATGCTGTTCACAACTGTTTTGCTTAACTTTTTATGAAGAATGGTTTATCTTAATTTATTTCTATTCTTATGATAGCTGAATGATCTTTATTACCAGTTATTGTTCGAAATCTCTTTAGATCGCATAATAGAAGAAATACACCCCGGGTTAGCGTAGATTAGATGTGTTGTTTCTCAACTAGATTACGATAGCATAGAGTTAGTTTAGAAGTTTGAATTAAATTAGCTTAGAATACTCCTAGATCAGCATCATCCAACTCTACACACACACACACCCCTTAGATTGGGAAACTGGTCCCATTATCCCCAGTCGGACCCGCTATACCAAACAGATAAGGAGCTACCAACCAAGGTCCGGACCGGGTGGGTATCCCCCTTGTTGTCGACCCGATTTTCAGGGCTTCAACATATTTGGCGCTAGAAGGAGGGCCCGAACTATGAATGGCACCTAAATCAAAATCTAAATACCATTCTGAGAGTAAATCGCCCTCATCAACTCCCCCGACTTCCCAAGTACGTTTAAATCCAGAGTCAGAAGTCGCTCGAGTATCAACCGCTGCTACATACCCTAATATATCAGACCAATTTATCATTGAACCCCCTGAAGTTCAAACTCTGATTCGCAAACTCCGGGGATTTTCTATTTTTACCCAGAAGTCTGATAAATCTCAAAGCAGCGTGACTTCGCAGTAAAATCCTGCTCATCCCCTAACCAGATTAAAGAGTGAAAAATTTGGCATCCAGCCAACTGAATTCCCTCTCCCCACCAGGAAATGAGCAAGGAAAACACCACCAGAGTCTGACAGTGAGACTCTTTCATCTACGTCGTCCATTTCAACTCCCTCACCGCGAAGTCAGCCACCCACATCTTCATTCCAAATCACTCATCCATCTTCCACAACCCCTCCTCTTCAATCATCAAAGATCATAATATCTTCATCTTCCCAGCATCAGGGATCATCCTCTGCACTTTCATTTACTAGCAGCTCAACGATGGCCCAGTCTCCATGGAACAATCCTGGGGCAGTTTTAATGCCTCCACCCCTGAGCCCAATACCGGCCCATCCTGAGAAATGGCTACCCAAATTCAATCCAGAAGCAGGAATGCTAGCTGAAGAGCATATTAATAATTTCATGCTTTCTGTTAATCTCAACGGAGTTACCAACGAGGATGTTGTCGTCCGGCTTTTTCCCTACACAATGCAAGGAACAGCCGGGTCATGGTACTTTTCATTACCTTCCGGGTCTATCACAAGTTGGGACATTTTTCAAAGTCAATTCCTTACCAAGTTTGGTGACGACAGATCAACGGCGACATTAATCAATGACCTATCCAATCTTAAAGCCGAGGCTAGAGAACCCATCAAAGATTTCAATTTACGGTTCAATAAAATCCTCAACAAAATTCTCGCTGCTTCCCAACCCAGCGAAGAAGTGAGATGTGAATGGTATATTACGGCCTTACCATCGAACTTGGCAATCTTCGTGGATAGGGAAAATAAGAAAACCTTAGTTGAAAACTTGACAAAGGTGATAGCAGTAGAGAAACGCGTAGTAGCCCTGGAAAAAAGATCTGCGATAGAGGAACGCAAATCTAAGAAAGTCTCCTACAAGGAAGACCCCAAGAAGAAACAATCGAAAGACCCTTTCAATTTGGAAGGATTACAAAAAGTGTTAAAAACCATGTCCAATGAGATGATTGACATAAAAAAACAAGTAGCAGAAACTTCATCGAAAAAGCCCTACAGAACTTTTAAAAGAAATCCTTCAATGGAGGTGAAACCACCCAACGCTATCTCAAACGTCGAATCTGAAGAAGAAGAAGAAGAAGAGAATACCACTGAAGGGCAGACCGATGATGAAGAATTTGTGGAACTACAAGGAATGTGGGATTTCATCCTCCCGCAAGAAGAAGATCAAGAAGCATTTCCGGTTAGCACACGAAGCAAAAATCAACTTGATCCTCCCCAAACTACCCCTAAGCAGAAGGGCGCAAGCCCTGCAGCAAAAGATAAAGTCGCAACAAAGAAAACAACCGCTAAAGCGACTCAATCTAGCCCAGTCCAATCAGATCAAACACCTCCATCAAGAACACTGATTGTGTCGGATGAAATGGAGTACAACATTATTGATGACATGAAAAAGACTAGGGCTAATATCACTCTTTATGAGTTGAGCAAATTGAAACATCAACAGAAGATAATGATGAAAGAATTACATGCCGTGCCTACTACATCTTTGCCTACAGCTGTAGCTTCCCACAACACGGGAAAACCTCCAACCAACACGATCAATAAGGTTGACCCAAATGACATCGCCTTGATTGGAGGAAGATCAAGGTCTCACACTCCCCCTTTTCTTCTCACTTATGAAATTTTCAACAAAAACGTGCACAGTTGTTTGGTAGATTTTGGTGCTTCAACGAATATTTTACCCAGATCAATATGTGCCAAGTTGAATGTTCAACCGCAAAAATCCGCAAAGCGCATAGTTCAGCTTGATCGATCTCAAGTCGAAGTGATTGGTGAACTTAATCAAGTGACCATAAGATTGTCGTTTAACCCGAAGGTGTGTCAGGTTATTGACATTCTAGTAGCTGATATCCCTGAATTCTATGGCTTAATTCTTAGCAGGGATTGGTCCGAAAAACTCCATGGATACTTCTCAACCGACTGGTCGCACATTTGGTTACCCTACAATGGTAAACCGAATCAAATAAAGGTTGAACGAGAGTTACACCAGAAATACATAGTGACGGAATTGGAGGGAGAAAATGAAGCAATAGCATACAACAGCAGTATCATAGGCAATTACTCGGTAGATTCTTTCCTCGGCAATTTCAATGCTCATACCTCACCTTACTTAGAAAATTTAGTTTTGTCCCAAGTCGAAATTTTTTCCCAAACTGATAATTCAAAGTGTGTTAATTTTTTAGATAACCCTGTAAATACATCTTTGTTTTGGAAATTATATTTTGATGGCTCTAAATCTAACGAGGGAGCAGGAGCAGGATGCATTCTGATTAGCCCAGACGGAAATAAGACCATGCTTACGTGCAGACTTGAATTCGATTGCACAAACAATACAGCGGAATACGAGGCCTTGGTGCAAGGCCTATACAAAGTGATCGGGTTGAACGTTAAGTACCTTCAAGTCTTCGGAGACTCTGAGATTGTCGTCAAACAGGTATGTAACACCATACATTGCCTATCAGGTCATTTGAAGCACTATCAATCTTTAGTACAAGATCTGACTGCACATTTCATAGCATTCAATATTTCGTCAATCCCAAGACTCCAAAATGCGAGCACAGACCTGTTAGCTAACGTAGCCTCTAGAATTATTCCCTCCGAAGATTTTAGTCCAGATAGATTCTCGATAGAATTAATCTTTAGACCGTCCATCCCTGACAACATTACAAACTGGAGAGTATTCAATGACGATCCAGACATTGTAAATTTCCTCACTTCTGAAGGATCCTACTCAAATCAAATAATTGACGAAGACCATCATGATCACCAAATACAACAAAATAGCACTGATAATGCTATACCTAAATCGGTGGTTAAGTTAGAAGACTTATATGATTTGAAAAGTAGGTTTAAAAGGTCTACCAATTCTAAGCTTTACAGTTCGACTCTAAACTACGAATTAGTAAACCTAGGAACCGATGAGAAACCACAAAACGTTAATCTAGGCCACGGCCTAGACCCTGATGAAAAATTAGCATATATCCATCTTTTGAGACAATACAAAAACGTTTTTGCCTGGAACTACGATGAGCTGAAGACATACGACACTTCTATCATTCAACATACTATCCCTATGATTGACAATGAAAAACCTGTCCAATAGAAACTCAGAAAAATCCACCCCAATTTAGAAAACCAGATAAAAACTGAGCTAAATAAGTTATTGAGAGCCATAATAATTTTCCCCGTCAGACATTCCAAATGGGTCTCCAATATGGTACCCGTTAGAAAGAAAAACGGAGATATTAGAATTTGTATCGATTTCCGGAATCTCAACAAAGCCTGTCAAAAAGACAATTTTCCCCTCCCACCTATGGAGCAGATATTATAGGCAGTAGCAGGCTCAGAATTAATGTCTTTTTTGGATGGATTTTCAGGATACAATCAAGTGCTGGTACATCCCGATGATCAGTTAAAAACCACATTCCGAACTAAATGGGGCACATACGCATATCGAAAGATGCCATTTGGTTTGATCAATGCCGGCGCTACATTTCAGAGAGCCATGGACATCGCATTCAAAGGTTTAGTCAATAAATCTGTAGTGATTTACCTGGATGATATAACAGTGTACTCCAAGAAGCGAAGCGACCATCTCAAAGACTTGAAACAAATATTTCAACGATGTTTAAGGTATGGGATTTCACTTAACCCAAAGAAATCTTTTTTCGCATTAAGTGAAGGAAAAATTATAGGATTCATAGTGTCAAAATCTGGTATTCACATTGAACCTGACAGAATCAAAGAAATTTTTGAAATATCCATGCCTCATAACAAAAAAGCCATGCAATCTTTCCTTGCTCAAATCAATTTTGTGAAGAGATTTGTCCCAGATTTCTCACGTATTGTTTCTCCTTTGCAAAATATGATTAAAAAGAATTCAAATTTTAAATGGGGTCAAGATGAGCATGAAGCATTCAACTTGATCAAACAAGCTATCATTAACGCTCCATCTTTAGCGACCCCGAATTTTTCAGAATCTTTTATCTTATACACGTTTGCCTCAGAGAAATCTTATGCCGCGATTCTAACTCAAGCAAATCAAGAGAAAGCGGAAGCTCCAATCGCATTTTTTAGCTCGAATTTACAAGGTTCTGAACTCAACTATTCAGACATGGAGAAACAGGCATATGCTGTTTTCAAAGCGATCAAATATTTCAGACCTTTCTTACTTAAAGCCCATACTAAGGTCATAGTATTGTTTCCAGCGGTAAGAAACCTTCTGATACAGAAGGATGTGGGCGAAAAAAGAGAAAATTGGATCATCGTTTTACAAGAATACGATCTTGAGATCAAACCAGCAAACATTGTAAGAGGTCAAGGCTTCTGCAAAATGTTGGCTGGAGCATCGCAAATTCCCGAGAATTCATCTGAAGAGGTACATACGTATGAGGTAAGCCTAAACGATACAGAATCATTATATGCTGACACCATTTATTATCTTAAGAACAGGTATGCTCCATCACACCTCGATCACACCAAGAAAAAATCTCTGAGATTGAAAGTTAAACAATACCAGCTCATAAATGATGTTCTGTTTAAAAGGAATTACGATTCTGTGCTTCTTAGGTGTCTTGAGAAAACTGAAGCCGAAAAGGTTTTGCAGGAACTCCACGATGGACCAGCAGGCGAACACTATGCTGGAGATGCTACTGCACATAAAGTCTTACGTGCAGGATATTATTGGCCCACGCTGTTCAAAGACTCACACAGTTACGTGAGGAAATGCCAAGTCTGCCAGAATGCTGCAGGGGAACAAAAGAAACCGTCCATGCCACTACATCCGGTAAACATCGAGCAACCATTCAGTCAGTGGGGCTTGGACATAATATGTGAGATCATTCCTCACTCTTCTAAGCAGCATAGGTACATCCTCACGGCAACAGATTATTTTACTAAATGGGTAGAAGCAGTTCCTCTCAAGACAGCTAATTCTGAAAACATTATTGAATTCATAGATCAATTTATAATCACTAGGTTTGGATTGCCAACGGCCTTAATGTTTGATAATGCTTCATACTTTTCTGGAAATACAATGATTGAGTTTGCACTTAAAAGAGGGTTCAAACTGAAATATTCGGCCAACTACTATCCGCAAGGTAATGGATTGGCTGAATCAACAAACAAAAACCTGATCAGGATTATCAAAAGAACAGTCGACCAAAACCAAAAGAATTGGCACAAAGCGTTGGTAAATGCTTTATGGGCAGGTAGAATAACGAAGAAAGCTTCAATCGACACTTCTCCCTTTAATTTAGTTTATGGGAAAGAAGTGGTTCTTCCAACTCACTTAGTCATTCCCTCTTTGTCTTTAGTACAACACATCGATGAGGTATCTACCTCCTCCATACAACTAAGACAAATGGAAATAATTAAATTAGAAGAACGACGAGAACAAGCTAAGAAAACCCATGCCCATCACCAAGCGCTGATAAAATCCTCTTTTGACTCAAACATAATGACCAGAAAGAATTTTCAGATGGGAGATTTAGTTTTGAAATGGGATAAGGCTCATGAAGAAAAGGGCAAACATACGAAATTTCAGAAACTGTGGCTTGGTCCTTTTCAGATTGTAGAAGTCATAGGCCCATCGACGTTTGTGTTGCAGGATTTAGCAGGTAGAAGAGATTCTTTGCATGTTAATGGACAGATTCTTAAAATATATTTTCCATAGAAGATCACTCTTCTATTTTTGTAGGATAGTTTTAGTTTTTATTTGTTTTTCTCTTTCTTATAAATAAAACCAGTTGTAGATGGTCACTAAAAGGGTTCATGAAAAAGACACCAATTCTCTATCAGATTTTGAGATTTTCGCTTGTACAAGTAGCAAAAATTTTCGAAAAATCTGATTTTTATTATTGACAGGTAGAGTTAACTTTAGCATAGACATGATACTAGTTTCAACTTCAAAAATTTGATCAGGGAAAATTTTAAGAACCCCCCTAAATTTATAAATATAATAAATGGGCGAATCTCCATGGTATATAGGAAAAATGGAAGGCGATTTTATCAATAATATAATATGTATATATAATTTTTTGGCGAATCTCTCACTAGGCATGGCGAATATTTTACTCAATTATAAAATCTTGTAAGATCTTGGCGAGTCTTTCACTAAATAATAAAACTTTGTAAAGTCCTAGTGAATCTTAGCATAGGCTACATGCTGGTTTAATTCCCCCATTTAAATAGGCTACATTCCAGGTGAATACCATGGGTCAATACCATTTGCCATTTGGTGAATACCATGGGTCAATACCATGTGCCATTTTTGTTTTTATTAATTCTAATATTAGGGTTAATAATGGTTTTTTGCATGGTATTAATAACAATCTAGTCCATGGTATTTGTCCCATAGTATTTTGGCCATAGGTTTCACCTAAATATAACCCATTTTTTGAGTGTTCGTAAATATAAGGTGACTTATGGAGTAAATATAAAAAAATGTTTTATTTGTTTACCATACCTCTCGTTCATTTATATTTTTATTAATTTACCATACCTCTTTTACAAATATGGTATTTGGCCCATAGGATTCACTTAAATAAAACCTCTTTCTTGAGCCTTCATAAATAGAACGAGGGTTATGGACTAAATATAAAAAGACGTTTTATTTATTTACCATACCTCCACTTTACTTATATTTTTATTTGTTTACACCCTTACATGTATATAAGGTGACTTATGGAGTAAATATAAAAAACGTTTTATTTATTTACCATACCTCCACTTTACTTATATTTTTATTTGTTTACACCCTTACATGTATATAAGGTGACTTATGGAGTAAATATAAAAAAATGTTTTATTTATTTACCATACCTCTCATTTATTTATATTTTTATTAATTTACCATACCTCTTTTATAAATATGGTATTTGGCCCATAGGATTCACTTAAATAAAACCTGTTCTTCAAAATGGGCGAATGGATTCACTTAAATAAAGCCTATTCTTGAAAATGGGCGAATGGAAGGTTGTAAGTCCTAATTTCAAGGGCTAAATTGACCTTTTTTACCCTCTCCCTTAAAATAAGGTGGGCTATTTGAGGTGATTTGTAAAAATGTACTATGATACAAAATATTCGCCCACTAAAAATTTGAAACCCCTTAATTTCGCCAAAGGGCAAACATTCGCCCCTAAAATTATCCTTGACTTTGATGAAAGCAACCTTTGGTAAAAAATTGTTTTATATCAGCACAATGAAAGGTATCAATATTAAAATAAATATTCTCTGTAAAGCTGCTGATTTCAAACTCTATTATTGTCGTCCAGAGCTTTCTTAAGGAAAAACAATGACTTCCTCCCTGCTAAAGGAAATCGCAGCATTCAGAGGAACAATCCGAGAAAACACTATATCTCAAAGAATAAGAGGTCTCATCACGAGCCGGCTTATCATGATCACAGATATTATAACTTGCTGACTTTGCCAATACTGTCTACCAAAATAGGGAAACGACTCAAGATTGTTGCAATCAAAAGACAAGGGGTCTCATCACGAGCCAGCTTGTTCAGCAAAAGTGTAAATCAAGTGAATGACTGTGTCATAATTTGGCCACCAAACCAAGACATTGTTCTTTAGAGAATAAAAAAGGAAAAAAGTGTCAAAAAAGGGTTTTCCTCTGAAAAGTTGTAAATAACCTCAAGCAGGATAAAGGATCATTGCTGGGTAACAGGTAACCCTGTCGAGGCTATGGACGCTTGCAGGCAGCAGAGGCTCTACCTACGACAAATGAGCATATTTTAAAAGCCAGCACGTAGAGAAGACCTTATTTTATCTTTAAAAGACCAAGTAATGTCTGGTGTGAATACAAGAACTAAGCCTGAGGAAACAAACAGTTGGAATATGAAAAGGTTGAGACGAAGTATCAGTGATAGGATAAGGCGTAATATACTCTATCTGTCCATAACAAAATTTAGACATATGAAAATTTTTCTGCTTCGGAAGTTAAAATTCAATAGAAAAACAGAGATAACTGGTTCTTCACAGTGAATCGCCATTGTTGTGGTCACCAACAACCCCCCTCTTTGATTGGTATTAGCAATAACACCAAGCAAATGGGGACCCTTAACAAAAAGTCCAAAAAAAACATTTTATCAAAAATTTTGTATTTTAACTCCCTAAAACTGTATCGCAACGCGAAAAGAGAGTGAGACGTTTTCCTATGCGCATAATAAGCTGCGAAGAAGCGACGTGAAATTCATCGCATCGCTTATATTGTGAAGCGCTCTTAAATGAAAAACTTAAGGAATCGCCGACGGCCGATATGCGACGTCGCATATCGCAACATCGCATAAGCAGCACACAATGATTAGATGATTAAGTGTGATCTACGATATTGCGATCTGCGATGAATGCAATCATCAATTCCTGAGATGACACATCTTAATGACACAATCCTCGACACTGCGATGCGAGTCGCAGAAATCACTCATCGCAAAATTTCCTCGACACAGTGTTCAAGGAAAGCTGTCTGTAGACCAAAATTGGGCGCGTGCCTTAAAAGAAATTAATGATTGTACGCCAAAGTTTCCAAGAAGGATTGTGTTGTGTTTTTCGAAGAGTCAGTTCATTATGAGTGTCATGATTATGCATTCATTAGAGCTTAAAGCTTTCATGTCAATCTTTTCGTCATTACTCTTTTTCTTTGTGTAAATTGTAAGACAATAACTAATATAAAGCAATATGTAGGAAACATCTAAGGAAAAGAGGAAAGCTTCAATACTCGGAGAACAGAGAAGAGATGCCTTCGCAAACGGATGCCGCATGCAACAGGACCACGGATTCCAGAGTATCACTCAACAGATACTGATGTCAATAGGCCATCCAAAACTCAGAGTCAAAGGCGCACAAAAGCAGCATGTTTACAAAATATCCTGAAGCTTAGACTGGGTAAAGCAAAAAGAAAAACGCTAAAGAGGGAAAATGCACCAGAAAAGCCTGGAACAAAGAATGGAAGCAGTTTTCAATACAGAAAATTGTTCAGAGAGCAAAGTCCCTAACTTATTCAATCATTCGCAAGGCCGGAAACCGAAATAGCAACAACACAATCAGTTTGAGAGAAATTTGGGTTATTACCAAGTATACAGACAGTGAATACACCAAGCCAGAGGAAAATATCTTCCAGTTTGTCAGCAAGCAGTGCCAGCTCTTGTTATTTCTATTTTCGTAACTCAAACGAAAGGAGAAGACAACCATCCGACTCTTCCTAGGCGAATGTTGCATTGCTTACAGCACTAAGGAGCAAATACAGAAACGATTAGAAATTAGATTCAATTTTTAGAAATAAATTTGCTTTAGTAGAAGGACAGTCATTTGAAACCGTGTCCTAAATTTATGTAATTAAGATTAATTAGTTAGCAGTATTTAAACCCTTCTCAGGCATTTGGAGAAGGGTCCGGAGATTTGTCAAAAAACTTGTCCTCAGAACATGCACTTTTGCACCCTCGGAGGGGGTTTTTGATGAATGGATGGATCGAGATTTATCAATGTTTGTATTTAATGTCTGCTAGTGATGTTGCACTTTTGTACTCTTAGTAGATGTTAGAACAAGTAGAGATAAATCGTTATTGCTTGAAGCTTATGAGTGGAACCAGTCATAAATTGTACTTTTATCTCTTGACCAATTTCTGCTTGTATTCTTAAAGTGATATGCAGTTTTCAGTTGTTTATATGTTAAATGCATGAATGTGTGGGTTACCATTTGGAACTTCTGTACGGTGTTGTCATTTATTTGTGCTTGATATATGAATAACTTATTATGCGATATGCTGTTCAAAACTTTTTTGCTTAACTTTTTATGCAGAATGGTTTATCTTAATTGATTTCTATTCTTATGATAGCTGAATGATCTTTATTACCAGTTATTGTTCGAAATCTCTTTAGATCACATAATAGAAGAAATACACCCCGGGTTAGCGTAGATTAGATGTGTTGTTTCTCAACTAGATTACGATAGCATAGAGTTAGTTTAGAAGTTTGAATTAAATTAGCTTAGAATACTCCTAGATCAGCATCATCCAACTCTACACACACACACACCCCTTAGATTGGGAAACTAGTCCAATTATCCCCAGTCGGACCCGCTATACCAAACGGATAAGGAGCTGCCAACCAAGGTCTGGGCCGGGTGGGTATCCCCCTTGTTGTCGACCCGATTTTCGGGGCTTCAACAGTTGCTTAAGAAGTTTGCTATAGTAATAGAGAAAAGATCCAAAAAGGCTACCAACAGGTCTTGATCTCCTTTCTCCCTCCTTGGGACCATGATTTGAGGTCAAGGCATTACTGCTGCCATTAAAAACACAGTCTTTGCTCTTCCAATTCAATTTCTAGTGTGATATTTCGAGTTGGAGAAGTTGATATTAGATTAGATTCACATGCTTAGATCCTTTCATGTTCATTTATCATGGTTTTCTCACATCACTTTCTGTTCATAAAGTTCTGTTCAACACTTTTCTGGATTTAGGTCAAATTTTAGGTTAAAGTAGACAAAACTCTGTTTTTCGGTTCTTGTTTGGGTCAGATTTGAGAAGTGTGCAGCTCACTTGTGGAACCTTCTAGCTCACCATTCCTCCATAGAACAACCTGTATCAGTTCACCTTTCAAATATTTCCCCACTCTTTCTCCATAGTTCGCCAATCTACCCTAATTCCTACATTTTTCCATAAAGTTGTTTTCTTGCTCTTTGAACAAATCCAACCATTTCCTTCATTCCTGATCTTCCTCGACAAGTCATAGACCTCAAAATACATTCATAAAACCTTCATTTCCCTTTTCCCATGACTTTTCCACCTTCAAACCTCCAAAAAACCACTTTCGGCCTCCTCTTGTAGATCCTCCTGTAGAATCTGTTGTAGATCCCCTGCAGCCTCCTGTAGAAGTTCATGCGAATGATTTTTCGAAGTCTGATCACAATGGAAGTCTCCAGAAGGGTACTAGGGACTTCTTAGGACCTCTCCACACCTTCCTCACCATTTGCAAAAACCCATTCCATCTTCTTTTTCCACCAAACCTCTGCACAGTCACAACCAATCAAACCATAAGCATAATAATTCCACATAAAAATACTCAAAAAGTACAAAAATATGATTTCTTCTCATTTCTCTTCAGAAGTAGGTTGAATAAATGCAATTTACCTTTCCAGTAGGCAATGGAACCCATTTCAATAGTTTCTATCTCTTTTCTTGCAAAATTAGGGTTTGCTAGTGTTTGCAAGCGTTTGCATTTCCTTTCAATTTTCCTTCTCTTTTTGCAAGTAGAATAGCCTCCACAGAGTTAGCTTTCTTCCATCATAGTAAAAGCTTCTTTTGAGAACTCATATAAGTTAGCTTAAGCTCCTAGCGAACTTGCGCCAGCTGATCAAGTGACAGCCTGCAGTAAGAGCTAGTACTTGTGCATACAACATCGTCGCTTCCAATTTTGTTACGAACTACCAGGTTGATAAAAGTAAAGAAGGAAGCCCCAAGAGTTCTAGCATTATTGCTGCTATACTAGAGCTCACCACTGTTTTTGGTGCCGTTGTCAGGGAAGCGTCAGAGTATTTTGTGATTACTACTTTTCTTCTCTTTTCTACTACAACATTCTAGTAAGTAGTTTATTTCAACAAAAGTAGAGTAGTTGTTTCATTTCAATTCTACAATTTTATTTCAGCAAGCGTAGACTAGACATTTCCTGCTTTCATTTCAATTCTGCAATTTCATTTCAACAAGCATAGACTAGACATTTCCCGCTTTCATTTCAATTCTACAATTTTCATTTTAGCAAGGTTTATTTCAGTTAGTTGCAATTTGTTGTTCAATCCATTTTCAATTTTGTAGGTACAAGAAGAAAATAAATAAATAAATAAATCACCCAAAAAGAGATTTCCTTTCATATCTCGTAGGAACAGAGAAAATTCAGGAAAATTCCTACCCAACACCCCCACCACATCACTGAGTCACCCTTCTCTCTTCTTTGGTGGTAGTGATCTAGAAGAACCGATACGTGAACCTTCAGAGATAGACGAAGATCCTATAATAGAAGAAGAGCAAAAAACCATTCCTCCTGAGACCATGGCTAAAAACAAAAACGTTAGAGGAAATGGGGAAAGAATAGAAGGCGCCTTTCCTATCCAAGAGACCAATGGGGACACAAAAATGAAAAACATAAGCCCCTCAGCCTTACCTCACTTCCATGGATTGACTACCAAAGATCCTGATACCTTCTTGTTTGAATTTTCTGTCGTTCGTTGAACCTATGACTATGCAGAAGACGAGCAGAAGTTGAATCTGTTTCCTTCCACCCTCAAGGATGCAGCCTTGCGCTGGTTCATGGGGTTACCAGGAAACACTATCACAACTTGGGCTCAGATGCAGCAATCCTTTAACAACAAATACTGGGAATACTATAGGTCAAAGGATACCAAGGAATAAATCTTCCGAATGACCATGGGAAGTGATGAATCTTTAGAAGACTATGAAGAAAGGTTTCAACTCAGTTATAAAAGGGCTAGGTGCACACTTGATCCTGAATCTCTGAAGTTGGTTCTACACAAAGGAGTCCCTAAAGACCTTCTAGATACCCTCCATTTGCTGGTTGGGGGGGACATCTATCAACTACCTTATGATGACATAAAGACTGTGTTTAGAAACCATTCTAGGTCAGCTAGAAAGAGAGGTAGGGGAAGTCAACCTTCAGCCAGTACATCCTTAACTAGTTCATACCTTAGAAATGAACTTGAGAATCGGCTGGAAGATTTCAAGAGCGAGGTGAGGCAGACTCTTGCCATGCAGATGGATACCCTACATATCAAAAGGAAACAAGAGGAAGCCGAGAGGGCTTTGGCCATCTTCTGTCCCAGGTGCACTAGAAAGCATCCTAGGAATGAGTGTCCACTGCACTCTATAGAGGTGTGTGTAGTTTGTGAAGAAGACCATCCTACGAACCAGTGCCCTTCCTTTCCTGAAATCAAAGCTGCATATCAGGGGGCTGAAGGAGCCACTGAACCACTCTATTTCATGAACCAAAGGAGGCCACATGGACCTAGATCTTACCAGCAGGGAATGCAAGGGACATCCCATAACTATTACAACCCCAATCAAGCCACTTCCATGCCTTCTTGGGGTCCCCTTGCTCATCCTTCCTGGTCCACACCCCCTCCTTGGTCATATCCTCCTCAGTACCAAGCTCCGCTAGTTGCTCACTCGTTTCACTCTTATGCTTAGCCACAGCCTCAGTGGAATGCACCCCATCAGGGGTGGAGGCCCCAGTATAACTCTCCTCCCGCTCTTTTGCCTCCACCACCTACTCAACCACAACCATTACCTCCTGCTCCACCAAGACCACCCCAAATACCTGCTCAACCGAACCCAAACCCTAACAACAGACAGGCCCAATAGGTATATAGTGGAGAAACATCATGCCTGACCTATGCTGTGGAGATTCAGGAGATTAACCTACGATCTGGGAAGGTTCTCCCAGATAGCCAACCTCCTCCTAAGGAGGATGAGGAAGAAAAATAGGAAAGTGAACCAAAATTCATTCCACCCTTTCCTAAGAGACTAACTGGAACCACACAACTGACCCTAGAAGAAACGAACTTCTGGGAGAATTGAAATAGTTATGTGTAAAGAAACTGCTTCTCCAAGCCATAAAGGATGTGCCTATATACAACAAGATGATCAAGGAGAAGTGCTTCAGGCACCCAGGCAGGCGCAAGAGAGATGCCACAACTATCAATGTCATAGGACAACTGTCCGACCTGATGTTGGGGCAGGTGATTTGTCCGAAATATCTAGACCCTGGGAGTCCTGTAGTCGATGTCCACATCAATGGCACCATAATCCCCCATACCTTAATTGATCTAGGGCTACCATTAATGTGATGACCAGGGACACTATGCTCAAACTCAACCTTCAAGGTTCCCTGAGAAAGACCTCAACAGTACTGTAGTTAGCAGACCGCTCCACCGTGACCCCTGAGGGGATTGTGGAAGATGTAATGGTCTCTATTGACTCCTGGGAGTACCCTACTGATTTCCTGGTTCTCCAGCCAAAGGCGAAGCTCACTGGGTATCCTCTCATCCTAGGAAGACCTTGGTTGGCCACTGCAGATGCCTACATCAGTTGTCAAGCTGGGAACATGACAATCAAGAACGGGCATATGTCCAAATAGCTAGTCCTCTATCCTCCTGCCCAACCTCTGCTAGAACATGATTTACCTCTCTGGTTGGAGGAGGAAGATGAGGATGAAGTCTATTCCGCACCATTGTGTACAGTAGAGGCTACCATGGGGGGTCCACAAACTGAGGATGATCTTATTGAAAACTTGATTCAGAATCCACCCCCCAGTGTGTTGCCATTAGAAGAGCTGGTGGAAGAAACCCAAGCTAATCCTTTAGTTGATCTCTGTGTGGCTGATTCGACCTCTCTCTGAGTTAAAAATGTGGAATTCAGCCCAGAAAAAACCTTGAAGATCAACTCATCCCTATCCACCTCTCAGGAGAAAGAACTGTGTAGCTTATTGAACAATCACTTGGATGCTTTTGCTTGGAGCTATAAGGAGATGAAGGGAGTCCACCCTTTAGTCTATACTCATCACATTTTCATTAAAGAATATTGTCAACCAGTCAGGCAGCCTCAAAGGAGGATGAATCCAGCCCTTAAGGACATTGTCAAAGAAGAATTGCAAAATTTGTTGGATGCAGGATTCATCTATCCCATCTCTGATAGTGAATGCGTTTCTCCTTTGGTGCTATTGCTAAAGAAAAATGGGAAGTGAAGAATCTATGTAGATTATCGGGAACTAAACAAGGCCACCAAGAAGAACCATTTCCCTTTGCCTTTCATAGATCAAGTGTTAGATGGCTTGGCAGGGAAGAAGTTCTTCTCCTTCCTAGATGGGTTTAGTGGGTACAACTAGATCCAAATTAGCTCGGAAGACCAAGATAAGACCACTTTCACTTGTCCTTGGGGTACTTTTCCCTACTGGGTCCTTCCTTTTAGGTTGTGCAATGCTCTCGCCACTTTCAAGAGAGTAGTACTGAGCATATTTGCTGAACTGGTTCATGATTCAGTGTAAATCTATATGGATGACTTTACCCCTTATGGTTCTAACTTCCAGGAAGCTTTGACTAACCTGGGAAAGGTTTTAACCAAGTGTATTGAGATGAACCTATCCCTCAGTCCTAAAAAATGCGAATTCCTGATGACGGAAGGGACCATGCTAGGTCATACAATTTCTCAGCAAGGATTACAGGTGGATCCCAACAAGATTGCTATCATTCAAAGGGTCCCACCTCCTCAAAAGTTAAGAGATGTTCGGAGTTTTCTAGGCTTAGCAGGGTATTATAGAAGATTTATCAAATATTTTAATAAGCTAGCCTCTCCATTTTTTGGTCTTTTGGGGAAAGATGTTGAGTTCATATGGACTGACGACTGTCAAGAGGCTCTAGATGCCTTGAAAGGTAAGCTGGTAACTGCCCCAATTTTGAGAGGTCCAAACTGAGCCCTACCTTTCCACATTCACACAGATGCCTCGAACAAAGCGATAGGAGTAGCCTTAGAGCAGGTTGAGGAGAAGCTACCTTATGCCATATACTTTGTCAGTAAAAACTTGTCCAAGGCAGAATTAAACTACATTGTAACCGAAAAGGAGCTTCTAGCTATAGTCCATTCCCTAAACAAATTCAGACACTACATCATTGGCTATCAAGCATTCATACACTAATCATGCTGCAATTAGTTATTTGATGAATAAACCAGATGTAAATGCTCGTATCATTAGATGGTTACTTTTATTGCAACAATTTGATTTGACCATTGTTGATAAGCTGGGTAAGGAAAATGTTGTTGCTGATTTCCTGTCTAGACTAGATCTGCCTGCAAGTGAAGAAGGAATGATGGATGATCAAATGCCAGATGAACACCTATTTGCTATTTCAGTACTCTCTCCATGGTTTTCTCATATAGCAAATTATTTGGTTTCAGCACAGTTTCCGACACCCCTGTCCTCAAAAGAGAAGAGCAAGATCATGAGGAAAAGTGCCCCATTCACTTGGATTGGGGGCAATCTTTTAAAACTTGGCCCAGATCAGATTTTGAGGTGATGTGCCAGGGAGGAGGAAGTTTTTGACATCCTCCTAACCTATCATGATGGGCCCTGTGGGGGCCACTTTGCAACAAAAAGGACTGCCTTCAAAATTCTGCAAGCAGGTTACTATTGGCCCACTCTTCATCAAGATGTTAGGAGATATATAAGCCAATGTGACCGATGTCAAAGGATGGAGAAACCTACTCCAAGGGATGAGATGCCCCTGTAACCTCAAGTGACTTTCGAGCCATTTGAGAGGTGGGGCATGGACTTTGTTGGATCGATCAACCCTCCTTCAAAACATAAATCTTACATCATTGTGTGTACTAATTATGTGACAAAATGGGCAGAAACCAAGGCAATCACGGCAGCAACAGAAGAAAAAGTAGCTGAGTTTTTGAGGGAAAATATCTTCTACAAGTTTGGCTATCCAAGAGAGTTAGTCACAGATCAAGGAAGTTAGTTTACCTCCAATTTGGTTGAATACCTACTCACACAGCACAAAATTAAGCACAAAAATTCCACCCCTTATCATCCACAAGCAAATGGACAGGTGGAAGTCACTAACAGAGCTTTGGAAGGGATTTTGACTAAGGTAGTGAGCAGTAGTAGAAAATATTGGGCAGATCGATTGGTTGAGACCACCTAGGCCTATAACACCACCTGGAAAACCACCACATTCACACCCTATGAGCTGGTCTATGAGAAGAAGGCTCTACTATCAATAGAATTTGAATACAACACATTAAGGATGGCAGCACAGTTGGACCTATATCTCAGCCATGCACAAAAGGAAAGATTGCTTCAACTAAATGGATTGGATGAATAGAGAATGCAGGCCCTACTCCACTCAGAGGTAGTCCAATTTCAAAGAGAAATATGGCATGATAAAAAGCTCAAAGAAAAATAATTCCAGCAAGGAGATTGGGCACTGCTATATGATTCGAAATATAGAGATTTCAAGGGTAAACTGAGGACAAGATGGCTGGGCCCATACACAGTGGAACAATGCAATGACAATGGTTCGGTCCTGATCCAGACCTTAGATGAAGAAGCCATCCCCATGCTCTTCAATGGGCATAGATTGAAGATCTACAGGAAGCCCCTTTCCAAGTAGGAATTCATTGAGAATATCGGTAAAACAGTATTGGTAGTGGAGCAGGTCACTGTCTCCACTGCACCCACACCCTAAAAAAAAAACAGAAAAAATAGAAAAGGAATAAAAGATCCCTTGGTGAAAACCTCTTGGAGGCACCCAAGGTAGGCAGTGAGGGTGAAAACCTCCTGGAGGCACCCCAGTTGTCTCAAAAAAAAAAAAAAGAGAGAAAAAAACTAACTTCTTTTGAATAAATTGCAGGTTGCAGGAGGGTCACACAAGAGGAAAAGACATGGCCAGGCTGCATACACCCTTCATAGTCCATTCCTCCATCACCGTTATCCTTTCCCAAGCCTTGGTCTCATTTGTTCTGAAAATTTCGCATCCTACAGGAAACTCTGTGTATTCTACAGGAGGCTCTTGTAGAAACTACAAAAAGGCCAAAATCAAGTTCAGAGAAGACCAGCCCTTAAGGACATTGTCAAAGAAGAATTGCAAAAGTTGTTGGATGCAGATTCATATATCCCATCCCTGATAGTGAATGAGTTTCTCCTTTGGTGCTATTGCTAAAGAAAAATGGGAAGTGAAGAATATGTGTAGATTATCGAGAACTAAACAAGGCCACCAAGAAGAACCATTTCCCTTTGCCTTTCATAGATCAAGTGTTAGATGGCTTGGCAGGGAAGAAGTTCTTCTCCTTCCTAGATGGGTTTAGCGGGTACAACCAGATCCAAATTATCTTGGAAGACCAAGATAAGACCACTTTCACTTGTCCTTGGGGTACTTTTCCCTACTGGGTCCTTCCTTTTAGGTTGTGCAATGCTCTCGCCACTTTCCAGAGAGTAGTACTGAGCATATTTGCTGCACTGGTTCATGATTCAGTGGAAATCTATATGGATGACTTTACCCTTTATGGTTCTAACTTCCAGGAAGCTTTGACTAACCTGGGAAAAGTTTTAACCAAGTGTATTGAGATGAACCTATCCCTCAGTCCTGAAAAATGCGAATTCCTGATGACTGAAGGGACTGTGCTAGGTCATACAATTTCTCAGCAAGGATTACAGGTGGATCCCAACAAGATTGCTATCATTCAAAGGGTCCCACCTCCTCAAAAGTTAAGAGATGTTTGGAGTTTTCTAGGCTTAGCAGGGTATTATAGAAGATTTATCAAATATTTTAGTAAGCTAGCCTCTCCATTTTTTGGTCTTTTGGGGAAAGATGTTGAGTTCATATGGACTGACGACTGTCAAGAGGCTCTAGATGCCTTGAAAGGTAAGCTGGTAACTGCCCAATTTTGAGAGGTCCAAACTGAGCCCTACCTTTCCACATTCACACAGATGCCTCGAACAAAGCGATAGGAGTAGCCTTAGAGGAGGTTGAGGAGAAGCTACCTTATGCCATATACTTTTTCAGTAAAAACCTGTCCAAGGAAGAATTAAACTACACTGTAACCGAAAAGGAGCTTCTAGCTATAGTCCATTCCCTAAACAAGTTCAGACGCTACATCATTGGCTATCAAGCATTCGTACACTAATCATGCTGCAATTAGGTATTTGATGAATAAACCAGATGTAAATGCTCGTATCATTAGATGGTTACTTTTATTGCAACAATTTGATTTGACCATTGTTGATAAGTTGGGTAAGGAAAATGTTGTTGCTGATTTCCTGTCTAGACTAGATCTGCCTGCAGGTGAAGAAGGAATGATGGATGATCAAATGCCAGATGAACACCTATTTGCTATTTCAGTACTCTCTCCATGGTTTGCTCATATAGCAAATTATTTGGTTTCAGCACAGTTTCCGCCACCCCTGTCCTCAAAAGAGAAGAGCAAGATCATGAGGAAAAGTGCCCCATTCACTTGGATTAGGGGCAATCTTTTAAAACTTGGCCCGGATCAGATTTTGAGGTGATGTGCCAGGGAGGAGGAAGTTTTTGACATCCTCCTAACCTATCATGATGGGCCCTGTGGGGGCCACTTTGCAACAAAAAGGACTGCCTTCAAAATTCTGCAAGCAGGTTACTATTGGCCCACTCTTCATCAAGATGTTAGGAGATATATCAGCCAATGTGACCGATGTCAAAGGATGGAGAAACCTACTCCAAGGGATGAGATGCCCCTGTAACCTCAAGTGACTTTCAAGTCATTTGAGAGGTGGGGCATGGACTTTGTTGGATCAATCAACCCTCCTTCAAAACATAAATCTTACATCATTGTGTGTACTAATTATGTGACAAAATGGGCAGAAACCAAGGCAATCACGATAGCAACAAAAGAAAAAGTAGCTGAGTTTTTCAGGGAAAATATCTTCTACAAGTTTGGCTATCCAAGAGAGTTAGTCACAGATCAAGGAAGTTAGTTTACCTCCAATTTGGTTGAAGACCTGCTCACACAGCACAAAATTAAGCACAAAAATTCCACCCCTTATCATCCATAAGCAAATGGATAGGTGGAAGTCATTAACAGAGCTTTGGAAGGGATTTTGACTAAGGTAGTAAGTAGTAGTAGAAAATATTGGGCAGATTGATTGGTTGAGACCACCTAGGCCTATAACACCACCTGGAAAACCACCACAGGGTTCACACCCTATGAGCTGGTCTATGAGAAGAAGGCTCTACTATCAATAGAATTTGAATACAACACATTAAGGATGGCAGCACAGTTGGACCTAGATCTCAGCCATGCACAAAATGAAAGATTGCTTCAGCTAAATGGATTGGATGAATAGAGAATGCAGGCCCTACTCCACTCAGAGGTAGTCCAACTTCAAAGAGAAATATGGCATGATAAAAACCTCAAAGAAAAACAATTCTAGCAAGGAGATTGGGCACTGCTATATGATTCGAAATATAGAGATTTCAAGGGTAAACTGAGGACAAGATGGCTAGGCCCATACACAGTGGAACAATGCAATGACAATGGTTTGGTCCTGATCCAGACCATAGATGAAGAAGCCATCCCCATGCTCGTCAATGGGCATAGATTGAAGATCTACAGGAAGCCCTTTTCCAAGTAGGAATTCATTGAGAATATCGGTAAAACAGTATTGGTAGTGGAGCAGGTCACTGTCTCCACTGCACCCACACCCTAAAAAAAAAAAAAAAAAACAGAGAAAAAGAAAAAAACAGAAAAAATAGAAAAGGAACAAAAGATCCCTCGGTGAAAACCTCTTGGAGGCACCCAGGGCAGGCAGTGAGGGTGAAAACCTCCTGGAGGCACCCCAGTTGTCTCAAAAAAAAAAAGAGAGAGAAAAAAAACTAACTTCTTTTGAATAAATTGCAGGTTGCAGGAGGGTCACACAAGAGGAAAAGACATGGACAGGCTGCATACACCCTTCATAGTCCATTCCTCCATCACCGTTATCCTTTCCCAAGCCTTGGTCTCATCTGTTCTGAAAATTTCGCATCCTACAGGAAACTCTGTGTATTCTACAGGAGGCTCTTGTAGAAACTACAAAAAGGCCAAAATCAAGTTCAGAGAAGACCCTGATGGCTGGAAATTTGTCTAGAAGGCCTGTGAGTCTCCCTGCCACCATCCATCCACCTAACTCTCTATTCCATCCTTGCACATCCACATTTCCATTCGCTTTTTCTTTCCCTGCATAAACAAATACAGAAATTATGTTTCTTTCATTCTGTAAACACAAAAAAAATGATGACAAATAAAGCAGCAGTGTTCTTTACTTATTCTTACCTGATGCCTCCCATCTGCTCTTCCTTTCATTCATAACCTTCTTCAAATGTCTTTATAGCCCTACTCAAGCATCAGCCTGAATTTCAAAAGGAGAAGTAGCTACAAGAAATCCTGCAGGATTCCTGTAGCAGTTGATCCCTTTGAAAATCAAACTCCAGAGACAGGGTCAGCGTAGCCAGGATGCATGCAATATGCAAGGAGCAGAGCCTGATAGAAAAATCACCAGCACAAGCCAAAGGCCAAGCATGCAGAGCACCAGTAGCCACAACAACAAGGAAATGAAGTGCCGAAGTCCGAAACATGCATAGCACAGCAACGACTAAGCAGGTAAGTGACTAAACCTATTCCTCGATTGCATGAATATTTCGGAACTGCGTGAACTAGGGGAATGGTCATGATTAAATGAAATCAGTGGCCAGCTAACTGGCCACCCTCGTTCAGTTCAAAACCCCCTCATGGAATTCAAATGAGCCTCGTCCAATTCAAACTACCGATCAGATACGCAGTCAACATGTGTGGCTCATCAACTCGGAAGGAAAAACTCAGAACTGGTAGTGGTAGCGGCGTATAATGAGAATAAGGGAGGTGATGGCGGTTAGGCGACATGAAGAATAATAATGACACTAGTGTAGGACCAATGGTCCGGATGGGGATAATGTACCCATCCAGCCACCTCACCTTGTCACCACAGATTACGCCATCAGTTTAAGTACAGTGCAGTCTAAGCCTCTACCACCTTTTGTTTGTATTTGCCTCGACAAGTTCCTGACTGCAATACTCATCTACCACCTTTAGAATAGTGAACCAGTCATTTTCTACCAGTTTTTCAAAACCCTCGCGCCTATCGGGCTCTATATGAGCACTACTGCATTCTACAGGAGCAGGAACACCGTCTACAGGAGGCTTTCTACAGGAAGGCCAGAAAGTAACTCTGTAGCAGAAGAAGTCAGAATTTATGTCAAATTCGAGCTTGGAATGAGGTAGGCTTGGAAACCTGCTCTACATACGATATATCTAGATAAGGTGGTGGATTAAAAGTAAAGTATTGGGGTTGAAAAAGAAAGGAACAGAGAAGCTCGAAAGTCTACCTGTGTTTTTCTACGTTCTATACAGTCTCTCTGATTCCTTCTCTGCATTCAAAAATATATTTTTCCTTTCCTTTCCCGTATTCTCCTAAAAAAGAACTGCAACCATAACAAATCAAGCCTCAGAAGGAAACGAAATTACAAGCCTGTTTACTCTGTGAGAAAAAAAACATTGTTTTATATATTCCTTGTTCTGTCAACGTATTGATTTTTTTTTTCCAAAAACCAAGAAGCAAATTCAGGTTGAAAACAGGTTGAAGGAAGGGAAAAATTGTAAATTGGTGTTGTGAAGAAGAAGCACACGGGAAATTCCTTCTACAGTTTCAGGAAAACAAAACTCAGCTATCCCTCTATTCTGGTTTTGGAAGTTATTGCCTTCCTCCTCACCTGAGCATTTTCAGAAACCACTAAACATCATGCTAGGAGGTTTTATGAGAAAGGAGCCTTTGAACTCCAACAAATTGCATGAGCACCTCGAGGTGGTGGCCCTCTTCACTAGGGCAAACTAGATGACTTTCTTTGAGAGAATTCATGGATATGATGAGGAGGTGACTGAAGAATTTTTAATGTCCTTAAGACCCCATTCGAAAACACATGCTACAATCAATTTCAGGGGTCTGACCCTAGAGCTTACACTGGATTTTATTAGCAAAATCATTGGTCTTCCACTTGGGCTCCCCTGGAGAAAAGAGGAAAAACCATTGGGACAGGTTGCTAAGAAGACATTTTTTCAGCCTGATGAGCATCCTGTAGAGGATAAAAATGGAGTCAGAAGGACAAGCTTACCTCCTCCATGGAGTGAAGTCAGCTACCAAATAATGAAGTATATCTCTTGTGAAGGGAGATTTAGTATAGTTTATGGGTATCACTTCAGGTTATTTCATGAATTGAGATATGGGATGGATCTACCAGTAGCTAGGAAACTCAGTCTCCCATATTTCCTCCTTCAATCTTTGATAGAATGTGGCACCAAGTTGAATGCAGGAGTTACAGACCAACTGGCCCACCATAGGCTCTTCAAATTGTTGGTAGAAGATGCCCTACACACATACACCATCCCCATAGCTTGGGAAATTTTCTGGAACATGTCTAGAGGAGACAACATCAAAACTCTTACCGATGAACTTAGTCCTTCTGGTAGTGAAGAGGAGGAGCAGACAGAGGAACTTGAAAAAGACATTCATGAGGAGCAACAAAACATTCAAATAGAAGAGGAAAAACAAGAAAAATAGGAAGAAGAGGAGAAGCCGGACAAAACCACAGTTGCACCTAAAGCAGGAAGGAAAAAAGCAGTAAAAGCAGAGAAAAGGAAGAGAACAGAAGTAGATAAAAAGAAGCCCACGAAGGCTTAGAAAAATACTACCACAGAAGTGGTAGAGACTCAGCAAGGAAAAGAAAAGACACCACCAGAGACAACAGAGACAAAAGCAGAAATAGCAAACTCAGAATAAATTGCAGAGGGTAAAGAAGAAAAACAGCAGGAGGAAGTATCCTCTGAAACACTGGCAAGGGAAGCAACAGATGTACTTGCTGCATTAAGCACTCCAGCAAAAGAAAAGGGAAAAAGAAAAAGACAAACATCTATGTATCTCAAAGCCAGGAGGAGCACCAGGATTAAGGTGGGCAAGCCCCAGCCACCATCAAAAGAACCCATTGTCATTGAGGATGCACCTATTGAGAAAAAGGAGGAATCTCCCTCCAAAATCTCTATCACCTACGAGAGAGGGAGTCCCAAAACCTCCACTTGGAAGGAAAGAATTAAATTGATGGACTCTAAAGCAGTCCTACAAGAGGCTCAGACCTCTCTACAGGAGACACTGGCCAAGCTGAAAGAAACTGAAAAATTGGAAAAGAAGGCAGCCAAACAGTCACAAAAGGAAGGAAAGGAAAAGGAAATACCTGAGCCAAGCCCTCAGCCTAATTTAGGCTCCTATTACAATCTCTTAGAAAGTGGAAAGATCATCCCACAAAAATTCTTTGTACCTCTTTTCTTTGAGCTAGAACAAGAAAGGGTCAGAACCCACACCTAGATGCAGATTGCTAAATCTAAAGGAGTTGAAGATATAGGGCACATGGAAGACCAGTTGAGAGAGTTGAGAATGGAGTTGGGCATGGTAAGACACACAAAGAGCATTAGAAGAGCCCAACTACAGGAAGAAAATGAACTGGTGAAAAAGCAGTTATAGGAATGGGAATGTAAAGGGGAAGACAAGTTGCCAATCTTGGAAGGGAAGCAACAACAAGAAGGACCCCTAGCAAACAGTGAAGCAGCATAGAAACAGTAGCAAGAGAAGAGCCACAGACTGATGTTGAAATGCTGATGAAACAACAAGAAGAAAAAGAGTCTCAGGCAACAACTGAAGTGCTAATCTTGAAAAAACAGTTGCAGGAAAAGGAAGCTTGGAGGCCTTGCAGTGCAGACAGCCAGCTAGATCCTACGCACTGTATCTCAAAGACCAGTGGCTCCAATTCTAGATCAAAACATTGGCCCAGAGGGGCACCATCCCGTTTCAGGACTATGGTCAGTTTATGCATTTATGTGATAATAGTTCAGCCAAGGATAAAGCCAAATTATCAGAATTTTACCTCCATAATATGGCACTACCAGACATGAAATTATGGGATCCAAATGCTGCACTGGGAGACCTACAGCTCATGGCTATGGCTTCCTGGATGAGCCACGAGGAAAAGAGAGTAGGCGAAATTCAAAAGATAATGGCAAAAGAACTAAGTGATCCCCTTATGATAAGGGTAGAGCCAACAGAACCATTGGCTCTTATTTATTCCCATGAACACCTTGTAGCCAACCCCCAAGTTCTCCCTGATTATGTTGACAGGAAAGCACAAGCTATCGCTCATTTTGAAGATATGGAGAGATTATTTGGTGATGACTGCCTTCATGCTTGCATGAGAAGGTGGAATACATTGTCACATAGCCTAAAGATCAGGGAGTATCACTCCCCAACCAGAATGAGGGAATCTATGATGAGAGTGCCTCTATATAAACAATCAATGCAAAACTTGAAAGCCAACTGGATTGGCCTTAAGTTCAATCCTCCACTACTATTAGGACTATTGGAAGGGGTTAAGGAAGAGGAAGAACAGAAACAATGGGAGGAAGTGGACAGGAAAGTATGTTTTCATGACAAAGAAGAAGACATCACATCCGAGGCCTAGGATGTTAGGGAGGTTGTTAAAGCTATTAAAGATGAAGAACTGGATTAGTTGCTCAGAGGATGAGCAACCCATTTAGTAGGGGGGTGATGATGAGCCCCAGAAATGGGTAACTATATGGGCTCATTATGCCTATTATTTTCGTTTAATCTACCATTCTCAATAGTTTTGTGCATGTTTTTGAATATATTTATGTCAATAGAGTGAATGGGGATAGTCACTTTGCCACATAGTCTAATGAATGTTTATTGCGGATTTTTTTGGACAATTTTGGACAAGGACCAGGCATTTATGAGCAGAATGGCAGCAAAACTCAAGGAAACAGGGCTGAGGACTTATAGGAGGGATGAAACCTTCATTAAGTTACCCCTTCCTCGAATTCTTCAGCAATAGCTCGGAGTGCAAAGGCCCACATCAATGATTCCAAAGGGGAGCCGAGCAACTCAAGTAGGGCTGTTGTTATCTTTAGTTCCAGGCAGCCAAGTTCCTTAAGTTTAGGAGGACTACTGGGAGTCCCCACTTGTATAAATAAGAAGGCTTCAAGCCTCAGTAGGTTAGCCATTTGATAGAATGTTTTCACAGTTTTGTGCAGTCTTGTAATCAGCGCATTTTTGAGCTCTTTTTGCAGAGAGTTTTATGATGTAAATATTATTTTTTGATCAATGAAGATGAATCCAACTTTGAACCAACACTGATCTTTTCTAGAGGGCTGCAGCTCTTGGGTTAGGGCCCAGCCCAAGTGCCGAACACCTCCTTTGTGTATTTATATGCTTTTGCTTGCATTCATAAGATAATTTCTGTTGTTTAGGTTAAATCTTGCTTTGGTAAATTAGGTTGCTTTTGATGGTTAGAATAATTGTTCTTGCTTCATGTTGCTTAAGAAGTTTGCTGTAGTAATAGAGAAAAGATCCAAAAATGCTACCAGCAAGTCTTGATCTCCTTTCTCCCTCCTTGGGACCATGATTTGAGGTCAAGACACTACTACTGCCACCAAAAACACAGTCTTTGTTCTTCCAATGCAATTGCTAGTGTGATATTTCCAGTTGGAGAAGTTGATATTAGATTAGATTCACATGCTTAGATCCTTTCATGTTAATTTATCATGGTTTTCTCACATCACTTTCTATTCATAAAGTTCTATTCAACACTTTTCTGGTTTTAGGTCAGATTTTAGGTTAAAGTAGACAAAACTTTGTTTTTTGGTTCTTGTTTGGGTCAGATTTGAGAAGTAAGTGTGCAACTCACTTGTAAAAACTTATAGCTCACCATTCCTCCATAGCACAGCCTATACCAGTTCATCTTTCAAAGATTTCCCCACTCTTTCGCCATAGTTCGCCAATCGGCCCTAATTCCTGCATTTTTCCATAAAGTTGCTTTCTTTCTCTTTGAACAAATCCAACCATCTCCTCCATTCTTGATCTTCCTCGACAAGTCATAGACCCATCAACACCTTGATGAAACCTTCATTTTCCTTTTCCCATCACTTTTCTACCTTCAAACCTCCAAAAAACCACTTTTGGCCTCCTCATGTAGATCCTCTTGTAGAATCTCCTGTAGATCCCATGCAGCCTCCTGTAGAAGTTCATGCGAATGATTTTTCGAAGTCTTATTGCAATGGAAGTCTCTAGAAGGATACTAGGGACTTCTTAGGACCTCTCCACACCTTCCTCACCATCTACAAAAACCCACTCCATCTTCCTTTGCCACCAAACCTCTGAACAGTCACAACCAGTCAAACCATAAGCATAATAATTCCACATAAAAATACTCAAAAGTACAAAAAGATGATTTCTTCTCATTTCTCTTCAAAAGTAGCTTGAATAAATGCAATTTACCTTTCCAGCAGGCAATGGCACCCATTTCAATAGTTTCTATATCTTTTCTTGCAAAATTAGGGTTTGCTAGGGTTTGCTAGGGTTTGCATTTCCTTTCAGTTTTCCTTTCCTTTTTGCAAGTAGAATAGCCTCCATAGAGTTAGCTTTCTTCCATCATAGTAAAAGCTTCTTTTGAGAACTCATAGAAGTTGGCTTAAGCTCCTAGCGAACTTGCGCCAGCAGTGACAACCTGCAGTAAGAGCTAGTACTTGTGCATACAACACCGTCGCTTCCAAGTTTGTTACGAACTATCAGGTTGATAAAAGTAAAGAAGGAAGTCCCAGGAGTTGTAGCATTATTGCTACAATAATTGAGCTCCCCAAAAGGCAAAAAAGTTGGCAAGCATAGGCTGGCAAGCCACTGAAACTAAATTGAAGCATTTGTACTTGGACAATGCAAGACATGCTGCTAAGGATGGTTGGTAGGCAGGCTCTAAAACGAAGCTAAGGCAAAATTTTGTAGGGTGGTTGTAGTTGCTACAACACTTGGCAACACACTAGTAGAACTCCAGTTCACTGAATGGACCTTGCTTCATGAAAATCAAGTCTAACTCATCTGGAAGTATTGTTCGATTCTCTGATAATCTTAGTTTCCACACTAGCTTGATTGAAAGATGTAGCACCTTCCATGCTCTTGGTCGGTCAACACACATTCCAAGCCAAGTCAACAAAGTTGTTTCGATTGGGGATGAGGGGTATGTTGGTACACAAGCAATATGATTGTCATAGTTTAAGTTTCATCTCTTGTGTTGCTCCATACCAGCAAGCCTAGACAGTACCCCGACAGAGTCACACAGGAACACAATCATTACTCCACTGCTAGCGAGCTTGGTCAGTACCCTAGCGGAGTTACTTGCATCACCTCTCTGTGTAAAAAGCCTTTCTCTTCTTTTTCCTTATTCATTTCTCATTTTTTTCATTTTTTTCAATTTTTTTCACATTTTGATTTTTCATTTTTTCAAGAATTGTGCATAAGCACTTATTCATTTAAGAGGCGAAAGAGGGATCCCAATTTATTGAGATCAGAAGAGGTTTTTTTTTCAAATACTTATTTTGTATATACCTTTGACATACTTGTTAAGGTTTTCCCCCTCACCTTACTCTACTTGACTGAGCTGACAAGGGTTAACCCAAAACAACTTACTAGAGTAGGTGATACTAGTTAGTGCGCAAGCATTTACTTTTGATGAAGGTTCACTTTGAACAAAACGTATTTGCCATTGGTGTATCATGGACTAAAGACAACAAGTTATTCATAGAGAGATAAGACAACAGATAACCAAGTATTGATAATTGCACAAGCTCTCTTTTACTTTTCCCTTCTTGTTTCAAGAGTTGCACATAGTTTGATGTGAAACTAACATACAGATGTAAACAAGCAAACAAACAATAAAGCAAAGAGTAGAATAAAATGAGAAAGCAAGGCCAGTAAGAAAATCAAGAAGGCAAGAAAACAAACTCACAAAAAATACGCAAACATGCACGAAAGCAAACAAGACATAAAGAAAACACTACTCCTACTCCTAGGCTAATGGTGCATGGGCCTGATCATGTGAAGCTATATTTCCAATGCAGCCACTAGTGTATTGGTTGACCCATGTTGGTGAAGATAGACATGAAAGATATAATGATGAAGACAAACACACTCCAAGTTTAAATGCGTCCACAGAAAAGAAATGAGTGAAAGAACATGACATGCACTCTCTGGACTTACCATCATGTTGGGATACATTGTGTGCATCTGTTAAGCATATACATGCAAGAAAACATGAGAAAGATAGACAACTTGCGTCACACAAGTATGCTTGCTGTGTAAGATTCCTTCAATGCATGAGTGGTGGGTGTTGAAAATGCAACAAGATGATGGAGCTTAGTGGAAAGAAGTCGCCTTCACTAAGTGGGTCCGCAGGCTATTTTTGGTGCAAAGTCTATTTTTAGACTATGTCTATTTTTAGACATATGGATCATGGTCTATGAGTTGCAGGATTCTACTTGTGGATGATTGGTCATGTTGGTAAAAATAGATGGACTTCTATTTTTAGACATATGGGCAGAGTCTATTTTTAGACTGCCAGTCTAAAAATAGAACAGTCGAATATTATTAGCTCTTAATAATATTTGGACTATAAACATTATCTTATCCTCTTGGAGCACTTCAGTTCGAGCTACGGATGTGGCACATGTAGCTGTCAGAAGGAAATACGCTTTTCTTATGAGTCAGTTGAGCTATTGCATGGTGGACTTCAGTTAGAACTCATGTGATTGAGTTTGGTGGAGTTGATTGAGGAGTTGATGGAGTTGTGTTCAGTTTGACTTGGTTGAACTAGTTGTATTTAGTTTAACTAACAAATACACTAGTGATGAGTGATGTGAATTAATTATTAATTAATTCACTAATTATTAACTCATAAATCAACTAAATAATACATCAGTTACCTCAGTGCATGGACAGTTCAATGGAGACAGGTGTTAGAGGTTGAGATTGCTATCAGTTGTGACTATAGTTGTGCATGAGATTTGCACAATCAATGGATTGAGTATTGCGAATGAGGATTGCATGGTTCAGCCAAGGGAAATACGAGTTTGATTAGCCATTCTCATCCATTCTCATGCAGGATTGCGCAGTGGAGGTAGGCAAGCAGCGAAGGAGATTTGAACCTATGATTGATTCAGATCTGAGCTATTTTTTGTGTAACAGGTGGAGATAGTATTGAGTACTTGTGAGGAGTATTGTACTATGTATTGTTACATGTTCTCAATCAATATAATATACAGATAGTTGGGGGTTTTCAGCTGTATGCTTTCCCCGGTTACATACTGTGTTGATATGTCTTATTGATGTGCTTCAATGTGCGCATGCGATTGTTTCTGAATGCTGCAAATTGATGATCAATAGTAGAGGAGGTTATGTATTATGCATGCATTCCACAAATAGTGTATAATCAGGATAATCTCTGTGAATAAGTGTCATATTATTCAAATTTCTACATGGTATCAGAGTAGAGTTGATCATCAGATCTATTATTGAGAAAGTGATTACATTTTATTTCTTCAGGCAGAGTCTGTAATCAGGCCAGGTAGCCTCTGGATTCATCCTTCTTTTGGAAGGTGAGATATCTGGTAAAAGCCCATATAGTCAATCTCTATACGAGAAATACTTTGTTCTCACGAATTTTAGATCAGAGGCAGTTGAGTTTTGAGCTGGTGGAATTCGAATTTGCAGCAGTGTTTTCTTGGTGTCAAAGTTGAAATGTCTTTCAACGGATTGCGATTGGAGTATGCCCTTGAAGGCAGCTCGAATTATATTGCATGGAAAGACATGATGGAGGCGGTGTTAGATGAAAATGGGTTGAAGGATTTCATAGATGCTGAAGTCCCAAAACCTACTATTGCTGTTGAATTTGTGGCTTGGCAAAAGAAGACAGCAAAGTGTCGAAGGATTCTGTTGGAGGGCGTGAAGGATCACATTGTATCCAGCCTGCATGGAAAGGCTTCTCCATACTTGATGTGGAAAGCGTTGAATGATTTATTCCAAAGCAAGAGCGACCAGAGGAAGTTGGCGCTCAAGGATAAACTCAGAAACATTAAGTGTGAGAATGGAGACAGTATGCCCAAGTATCTCACGAAGTTCATCCAATGCCGAGATGAGCTGGGAAGTGTGGGGGTGACTGTCGATGATGAGGACTTGGTGAGCTTGGCTCTCCTTGGTCTTCTGAAGAGTTAGCATTCCTATCAGGACTCTGTTAATGGTCGGGAGAAATTACGAGGATGGGAGAGACTTTGGTCAGATCTTGTGCAAGAGGAGATCAGGCAGAATACCAGAGATGGATCTTCATCAAAGACATCTGATGAAGAAAATTGCGCTTTGGCTGCCAAAGCGAAGAAAGGGAAGGAGAAGGGTTCTCTTTCCGAATCCAGTTCTTCCAATAATGGGAATAAGGTTGACAAGTCGAAGGTGAGATGCTCTCATTGTCATGAGTTGGGCCATTATGCTACTAATTGCCCAAAGAAGAAATCCAAGAAGGGATCTGGGGAAGGATCTGAAGGTGAGGCACTTGCTTCGTAATTTGAGTTGGATTTCACACTCTTTCATGCATGGTTTCATCCATGGTGGGAAGTGGTTGGTTTCTTGACAATGGAGCTTCTTTCCACATGACCGGTGACAAGAGTTTGTTCAGTACTTTGGAGGAGAAAGATCTCCAGATACTCATAGTGATGGGTAATGATGAGAAGTATAGTGTCTCAGGTGTAGGCACGGTTATTTTTCAGAGGGAGCATGGAGCTCGCCTTACCTTGACCGATGTCAAGTATGTACCAGGACTAAAGAGAAACTTGGTGTCGATCGTGATGCTGGAAGACAAAGGCTATGATGTACTCTTCAGCAAGGGAAAGGTTTTCCTTAGACACATCATCACTAGACAGGTGAAGTAGATTGGTTCACGGGTCAAGAACCTGTATGCTCTTGAGGTTCAAGATGCATGCAAAGCCTTGAGAAGCGAGGCAACTGATGGAGACTTGGTGGTTGAGAGGGAGCATATATTACCTCTCAACATGCAGCGCCAAAAGAAGTCTCAAACAATTGTGGAGGAGCCACGATTGGTGCAGCAGCTTCAGGAGGTTGTGGAGCAGCCACAACAAGGGAAGCTGAGAGGAGATCGAGTAGAGACATCTACTCATGTAGAGACCTCCAGTAGGGGGAAACTTCGAGCCAGGTGGGCAGAGGGATTGCATGCAGCCATACCTCTAGGTAGGAGGTGGGGTGATGTGGATTGATCGTCCCAAGGAGGAGGGGCAGGATCCTTGAGGTACCCAACCTCTTGGATGAGACCTTGCTACAGGAGCCCCGATGTGGATTAGCACGAACTGAATGATTGGGTAGAGACAGATGCGGATGGAGCGGCAGAGAGAGCGACAGTGTAGGGAATCCTAGGACAGCGCATAGCTAGTAGGCTGCAGCAATGCGAGAGGCACAAGTGTTTTGCATAGTGCTAGGTGGCACAGAGAGGTGTGCAATGGTGTGAGATGCATGGAGATGTTGCAGTAGCACAGATGTCAGAGAGGGAGCACTTGTCAACAGCAGGTGGAGCTTCAACATCAGAGTATGTTCTTAGCCCAACAGAGTGGTCAGTTGGGAGTGTTTTTGTTCCAAGTGCTGTTGGAGCAAGTGGACCAGGCAAATGTGTTGCATGCAAAACATTCCAGAGTTGCAGGATAGGGGTTGCAGATAATCCATATCTTGTTGAGAGGGAGTGTTGAAAATGCAACAAGATGATGGAGCTTAGTGGAAAGGAGTCGCCTTCACTAAGTGGGCCCGCAGGCTATTTTTGGCGCAAAGTCTATTTTTAGACTATGTCTATTTTTAGACATATGGATCATGGTCTATGAGTTGCAGGATGCTATTTGTGGATGATTGGTCATGTTGGTAAAAATAGATGGACTTCTATTTTTAGACATATGGGCGGAGTCTATTTTTAGACTGCCAGTCTAAAAATAGAACAATCGAATATTATTAGCTCTTAATAATATTTGGACTATAAACATTATCTTATCCTCTTGGAGCACTTCAGTTCGAGCTACGGATGTGGCACATGCAGCTGTTAGAAGGAAATACGCTTTTCTTATGAATTAGTTGAGCTATTACATGGTGGACTTCAGTTAGAACTCATGTGGTTGAGTTTGGTGGAGTTGATTGAGGAGTTGATGGAGTTGTGTTCAATTTGACTTGGTTGAACTAGTTGTATTTAGTTTAACTAAAAAAAACACTAGTGATGAGTGATGTGAATTAATTATTAATTAATTCACTAATTATTAACTCATAAATCAACTAAAGAATACATCAGTTAACTCAGTGCATTGACAGTTCAGTGGAGACAGGTGTTAGAGGTTGAGATTGCTATCAGTTGTGACTATAGTTGTGCATGAGATTTGCACAATCAATGGATTGAGTATTGCCAATGACGATTGCATGGTTCAGCCAAGGGAAATATGAGTTTGATCAGCCATTCTCATCCATTCTCATGCAGGATTGCGCAGTGGAGGCAGGCAAGCAGCGGAGGAGATTTGAACATGTGATTGATTCAGATCTGAGCTAGTTTGTGTGTAACAAGTGGAGATAGTACTGAGCACTTGTGAGGAGTATTGTACTATGTATTGTTACATGTTCTCAATCAATATAATATACAGATAGTTGGGGGTTTTCAGCAGTATGCTTTCCCCGGTTACATACTGTGTTGATATGTGTTATTGATGTGCTTCAATGTGCGCATGTGATTGTTTCTGAATACTGCAAATTGATGATCAATAGTAGAGGAGGTTATGTATTATGCATGCATTCCGTAAATAGTGTATAATCAGGATAATCTCTGTGAATAAGTGTCATATTATTCAAAATTTCTACAATGGGATCATGTGATTTGAGTGGACGAAGTGAAATCTGTGTGTTGGATTGATCTTCAATGCATATAGATGAGTGATGAGGAGCCTTGGGTGTTTCAACAATTTCATGATTGGAAGTGAAACCGACCTCAGGATAGCGAGGGCCTACCATAACCATTAGCTTGGCTGAATTTCCTCAACAACCTACAAGGCTTCGACTTCATCGACATATAGATCATCATAAATAGGTGGCTTTGAAAGTTCAACAATGATAGAATCAACATCATGATCGAATACGGGAGTAAATAGATCACGACAACTATGATCCGAAAAATCAATGAGTTCATTGGCATCCTCATGATCAGATAAATCAAACAAAGGGGTAGATGAGAAGAAAGAATGTTCACCCTCTATGTTTATGGAAAAATAAAATGAAAAATCAAGTGGATTTTCGATGAATAATCTATTCTCTCCACTATCAAATGATGGACTAACATCCTGTGTGTTCTACGAATGATCAACAATAGGTGAATTTGTGGATGGATTTACACAAGGAAAATTAGAGATACTAGTATCACCAAAGATGTCAGGAAAAAGCAGAGGAGGCATGGACAGAAGGAAGTCATCCTTCGCCGTCAGTTGATGTTCATGCTCCCATTCATACTCATCATAAATGATAGCACAGGTTGGTTGTGCAACACCAACTCCGTCGATGGCTTGATCCTCATTCAAAACAGGTGTAGAGTTTGGAACTGAAGAACAAAAGACAGTGAAATCTGGAGGATTAGAAAAAAACGATGACGGAGGTTGCGATAACAAGTGTGTGTGATAACCCATCGGTTTCCCAACCAAATCTACGCAGAAATTGATAGTAGTGATGATGGGAGGATGTGATAGTTTAACATACATGTGCACATGTTCTCCCACATCACTCTGCGGTGATGGAGATATTTGATGAGGGGAAGGCAGATAGTCACTTGTGATAATGGCTATGTCCACTTATGATTGTGCAACACCATCACTAAAGTATGCTAAACAGGGATTGAACTCCAACTTCATCTTGGGATAGAATGATTTTTCAAGGAAATATTCAAATCTGTCAAAAAGATATTGGAATTTCATCTGGTTTTTTGTAGCTTCAAACTGAAGTACATGGAAGCATTACCAAAAATCCAGAGGCGATTCTTGCGGATTCTTTTGCTGTTTTAATATTTTTTCGTCAAGATGTTAAGGATCAAAATGATGGAAAGTAGATTTAATTAGATCAAAAAACTTCTTAAGTGAGTGCATGCAATTGTGAGGCAGGTTGCGACACCATCGTTCAGGGGATTTGCAAAGTGTGTATGAAAGAAGAAAGATGACCTTGACTTCATTGAACTCATCTGAATCCTCCAAGAATGCAAGGAAGTCATGTAAGTACTCAGGCCAAGCCACTTTTCCTTCACCATCGTATGTGAATTCCGACAAGAGATCATAAAAATCCCTCGTGATGTTGAAGGGTTGTGCGTTAGACAAACATCATGGAGAGAAGACTCTAACGATATCCATGACAGATATCAAAACGAGATGTGAGGACTCATCTTGTCATCTAGCCCTCCTTCTAGCACCATAAATGTTGACGGTGTTGGACCCACCAACATGTCAGGGGATCTCCCTGGTAAGAAGTCCCAACAAGACCTTAGACCATTTCGAGTAGGAGTCCCAATAGTGGATAGTACGGTATCGCCTTAAATGTGGTTACGCAAAGAGGTAAGTAAGACATCCTTGTTGGTAGGAAGGGTGTGACCTTTGCAGCAAGTCAAGAAAGGTTAATGAAAGGCTCTAACACATGGAACGAGGGATGAGTGTGCCCCTTAGAAACCTGTGATAGCACACAGCTTAAAATGGAACACAAGAGCAGAAAGACATCACAAGATGGAAAGCAGGGTAGTCGATGATCCAAAGTGATGGTTATACCAACAACACATTTCAATAAGATTCATACAAACATATATAAAATAGTCCATACATACATATGTAAATAACAACTACATATATCATTAGAGTAACCAGGACAGTTGAACTACAATAACAACATATGCAGGAAATGTGATGGCTCTGTTATATTAAGAAGTGAAATATCCAATCATACATACAACCATGACCAACCACTAGTCCCGATAGCGGAACATTATAGTCACTGCCGCATGCTCCTCTAAAGAGATATACTAGCTCTGCACTTTGGAGAAGCCAAGGCTCGTTACAATACACTCCAAGATTTCTCTAAGTTACACCTATAGGAAGCTTGGCTCCCAAAAAACCCGTACAATGAGTTATGAGGTTCTATAAATAATAAAGGTCAGGGTGACCCTTGACATTCCCCTTTGTGACTCTTCACCTACCCTCATGACTCTTCAACTACTACATGATTGTTACATTCTCCTATTAACACTTGGTCTTTCACTTTTACAACATGTTACATTACAAGCTACACATGTACCCATGTGACACAAAAATAGGCTTGAGTAAGCCATGCAAGACATCACTAAGACTCTAACAATTGTGGGAATACCAACGCTTCAACATCCTCGCGATGATTGACTGTGGAAAACTGATGCTAAGCTGGGTAGTCCGTCATGGTGTCCGCATACTCTATCATGACATCCTTCTAAAAGAGAATTCTTGCCTCTGTTGCATCTAGGTACACTGATTTGGCACCTCTATCCAACTCGTTTGATAACATGCACATCATAGTATTGAGTGCATTCGGACCAGCAACATAATGATGCATAATGTCTGTGCTAATCTCCAAGTATGTGCTGGTGGCTACGCGCATCAACTGATCAAAGTACATGTCCAGCTCCAGTCATACTTGGTTCTTTGTCTTCGCTTCGGTGAGTGTGCCGATGGATGGGATCGCATGCGTGCGCACAATGAAATCTATACTCTTGAACACCCGTGCATGTGAAGCCTACAAACTAGTGATGAGCTGCGAGAGTTCCTCATAGTTCTGGATCTGACTCGAGATGCATGCCTTCAAATCTATCGCCCTTGGCTTCATCATCTTTGGCAAGTGCAATGGGGCTCCCTTGTACCTCATTTTCCATATCTGCATGTGATCGACAACAATGTGCAATCCTGACAAGATGCGTTCTCTCCTAGCACTATGTTGTTGCCAACCGTTGAGATGGACAACTGACTTATGCATGGTGATAAATCTGAAATACAAATTTCGCATGATTGTCTTGAGAGATGATACTTCATCAAGTATTGCTCTCCTCAACTCTGCTCTGGCGGATGTTGTAACCTACTATCCTCCCTGCTTGGCCGCTTGTAACTCCTTAGCCATGTGCTTGTTCTCAGCTATCAAGAATATAACACTCGAGTTGGTGGCTTTAGCATATGCTTTGGTAGCATCGTCCAATACAACTGGATGCTTCCATACATCGTACACGATCACTCACTCTTCAAACTGCACAGGAGATACATGGACATCCAGAGTGGGAACTCTGTGCCACTGCACAACTCTGTTTTGTGACTCGTCAAAATATATGTTGTGCATCTATGACTTCGAATTGTCTTCAAGGATTTATGTGTCTCCTTGATTTCTTTGGACTTGCCTTGCTTACGGATCTGGTGAAGCTGGTGGGGTGACCTCTTGGTCTTGAGGCATGAGGTTAGTATCTTTATCTAACTCAGGCTGGAGCATATCCATGTCCATATGCTCTAGCATCTGTTCAATCTCTTCAGCATGTAGGTTTTAACCCCATACAGAAATTACCTGCATACAAATTCTAAAACACGGAAAATAAACAATGCAAGAGCATAACACATAAAACACATATACACAGAGATTTCCCCTGGATCCCAAAACTGGGACTATTAGCTTTATTTTTAATTATGTTCCTTTCAATGTTATAATACATATTTATACATGCTAAAGCATCCAATGCCATGGACAGAAAACCATTGCGTCCAAATACCTTGGACCAAAAACCATCGCATCCAATACCATGGACCGAAAACCATCGCGTCCAAAAACATGTGCAAAAATCATGCACAAAACCACAGGTGGGTTTGCCCATCCTAACATAGGGTCCAAAACCAAAATTTTCTGGGGTGCTATCCCAGACCCCATAAAGTGGGCTTATGGGTACACCTCAAACCCCCTGTGACCTCACCGCCCTCCCCGGCTACACAATCGATGCAATGAAGGGGGGATGTGCCCCCCCTCTAACCCCCCGGTTAACTACATGGGATAGTCGTGGAAAGAATATAACACGACCCAACATTCTCCCACTTTTTTTTTTCCTTCCACAGGGGGCCACAAGAGAGCTTAGTCATTTTTCCAGCCCTGAAATGCCCATTGTCTCTTTACACCAAGAGAACTTCTCAGAGCTTACAACTTTTGTCAATGCATCTGCAATATTCTTCAAAGTGTCCACCTTTACCAACAACACCTTTTTGTCTTCTATCATATCCATCACAAAGTGATATTGAACATCAATGTGCTTTGTCTTTGAATGATATGCGGGGTTCTTTGCCAAGAAAATTGCACTTTGGCTATCACAGTCTATCCATATAGCTCCCCGTACTAACCCCATACTTGAACACAATCTCTGCAACTTAACTGCTTCCTTGCTTGCATGCTTGGCTGCCGTGTATTCTGCCTCTGTAGTTGATAGTGCCACTACAAATTGTTTCTTACTCATCCAATTGACTGCACCTCCAAATAGGTTAAACATATATCCACTTGTAGATCTTCTCTAATCCAGATCTCTAGCCTAGTCTGCATCAAAAAAGCCATGAATATCCAAAATTCTATCCAATCCTGATATTCCTTGGTAGCACAAACCATAATCGCTAGTTCCACGCAAATACCTGAAAACCCGCTTCACGTCTCCTTCCTTGGTTTTGACATAAACCTGCTCAATACTCCCACAACATGTGCAATGTCTGGTCTAGTACAGACCATTGCATACATTAGGCTACCGACTGCACTTGCATATGGAACACGGGACATGTCCTCTTCCTTTTCTTGTGTCTTGGGACACTGTTCAGCAGATAACCTCACACCTACAGGAATAGGAACCTTCACTGGTTTACTATCTTGCATATTAAATCTCTACAGTATTGTCTTGGCATACTTCCTCTGGTTTAATAAGAGCTTCCTCTTTTCCTGGTCTCTTTTAATTTCCATGCCCAAAATATAGTTTGCAGCACCAAGATCTTTCATGTTGAATTTAGAGGACAATTGGGTCATCAAATCCTGGATAATTCCTTTGTCATTTCCAACTAGCAACATATCATCCACATACAAGACCAGATAAATAACATGGTCACCAATTAATTTAAAATACACACAGTGATCTGCTTTGCTTCTGGTGAAGCCAAATCCCTGTATAAATATATCAAATTTCTGATACCACATCCTTGGTGACTGTTTGAATCCATACAAAGACTTCTTTAACTTGCATACTAGTTCTTTCTTACCCTTCATCGCAAAGCCTTCAGGTTGCTTCATGTATATTTACTCTTCCAGATCCCCATGAAGAAATGTTGTCTTCACATCCATTTGTTCTACCTCAAAATCAAAATCAGTAGCAACAGATAAAAGTAATCTAATAGAAGTTACCTTGGCAACAGGAGAAAAAATATCACCAAAATCAATTCCTGGCACTTGGGAATAACCTTTTGCTACCAACTGAGCTTTGTATTTCTCTGCCTTTCCTTCTGCATTTGTCTTCTTCTTGAACACCCATTTGCTGCCAATGGGTTTCCTTCTAGCCGACAACTCCACCAGATCCCTGGCCTCATTTTTGTGAAAAGATACCATTTCATCAACCATGGCCTGTTTCCAGAGTTTGTCATCCTCTAAATCTATTGCTTCCTTCATAGTTCTGGGATCACCGTCAATAATATATAAAGAAAAATTTTAACAGAAAGTAGATGGACTATACCTTTCTGGCTGCCTCCTTTCTCGAACTGATCTTCTCACACCCAGAGTTTGTGGCTCTTCATCTTCTGATTCCTCCTTTGTTGTAGATTCTGATTCTTCCTCCTTAACCTCAAACTCTATCTTCTCAAGTCCCTTTGGTTGGAATTCATGTTTAATAACATATTTTACCCCTCTGAACACCACATCTCGGTTGTACACAGCCTTCAGTGTGACTGGGTTCCAAAGCTTATACCCCTTTAAACCATCCTTATACCCAATAAATATGAACTTTTCAGATTTACTATCCAACTTGGTTCGTTTTTCCTTTGGAACATGTACATATGCGTCACATCCAAATACCCTCATATGTGAAAGAGAGGGTTTCTTACCAGTCCATACCTTTTGTGGAGTCTTATCCTCCAACGTTGATGAAGGTGACTTGTTGACTAGGTAACATGCAGTATCCACCGCCTCTGCCCAGAATTCCTGTCCTAACTCGGCACCACGGAGCATGCTTCTTGCCCTTTCCATCAACATCTTATTCATTCTTTCTGCAACCCCATTTTGCTGAGGTGTATATGGAGTAGTCTTTTGTCGTGCTATACCACACTTCTTACAGAATTCTTCAAATTCCTTGCTGCAAAAATCTCCACCATTATCTATCCTCAACACCTTTATCTTCTTCTATGTCTGATTTTCCACGAGATCATTAAATTCTTTAAACCTGTCAAAGGATTCAAATTTCTTCTTAAGGGAATATATCCATGTATTTCTTGAGAAGTCATCTATAAATGATACATTGTACATAGACTTACCCAGTGATGGAACCTTCACAGGTCCAAACACATCACTGTGCACAAGTTCTAATATATGTTTCGCCCTCTTACTACCAGAGGGGAAACTCACCCGATTTTGCTTCCCATATACACAATTTTCATAGAAATCAAAATCAGAGAGCTACTACTCATACCTTCTACCATACCTTTACCATGAAGTATTCTAAGGCCCTTCTCTCCAATATGTCAAAGCCTTTGATGCCACAAAATGGTCTTCTCTCCAGAGACCACTATATTTTCTTCTCCACTTTCAGGAACCACAAAACTATTTCACCCATCAATAATAGTGCTACCTTGCAGCTTGTACAGAGTTCCAATTCAAACTCCCTGCATCAATACCAGTGCTCCTCGAACCATTTTGCAGGTATCCTTCTTGAACACTATTTTACACTTGCATCATCCAACTTGCTTACAGAAATCAGATTTCTGGCTAATGCAGGAATATGAAAAACACCTAGAAGTATTCTAACCCTTCCACCTTGCAACTTCAACTTTACTTTTCCGCAACCAATGATTCTAGCCTTCCTATCATCCCCTAAGAAGACATCACCACCATCGTATTTCTCATACTCGCAGAACCACTCTCTATGGGGAGTGAAGTGAAAGGATGCACCTGAGTCAATCAACCATGCCTCATGATCTACATGTGTACTTGAAGAAGCCAAGTACACATCCCCACCTTCATCTGAGGTGCTTTTCCCCTCTACAGAAGGAGAATCATTAGATCCCTTTCCTTTATTAGGAGCTTTAGATTTACAGTCCCTTTTGTAGTGCCCTTCCTTTCCGCATTTCCAACACACCACCTTTACAGGTTTTCCTGGAGATTTAGATCTCCCTCTAGATTTAGATATCCCACTCGATGACTTATTTTTGTTTCTGTTCTGGGACCATCCTCGTACAAACAAGGCATCACCATTTTTGCTCTCCATATTTTTCCATCTCATCTCCTCCTCTAGCAAGGATGAGACTATTTCATCAAACTGTAAGGCAGTTGCATTGCTACCTATTGCAATAACCAGACTATCCCACGAATCTAGTAGAGAACACAACAAACTTATGCACTTATCTTCATCTGAAATTTTAATATCAACATATGCTAACTGACTTACCACAGTATTAAATGCATTCATATGCTCTGTCACCGAGTCTCCATCTTTCATCCTCAAGTTATACATCTTTTTCTGTAGGAACAGTTTATTCACCAGAGACTTAGATTGGTACAAAGTACCTAACTTGTCCCACAAAGCCTTTGCCGTAGCTTCCCTTAATACATTTAATAATTCTGAATCTGAGACACACAATCGTATTGTGCTCTTTGCCTTTCGATCCAACTTCTTCCATTCTTCATCGGACACTCCCATTGGTTTAGTACTTGGAACTACCACAATCTACTGATCTTTATCCACCAACATATCCTCCATCTTGAGTTTCCACAACTCAAAACTCTGACCATTAAATTTCTTGATATCTATCTTGCCACTACTCGCCATCTTCTTTCACCACTAGAATCGATCTCATAGATCTCCCACTGAACAAGGTCTACCACAGGCCCGAGTGAAACCCCTCAGCAACAAAGGCATCCCCTTGAAGCCAAAACTACTTTGATACCAAATGTAGGTTTTAACCCCATACAGAAATTACCTGCATACAAATTCTAAAACACAGAAAATAAACAATGTGAGAGCATAACACATAAAACACATATACATATATATTTTCCCCTGGATCCGAAAACCAGGACTACCAGCTTGATTTTTCATTATGTTCCTTTCAATGTTATAATACATATTTATACATGCCAAAGCATCCAATACCATGGACCGTGTTATCACTCATATTTCCTTAGAAGTTGTAGGAAGAGGAAAGGGGTCTGAGGTAACCACAAACCAACTTTTGGGTACAGAATCTAGCCAATCTGTACCTAGAGAGGGCTCTCTCTTTAAGTTTTAGCTTTGTTTTATAAGGTTTTAGGCTAGTTATGAAAGCTTTGGGATTTTGATTGGGTTTGGTGGTGAAATTCAATAGCAGATGGGTAGAACTGAATATTTCAGGCCATTGGGCTAATGGAGTCAACAGAAGATGGCTCAACTGGATTTGGTTTTTCAACAAAGGATGGCTTCACAGGGCAAGATAGCTAAAACAAGGAGCAAATGGTAACTTGAAAGGATGGGATGGGCTCAAAAGGGAAGAAGGGCAATTAAGAATCCTTCCACATGTTTTGAGAAGAGGGAATTTAGATGATCACCAATAAAAAGCAATTAAGGATTTTTTACTAAATGATCTAAATGATAAACTAAGAAGCAGGAGCAATTAAGAATTCCTTGCCTATGATAGTTTAGAGGAAAACATTAAGAATAAAAATGATTGAAAACAGATTGCACTTAAGCACTTTTTGAATTATACTTTTTCATTTTAATATTCAGATATGGAACATAATTGAAATATTAAACAAGAAAACAATAACACATGGGATATAAAATACTTATTTGTCCAGTGTTTTGCACATGAATCCTATGAAAAGTCCTTTGTATTAATCCTTCTTCCAGCCAGCCATGCAAGAGTTTGTCCAACAACACTTTATTCCAAAGTAATCAGTTTTATAGAAATGTCTAAGAATCCACTCACAATACTCCGAATGAAGGAATATTTATACAAAAGTTTTACAATAAAATATCTCATAACAAAAAGAGATATATTCTAGGGTGACTAACTATAAGTTACATGAAAGTAGAGACAGATGGTCTCGTAGATAGAAGATAAAGTAAACTGATGGCTTGCTGTCCCTGTTTTTGTGAATGAGCTGAAGGCAGGCCCTATGATGAGGCATCTTGCTATCTTTTTCGTAAATAGGTGCTAGCTGTTCTTCTTTTCACTTTCTCACTGATACACTTTGACCTATTATGATACTCTTTACCTGTTTGATCCTTTTTCATCCTCTTTTACCATCATTGATTGTAGTGAATAATGAAAATTTACTTTTTTACCAAGGATAAATTACAAAATGTCTAGCATTTCTGTCCACCATTTTTCCTGTGGTATTTTGGTCCTTTCAAGTTTTAAGAGGATTTCATCAGTCTTGGTGTACTTGAAAAAAGTAGGCTGAACTAGAAACAAATGCTTTAACTCATGTTCAACATAGAAAAGGTTCTCTAGACTGTCATAGAGAACTCTGCCCATAGGTAGTGCCTTTGGTGCTGATGTACTGGTTGATGAACTGGCCTGGTTATCTACATATTGAGCAAATTTATCAACATAATATATATGCCTCATTAATTTATCATTGATTACCAGAGGACTGGGTAGCCCTTTGTTCTACAAAATACCAAATTTCTCCATAAAAGCATTAATTTCCTCTTGCATGTTTTGCCATCTCCTTTCCAAATTCTACATCAGAGACCTTTTAGTCAATACCTTCTTGACTTCCAGAATAGTCCCTGTTCTGTCTTCAATGCCTAGTTCTTCAAGTTGATACTTATTCTTGCTATTCAAAAAATTTATAAGCTTGGTGGCTTCCTCAGGCATCCTTCCTAATTCTTCCTTTGTCCTCTGAATTTCTTCCAGTGCTACCTTTACTAAATCAATCTGTTCAAATATTATTTGTATTGATGGCCAAACATCATTTATTGACTGAGTGATGTTGGTCCAAAGAATATTTTTAATGTCTGCTAAGGGTTTGTCAAATGTGAGGTCTTTTTCTAATGATTTCACCTGCTGAGCAAACCCTTTGTTCTCCCTCACTTTTTCTGCATAATTTATTTTTGAAATATCATATTTGTGTTCTAAGCTAACAAATTGCTCTTTTACCTTTTGTAACTCTGAAACTTGGAGCTTCATCTCCTCCATTGATTTTATCAATTCATCTGTGCTTAAACATGAAGTTCATGTTGGTGCCGTTCCTGTACTTGTACCTGTGACTACTTCAGCTCTGGCCAATGGGACATTGGGTGCTAGAGCTGTTGCCAGTGTTGAAGGGACTGCAATGGATACCACTAGTATCACATTTGGAGGCTGGGAGGTCGACTCTCCTTGCTTGCTTTTAAGTGATTTTTTTAACTCTTGCTCAGTCTCTTTCAACTGTTCATTAAGTTGTAGGACTAAGTCCATAAGCTCCTCTTCAGACTTCTTTTGAACAATTTCTATAGTTTGTGGATGTCTTGATGGTGGTAATTTTAGTTGCTTTCTCAAGGCAGCTATGTCTTCATCTTTTTTCTTTATTAAGGCTTCTGCAGCCTTTGCATCCTTTGAATTATGACCCAATCCAATCACTAACTCTTCCAAAGATTTAATTCTATTATATTTAGCCTGTGAGGAGGCTCTCTCCAATTGTAATTGGGCAATTGTATTATTTAAGGAATTTTCTAATCTTTGGGCCATCATGGCCTTACCAGTCAAAGTGGAATATATCATTTCCCCTTTTTTCCTGTGTAACTCAATTTGATCCAAGGGATGAATATCTTTTGCCATGACCTCAAAATTTGTTTAAAGGTAATCTACAACTGTCTGAGGTTGTTGTACTTTAGGCTTGAAGAGGCTCATTTCCATTTTGCCCTCCTTGATGTCATAGGCTGACATCAATCTATTCTGATTGGTGGGAGCCATTTTTAAATATTGATTGTAGACCTAGATCCTTAATGGCTCATTCCTAGCTTTTATTTCCTTGAATTTCTTTTTAAAATTCAGGTTCTCATTTCCTGGAGGCTTAAAGGATGATACTTCATTGCTCTGTTGTCTCTCCAGTTCTTGTCTCTCTGAGCTAGAAGGTGTCCCACCTGCTAGGAAAGTCTGGTGACTATCTACACCTTCTTTTCTTTGGCTATCTATGGTTTCTTCAAAAATTTCCTCTTCTTAATGAGGATTTATCTTGTGCCTTTTAGCACTAGACTGGTCTGCTGGGCCACTAGAAGAGGTAGCAACTTCCTTGTCTCTCTTTTTGTTCTTTTCCTCATTCAAAGGAATATGCAAAATTGGGGGCTCTTCTACATTAATTTGAGCTGGGTGAGCCTGTGTTTGAGCCTGCTCTTAAGAAGTTTCAGGTTGTTTAGACATGACTGATTGTTCTGTTGCTTGGGTGCTAGTCTTTGGTTCCTTTCCCTTGGATGTCCCTGTAAATGGTGTATTGGTATCCTGTGAGTGCCTCTAAGAGGTTTCAGCTATAGAGGCACTGAACTCTGATGCTAACCTTTGATAAGTTTCAAACTGTACCTGTCCAAAAGAATCCAAGTCAAGTGTTTTTTCAAGATCCTTCATTACATTTTCTATATTGACCTGCTCAGTATCAGTTTCCACTAAGGTACCTTCCCTCCATTCATCCATATTGGCAAATTGTTCAATCTATGGAGCTTTGTGATGTATGTAAGGTGATAGTCTATATTTCGTCCTTCTATCATAGATGAAACTATGGGGATCATAAAGAATCCAACTAAAACTTTTATGTAGTTTAAGCTGATCTTCTAGAATTTTCTCTGCTTCTCTCCATGCTTCCCTAGTGTTGTAGATGAAAGGGCCTAATTGACTCTTGATTTTGAGTTGTGATTTCTTTTTGGCTTTGTGAAAATGAACCAAGTCTGAATTTATCATTTGTCTGTAATATTCCAATGCAAACAGTCTCATTGAAACATATCCGGGCAACTTGAATGGGGAAAGCTCACACCCATATACTCTGATTTCTGTATGGTTCTGGTATAAATAACCGTCACCCACTCTGTATTGTTTAGAGAGCTAAAGGATTTTCTTAATGTCATCACTGATTCTGGGAGGTGAAATCCCTGTCAGCAAGGTGGTTGCTGGGTGGAAAAACTGATCAATGAACTCATTATAGGAATAAGGATTGGTATAAGATCTATGGAAGATGGAAGTCCAAAAGATGACAGACCTTGGATTACCCTTAGTATCAAGTTTCATGACAGAAAATGGGAATTTGTCTGATTGGTAGTAGAGGATGAGGTGATAGATAAAGGTGGAAAACTTGAAGACCCTTTCATTCTCCAGTCTCATGAATTGGTCATGAATTTTGTCAGCAATAAATGAGGCATAATCATACTTGACAACAGGGGGCTGTCCAGGAGTAAAGATAGACAACAACACTAGGGTCAGTTCATCTACATACTCACTAGTGTTGAATCCCATGACTGCAGATATCATATCGACTATGATTTTACCCATATCAGTGAAGAAAACTTGCATATAAGGAGGTGGGTCCTTGGTTTGATATTGTTTTAATATGAAGGTATGGCAGAGGTGATCAAGTTCAGATTGGGACATTTTGGTTGATTTCTCAAGTAAGTGTCCAATGGAAATGGGGGTGAGGGTCTGGCTAGAGTGAAATTGCAGCATTTCTTTGATTGATTTAGCAGTTATTGGGAAAAGGATTGTTTGGTTGGGAGACATGACTACTCTGCAGTTGGGGTCATAATTGGCATGGTAGTGATAGATTATGTCAGGGAATACATGAACAAAGGGGAGAAAGTATATGGGAAGATTGGATTCCCACAGTCCTATGGCATCACGGCCATTCAAGTAGTTGTCTCTACATTGGCAAAATACTTTGAGGTGATTTTTATTAGTGGTTTAGTCTTTTATCTGGAAGTCCTTATCTGTGAGAGACAGATAGTCTAAATCTCGATGAGGAGCATTAATGGGTGCAACATTCAAAGCTACCTGGGTTTCCATTTCTGGTTCTTGTGGATTCAGAAAGGGAACTGAGGTTTTCTTTGCAAAAATGGGAAAAATAAAGGGTCTAGAGGACTTGAATGGCGATAATAACAACAAAATTATGGTGAATTTGGGCCTTTTTAGTCAATTTACAGTGGAAACAAGAACTTCCAGGGTTTTTGTCAGGAATTTGATAAATACCTGCTCTTTGGGAGACAGGTAACGAAATGCAGGTACTATCTATGGCTGGAGGGTTCTGGGCGACATCGGCTACAAGGTTTGGAGTAGGTTGGCGACAGAAACTAGAGTTGGTTGACCTTCGACGTTCGTTTGCATGGGTATACAGATTTACAAAATAAAGCACTGAAAATGACTTGTTGGTTTTATATACAAAGTCAAGAGTTAGCAGGTTTTAGGATTTCGGACGGGTGACGTCAGTGGCAAACAACATGATGTTTTTTCATTTAGTGGGGAGGCTGTAAGCGGTTTGTATCACACCGCTCATGGGAAGAGGGCGGTATTTAGCCTTGGGCTAGTGATTCCATAGAGCGGCGGACGCGTGGCAGAGGCACTATACATGAAACTGCTTTGTGATCGCATGGTAACGTGTGGTCACAAAGGGCTGTGATATGTATTATAGCCGTTGGATTTCAGGGGCCTGATCGGACGACTGTTGGGAGATACGAAGTGACAGGGTTTTAACAAAGGTGGGCCCGATATAATTAAGGATTTATTTAATCATATCGGGGGCGGCGAGATTGGATAGTGAGGTTATTAATTAACCATGAGGGTTAATTAATCCCTTTTTAATGCGGCGGAGGGTTGGGGTTGTTAATTAGTTACTGATTAACTAATTAATCCCATTAAAATGTATTATGGTTATAATTTAACTAGAGGTGGGATATATAATATTTCGAGATTATTATATAGTTACAATAATATGGGAACGGGCAAACTTTTATAAGGGATTTATAAATTAATACAAGTTAATAGTCAATATGACATAATGAATGAAAGCGCTAAGTATAAAAACATTTGATGTGTGTATTCAAACTTAGGCTTTAATTAAAAAAGGGTTTTTTGTGGAAAACATTGTAATTTTCCTAAGTAAAATAGGATTTTACTTTAGGAAAAACTTATCAAAGGAATAAATGGTTTATGGATGGGTATGATGATTTAATGAATGATTTAAGTACTTAGGCTTTATAAATTATTGGGCCGAGGGTCCGGTCCCTCCAGAAGTCAGAGAAATGCTCTGAGCCCCTTTACTTTAATAAATACCTTAGTACTTAGGGGAAATTAGTAAAAATTTAGGGAAAATGAGTAAGGGAGTTAATTATTCTGACTTTTCTTGCTTGATATGTATTTATGTACTGCATGCCTTTGCTTCATGATGAAAATAAAAGATTTGCACATTTGAATATCATCATTCACCATATGCTATTCTGCATCCATCATCTACTTACCCTACCTACTTTATCCTAACATTTTCACTTCTTTATTAGGGTGCACTTAGACTGGCAAACCCTTATCAAACTTTTCTTTTCTTTACATAGTGATTCCTATCTAAATCTGCACTTATTACATCCAAAGGCTCAGATTAAACTGTTGAGCTCCTTTTTCCACTCTACCTATCTACTTATCTGCCAAGATTACACTGTTTGGTCAGATCCTTGTTCTCTACTTCTAAAACATGAAATTGAAAATATGAACTAGCCAAGCTTAAACTATTTGACTATTCATAAATTGTGGCATAGGTGACAAACTGCACACAATTTTTTTTATTCTACAACAGTAAAAGGTAGTGGCATTTAGACTTGCACACTTTCCTGGTCTTTCTTTTTGTTGGGGTTCATTTTCTTTCATTTTTTGACCATCTTTTATTCTTTTTACCCTTTGATTTTTCTTTTAGGGTATACCCTCTTTACATTTTTTAAATTTTTTGATTTTTTGAAAATATGGAAAACCTTTGCAACCAGTAAAGGTATGAACATATTACTTAGCTCATCAAGTTAATCATGATATATGACACCTATTGGTATAGAGGCATAACAGACCGAAAACCATCGCATCCAATACCATCGACCAAAAACCATCACGTCCAAAAACATGTGCGAAAATCATGCACAAAACCATAGGTGGGTCTACCCATCCTAACATAGGGTCCAAAACCAAACTTTTCTAGGGCGCTACCCCGGACCCCATAAAGTGGGGTTACGGGTATGCCTCAAACCCCCCATGACTGCCCCCCCCCCCCCCCCCCCCCGCGCACTACACAATCGGCGCAATGAAAGGGGGCTTCGCCCCCCCTCTAACCCCCCAGTTAACTACGTGGGCTAGTCATGGAAAGAATATAACAGAAACCAATAGAGCAAAGTCCTGCTCCTATGACTGCTCACCCTGTCTACTATGTGCCAACTACGCAGATGAGTTTATAACCTGTATGGGCACAGTTTCATCAATCTGTGCATGTTGCACCTCCTTATGTACATGTTCCTACTGCACTTCCTTCTCCCTTCTGTGCAACTCGTGTTCTTTCCGGAGTTGTTGCTTCAACTCTTGCAACTCCTTTTTTGTTTCATCCGTCCTCTGTTTCTCCCTCTTCCTCTGCGCGATTCTCTTGTCGTGTTGTCACCTCTTAGCCTCAATCTCCAAAGCTTCTTTCATCACAAGTGGATCTGCTTTGAACTTGCAGCTTTGCTTCGCCTATATTTTGTCAACAACCTTTGTCTTGCCTTTTTCACACGTAGGTTTGCTACCCTCTACTGTTGTTGATGATGCTGCTCTCTGAGATGTTGTTGCCTTCTACTTCACCAACCACTCTACAACTATGCTAACCAGTTCATTGAGCCTTGAGAAGTGATAGCAGTATCTCCATGGGTCTTCCTCAGGCCAATTACATGCCCCATGGATCCAAGGATGTTTCACTCTCATACAGTGGTCCTTCACTAAGCAATGCGGGTCATATGGATTGAAACTTCTGGGGGTGAAGGTGAATCTCTTGAACTCCTCCGCTTCGGCCTCAACATACTTGATATTCTGGATCTCATACAACCTAATCCACAAAGTAAGAGTGGGCCAAGGTGCCTTCTTCTTCCTGTGGAGTCTAGCTGACAACCCTATCAAAATGTGATATGACACTTCTTACATGACGAGATTATTCATGGAAAACTTTGTTAAAACATGTAGAGCCTTCTCCACGCTATACATCCGTATGAAGGTGCCTAGGGGTGACGCATAACAATCTGCTATGTCGATCAATGCCTCCATTGTTTCCTACGACATGCAAGGTGGATCGTGTTCAAATATCATCTTGTACCCCAGGGTTATTAGCCACAGGGAATGGAGTCTGAACAACATTTCATACAACTTTGAAAAGAGAAAAGAAGGAAGGAGATAATGACTATTATAGAAAATACAACACCAAGTGAGGCAGGAAGGGAGAAAATATCGACTTAATCAACAAAGAACACATTAGGTAAAATTTTAGGGGCTAATATTCGCAAGTGGGCTAACTTTCCATGGTTTTTCCAAAAAAAGATTCGTTAATTTCCATCTCTTCTAAAAATTATTCCCCCAAATTTTATAGTATAAAATTGTTTTACCTTAAAAATCACCAAATTTTTTATAGAGACAATATAAAATTCTTAGAAATTTGAATACTTTTACAAAAACAGTACAAAGCATTTTACAAATTTCATATTATGTACCAATGAGATTCGCCAAGTTTTCTAAACTTTAAAATAAATTTCCATCCTTAAAATTTTCCCTGGTCAACAAATTCGATTTGTCTACTATATCATTGTTGGGAAGTTGATGATGAACTTTCAAGAAATGAATGCACTCTGAACACCATCTCAGTTGCGGAGCGCTGCGCAGAAGCTGCGCCACTAAATTTGTCTGCATTCTTGTTGAATGAACTATTCGAGGAATGTGAGGATGTGTACAGAAGAAGCACTAATTTTATTTTTAGTTATCTCATCATGACCCTAGCAATGTAGAAGTGGTGCCCTCCGTTAGGAAGGGACTTGGCACAGATCTCCAAAGACCATCCCTACGATCTCACATACACGCCATGGTGGATGTCAGGGGATTCCAACAACAAAGAAATCAATGAAGCTGCATCCTTCAACGACTCGTATGTTAAAATACTAGGGGTCATAAGGGCTGTTGAAAGGATTCCCACAACGCTGCTCTATGAGTACTAAGAGGTAATCTGGTTCAAGGTGATGCATGACAACACTTTCATCAGGCCACATTGTTTCCATCCAGACACTTTTGAAATGCGGGCATAAAGGTTCATATTAACAGCTGAAGCATTCCATGCAGAAGTCGAGTCATGGTGAGGAGTTGTCTCCAAGATAAGAGAAGGAAGATGACAATACTTGTTTAGGGAAATGGTACTACAACTGCTGACAGGAGATGCAAGCTTGAACACCAGGAAGAGGATGACAAAGCAATAATTACAGCCAATGGTTACCCAAATGATGAAACATATGAGTTCCATAAAGTAGACCATTGCGAGCTTAACGGGTTCATCAGGTGAGACCTCTGAGTCTGTTGAGTTGCAAGGCTTTTCGTAGCATAATCCTATAATCACTACACCCCTAGCTGTTGATATCCTACATACAGGGCCCCATTCATTGTCCAAGCCAGCAATCCCCAAGCCAAAGCAGCCAAAAAGCACCAAGCCCCCCGCTGCAAAGAAGAAAAAGGCCATGCTCGCCATGCCTGTAGTTGACCTCACTAGCGAGGGACCACAGACTGCCTCGGCCTCCCCAATTGTCGAAGAAACCCCACCCTCCACGTCTACTATTTCACCTTGCTCGCAGGATCCATCCCCACATACGATGTCAACCTCCACAACACTGTTAGACCCCATTCCCCCTGACACCCGAGTAGGCACTTAAGATATGGAGGTCGACTCGACCGTTTAGTCAGCCATGATACTCCTCAGGGGAGAAATCAATACCACGTCCATGATATCATTGCTATTGGGGTCGGGCCCTGGTCCGAGCGAAATGTCTATCGCCTCGCACCCACTGGTTACAACTATTGAACCGTTTGGCGTCCCATTTTCTTTAAATTTTCCTGTTGTTCCCAACCCATTTTTTATTCCTCCAAACCCTTAGTTTTCACAACCCTTGCAACAAGAGACCTTTCCCATGCCCTTCCGCTATGCAACAAGATAATCTTAAGCACTCGTCCTCTACACAATTGTTTGGATTCATTCAGCAGGAAGCACAGTGGATGGATAAGATTCACAATGAACTTGTTACCAAACAAGAGCAGCAGAAGTTGCAAATCACCACTCTCATAGTTAGGAGAGATCAACTCCATCAGAGCAATCAAGATTTTCATACACAGGTTCCCCACGTAACATCACAACTTCAAGCACTTTGGCATACCATTGTCAATGTAGTTATCGAAGCCCCAGAGGAATTTTTTGTGTGCATCCTAGTCAAATGTTGCAACCATATTCAAGCCGCATGCATTGGGATGATCTTTACCAACAGGGAACTAAAGCAGAGCCTCGATGCTACGAGAATGGCTCTATCGGATCCATCCACTAGATACATTGTTGAGATTGAGAAAAACCTCACTACTGTTGCCACCGTGAAAGCCTCTATTGCTGATGCCCTAGCCAAGGGTTACATTCTGATAGATCAAGTCCATGATTGGTTAGGCAACTTGACCATGAAAATTCAATTGGTATACCCACTTCACAACAAATTCAACAGCTACTCGCTCACATCTATAATTGCAAAGACAAAGACCACTGAAATAGGATCGACACAGAGGTTGCCTCTCTTGATGCTCGGGTTCAGCAGATTGAGGATGTGTTGGCAAAGACTAAGAAGAAGATCTGAGATCGCAAGCCACCAGTCAAATCCCATGTCAACGCTATGTGCGAACTTTGTGATGAAATGGAGGAGCAGTGGAGATCCCTACTGAATAATCGACCTGACCACCCAACCTCCAACACGGCTACAGAATTCCTCAAGCAAGCCGACATAATTACCGACACCTGGCAAGAAGCCCTCAATGAGTATACTCGATTCCACCAGGAGATAGTAACTACAAAGCCTGAGTTGGGGCCTTCATTTGGAAAAGAGGGCCAGCAAGAAGTAGCAGCAGTGTTGCAAGAAGCAGGACCATCATAGTAGGAAGTAGCAACATCATCAGTAAAACTCCTGATGATGACAACAATAGAGGCACCAACAGAAACATCAACAACGCCGAAAACAATCATGCAGACAATGCCCAGGGTAGATTGACTAAGGGATGAATCAATGAGTTGTGGTCGAGGCTTGTTGGGGCCTTCGTTTTGAGTTTTTGTGGAAAGAGGAGCCAGGGACAAGTGGTGAGGATGACCGTTGGGGTTGTGGAGCTAACAGTCGGGGGGGGGGCAGAACCAAACGTGAACCAACAGTTGCGAGAAGGTGGCGAAGAAGAGAAAGAGTAGCCGAGCAAGGGGAGAGCAAAGGCAACTAAGGATAAATTCAACTGAGCGGAAGACAAGTGGAACTGGAAGTTTGAGCGCAGGGCAGAGGATAAAAGGTAGAAGGGAGGGTGAGAAATGTTTGGCTATTGATCAGATGAGTTGTGAAAAGGCGTGAACCGCTCCTCGCTTTGTCTATATTTTTTCTTGTGGGTTATGTTACTTATTTCATTGATGATCACGCTTCGAGCCTCTTATAATTCCTTATGTTAAGCTTAATGAAAGAGACAATTTGGATCAACAATGTGTTCTTGAGATCTGAGTTGGTTCTTTAAAATTTTTGAATGTATGTCTATAGGTTGTATGGTTGCTGCATGCCTAACTTCAGTTGCGGCATGCCTCAGGTGAGACTCCTTACCCTCTCCAGGTAAGGTGAAAATGTCGGCATTGCTTTAGACTACAATGGAGCCTTGTTGGCCCCTTGTGCCTGAACCCAGGGTCTCTACCCTGTTGTCATTTTTGTGCCAACAGATCCTCCCTCATCTCAATAAAAAAACTAATATAAAAAACCACCACCACAATAATAATAATAATAATAAAATGAAATTAACATAAATCCATATTTTGCCTCTTTTTATTGTTTATCTCCTTTGATGCTTGATAGATATATGGTTAAGATGGATTTACATTGTGTTACTAGAAAAAGAGATACAATTTACAACAAAATATAGATGATATGTATAACATAACACTAACAAACTAAAATTAAATGAAAGTTGAGATCTTTAATGTAAAAGTGAACTTATTTTTATCATAATCATAAATAGTATACTCAGATTACCAATCTTTCCTTTTTTTAATTGGGATTGATGTTATTATATTATCATCCACTATGTTTTTCTTATAGTGCAATGGATTCGTGTCATTGTATTGTATTCATTATTGAGTCATTTTGTCATGATTTATAAAGTATTTGCAATAACGTTCGAGAAATTTGGAAAAATTCTTAAAAAGATAGTGATTCCATGATTTAGAGGTTCTTTGCATCCACTTCATTGCTTACGGAGTTATTTGGGCAGCGCGTTTTCACCAAACAAGACACGTGTAACACAAGGATCAGCATGTAATCCTCTTCCATGCCCATCACCAACAGCTGATCTTATGCCGCAATTGTATCTAGTCGTCTATGATCAATGGTGAATCCCTCCGCTGGTTAGAGGGGAGATCAAATTGTGTCTCGATTTCAAGAATCTGGCAATTTTTCATATGTTCTCATCCACAAGAATCTGGCAATTTTTCATATGTTGTCGATGCAATTTTCAATAAAATAGATTTCCAATAAAGTAGACATACGTCAATTTGGATGCCATTGTTTTGTCGTTTTCGTTAACATTTAATTAGGACTTAAAAAATCTGTGTAATAATTTTTAGGAATTGTAGAATATTTGTGAAAAACAATGGTGGGAATAACATTATATTATGAATAAAGTAGGTATATGTTTATATTGATGTTATTGATTTATAGGAATCATAGAAAATTCTTAAAAGCAATGATGTCAATGTTAATAAGGTAGGTATATTTTCTTATGGATGTTATTATTGTTATTTTCATAAACATTAAATCATGATTTAGGGAGTCTTCATAATAATTTTGAAAAATTGCAAAACAATGACATAAATGCCATCGTCAATAAAATCAAGGGAGAGTTTATTTTCGAGTTTATTTTCCATTCATGCAAGGGATTAGAGATAAGATTGCAAAAATTTTAAGGAAGAAAAACATAGACACTCAATTTACAACTTGTGGAACGATAAGGCAAATGATGAGTTCGGTAAAGGATAACATTGATCGACAACAACTAAAGGGAGTGTACAAGATCGATTGCTCATGTGGCAAGAGTTATATTGGGGAAACGGGTCGGTCTCTGAAAATAAGACTTAAAGAGCATGCCGCCGACATAAAGAATGAAAGATCCCGTACATCAGCCCTTGCAGAGCACTCGTCCAAAACCAAACATCATGTGTGTTTGGAAGACACCAAGGTAATTGCAAGAGAAGAAAACTATCATAGAAAAAAGGCCATTGAAATTATGAAATTTCCTCAGAACCTCAATAGGGACAATGGGAGTGAAATCAGTGGAAATTGGCTTCCTCTCATCAAGCAAATAAGCCCCTCCGGAGCATAAGGGGTCTTTAATAAATTAAAACAAATAAATTTAATTAAATTAAATTAATTTAATTTAATTAATTCTAAAATAAAATAAATTAAAATAAAATTAAAAATATAAAATTAAACATATCTTCTCAAATTATTAATAATAACCAAAAATAACTTTGATTATGATAGTAAAACTCTAATAAATATTAATCAAAATAAGGAATTTTAGAATTATATGAAAAAAAAAAAAAAAAAAGAATTATATGACATTAAAGAAATCTGAATTATTGTTTTTAATTAAATTCAATAAGGATTAATTAATCAAAATAAATAAAATAAAATAAATTAATTTAATTTAATCAATTAATCATAGGAATTGAAATTATAAATTGATATAATAAAATAAAAATTAGAAATTTAGTATTAGAAATTAATTTTTTTTATCAATTTAATTGTTTTTAATTAATTAAAATCAAAAAAAATAAATAAATCAAATTAAATTGAATTAATTTATAAATAAAAATATATAAATAATTAGAAATTAATAAATCGATTAATTAGATTAATTAATTAATTAATCAATTAATTAATCAATCAATTAATCAATTAATTAATTAATGATTGATTAATTAAAGGTAGGCATAAATAATTTATAAATTAATTTAAATTAAGTAATTAATCAAGTAAAAATAAAAAGAATTAATTAGTTAATAAATGAAGTTCAAAATTAATAAAATAAAATAAATTAACTTATTTGTTCATGATTAAATAATTAAACCTAAACTAATAATGAATAATTAAATGATTAATTAAAGTTTTTATATAACTTTTATAAATAAGTAAAATTATTATATAAAATAGAAAGAAAAAATAATAAATAATATAATATAATAAATAAAAATAAAGAATCATGTGTCGGCCTTTATAAAATTAGGGTTCTTGTTTATTTATATCCAAGTCGCAAGGTTCTCTTCTCTCAATAATCTTTCACTCATATTCTATCTGATTTGTCCTGATGATGGACCCCCTTTGGGGTTTGAAACATTTTGGAGAATGAACTAGAAACTGTGGATAATCCGGATCTTGACACTACAAAAATGTTCTACAGAGGCTTAAAATCTAACAAAATAGGTATATGTTTATATGGATGTCATTGTTTTGTATTTTTTCATAAACATTTCATCACTGCTTAGGAAGTATTTGAAATTGTTTTGAAAAAATACATAAAATTTTTTAAATCAATGTGTCAATTTAGTTATCAATAAATTAGGTATATGTTTATATGGATGCCATTATATTGTGATTTTCATAAACATTAAATCATGACTTATAGAGTCTTCGTAATAATCTTGAGGAATTGTACAAATTTTTTGATAACAATGACATCAATGGAATTGTCAATAAATAGGTATATGTTCATATGAATTCCCTTGTCTTGTCTATTTCATAAACATTGTATCATGACTTAGGAATTCTTTGCAATCACTTTGAAGAAATATATAAAAAAAATTAAAACAGTGTGTTAATTCCGTTATTAATAAAATAGGTATGTTTTCATATGGATGTTGTTGCCTTGATTTTTTCATAACCATTTTTTCATGACTTAGAGAGTCTTTGCAATAGCTTTGAAATCTCATCATGACTTAGATAGTCTTTGCAAATACTTTGAAAATTTCTTCCTGACTTAGAAAGTCATTGCAATCACTATGAGGAATTGTACAAATTTTTGAAAAAAATGTATCAATCCCATTATCAATAAAATAAGTATATTTTCATGTGAATGTAATTGTCTTCACTTTTTCATAATAATTTCCTCATGCCTTAGACATTCTTTACAATTACTTTGAAAAATTTATCATGACTTGCAAAGTATTTACAATCGCTTTGAGGAATTGTATATAAGTTTTGAAAATAATGTGTCAATGTCATTATCAATAAAGTAGGTATATGATAATTTGGATTCCATTGTCATCTTTTTAATAACTATTTTATAATGAATTAGGTAATATTTGCAGTTACTTTGAAATTTTCATCATGAACATGAGAGTCTTTGTGATCACTTTAAGGAATTATACAAAAAAAATTAAAATAAAGTGTCAATCGCAATATAATTAAAATAAATTAGGTATATTTTCATGTGCATGATATTGTATTTTATTTTTCATTAAAATTCATCATTACATAAATAATCATATCAATCACCTTGAAAATTTCATCATGACAGAGAACATCTTCGTAATCATTTTCAACAATTGTACAAAATTTCTAACAATGTGTGAATGCCCTTATTGATAAAGTTGGTATACGTTCATATGTATTCCATTGTATTTCCTTTTAAATTAACATCTCATCAGTACTTAGATATTCTTTGCAATGACTATGATTTTAATTGACTTAGAAAGTCTTTAGAATCACTTTATGTAATTATACAAAACACTTAAAAGCATTCTGTCAATGTCATTACCAGTAAAGTAAAGTATATATACCTTCATAAGGATATCATTGTCATGTCTTTTTCATAGACATTTCATCATGAATTTGATAGTCTTTGCAAATTCCATCATAACTTAGAAATTCCTTACAATTACTTTCAAAAACTTCACAAAACTTTTTAAAACAATATGGAAATGCCATGATCACTAAAATATGTATATGTTCATATTGATTCCACGACCTTTTTTCAACATTTCACCATCACTTAAAAAATCTTTGCAATCACTTTGAAATGTTGTACTTTTTTTTGAGAACTAGAGTCATCTTCAATTTATTTTAAAAGAAATAACATTAATTCCATTGTATTGTCTTTTTCCTTTAGTAACTTCTCATAAAAGAGAGAATCTATATAATAATATCTGAAAATTTTAAGAAATGATAAATAAAACCACTTTAATAATGCCTCAATGCCGCAAATTTTATGTGTTATTAGTTTATCTTTAAATATTGTAAACTAATTTTAACTACATCTTAACCTCAACATTTTTCATACAAAGACATTTAGAGAGATCAAAATTGTTGTGCAAAATTAATCCACACATATAATTAATATTTAGGGTAAGGATATGTAAAAGATACTTTTTGGGTAACTATGTGAATATTATCTACATCTAATTGAAGGTTTTTCATATTTCCATTACAAATTACTACCTCCTCAATCACTCATTTGGAAGCTCACAGTCAACTTGAATAAACTTATGTGGAATTTAGTTTCTCCCATCTGACTCTACCCCTAGAGAATCGAAAAGGACTACCTCAAACATGTTATCTATTGACACAACTACCTACACAAAATATAAGCCATGGTGTGCCCAATTAACTCTATACTAAAAGATCAAAGTCTTAATATAAAAATTAAAATTAAAACTAAATGGTAGGTGGGGCCCTTTATCCTTGGGTGATATAAGGTGATTATTGTTATTACTATTGTGCTATATTTGAACACCCTCCAAAATTTCACTACATTCAAATTTTCGAGCCTACTTCATTGTCGTATCAAGTGTCACCTCGTTCATCAAGTTTCATTTCATGTTGCTCTATATGTTTAAGTTTTCTTGAATGTTCTCAAGTGTAATCACATTCATTATAACATCTCTAGATGCATTTTATGGTCATAATGTTATGAAACCAGCTCAAGAAAAGATAGGGAAGATAGATCAACGCCTTAGAATTCAGCCTCTTCGAGGGGGCAACCTCCTTTACATTACATAAATGAACAATTCTTCGATGATACAAATGAAAAGACCTCCTTTCTATATATAGGAGTCTAAGGGGTCATAACATAATCAGAGCCGACATAACAACAATAATGTAGGGGCACAATAATAACAATAGTGGGTTTCTATGGGGCACAATAGTAACAATATGGGCACTACATGGGTACATCAATATAATAAGTGGGTTGTACTAATAACAATAAGGGGTTACACTAGTAGTATAGGGGCCTAACATGCCCCTCTCCTTCAAAAAGTGTTGTCCTCAACACTTGAGTAGTTCTTGATGCTTCTGTATAAAATTCTTGTCCTCCCATGTGGAATCTTCAGCGGGTAAGTTCTTCCACTTGATGAGATACTCTGAAATTGATCAATTTCATAGCTGTCAGGTTCTTTTTTTCTGTGACTGCTCTAGGTTCCAATATGATTTTTCCTTCCTCTTCAATTTCTAGCAATATTGTTTGAATTGAGATCTTTTGTAACTTTTGAATAAGTGGCCATACTTCTTCGTCCTTCTTCCATTCATCCCTTGCTTCATTTATCCAATCTGGTTGGATAATAGAAATAGCACAAAACAAAGCTTCCACATCCTCATCCTTTCTTGAGAGTGCATATGCCACCACATTTTGCTTCCCTTTTTTGTAGATTATTTCAAAGTCATAACCCAACATCTTTGTGACCCACTTTTGTTGCTCTTCAGAGGATAATCTTTGTTCTAAAAATTATTTAAGGCTATCATGATCCATTTTTACCTTGAAGTGTCTTCCCATTAGGTAGGGTCACCATTTCTTAAGTGCATGGAGTATTGCCAACATTTCCTTCTCATAAATAGCTTTGTGTAAAAACTTTCCCTTGATTGGACGACTTTCAAAAGCAATGGGTCTTTCATCTTGCATTAAAACAACACCAATTCCATTTCCTAAAGCATCACATTCCATAATAAAGGTTTTTGTGAAGTCCGGTGTAGCTAAGACCGGTGCTTGGCACATTGCCTCTTTAAGATGTTCGAATGCCTATGTTGCTTCTGGAGTCCATGAAAATGCATATTTCTTCAATAATGTTGTTAGAGGTGCTGTGATTCTCCCATAATTCTTAACAAACTTGCGATAATACCCTGTCAACCCGAGAAATCCTCGCAGATGCTTTATGGATGTGGGAATTGTCCATTCCTTAATGGCTTTAATTTTGCTAGGGTCTACCTTAACTCCTTCATGAGATACAATATGACCCAGATATTCCTCCTCTTGTACTCCAAAGAAACATTTGGATCTTTTTGCATATAATTGTTTCTCCTCCAATAGTTGTAGCACCCTATCAACATGTTCAACATGATCCTTCCAAGACTTGTTGTAGATTAGTATATCATCAAAAAATACTGACACAAATTTTCTAAGGAATGGCTTGAAAATTGAATTCATCAAACCTTGAAATGCTGAAGGTGCATTGGTAAGGCCAAAAGGCATGACCAAAAATTCATAATGACCCTCATGAGTTCTAAATGTTGTTTTCAGAATGTCTTCAATCTTCATTCTGATTTGATGATATCCTGAACGAAGATCCAACTTGGTGAAGTAAATTGATCCATGTAATTCATCCAATAATTCATCAATGACAGGAATGGGAAACTTATCTTTAATAGTGAGCTTGTTGAGCTCCCTATAATCCGAACACATGCGCCATGATCCATCCTTCTTGTACACCAATACGACTGGAGCAGAGAAAGAACTTTGACTTGGTTGAATTATACCAGCCTCTAGCATTTCTGCAACCATACTTTCAATTTCACTCTTTTGGGCATAGGGATATCTGTATGGCCTGATGTTTGGAGGAACACTTCCTCGAATCAGATGAATAGCATGATCATGATCACGAATAGGTGGGAGACCTTTGGGAGTATCAAATACCTTGGAATGATTGTCCAAGACTTTTTGGAGATCTGGAGAAATAGATGATTCCACTATGGACACATCTAGTGAACATAATTGTGCAATTACACCTCTTTGTTCCTTTTTTAGAAGCTTTTTCATACCGTTAGAGCTGATTATCTTTCCCGGTTTCCCTACAATACCCCTTAATTCAACTTCCTTTCCTTCCACAGGAAATTTCATGAAAAGTTCTTGAAAATTAAAAGCTATTGTACCCAAGGATTGTAGCCATTGGACTCCTAGTACAACATCAACACCTCCCATTGGAATGGAAAGCATTGGGCTAGTCAATACATATTCTCCCATGGATAGCTTGATATTATGGCACTTTCCAGAGAAATTTATTGTTCCTCCATTTGCAACCATCACTTGACACTCTGGTGCTGGATATAAGAAGCAATTCAATTCTCTTGCTACCTTACAATGAATAAAATTGTGGGTACTTCCTAAATCAATCAACACTATTACCTTTTTCTTCTTGATTTGTCCTTCTATCCTAATGGTTTGAGGAGTGGTAATTCCCGCCAATGCATTACAAAATATGGTCGGATTCATTTCTTCTTTATCTAGGCTTTGTTCCTGGAGTATATCCTGTTCTTTTTAGCTTTCTTGCTCCTTTTCTTCTTCCTCTTCACAATCTATGTAGAATAATTTCTTCTCAGCACACTTATGACCTTTAGTGTATCTGCTATCACAACTGTAACAAAGCCCTCTTGCTCTTTTTTCTTCCAGTTGGTTTGGTGTCAACCTTATAGGTTGTGAAAGACTAGCGGCAACAACACTTCCGTCTTTATAGTTGTGAGTGGTATGCTTCCTGGTTGCCATAATTTTGCTTTCCATTTTTCTTGCTAGCTTGAATGCCTTCTCTAATGAATCAGGTTCCCAAAGGCGAACATCATGTTGGATATTATCATTTAAAGAACCTATGAACACATCAATCCTATGCTCCTCTCGAATATATTTTACCCTTATGTTCAACTTTTGGAACTCCTCAATGTGCTCCATTATTGAACCCTTTTGTTTGAGACTTATCAATTGGCTAAAAAAGTGTTGCTTTTTGTATCCTCATAATGTGCTATCAATTCTTCTGTAAAAATTGCCCAAGTGATAAATTGTTTACGAGAGCAAAGCCATTGATACCATACAAATTGATTTGGTTCCAAATATAAAGTTGCAATACGTACCTTTTGTGTGTTTTGCACATTATTGAGATCGAAAAATTGCTCCATCTGTAATATCCATGTTGTGGGATCCTTGCCATCAAACTTCCTCATATCGATTTTTGGAATATGGTGGATCTTTGATGCAACATTAGAGTCTATGGAATCATGATTAACATTTCTTTTGTTCTCATCATGAGTTTCCTTTACTACCGTTTCACCATTAGTGAGTCTTTCTTGTAGCAACTTATTCATATTTATCTTCAATTCTTCCATGTTTGTCTTCAAATCTATCTTCAAATCATCCATCTTAGCTTCTACACCTTTCTTCAAACAATCAATCTTAGCTTCTACGCCTTTCTTTAAACCATCCATCTTAGATTCTGTTCCTTTTTGTGCAAGGGAAAGTTGTTGCACTTGGTCTTGTAATTTTGATATATTATGTTGCATTTCTTCCTCTTCTTCATGATTCATGCTAGAGCTTTTAGGTTCCTTACCAGGTGTTTGCATTTTCTTTCCTCGAGGCATCAGTTACCGATAATAATGCTCTAATATGCCCTTTGAATTCCTTCAAAATAAATTTTCAAACCAAGCTTAAGCAAAAATTTAAGAAAATCTACACACCTTTTTTCACTTTGTAGGAGCTCAATATTTCCTCTGATGTATCTCTGTACTTTCCAATCATCTAGACGTAAATTTGTGACATGTAGTAGCTCTCTATGTCCTCTTTCCAATGCCACAAGTCTGACCCAAATTGGATTCTCCAACGAAGAGTTATGCGAAATCTCCCACAGTGACTTGATTATAAACTAGTTTAGTAGAGCGAACTTTTACGACTTTCCACGAGTCACTGTTTCGACCTCTGGATCTGAAAAATGCATACAGGAAACTACAGTCCATCCTCTTTCTGTACCTTCTTATGAAATTTCAATCCGATCCTTAGAGAGAAAGTTATGATGCTTTTCCCTAGGTCACTTGTTTGGAATGTAATTCAGGAGTCTGCAAAAAGTCCAACTTCCTCAGATCATATCTCCGCAAAAATAGTGCGAACAACTCTGAAATTCAGATCTGAGGTTCAGCGCGATTTCTTCTCAAACGGGTTTTTCTTGAAACTTCTGAAACATCGCAGAAAAATTTTTATAGCGAAAATGCCACGATGACCTGTTTGGAGCAGCGAAACCCTAGAATCCAAAGCTCTGATACCAAATGTTATGAAACCAGCTCAAGAAAAGATGGAGAAGATAGATCAACGCCTTAGAATTCAGCCTCTTCGAGGGGGCAACCTCCTTTACATTACATAAATGAACAATTCTTCGATGATACAAATGAAAAGACCTCCTTTCTATATATAGGAGTCTAAGGGGTCATAACATAATTAGAGCCAACATAACAATAATAATGTAGGGGCACAATAATAACAATAGTGGGTTTCTATGGGGCACAATAGTAACAATATGGGCACTACATGGGTACATCAATATAATAAGTGGGTTGTACTAATAACAATAAGGGGTTACACTAGTAGTATAGGGCCTAACACATAACATCTTTGTTGTGGTAAAACAACACTTTTAGGTCGCAGCCACACAAACTTTGACTCGTAATACTTCGGGAATGTGTGTAAAGTGGATTTTGATGTATATTCATTGTTGATCAAGGCTATCTAAGTTTTCTCAATGATTTGGTTTGTGTCGCACATGGTTTTATGACTAGAACTCATCTTGCTCACCTCTTTCCCTATCATCCCGACTTATAAAAATTTTGGTTTCAAAGTGAATGCATAAAGACCAAGAGTGCACAAGCACACTTTAAATCCTTTTTGGGAAACCTTAATTTTTTCAAGGGTGCACCATGTGCCCTCCAAGAGTGTAGAGCTCATTCCTCAAGCCCAATTCCCCTTGTTCCAAACTGCGCCCTCTAAAAATGACTAATTCTTCTATTAGTGCAATCCTTCAACTCAAAGAAGTGTGCCCTACTTGAGCACATTAGCACATCCTAAAGACCCAAATCCCAATATTTCAAGCTTCCCCAATGCGCCATGTGCCCTCCTGAACTTCTTGAGTACACCAGCACACTCCGAAGGCACGACACCCCAGGCTTTAGCCTTCAAAAGTTTGCCCTGTGCCCTTCTTGAGGCCTCTTGAGCACATGAGGCACCCCAATGGTATGAAGCCTTAGCCTTCTGCCTTCAAGACTATGTCCTTCATGAAGCCTTAGCCTTCAGCCTTAGCCTTCAAGAAGTGTGCCTTCCTTGAGTGCATTGGCACACTGTGAAGACCTGAATCCCAATCCTTCAACCATCCCCATTGTGCCATGCGCCCTCCTAAACTTATTTAGCACGTTGGCACACTCTGAAGGCATGAAGCCCCAGGCTTCAGCCTTCTAGAGTGTGCCTTGTGTCCTTCTTGAGGCGTCTTGAGCACATGAGTGCACCCAAAAGGCATGAAACCTCAACCTTCAGCCTTCAAGTCTGTGTCCTGTGCCCTCCCTCTCTCCCTTGAGTGCACAACGCACTTGGGAAGCCCGAGGCCTTCCCCTTCATCCTTCAGACTTCAGCCTTACACCTTGCCTTGACTGGCTTCTTCTTTTGGGAGCATGAGCACATGTAGAAGCCCCGAAGCCTCTCCTCTTAAGCCCTTTATCATTTCAAAGTGCTCCCTTGAATCCTTTAGCCCCTTTTACTCTCTTTGAGTGCACTTGAAAGGACTAAACATAAAATGTGCATGGATCATTGTCGAATAGGAGATTTTTCGGTTGATAATTCCTCTTCATGAGTGTTTGTAGATACATGTATTCCAAAAACACCACAACAATAACACACAGGGAAGAGTGGACTAGGAGAACAAGGAAAGGAAGCATGGAAATAATAAAGAACACACTTAAATATTGATGATTGAAGGACTATAACGACTCCATGATTGAAGACCCTTTGGAGGGTGAAAGCGTCGTGATCAGAAGAACAATAATGAATGAGCACATATATAGCACCCATGTCACCACCGAAGAAAGTCCATGTAATCAATCACTATTAGTCCCAGTCATCAAAATAGTGACATGTCAAGTCTCATCACATAATGATGCGGAAGTAATGATATATTATTGTAATCATTGTAAATGACAAATAGTTGGAAGTACAAGGGTCATGTATGAACTAAAGAGTCATGGAAGTCCAAAAGACATGTAATATCATAAGTTATATGTAATTCTAAAAGTCATTTGGAATCCCAAAGGTTGTAGAATTCTAAAGATCACAAGAAGTTATAAAATCAAGAGTCATGCGTATAAGAAATGTCATTCCTCAAGATATATATAGATCCTCATTTTACATTTACAAGACTTTTAACCTTGGCTTCTCCTACAAGGAATTAGAGAGACAAAGTTAGTACTTTTGGGGAGAAACTAGTGGCTTTAACCCTCCACTATTGGAGCTAGTGGTGTTCATTGCATTTATGTATCTTGGGACTTTTTCTTAATATTGAAGCCTTCTAGGAAAACACCTTTTCACACATGGATTGTGAATGTTTCTAATAATATTCTTTGAATTATTATGGGTCATGTTTTCTTTCATCAATACAGGAGTAATTAAACTATTATGGCGACTTCAGTGCTCCTTGTTGAAAACGTATTGTTATGTTTATAATGATCATCACTTACTTGTTAACTATTTCGCTTGATGTTATATAGGCCTTTCTCTTTCATGTTTGTCTCCATTAGCGTAGTACTATTACATCTCTCTTAGAGGTTCACTTTATTTTTCTCTCCACAGTAAGAGAACATTGATACATCTGCAATTGAACATTCATAAGGCATACTAGCTTGCTCATTTGAAAGGACAATTGATTTTCTTTCTCATGTTGACAACTAAGGCCAAGGCATATATGTAAGTAAATGACAGTTGGGTTGTATTCTGGATGGGACTCCTACACCAAGATGTGTGAGGTCTAGTTGGGCCCTTATAATATTGGGGAGATCCCCTACATGTTTGTGGTATCCAACATCATCAACATTCTCGCACTAGAAGTATGACCCCTAGTTTTTTATGGCTAATCACATCACACTCCCTCATTATTCTCCTTTCAGTCAACGTAGAAATATTCTTAGCACTACTATGATTCCTGAAGCATGAGGATATTCTCAGCTTGGCCAGGAATCAACTTTTGAAGTTACTTATGAGGAGATCTCGAAAATTCGATCTATAACCCATTGGTTCATGAAGGTTGTCAAATTTAGTTCCTGGAGAAAAAAATCTCTCACATTCTCTAAAGAAGAAAGATACAATTGGTACCAGTATCTTGGCTTCCATAGTGGAAGATTTGGTTTTTGCCACTCTTGAGTAGTTGGAAGAATCTGCAAAGTGTATCGAACATCAAGAAAAACTTTCACCTCCTAATGAAGGATACAAATATGATACAATTGTTCCTTCTCATCACCTTTTCAATGGATTAGATGGTGAATATTCCTTCTATTCGGATTATGAAGAAGAACGTAGAGATGAGAACACGACAAAATGGGATTTGGATTGGATGGTCGAAGGGCCTCTTTCTCTTCCGAATAACTTACATAGGATGTCGAGACATCCAGAAAAGTTGCTCTCAAAGTGTGATTTCGATAAAAGGACAAAGGTAGAAGATCATCTTCATGAATTTTACCTGCCTTTATGAATGTTGGAGATGAGGCATGATCATGTTTCCTACATCATTTTCCGTTATACATTAGAAGGCAGAGTGACATCATGGTACCATAATCTGCTCGTTAATTCAATCTACACTTGGAGGGAGTTCAAAATTCTATCTCTTGAAATGTTTTCTAATGAAAATACTCCCACCATGCTACTCAAATAGCTCAGAAGCATGAAAATTGGGGAAAAGGAGAAAGTGAAATATTTTAATTAGAAACTCAATCGTATATTGAATCAATTCCCCTAGACATGCAACTACACAATTCAATTACTATATATTACTATACAACTGCCTTTCCCACCAATATTTCTTAGTTGATAAAGAGATTTACAAAGGAAACATTGGCACCAAAATTTTCAAAAACAATTGCCATTGAGAAAGAATTTTGCGTGATTGGGGTCATTATGAACAATGAAGAATAAAAAGACTCCAAAGGGACTAGTAAGAAGTCACAACCCCTTGCTAGTAAGGCTAAAGGGAATGAATCATATGATATTGAGAGCTTGACCAGGATGGTGAAGATGCTCACCAATGAAATTTCAAAACTAAATAAAAGGTCAAGTGAGACTTCTATTAGTAGCAAGCCTCCCAAGTCCGTTCATTTTCAAAGGAATAGTAATAACAACAACAATCAACCCACCAAGTTTGTGCAAAGTTTAAATGTTGTGATGAACATGGAAAGCATTTGCATGGATAATTATTTTTCTTTCCATTGGGAATATCATTTAGAAAAAAAATTCCCTTAGTGGAATAACAAGTTGAACTCTGTGTTTGCACACATTGTAGATACACCATTAGCAAATGAGGAGAAAAAACAAGCAGAAGAATTAGAATAACTCATTGTGGCTGAGGAAGGGAAATGTGTTGCACACTCATAAGAAGGATGCTAAGAACCACAAAAAAATGAACCCCCTCCTCCAAATAAAAATGGTTGATATAGACTAAGGAGTAAAGGACCCATCTCTAAACAAGAATTGACAAGGAAAAAGTTGAAAGAGTAGTTTCTAAGAAGGATTTATCCACCTTTCAATCCTGATCAAAATACAAAGAGTAAGTCTGGGGACTTAGCTTAGTCCAGTAACACTTCCTATAGTAACAAAGGTAACTCTAGTATTCTGGAAGTTTCAAACACATCCACTTCTCCAAACAATTCAGCATTGCCTGTTATTAGTGAAACAATTGATTATAATATTTGGGAGAATATGAAGAAAACATGAGGCAACATCTCTATCTACGAGCTCACAAATATTTAAGGCAAACATTAAATCATTTTCTATACATTCTCACAAACTTTGGCAAGTGGTAAACATTCCTTCCATCAAAGGATGTTAGGTAAATCTTCTGGTCCTCTTGAATATGTAGTAATTGTTTTAACATTAGAAGCTAACACTCTCTACCCACCATTTCTTTTAGAATTTTAAATTATAAATTATAATGTCCATAACTATTTAGAAGACTCTATTGCATCCATAAATGTAATGCCTTTATTAGTAACGGAGAAAATAAATCCACAATGGGAGAAAACCTTTGCAAAAATTGTGCAACTGGACAGGTCTCTTGTCTAAGCTATTGGTGAGCTTAAGAATGTTCTTATCATATTATCAAAAGATTCTCAAGTTCACCAATGTATAAATATTATAAGTGTGTACATACCAAAATCCTATGTTGTATTAGTTAGCATAGACTGGTCTAACAAATTAGAGGAATATTTTGCAACAAACTGGTCACATATGTGGCTTCCATATAAGGGCAGGAATACTCAAATTCAAATGAACATCGAGTCATACATGAAACACACCGTGACACCACTCAAGGGACACAACAATGCTCTCAATTTTGTTGAATTTAATTTTTGGAATTTCTTTCTCAAAATTGATCTTGAGTGTTATTAGGTGAAACCATCACCTATTCCACGAGATACACAACTAGAAATCCTTCCTTGTTCTCTAGTTGGTGCAAATAAAACCTGTAATATAGATGTACATATTAGTAGTAATATTAATAATAGTTGTATAGGAAGTAGCTTGGTAGCTCATAGTATTGGGTATTTATATTTGGATGATTCAAAGACACAAGACAATTCCAGAGATGGTTGTGTTCTTGCAGATCCAATAAATAAGAAGCATACCCTTGCATCTCATATGGAGTTCAAGTGAACAAATAACACTTACGAATATGAAGCACTCATATTTGGATAGAATAAATCTAATAACCTAAAGGTAGAGTTTTTAAATATAATAGGTGACTTAGAGGTGGTCACTTGTTAGGTATGCAATACTATGCACTGTGTTTCACCTCTTCTCAAAAAATACCAGTAGGAGGTATGCTGTTTGATATATCATTTTAAATATTTCAATATTGACTATGTTCTTAGAGTTAGAAATGCGGTATAAAATGCATTAGAAAATTCAGCCACTAGGATGTTTCCATTGAAAAAAGGTTTTTCTATTAAAATTTTATACAAACCATCTATGCTAGACAACATTACCAATTTACGTATTTCCAATGATGACCAACAGATACTACATTTTATGGATAATGTTGATATATTCAAAGACAATACCATAGAGGAGGATTACCATGATCGGGTTCTGTAAGAAGCATCGAATGAAATGAAAGGAAACACTATGAAAAAATGCATGGTGTCCCTAGAGAGATTGTATGATCTACAGTACCATTTTAGATGACCAACCAATAAAAAGACTTTGAGTCAAAAGTTAGAACCTGAACAAGTCAAGCTGGGAACCCCACAAGATCCAAAATATGTGAACCTAGGTACATGTTGTTCTCCATAGGAAGGAAAAGAATTTATCCACTTATTCAAACAATAACATGATGCATTTGCATGGACATACAATGACTTAAGGACATATGATACTTGTGTTATCCAACACCTCATTCCCATAAAATAAGGGGTAAAGCCTTTTGAGCAAAGCTACGAAAATTTCATCAAACAATGGATCCCCTTATTAAGAAGGAATTGAGAAATTTATTGGATGCTCAGATCATCTTCAAAGTTAGACATTCCACATGGGTTGACAACTTGGTCCCTGTTAGAAAGAAGTATGTTGAAATACATCTATGTGTTGATTTTCAAAATCTCAACAAGGATTTTGATAAAGATAACTATCTAGTGGCATCCATGAAGCATATACTCTTGATAGTCTCTGGGTGTGAAATGTTTTCACTACTAGATGGATCTTGAAGTTATAATCAAATGATAATAGAAAAACCTGACCGATTAATGAATACCTTCTGGACTAAATGAGGAACATTCGATTTCAAGAAGATGTATTTGGACTAATAAAGGTCAGTGAAACTTTCCAAAGAACGATGGACATTGCCTTTCGTGGCCTTATACGTAAAAATGTTGTTGTTTATATATATGGCGTTACCATTTTTTCCAAGAAACAATCAGATCACATACGCCATCCTAAGCAAATATTCAAATGGTGCTGACAGTATGGGATTTTTTTCATCCCAATAAAATAGTATTTTTTGTGTCTTAAGGGATTTTATTGGGGAACATCATAGCAAAGAGTGGAATTAAAATTTATCCCAAGAGGGTCAAGGCTATCACACAAATCCCGTTTCCAGTGAATAATAAATCCATGTAGTATTTCTTAGGGAAAATCAATTTCCTAAGAAAATTTATATTTGATTATGCTCAGATATTTAAACCTATAATGATTAAGAAAGACACAATATAAAAATGGGAAAAATAGGAGAAAGATGCTTTTGCAAAGATCAAGTAGGTTATCACCAATGCACGCATGCTTTTCAGTCTAGATAATGGCAAGGATTTCTTGTTCTTAGAAAGATAATAAAGGAAATGAGAAGCATATCTCTTTTATGAGAGCTAGCCTACAAAGGCTCGAATTAAATTACCCTTCTTGATAAACTGGCATATGAAATATAGAATGAAGTTAGGTATTTTAGGACCTACATATTGAAATCTCACACAATCATATTTATGTCATAAGGCGTTCCCCTCTGAAATCAACTCCCCTCTTGCCCAAATGTCATTATGTGAGCCATAAGATTATGTGTTAGATGATTGAAAACAATGCCACCGTTCGATGAAGGGAAAGTAGTTACAATTTGTTGCAAAGTATCAAGGATGCCATTTTATTAAATTAACATGCCATGGCAATCGTTGTGCTCGCTATTATCACTCAGATTTTCCCTAGAAGTTATCAAAGGAGGAAGAGTCTGAGGTAACCACAAACCTAATCTTTTAGACTCAGGTTCTAGCCAACCTAAGTCCAGAGAGGGCTCTCTCTTTATCATTTAACTTTGTTTTGGGTTGATTTCAGGCTAGTTATTAGTGCTCAAGGTGTTTTGTTTGATTGGGTGGTGTAATTAAGAAAACAGATGGGTAGAGCAAGTATTAAGGCCATTGGGATATGGAGTCAATCAAGAAGGGTTTAACTGGATCTAATCTATCGCTTAGGTAAAAGTCCACTGGGCAGGCTAGCACAGCAAAGAGAAAATCTGCAGGTTCAAATCGATGTAGTAGTCCTAACCAGGGCAAAAGGCAATGAAGAGTCCTTAACCGGGATTAAGATGAAGAAATGAAGGATGATCAGTAGTAAAGGGCAATGAAGAATCCTTTATTGTGGACCAAGAGGGGGGGGGTAAAGTACAGAATTAAGGGAGCAATCAAGAATTCCAAGACAAAGATAGTTTAGTAGAAAACATATAGAAAGTAAACAGTTAAAACAGAGAGCATTCAAGCTAATTCTGAGATATCATTCCTTGTTTACTTTACAGATTTAATAAGAGACACATATGAATATTCATAACATGAAAATAAAACAATATTTAAACGCAAAGAGATAATACTTATTTGTTCCAACTGTGCACAAGAATCCAGTGAAATGTCCTCAGCTTTATTTTATATCTAGCAAAACCAGTCCAGTCTTGAGTACAATAGCTCCTTGGCTCAAAAATAAAATGTCTATAGAAATGTATTTTAATCCACCAAAATACTTCAAATGAAGAAGTACTTATACAAAATATGTTACAAAATATCTCATAACAATATGAGAATTATTCTAGGAAACAGAAAATATCTTCAACACGAAGATAGAGACAGATGGAGAATTGTATTCTTGTTGTCCCTTTTATTGTGACTGTGCTAGTTGTTGTAACTCAGATTTGGCTCTTTCAGTTGCTTTGTAGTTGTGTGCTGGAATCACTTTCTATCTTCTGCCTACTGATACTCTTTACATTTCTGCTTTGACTTTGTCTTACCTGTTTCACCTGGCAACAATGTTTTACCATATAGATTTATGATAGTAACTTTATAGTAAATTAGTTATATTTGTCCACCACTCACTGTCAGGTAATTTTATTCTTATCATTTTCTTGTATACTTCGTCATATTTTGTATACTTAGCAAAATATGGTCTGCTGGTAAACAAATGCTTTACCTCATGCTCCATATAAAAAAAAAATTCAAGACTTTCATATAGTTCCTTTCCAGTGGGCAGAGATTTGACTCCTGAGGTACTAGCTTGGCTTTTGGCTAGCTTGTTTAGCTTTTCAATATAGTCATCTCGAGTCATCAGCTTTTCATTTATTACCATAGGACTGGGAAGTCCTTTGTCTCTCAAAATTTCATACTTTGTCACAAAACTGTCAATGTCTGCTTGAATGCATTGACACCTTTTCTCTAGATTGAGCATCAGGTTCCTTTTGGTGAGAAACTTCTTTATTTCTATGATGGTTGTCGTTCTATCCTCTATTTCAAGTTCATCCAGCTGGTACTTGTTTCTGCTGTTCAAAAATGTGATCAATTGGTTGGTTTCTTCAGGTTTATCTCCCAATTCTTCTCTTGTCTTGTGGACTGCTTCTGTAGCCACTTTTACTAGTTTAGTCTATTCAAAAATAACTTGAATAGAAGGCCAAACCTCATTGATGGAATCAATGATGTTGGCCCAAGGAATTTCTTTCGTGTCTCCCAGTGGCTCTTGCAATGTCAAGTCCTTTTCAAGGACTTTTATTCTTTCTACCATTCTTTAGTTCTTCTGAAACTTCTTCCTTTTGTATCTGGGCAAGTTTACAGTCAATTTCCAGATTTGACACTTTTTCTTTGAGTTTCTTAAGTTCAGTGGCCTAGATGATGATTTCCTCCATGGCCACCAATTCAGTTGTTTGTTCTGTGGAAGTACCTATGCTTGTAGATGCCCCTGTGCTTGCTGATGTATCTGTTACTAGAAAAGTTGTAGGTGGTGGAAGTGTGGGTGCTAAGGAAGGAGCCAATGTGGAGGGTACTGCAATGGAGATTGTAGGAATTACAGTTTGAGGAGTGGTGGCAAACTCTCTCTGCTTAGACTGTATCAAGTTATCTATCTCCTTTTTTGTCTCTTTTAATTGCTCATTGAGCTTGAGGACTAAGTCAATATGCTCTTCCTCCTTCCGTGTTTCCAACACTTCAGCAGTCTGAGGATGATGTAGTGGGGGAATTTTGAGTTGCTTCTTCAATGTAGCTATATCATCGTTTTTCTTCTTGATAATTTTTTTCGCAGCTTTCACATCTTTGGGATCATGTCCCAGCTCTATGACCAAGTCCTCTAAGGACTTTATTATGGTTTCCTTGGCCTATGAAGAGGCCTTCTCCAACTGGAATTGTGCTAATATATTATTCAGCAATTCTGGAGCTAGTGGGCTGCAATTGCCTTGCTGGTCAAGGAGGAGTAAACCATTTCACCAGTCTGCTTATGTAACTCAATTTGGTCAATAGGATGGATATCCTTTGCTAATACTTCAAAATATGTTTTCAGATAATCTGCCATTGATTTGGGTTGCTGTATAGTTGGTTTCAAAAAACTTATTTTCATTTTACCTTCCTTTGTGTCAAAGGCTGACATTAGCCTTGTTTGATTTGTTGGAGCCATTTTCAGGTAGTGTGCATAACTTTGGACCTTTAATCTTTCATTTCTTTCCTTGATTTCTTTATATTTTTCTTTGATATCTTGGCTCTGACCAGTAGGAGCCCTGAAGGAGGATACATCCACACTTTGTTGCCTTTCTAACATTTGAGTCTGTGAGGTGGAAGGTTCTTGTGTACCTACTAAAGGAGTGGTATGTCTGCTTTCTGCTCCTACAATTCCTGTTGTCTCCTCGGTAAACTCCTATTCTAAAAATGGGTTCAACCTTTGCCTCTTGACATAGGTCTGGCCAACAGTTTACTAGAGGGGGTGGCCTCCTCTCTATCTCTTTTTAGATTCCTCTCCTCATTTAGAGGAGTCTGCAAAATGGGACGATTTATCATGATTTTCTCTGGTTGAGCAAGTTCTTCTGAAATCTCAGGTTGTTCAAATTCCTCGGATGCTCTATTCCCTCTGAGTGCTTTGATGCTTCTGGTTGCTCTAAAGGTCCTTCTTCCACTATTTTCCCACTGTGTCCCTATGATTATCTTTGAGTTTCTCCTGACACCTGTATAAATGAATCCTCATAAGGTTTTCTATCTAAATAAATCAATACATTTTTGACAACAGTTTTTGTGCTATCTCGGTCTACCAAAGTGTTTTCCACCCATTCAAACTGATTTGCATATTTTTCAATTTCAAGGATTCTATGGTGGATATAAGGAGATAATTTGTTCTTTTGCCTCCTATTGCAAATGAACTCTAAGGGGTCATAATTCTAGATGAAACTTTGTTTCAGTCTCAACCTTTGGAGGATTTCCTCTGCTTCATTTCCTGCTTCCCTATTGTTACATATGAAAGGACCAAGCTGATTTTTTATCCTAAGATGAGCTTTCTTCTTGGCTTTCACAAAGTGCATCTCATCTGAATTGATCATTTGTCTATAGTACTCTAGGGAAAACAATCTCATAGGGAGGTATCTGGGTAGTTTATAGGGAGCAAGCTCACATCCATAAATTCTGATTTCAGTGTGGTTTTGGTATAGGTACCAATCCCCCACTCTATACTGTTTTGATAACTGAAGGACCCTCCTGATGTCTGCACTGATTCTAGGGGGAGGGCTTCCTAATAGCATAGTTGTTACTAGGTATGTTAGTTTTAGTCTTTGAAACCTTCCTCCAGTGATCAAACATGCTCTTACAAAGTGATTTTAAGGTGTCAAGGTCAAATTTTGTCATTTTAGTGAGTCTTCAAGCAAAATTTGGTCACTAGGTATTAGGTCTAGGGTTTGTTTTCACTCCTTTCAAAGCTGTCCAAATGTCAGTCCATGTCACCATTCAGCTGAGTGTACCATCATTCAGAGGGTTGTCATCATCATGTCAGGTTCCAATGGGTCATTTTACACCTTGTTCTTGCTTCAGTTGTGCTTAGGTAAGGTTCATTTCCCTCTCCTAGGTTTTTGAAGATAATGTCTCTTGGATGGTCAAATCATTAGCAAAACTTGTATCCTAATGTTCATACACCTTCCCCTATCTTAATGTACCTTATTAAACACTTCACATCACTGATATCCCTCAAATTCCTCATTTTCGCACAAACCTAGTTTCTTGCTACAATTTGACAATTTTCTAGGCTAGGCTTGTGTTTTGTCCTTTTGGACCCATTCCCCTCGCTAAATATTTTAAATTATACTTTCCCCTACTTCCTAACATCCCTCCCTACTTCCAAAAATTTCCTCAAGAATTTAGAAGCCCTTTATCCCCTTCATTTCCCTTCACTTCGACAAATCCCCTATTCCACACATCGGGGTAGGTTTTACTCAAATGTTGTTTCTGAGAAATAGAAGATGAATTTGGAGACATGAGAGAGGTTTTTTTCCATAACAGGCCAAGGAAGAAAAACCTCCTTAATTTTTTACATAGGTGTCATGGTTTTAGAGAAATGTCAAAAATACAGTTCCCTCAGGATAATTGATGCACCTCTGAAGTGACCATGGGAAAATCAAGAATTATCCTAGCTTGATTGGCCAAATGACTTGCTTGATGTGACAAATCATAACTATACACAAATATATTTCCAATGAGCTATCATGAGCTCAATTTTTTGTTTAGGAAGACCTTCAAAGGTTGACTGTAACAGCACTCAGCCTTTAGGCAGCCTCGTTTTGCACATTTTGACCAGTCTCAGGAGATTTGACTTTTGATAGGGAAAATGAACTCCAAATTGAAAAATTCAAGTTGTGTTGGAAAGTAGACTCAATAATATTTCCAACGACATATCCCTTGCTAAATTTTGTGTACGGGAAGGTCTCCAAAATCATCTGCAAAAAGGCATGGCGCACAGGGACAGAGGCGCAGCGCACAAGATGGAAAATTGACTTTTTTTCCCAAAAAACTCTGTTTTTTTCGCCTATTTTTTTCTCAGTTTGGATTTTGTCTATCTCTTAGTCAAAATCATGATGTAATTTGATGTAACTTGATGGAAATTTATGAAAATATGTTAAAATTTCACTCATGGAGGTAGATACATCATGAAAAGGTAGTTTGAAAATGAATGAATCAGTTTCCTAGGTTTTAGAGGCAAGCTGTTCCACTGTCTACTTTTAGTTCTTAGTTTAGATCTTGTTGAAACAACTCCTAAACTCATGAATTCGACCCCTAAAGCCTAGCATGATTTTTTTTTTCCTATATATAGTAGTTTTTCAGTCATTGGTAAAGGTTGGACTTTTGTGAAAGCTTTGAGTAGCATTGTGCATTCATCTTTGCAGTTTGAAAAAGGAATAGACTAGGGTTTGCAGCCTTTTGTGGGATTCTTGTGGAAAATTGATTTGGTATAGTGTCTTCTTCTGTAATTAAAGTTTTAATGTGTTTATGTATGCCATTTTTTCTCCTTTTCAGCTGAACTAAATGAATCAGGGATAAAGGTAGAAATCATTGAAATTACAGTGCTCTACCTAGGGTTTGTTTGGTTATTTATGTTTTATACTATTTGAAGAGGATCCCTGAGACTCTCATGCCTTTACAACTCCTCACCAGTCTTAAGACTCTCCATCTCATTCAATTTAAAGTACTAAATCATTTTCCTACCTCGCCCCACAGAAACCTCTGCAAAACTAAGTCCATTCCCCGGACCCAAATCTGCCTTTCACATTTGAGCCAAAAAAACATCATCAAATTCAATCAATCTCCTCTGAGCATATACCTAGCCTAAAATTAGTCTTTACATCAGTCATCTCAAGCCTCAATTGCTATCTTTTACTGATATTGACAAGGAGAGAGCCCTCTCCTGACCTGGTATGGCTAGCTATCAGGTTAAGCGTGGTTTGATCTTACCCTAGATCCTACCTTTCTCAGCCTGAGGTAGATTTAGGCCCTAACAGGGTACACAAAGAGAGCTATGAAATTTGTATAAGAATATTGAGAGTCAAATTGGTGGATCAATCAAGGCTAGAAGGCCACTGATCTAGGGTTGCCTCTGGTATCAAGCTTTTGGAGGGTGATTGGAAATTTATCAGCTTGATAATACAAGAACAAACGATATAGAACTGAAGAATATTTAAATACTCTTTCATTTTCTAACTTCATGAATTGATCATGCATTTTATCAACAATGAAATTAGCATAGTCAAACATGATGGCTGGTGGTTTCCCAGGAGAGTAGATGGACATAAATGCTATAATGATTTCATCAACAAATTCACTTGTAGTATAACCTAACACATTGGATATCATGTCTATGATGTCTCGACCAAGGTCAGAGAATATAGTCCACAGGTAAGGAGGAGAGTCCTTTAGAGTGTATTGTTCTTCCCTGATGAAGGTCTGGTATAACTGAGCAATTTGGATTGAGGTGACTGTAGGGTATCTGTTTAGCAAATCGCCAATAGAAAGAGGAGTCAGGCTTTGCTTGGTTGTAATTGCAGCATCTCATTTATGGACTCAGCAGTGATAGTAAATAATGCAGATTGGTTAGGGGTTCTCACTGCCCTTTAGTTGGGATCATATTTCATGTGGTAGTAATGTACAATCTCTGGGAAGATGAGAACTCTGGGGAATTGGTATTTGGGTAATCCTGGTTCCCAAAGCCCTATATTTTCTGCATGGTTCAGGTAGTGGTCTCTGTACCTGCAGAATAGTTTCAAAGGGGATTCTAAGATAGAGGTATCTTTAATCTGGAAATCTTTATCAGCTAGTGGGAGATGGTCTAAATCTCTATGAGGAGTCGTAATGGGCATGAATTCAAAGCAATTGGGGCATCCATCCTTGGTTCTTATGGATTCAAGGATGGGGGAAAAGGGTTTTAGTGAAATTGGGAAAAATTGTTCTATTTCAGGGTATTTTAGAGTCACCAGGCAACTTATTTTACTAAATTACTTAGTATTTGAAACAATTTAGTTCAAGTTTGGTAAGAAAACAGGGTTTCTTAGTGAATTTGGGGTAAATACCTGGTTTTGGCTTTTGAACTGAGTAATGGTGACTGCGCACTGTTTGCAGGAAGTGCACAGGTCTGCAAGGTGGTCTAGAGTTTAGCAGGTTCAGTAAGTGGGCGGTTGGTAGCAGGTTGATGGTTGCACGTACTCCATGCTTACATGGAGGTCAAAATGTTCTTTTTTCACAATAAAACAAAAAAACTATAAGTTTTTTGGTTTTTTTTGTAAAGTCAATGACTTTGGCGAGTACACTGGGAAAAGGACAGTTGGCGCCAACAAAGGATGTGACATTTTATCACGAAGCAGGAGGTGGTAAGCAAATTCCATCGCACGCTTTTTGCGATAGAGTGGTTTTGGGGGAAGGCCGTCTGATGCCATTCATTGGGCGCCATGTAGCGACGGGGTGAATAGTGAAGCCACTCACATCGGGTGGGTAAAGGTTGGCCTTCAGAGGCTGCCTAATATGAGTGTCGATCGTTGGATCTAAAGGGGTCAGATCACACGGTGATCGGGCTATGATTTAATGTGAGGTTTAATGGAGGGGCCCGACGGGGTTTTAATGAGTAGAAGGATTAATTAATTGTGGATTAGGGAGGCTTAATGACGTTAGGAGTGATTTGATTGGCGGGGAAAGATTATTAATTAATCACTGATTGATTAATTAATTTATTTATATGGCGGTGGGTCATGGTTATTGATTAGTCACTGATTGACTTAATTAATCCCTTTAATTAGTTTATTAGTAAGGCTTATATTTCAAACCTTGGGGCAGGATATTAACATATGGGGTTTTTTATAAAACATACCGGAAAAGGGTTTTGTTCTGGATTTAGTAAATAATGTTAGAAGTTAATATGAAATGAAAGCGGAAAATGAAATGCACTATGTATAATATACATGGAATTTATTTGCTCTTTACATTCAAACATTATAACTTAGGCTAAATACATATTTGTGGGTTTTTATGGAAAAAAAGGGGTTTTATATGGGTGGTGATTACTTTCCCTAGGCAAATGATGGTTTTACCTTAGGAAAAGGGATTTTTAAGGGGAAAATGAATGAATTGAAGGGGGTGAATTTTTATGATAGGGCTTTTAGTACTTAGGACCATACAAGTTATTGGGCCGAGGGTCTAGTCCCTCCAAAAGTTAGAGAAATGCTCTGAGCCCCTTTAACTTAAGGTTTTAGGCACTTTTGACTTTGCTTATGGGAAATTAGTAAAATTAGAGGTAAAATGAATAGGGAAATTAATAACTTGACTTTGTGTAGATGCTCAATTATCATCCATACTTTAGCAACATGATGATGAAAGTAAATGATATGATCTTAACTAATCATTCATCATAATTCTGCAACCATTCAACTACTTACCCATCTACTCATCCTCCCATTTTTTCTACTCTTTATTAGGGTGCGCTTAAGCTGGCTAACCCTTATCAAAACTTTTTCTTTTCTTTTACAATGGAAATCTATCTAATGCTATCTTTATTACATCCAAGGGCTTAGATTAATCTATTGAGCTCCTTTTATTTACTCTACTTATCTACTTATCTGCCAAGATTAAACAGTTTGGTCAGATTTTATTCTATTCTCTATCTCTAAGCATGAAATTCAAAGCATGGAATAACCAAGATTAAACTATTTGATTACCATGAATTGTGGCATGAACAAGAATTTGCACACAATCATTATTAAGCAGAAAAGTAAATAGTAGTGGCATTTGTACTTGCACACTTTCATGGTATTTTTCTTTTTCCTTGGGGTTCATTTTTTCATATTTTTTGACATTTTCATTCTTTTTGTCCTTTGATTTTTCTTTTAGGACATACCCTATTTACATTTTTTGAATTTTTTTGATTTTTTGAATATGGAAAACATTTATAGAAAGCAAAGATATGTACATATTACAGATTTGACCTCAGCCATTCAAAAATTACGACTCCTATTGGTATAGGAACATAACAATGGCTCCACTTGGCGATGACATTTCCTGGTGAAATGTCAAGAATTAGTAGATCAATGGCCTTCTGAATTTCTGTTATTTTACTCTGCAACTTTCCCTTTTTACTTTGCTGCCTTATTGATATTTATGATAATGAAACTTTTGAAGCTTAGGGCCTTCTCTTCGGGCTTCAACTCCAAAATTTTACCATCCAATCCACACAAAAGTTTTGTAAAGGATATAATATGTATAAGTGATTAGTGGAATTAGTGACTGGGATCTATGTAGTGCTTTAGAATTCGACCATTAACAGGTCCTCCTTCTATATTGTTAATTTATACTTCATTAGTGTACTCAAAATCTAATGTCATGTCTGTGTCTATGTTATTATTTACAAATTCCTCATCTAAAGTTAGAAAAATGTTAATTTTTTGATCATTAGCGAATACTTGTCAATTCTTTAAATTGTCAGGAATAGCAGGTCTATGCCAAACTCAGTAGTGTACTGATAGTTGGGCTGAAATGGTAACTTGCAAGTACTAGCAAACATCGCTAAACTGTAAGCTTGAATATTGTGTTTTCTTGGAATAACAACAAGCCTAGTTTCTAAAAAAGTATTTAGTATTTCTACAACTGCTCCTCTGTAAAATCCTAATCTAGGATCTCTAGTCATATAAACAACATTAATTTTTTTTATTACCAACTCAGAATCTCCCATAATAGAGACTCTTATGGCTCCTAACCTTTTGACCAATTTTAGACCTAACAGGAGTGCTTCATATTCCGCCATATTGTTTGTACATTTAAAGTTCAATCTATAGGCATAACCCTTTGAATGATCATTTTCTAAGTTGTAAATGCATACTCTTGCTCCTGCACCTAGTTTGTTGACTGACCCATCAATTTCGAGATGCCATAGGATTTCATGCTCATAATTTTCACTATCTAGGGAATGAAATCTTTTTTGACTGAAGTATCTAGGTCATTTTTATTATTTGAGATTTCATGAATTTGGACACTTTGATTTTCTTCTATTACTGTAATTTATTTTGGTTCTACTATAGTGTTATCTGAAGTATTTTCTTAGTTAGATTCAGCATTATAAAGAATGAAAGAATCAATATCAGAATGCATTGAATATATAGGAAAGTTTTGAGGCCTCTCTTGTGTACTCACTACATACTTCATCAAAGTTTCCTCTATACAGTTT